>CM038052.1:147018853-148218853 GCA_021397845.1 Areca catechu | reverse complement strand
GTAATAGGCTAAAGAGTAGATCTCCAAGAAACCGGTCCACCATGCATGCAGAAGAGGTAACCAGTAGTAGATCTTCTTGTATCAAGATCACCTGCATAACTTGCATCTACATACCCTTCTAAAAGACTCGACCCTCCATATAACTTCTTGGAGTTCCTTCCTTGTCCTTCTGGCTGCCCACCAAATACCAGTCCACACTTTTCAGTTCCCTGTAGATATCTAAGAATCCACTTCAATGCCTTCCAGTGTTCCTTCCCAGGATTAGACATATACCATCTAACATGACTCACAGCATATGCTATGTCTGGCCTGCAACAAACTATAGCAGACATAATACTGCCCACTGCATTTGCATATGGAACCCTCTCCATGTACTCTCTCTCCTCATTTATTTGGGGGCTCTGTTTCTTAGAGAAAGATATGTTCCATGGTAATGGTGTTTCTGCTGGTTTGGACTTCTCCATCCTAAACCTCTCAAGAATCTTCTTGATGTATAATCCTTGTGACAAATGGAGAACACCTTTTCTTCTGTCTTTGTAAATCTCCATTCCAAGGATCTTCTGAGTTGGACCCAAATTCTTCATCTCAAATTCAGTAGATAATGCTTTCTTCAACTCCTTCACAGCCTTCATACTTTTGCTAGCCAACAACATATCATCCACATACAAAAGTCAATACAAAGCATTATCACTATCCACATTCTTTACATATACACAGCAATCATGTTCACATCTAACAAATCCAAGGCTTAATACAAAAATATCAAATCTATGATACCACTGTTGAGGTGACTGTTTCAGACCATACAGTGACCTTTGGAGTAGACATACATTGTCCTCCTGTCCAATCTCTACAAAACCATCAGGTTGCTTCATGTAGATTTTCTCTTCCAGATTTCTATGTAGGAAAGCTGTCTTCACATCCATTTGCTCCAATTCCATATCATGTTCTGTCACCAAAGACAACAACACCCAAATTGAAGTATGACGTACAACAGGAGAGAACACCTTTGTATAGTCAACTCCTTCCCTCTGTGAGTATCCTTTTTCTACTAGCCTTACCTTATATCTGACTCCACCTTGCTCTGAAGGTACTGTCTTCTTTGTGAAAATCCATTTTGAGCCAATTGCTTGAGCATCTTTTGGTAGATCCACCAGCTGCCATGTTTATTCTTCCTAGGAGATTCTATCTCTTCCATCATGCATTGCATCCATGATTCTTTATCAGGACTTCCCATGGCTTCATTAAATGTTTCTGGATCTCCATTGATAGAAATAAGAGCATAGGAAATAGTATCATCTATGCCATATCATGCCAGCTTCCGGATTGTGCGTTGAGGCTTATGGAGTGCCACTCCCCTTGCACTGTGCTGCAAGCTTGCTGTGCATGGCTCTTCCTACACTTCCCTCTGTACAGTTGGATCTCCTTGCTGATCCTTCATCACTGGAGAATATCTATTGTCAAACTCCACTTCAACTGAAACTCTCCTATCAGTAGAAGTAGAAGGTCTATCCTCCACCTATATAGGATGATCATTGCAATTCACCTTTACAACTGTACCTCCATCCGTATTTCCCAGTCTATCCAAGATACTCCTCTCATCAAATATGACATCCCTACTGATCACTACCTTTGGAGACTATTGATCCCATAGTAAGTAACCTTTGACTCCTTATGGATAACCGATGAATATCATCTTCTTTGACTTTGGGTCCAACTTACTCCTTTCGGTTGCCTCCACATGTGCATAAACTGTGCAACCGAACACTTTCAGGTGGCTGAGCTCCACCTTCTTTCCATTCCAAGATTCCTCTGGAAGACCTCCATTCAGCTCGAAGTGAGGGGACCTGTTAATGAGAAAACTTGAAAGAGTTATGGCATCATCCCAAAAACTCACAGGGAGTGATGTATGTAGCCTCATACTCCTAGCCTTCTCCAATAGTATTCGGTTCATCCTTTCCGCATCACCATTCTACTGAGGGGTCATCCTTACTGTATAATAGCATTTGATTCCATTCTCCTCATAGTAACTTCTGAACTCTTTGCTTGAGTACTCCCCTCTATTATCAGACCAAAGGCACTTCACATATCTTCCTGTCTCCTTTTCAACCTCAGCTCTCTAGATCTTGAAATGGGCAAACACATCTGATTTCTCCCTCATTAGATATAGCCATACCTTCCTTGAGTAGTCATCAATGAAGGTAAAAAAATATCTTGCCCCACCTCTGGATGATACAGGAGCTGGTCCCCATATATTAGAGTGCACCAAATCCAACACTCCTTGACTTGGTTTGGTACTAATAGCAAATTTTACCTTATGCTATTTACCAAAAATACATGGCTCATACAAATCATTTCCATCCTTCTTCAGAACTAGAATGTTTCCTCTTCTGCTTAACTCTGTGAGCCCTTGGTCACTTAGGTGACCCAACCGATAGTGCCACAGTTTGTATGCCAACTTCTCTTCTTGTGCTACTGCAAGAACCTCTACACTATCATTCATTACTGAGCATTCCATCTTGTATAAGTTGTTACTCAGTCTTCTCCCTCTTATCACTACCAAAGCTCCCTTGGAGATCCTCAAACAACCACTACAAGATTGGCAGCTAAAAGCATATCCCTGCTTCTCCAAGTAGCCCAAAGAAACTAAGTTCTTCTTCAACTCTGGTACATGTTTAACATTTGATAGAGTCCTTATAACTCCATCATACATCCTCACCCTCACAGTGCCTACTCCAGCTACTGAACATGGGTGATCATCACCAAGGCTAACACTACCTCCATCAGACCTATCATATGTGTCAAACCACTCTTGATGTGAGGTATAGTGATTAGAGCATGCTAAATCTAGAGTCCAAGTGTTGTCCCAATCAATTGTTCCATCTGATACTACCAATACATCTTCACCACTGCCTTCAGATGCATTGGCACCACCTGTATTAGCCTTCCCCTTTTCTGATTTCCAAAGAGGACAATTTGTTCTCAAATAACCTGGTTGATTACACTTGCAACACTTCCAGCCCTTTTTACTATTACGAGACTGAGATCTGCCCTTTGACTTCCCTCTAACACTTTCCTTGAGTCTACCCTGCCTTTCATTTACAACAAGAACCTCTGAGTTAGGGTTTCCTTTACAAATCTTCTCCCTTTGTTCATTTGACCTGAGCACTCCAACAACCTCTTTAAAGTTCAGGATTTCTTTTCCATACACCAAGATTGTTATCAGACCATCATATGACCCTGGGAGTGAACACAACAACAACAATGCCCGATCTTCTTCATCTACCTTGACATCCAGACTTATAACCTCTGCACAAACCTGATTGAACCTCTGAATGTGAGCAACAAGGTCTCCTCCTTCAGGCATTCTTAAGCTGTACAGCTACTTCTTCAACCATAGCTTATTTGTCATGTTCTTTCCCATATATGTGTTTTCTAGACTCTTCCAAAGACCCTTTGCCATGGTCTCTGAACACATCTCAAGTAAAACCTGATCCGCCAAACACATTCTAATGGTACTAAATGCAATCTCTTCTAACTCCTCCCAATCTTTAACACTGGTCTTTTCTGGTCTCTCTTTAACCAAAACCTTATAGATCCTTTGTTGAACCAGCAAATCCTTGACTCTTTGCTGCCATAAAGTGAAATTACCCTTTCCATCATACTTCTTAAAGTCTACCTTGAACCCACTTGATGCCATTTCCACAATCAAGCAATATAACACCCTTTAAACAAATTTCTGACAAAGCAACACAGGAAAAAATATCCCTTCCAATCCTTTTCTTTCACACCTTCCACAACAAGAATACCCTCCACCTAACTCGAGAGTTTATCACGAAAGAAAACAAGATAAAGATTGAAGAAAACCTGATATTCAGAAATTTAGGATGTTGAGATCTTCTTTCCTCCACACAACCTCGCTCTGATACCAAATGTTGGAGCAAACCGATCAAGGGGACCTATAGTGGAAGCGATCCTAGGGTGTGGATGATCCTCTGCTAGCGATCCAAGATGAATGTGGTAGGATACAGATCACCGAAGATCAATAGAACTTTGATTGTATATAGATATGAGAGAACAAGAGAAAATCCAATCTGGGAAAAAATAGGGCACTCAATATATTTCCGTCTCTATCTCACTTTCCAAGACATACACTTTTATATATTAGGTCACAAATGACCTATCCCCCTAAAACTTCCTAGGCTAGCAACCATCGAGATTCCAAAATCCCGACATCCGAGTCGACTCTTAGACCTTAAGTCGACTCGACCAGAACATAGTTCAACAGTCTGCAGACATCCGAGTCAACTCTTAAACCTCGAGTCGACTTGTCTAGAACACATAAACTACAATCCACAGACTCAAGTCAGCTCTTCCTAAGAGAGCTAGCTCGACCACAGACTCGAGCCGGCTCTTCTTGAGAGAGCCGATCGACCAGACCACTGTATTCTAGACTCGAGCTAGCTCTTCTTGAGAGAGCCGATCGACCAGACCACTGTATTCTAGATTCCTACTGAACCAACCATCGAGTCGACTCGAATACCAATCGAGCCGACTCAAAGTTACAGACTGATATAACTTCAGTCTAACACCTATGACTTATACAGGACTCACTCCTAGCCCCAGATAAATTATGTAAGGTATGATTTACAGACCAAAAACATAACCTTGGTCTCCCTGAGCCTTGGATGCACCACTTGAGACACAACAGCTCCACCATCGCCCAAGCCCCCAATGCATTCCATGCTAGCCGGAGAAACCTCTAATGGCCACAAAATTGCCAAAAATGTTGTTGTCTTTCTTCTTCTTCCTCACTAATTTTTAAGCTAATTTGATGCCGGAAAAGTCACCGGCACTCTTCCTTTCATCACCGACGATGTCCCCAAGGCCAGAAAAACCAACACACCTACCCAGCCATTGGCTTTTGGTTGCCATCCATCCAAGTTCTAACCTCCCAAAGCCATCGATCACCACCTATCTTCCTCGTTCATTCATTGCCATCACCATCCAAAGAAGCCTACTAACATCGGAGCAACCTCTCCTCCCTATTTCCTGTTCATCGGCCATGGATCCGAGCCACCAAGTTGCCATTACCTGTTAAGAGCCATCCATTGGAGCTTAACGGACCTAGTTGGAATAGAAGTGCCACCGCCTACTGCATCGTTGGAGACCGTTAGATGTAGCTGGAGATCAGTTGGAGCTTAACAAAGATTTGTTAGAACGTTGGGATGTAGTTGGTCGGGAATGGAGTTCATTGGATTGTTGGACGGTGGAACTGTAATTGGTTGGGATGAGGCCTATAAAAGGGAGTCCAGGGAGTCCAGTTAGGAAGGATCAGACGAGGGATCAGTTCATTAGTTCACAAAGTCCTGTTCTCCCATTTCTTCTCTTCTCTCAATCCTTCCTCCACTCCACCTCATTTCTCTCTTCTCAATTTTCTCTTTTCCTTGCCTCCACTCTCTACCATCTTTCTGACCTCTTTGTCCTGATTGGTTTTCACTCCCACTGCACTAGCCCTGCCTGGTTCTCCACTCTCTGATCTCCACTGCATCACCAAATTGCTCCATCTTCAGATATGATGTAGCTTCACTCTAGAAGTTTGTTTGGAAAAGGGAGTTTATGTTTTAATGTTCATTTGATGTACTCCTCTTTTTATGAAATGAAAAGGGTTTTTGATTAATTGATGGGGGACAAATCAGGGAAGGATCATCGATGAGCTAAGAAGTTGCCGAAGATTAGGGTATCCTTTTTTTTTGGATTTTATTTTTTCTATGGTGGTGGCAAAGGAAAAATAGGGATGGAGGATAAGAAAATTGGACACTCTAGGACTGGGGACTTCCATTCACTGAGAGACTTCTCACCTCTAGGGCATCTCACCTATTCCACTACATGTAGCATAGGGCATCCCACCTATCTCACTACATGCAGAGCCTAGGGCATCGCACCTAAATCGCTACCTGGGGCCATAAAAGAAAATCCCTAAGACCATAGAGGGGACTCGACGGGAAAGGGGATAACTAGGGTCTCGCACCCCTCGATGCTCGAAAGCGAAGGCATAGGGTCTCACACCCCTCGATGCTCGAAAGTGAAGGAAAGATGGGCCTCTCACCCTCCCCATGCGGGGTGAACGAAAAGAAACACTCTTTTCTAAAAACTCCTCTTATTGACCAAACTATTTTTTTACAAAGGACTGAGGGTGGTATTTATAAATCTGTCCAACCCTCATTTGAATTTAAATACAAGATAAAAAGATAGGGATGATTCAAATTCAAATACAAGATAGGACGAGATAAGGCCTATCTATATCTCAATCCTAACCAACCAAATCCTAATTCAAATTTCAAATAAAAGATAATCCCAAACTAATTTATTCTAGATATGATCCAAGATTTGTGCAACTCTAGGATTCGTGCTTGCTTTGAGATCTGTGCTAGTGATGTCTCCATCATTCCTCTAAGATGGGAAAAACTCGACTTCGTCAAGTTTGGATCAGCAGGGACTCTAGTGAACTGCATCCAATCAAAAGAGGCTCCATACTAGATAATGAGCCTTCAGTCAGAAACATTTGATTGATGTACTCCAAAGCACTGGACTTGTCCATGCCTCATGATGTTGTCAATAATGGAAAATCAATCCGATCAGTAATGTTTGTGCTTAGCTTGATTTTGCTTGTTACTGATGGTCGAGGAACATTGGGATGGCCTTTACATGGATGACAAGGAATTGTTTGAAGCAAGACCGTGGCCCTTGGTAACATCTCAGTCTGCAACAGGGTCTTGTCCTCCTAAGCTACAAGAGAAGGCTGAACTGGGGACCCCATGATCCCAACAATGGTTTCAAGATTCGGGCCATAACACAGGCAATGACCTGATGAAGATGACTGTGGAGCTTTGAGATTGGTGCAGCTTTGAGCAGCATGCGGGAAATTGGCAAATGGGATGGGAGTTGCTTTCATGTTCATGCAACAGCAACTCCTCAATGGATCGATGAACTGTGAAATAGAGGAGGGACTTCAAAAGGGGAGTTCATCAGCTAGGGCACAGGCATGACGATGGCCTCACAAGAGAGGGGGTGGATCTGACGGGAGGAAAGATCATGGCAACGGCGAGGGAAGGAAAGGGTGCATCGGCAGTAGAGGTGGGGCTAAGGGTGGGAGCTTTGGCTGTAGTGATGGATGTCATTTTCGTGAGAGAGACCGGTCGACGGCATGGACCTTTTGGACGTGAGGGAGGCAATGGACTTGCTGGCGATGTTGAAGGGAGAGGCAGCATCAGTCGGAACGGAGGATGGGATGGCTCCGGTTGGGGTGATCTTGCTCATAGGTAGAAGAAGTTTGGCAGTGGGTGCAGAGAAGGAAGTTGAGTTGGCATTGCGGTGGAGATGGGACAGGGCATTCGGCATCTCGGTAGTAGGGGATTCCGATAAGAGATGGTGAAATCTGACCGGCATCAGTGGTGCAAGGCGATGGTGGAGCATTTGGTGTCATTGAAAAAGGTGCTAGGGCCATTGGGCGAGGGAGGAAGTTGCGGTGTTTCCATTTTTGCCTCCGACGGAGGGGCGTCAGCCAGGGAGATGGAAGGGGCAGCAGTGGAGGCGATTTGATGGAGACGGTGGCTGAATGGGGGTCACTGGTGGTTCTCATCATGTCTAATGTCGAGGGGATTCACTGAGAGGTTGAGGAAGGAGCAGACGAACTCGAAGGTAGGGGAGGAGGCAGCACAGTCAGTGCGAGAGCGATGGATTGCTAGAGGCGGGAGTGATGGAGGTTGGAGAGGTGCTCGAGCATGGCGGCGATCTTAAACAGCTGGCGATGGGAGGAGATGAACAGATCCAAGGAGGGGTTTCACTGGTGTTGGCTCTGTGTTAAGACGACAAACAGACAGGTCGACGGTCGAGCAAAGGCTCGGCCATAGTGGATCCGGGGCTGAGGATGATGGTGGATTCTTCACGGACTGTTTCAGGGTGGAGCAGGGGAGAGATGGTGGTCAATGGATGTTTTGGACGGAAGGCATCGAGCGGATCTGGGCTTCTTGGGATGGAGTGAACCTCTCGACAAAAATCGATGCCAGGGGTTTGTCGGCTGATGGAAGATCCGGTGGAGGCACCGATCTGAGGAACTTCAGCCGTAGAGGAAGATGGTGGCTATGAGTAGTGGATCAAGAACAGGTTGACGGAGAACGGCAGAACTGGTGGGGGGAAATCTGAGTTTGGGAAAGAAACATATCCTAACCTGACCTATTGCTCTGATACCAATTTGATGGAGGACGGATCAGGGAAGGATCGTTGGTGAGCTAAGAAGTCATCGAAGATTATGGTATCCTATTTTTTTTTTTTTGATTTTATTTTTTCTATGGTGGTGGCGAAGGAAAAATAGGGATAGAGGGTAGGAAAATTGGATACTCTTGGACTGGGGACTTCTGGTAGGACCGCGGGGTAGTCGTTAAAACAACGTGGCTATCAGTTTAAAATCCGACTTCTTAAAATATTTAAAAATACGTAGCAAGAGGAGTCGGGTCGAATCCACAGAGAAGGCAGTGTTTAGGATTTGAAATTTTTGATCTTTGTAAAAAAATATTTGAAGTCGAAAAAATATAAAAATTAAAATTGTAGGAAAACATGGCACTAGGATCTATTATTTAGATCCTAGCATCTATTTGCAGACAAGACGAAAGACAGGAATTAAAAAAAAAATATTTCATTGATTTTAATTTAAGGTCTAAATACAATGCAAAAAAAACTAAATTAACAAAACAAGTAACAAAGATAAGAACAGATCGGCGCAGCCTCGTCGGGAAGATAGCTCCTTCCTTCGTACTCCGTGGAGCGAACTGGGCTTGGTCTGCGTCTTCTTCTTCGGATCTTGATCTCAGAGAGAGAAGGCTGGAAGATGGTGTAGGGACACGCTCTCATTTGAGAAACCTCACTCCCAAAAGCCAACCCGTAACCCAAGCAATGCCCTTTACCCTGTACCTTGTCTTTTCTCCGGGATCCCTCTGTCTTGTGCATTGGGGTCCATTTTATAATTAACCGGAGAGGGGAGCTCGTTGCACACTAACGATGTGGGACAAAAAAAATACCGTGACCGCTCCATTGCTGCTCCGTTGATTACGTCGCTCGTGGACTACCCGTGGAGAACACCCGTGGATGGCTCGTGGATTGCCCGAGGAGAACGCCCGTGGATGGCTCGTAGATGGTGCTCCGGCAAGCCAGCTCGTGGAACCACCGTGGAGCGCGTGGAGAAGCTTGGTTGTGCGCGTGGAGGAGCTCGGCAATGCGCGTGGAGCTCGTGAATGCGTGAGGAGCACGGCAACGCCCTGCAGCCCGTGAAGAACACCCAGCCACTCGCTTACTGCCGGAGCTTCTCCTCCACCGTGCAATGCCCGTGAAGATTGCTTGGCAACGCCACCACCCTGCAGTGCCCGTGGAGTGCTTGCCCGTGGACTGCACCACCGTGGAGCTCCTCCTCCGGCAATGGACGCCTTATGAAGAATGTGGGCTGCGCCACCGTGGAGCTCCTCCTCCGTTTGCCGCCAAAAAAATGCCACCACCGCCCGTCAAACCATCGCCGGAGCTTCTCCTCTGGCCAGGGACACCGCCGGCGTGCTTCCCGGCGAGTTTCGGCACCTCTGGAGGGCTGTGGTCCACGTCCTGTTTCATGGACCGGCAGCAATGGCTGCTGGTGGACCATCCAACGAATTGTAAACCCAACAGCCGGTCCATGGTGGACCGGCTGCTCCAAAAACGGTGCAGCATCAAAATGTGTGCAAAAATCAAGAAAAATTCATAACTTCTTCATTTCAAACCTGATTTAGGTACCGTTTGCGTCGTTGGATTCCATAAATCAATCTCTACCTATTGACGGGTTTCAAACTTATTAATTTTTTCAATTCCATGATCATTAATTATAATTATTGAATATTTTATTAATCATTTAAATGGGTGTGTGATGCTTTGACTTGAAATCTATTTTTCATGAATGCACTCTAATTTCATATTTTTCAAAGATATTTTTTAAAATAATTAGTTTTGCAAGAAAGTCCAATTTAATTATGAAATTAGGTTATTAAAAGAATGTTAGCACCATTAATTAACTAAAATACTTAAAATAAACGTGTAAATCCATGATTTATCACACCCCCCAACTTACTTATTGCTAGTCCCTTGCAATGCAAAAAGTATAACTATGTGTCACAAAGATCATCCTTTACAAAAATAGATCCGGGTTTGAAAGTAAAAAAATCTAGCAAGTATCACTAACTAAGTATTGAGTTTCAGAAATAAATTTTGCAGTCAGCATAATTAGAAACTTTCTTAGAGTTCATCTAAAGATCTACAGCACTTGTGTTTGTGATGACTAACTTAACATTTTGGTACTAGTTTGCAAGAACAAATGTATCTTTGATTAACACTTACTTTGGTTAATTTTCTATACATCCCTAAATTAAGCTTATGAACTGAGTTAGCTTTCACACTACCTGAATTTTTTTTTTTTTTTTTTTTTTTTTTGTGCTGAGCATCCTGACCTTCCCTTCACCGTTTGACGCGAACCTCCACACTTGACTTAGGTGCAGAGACCCGGTTACTAAGTTTAGGGCGATCCATATATACTCTATGTTTTGCACTTTTATTTCAGGTAGGTAGCTCTTTCCTCAATTCAAAAAAAAATTTAAATTGGGATTTATATCAATTACCAGTTTTCAGTGATAATTAAGTCCTCAATTGTCCTTACAACTAATACTTACTTTGTCTCGTCAGCGTGCATGTGCAATGGAAGTGCTAATAGCCTTTAGGTGATCTAAGTAGGCCCTAAAAGTCTGACACGCTAGTCTACTTCTTGACTCGCTACAGTCATTAGCAACACTCTCTAACTCTTATTACTTTTCCTAGTCTATCTTGCTCCAGATTTATTTTTGACACATGAAAACTTTTTTTTTAAAAAATTAAAAAAAAAAATATTTGTCCCGACCCCCCAACTTAAATACCATTGTCCCTAATGGTATATAAAAAAAACAAATAAACCATAAGAACTAAAAATGTAAAGGGATACCTGAGAAGAGGAGCTCATGAACAATGTAGAGGTTGCAAAAAATTTGTTTTTTTTTTTGAATTAAAAAAAAATTATTGAGTACATATTGGGTTGCCTCCCAACAAGCACTAAGTTTAATGTCTTCAGCCAGATATAATGCAGCTCAGTTCAGTGTGGGTCAGTTAATGTTACTTGGTCAATGGTTCGATTTGTTGATATTCCTTCAATGTATGGTTTTAAATGTTGACCATTTACCTTAAAGAAGTTTCCTGACCTAGGATCATAAATTTTGACTGCACCATGGGGGAAAACTTGATTAACAATGTAAGGTCCATCCCATCTAGATCTCAATTTTACAGGAAATAATCGAAGCCTTGAATTAAATAACCAGCCTTGTTGATTTGGCTTAAAGATTTTCCTAGAAATAAATTGATCATGAAAGGCTTTCATTTTCTCTTTATAAATACGTGAATTTTCATAAGCCTCTCGCCTTAGTTCATCTAGTTCACTCAGTTGCAACATCTGGTTAGAACCAGCTTGCTTTAAATCAAAATTTAATTGCTTAATCGCCCAATATGCTTTATGTTCAAGTTCTACCGGAAGATGACATGCTTTTCCAAAGATCAGTCTATAGGGAGACATTCCAATGGGATTCTTGTAAGCTGTCCGATAGGCCCATAATGCATCATCTAATCGATCTGACCAGTTTCTACGATCGGGCCTAATAGTCTTTTGCAAAATGTTCTTGATCTCCCTATTGGATACTTCCACTTGGCCACTTGTTTGCGGGTGATAAGGTGTAGCTACTTTATGTGTGACCCCATATTTTTGCAAAAGCATTCGAAATTGGTAGTTTGTGAAATGGGCACCTCCGTCGCTAATGATGGCACGAGGAAATCCGAACCTAGAGAAGATATTCTTTTGAACAAACTTTATGACTACCTTATGATCATTGGTTCGTGTTGCCATTGCCTCAATCCATTTAGAAACATAATCGACAGCCACCAAAATATATTCAAAACCATTAGAGGGTGGAAAGGGTCCCATAAAATCAATTCTCCAAACGTCAAAGATTTCAACTACCAAGATGGGATTTAAAGGCATCATGTCTTTTCTTGAAATATTTCCTAAGGCTTGACACTTAAGACATTCTTTGCCAAAAGTATAGGCATCCTTAAACAAAGTCGGCCAGTAAAATCCACTTTGCAAAACTTTAGCCGTAGTTTTTCGACCAGAAAAATGTCCTCCGCAAGCAAGGGTGTGGCAAAAATTCAAAATACTCAGATGTTCAGATTCAGGAACACACCTACAGATGATTTGATCAGCACAGATTCGAAAGAGTTCAGGATCTTCCCAAAAGTAATATTTAATTTGAGCAAAGAATCGATCCTTTTCATTCTTGGACCAACCATCAGGGATTTGTCCAACCACTAAGTAGTTAACAATATCTGCAAACCAAGGGGCCTTTGCATGTGAAACTGCTAAGAGCTGTTCATCCGGAAAAGATTCTTCAATTGATGCAGGTTCACACTCTTCAACTAAAATCCTAGATAGATGGTCTGCTACAACATTCTCAGATCCTTTCTTGTCTCGAATTTCAATATCAAACTCTTGTAGCAGTAAGATCCATCTAATCAATCATGGTTTAGCATTTTCTTTGAGAGCAGGTATCTCAAAGCCGAGTGATCCGAATAAACCATAATCTTGGAACCTAAAAGATATGATCTAAACTTTTCCAGGGCAAACACCACAGCTAGCAACTCCTTTTCAGTAGTGGTATAATTATTTTGGGCTTCATTCAAAGTTTCGCTAGCATAATAAATCACTATGGGACATTTGTTTACCCTTTGGCCCAAGACAGCTCCTATGGCAAAGTCTGAAGCATCACACATGATTTCGAAAGGTAGTGACCAATCTGGGGGTTGGATTTGGGGCTTGGGTCACAGCTTCCTTTAGAAACTCAAAAGCCTTAAGACAATCTTCATCAAAATTGAAAGGAATGTCCTTGGCGAGCAGATTACACAAAGGACGGGAAATTTTGGAAAAGTCTTTGATGAAACGATGATAGAATCCTACATGGCCGAGAAAAGATCAAATTTGTTTGATAGAGATGGGTGGAGGAAGTTTAGAGATCAATTCAACCTTTGCTTTATCTACCTCGATCCCTCTCTTAGATACAATATGTCCTAAAACAATCCCTTCTCGAACCATGAAATGGCTCTTCTCCCAGCTCAGAACTAAATTAGCCTCAATACATCGTTTTAATATTTTCTTCAAATTATTGAGGCAACTCTCAAAAGATTCTCCAAAGACTGAAAAATCATCCATAAAAATTTCTAAGAAATCTCCTATCATGTCCGAGAAAATTGATATCATGCACCTTTGAAAGGTTGCAGGTGCATTACACAAACTGAAAGGCATTCTATGGAAAGCAAAGTTCCAAAGGGACATGTGAAGGTGGTCTTTTCCTGGTCTCCAGGATAGATTGCTACCTGGTTGTATCCTGAGTATCCATCTAAGAAGAAAAAGTATTGCTGGCCAGCTAATCTTTCTAGGATCTGATCAATAAATGGTAAGGGAAAGTGATCTTTGCGGGTAGCTGCATTAAGTTTTCTATAATCTATACAGACACGCCACCCAGTAGAAAGTCGTGTTGGCACTAAATCCCCATGGTCAGTACGGACAACCATGAGTCCAGATTTCTTTGGAATGACTTGAGTAGGACTCACCCAGTGGCTATCAGAAATAGGATAAATAATACCAGCATCTAACCTTTTAATCACTTCCTACTTGACCACTTCTTGCATGTTTGGGTTGAGTCATCTTTGCATTTCTCTAGTAGGCTTGGCACTATCCTCAGTATAGATATGGTGCATACAAATAGATGGACTAATGCCTTTTAAATCAGAAATGGCCCAACCTATGGCCTCTCTATATATTTTCAGAACATCTATCAATTGGTTTTCCTGCTCAATGGTTAGGTCAGAAGCAATGATCACAGGCAGGGTTTTGTCAGGTCCTAAAAACACATACTTAAGTGATTCAGGCAAAGTTTTTAGTTCAAGTTATGGTGGGGCCTGAATTGAAGGGTGCAAAGGCTCAGTTCCTAGGTTAGGTAAGGATTCAGTTTGTATTGACCAAGGTGGTGAAGGTTGAGGTGAATCAAGTAGGGCATTTACCTCCTGGACTTGGGTTTCAGCAATAGGATCGTCATCTTCCATCAAATTGGAGGAAAATTCAAACTCAACAATCTCATCTACTAAACTAATCACAGAACAATTTTTCTCCTCTCGAGCAAACTTTGAGGCATTAAAAATATTAATTCTCACCTTTTGATCCCCAAAAGAAATGTCTATAGCTCCCATTTTACAATTGATATTGGCATTGGCAGTGGCTAGGAATGGACGACCTAAGATTATGGGATTCTGATTTAGCTCTTGGGATGGTTCCATGTCTAGTATGAGGAAGTCTACTGGGAAATAACATTGGTTCACTCTAGCTAAGACATCCTCAATCAAACCACGTGGTGTCTTGACAGATCTATCGGCTAGTTGAAGAATGACTGACGTGGGTTTTAGTTCACCTATCCCAAATTTTTCATAGACCGAGGTTGGAAGAAGGTTCACACTAGCTCCTAGGTCTAACAGGGCTCGGTCAAAGGTAATGCCTCCTATAACACAAGAAATCAAAGGAGCACTGGGGTCTTTCATTTTCTGAGGTAATTGATTCAACAAAACTGCACTTACATCCTCAGACAATATGATTCTCTTTATGGTTCATGGCTCACGCTTTTGGGTGCAGAGTTCTTTGAGAAATTTAGCGTAAGCTGGAACGTGCTGAATTGCATCGAGGAGGGGTAAATTAATATGGACTTGCATGAATAATTCCATTAGCTCCTCGTTGCGTGCTCCTTGCTTTTTACGGGAAGAGCCAGCTTCTAGGGCTGAAGAGAACGGGACTCTAGGTTTATAAGTCTTAGGTAATTCATCTGCTCTCTTCTTCCCTTTCTCATTTAAATCAGAACCAATATCAGTACTAGTCCCAGGCTCAGGCTCTTCTACATGGTTAGTCTCAGTACTAACATCATCTTCTAACTTCTCATTCTTGCTAGCATCAGTACTAGCCTCTCTCTCCTGGTCTTGATATGGGTCCCTAAGAATCCTACCACTTCTAAGCTCAGAAATTGCTTTAGCATTCCCAAATTGAGGGTTCTTAGGTGGAACATTAGGCTGAAGAATGAGTGGGTTGTTTCTAGGGTTCGGTATTGGTTGACTCGGTAGTTGACCTGGTTCTCTCCTCATAGTAGATTCAGCTAACTGTCCTATTTGAACTTCTAACCTGGCGATAGATTGTTGTTGGGTCATGATTAATTGTTGAAGTTGATCAAACCTATCGTCGGCCAGATTGGTCTGTTGAGGAGGTTGATATGATGACTGATGATGATATGGTGGCTGAGCAGGCTGACTAGGCTGACCTCTATTATAGGCATAGTTTTGGTATGGGGGCCTATTTTGAAAGTTCCGTGCAGAAGGAGTTTGGGTCTGAACCTGAGTCTGTTGTGGTTTCCAAGAAAAATTAGGATGGTTTCTCCAACCCGAGTTATAAGTATTTGAAAATGGGTCATTACCCGGCTTGGAGTAACCTTGAGCAGCTTGGACTTGTTCTTGGATGAAAGGTGGTAACTGTGCAACCGTAGGACATTCATTCATGTGATGGGCTGGGCTAGCACAGATAGAACAAATCTCCTGATGATTAGAGGGTGATGGGTACTGTGATGGGTGTGATGGGTATTGTGCAAGAGATTGTTGACTGAGGGCTAGGACTTGGTCCAACTTTTGAGAAAGGAGGTCGACTGTATCTAATCTTTGGGATATTAGGTTCAAGTCGACATTGGAATTTGAATGTCTAATTTCATAAATCCCTCCCCGCTTTTGGTGAGGAATCGATCTTTTATATGAAGTCAAAGAAGCATGGTTGATCGAATTTTCACTTAGGGTTTCAAACAAGGTATAGGCCTCATCCTCACTTCTACTCATGAATGCACCTCCACAAGATGCATCCACCATCTGTCTATACTGGTCTCCTAATCCCTCATAAAAAGCTTGGACAATTTGCCACTTAGACAGACCATGATGTGGGCATTTTCTAAGGAGTTCCTTAAGTCTCTCCCATGATTCATGAATTTGTTCACCAGGAAGCTGAGCAAATCCAGTGATGGCTCGCCTCATGGTGTTGGTTTGACCTATAGGATAGAATTTCATAAGGAACTCGTGCTGCATTTCAGCCCAAGTTCGAATTGGTTTCCCTATTGTGCCAAGCCAGTACTTGGCCTTATCCTTAAGTGAGAAGGGGAACAAGGTTAGCCTAAGGGCATCATCAGTAAAATCTTGGATCTTCACCGTAGAACAGATTTCTAGAAACTCATCTAGATGCTTATAAGGATCTTCGTTGGTATTCCCATAAAAGGAAGGGAGCATCTGGATTGTGGCAGACTTGATCTCATATTGTCTAGCAGGTATTTCAGGTAAATGGATACAAGTCGATGGGTTGTAGGTGGAAGGAATAAAGTATTCCTTCATCTGTCTAGGTGGTTGTTCTGGGTTTCTAGCCATTTGATTTTTTGGTGTACTATGGATCAACCGTTCAATTTCAGGGTTGAAGTCAACTAGGTCTGGAAATAAAGATCTTCTACCGTGCATGTAACAGTACAACCCAAATATGTGAATCAAAATTTTTTTATTATATATATATATATTTGTTATTTTCAAACACTTATCAAACAGATTTCTATCCTAGGCTCCCTAATTTTAGACAGCTCCTAACTTCCAAGACTGCCTTGGAGGCCTCCAAGTCAAAGACCAATTAGCTAACTGGCCAGGTAAGGGTAAGGTCGGTGGAGTTTCCCTCTTTTCTTGCCTTAGACACCAATTGAAAATTGGCCAGGTAAGCGGATCCAACCACCTTCCTTCGGAACGTAATCCCTGAACCCCTTTCCTAGACACAAGTCACCCAACTAATCTTGACCCGGTCCAACTCTTCTGGGTGCCCTGTCCTATTGAGCTCGAGTTCCTTAGGGCTGACGTCTAGTTAATTTTATTTAGAAGGCTTAGGTATGCAAAATGAGGGGTGATGGTTTGTGGGCTAAGGAAGGGTATTGAACTCCCCACCTTATCTTGTTTATGGATTAGTGCCCTTAAGATGATTATGAGATTATGAAATGCGATGAGATGTCCAAAATAAAAGTTATAAACACATAAAATTAAATTAAAGATATATATATATATTTTAATTTTGTGATTAAGTTTCTAATCCTAATAAATTATGAAATGTTTGGACAATTTTTTTTGGATTTTGCATAAAAGATAAATTTACCTAAATGAATCTAAAAATGAAAAGCAAATTTTTTTAAAAAAAATTTGAATTTTGAATTTTTTTTTTTTTTGAAATAAGAAAAGAAACTAAAAAGGAAAACAATTAATATGTAAAGAGGAAAGAAAGTTTACTGATTGGGAGACTTTCTTCCTCTTCTGCTTTTCTCCCCCTTTTTTTTTTAATCTACAAGAAAAAGAAAAGATAGCATGGTATAAAAAAAATCAAAAAGATCAAAAACTAATATTTTAATGCCTTCCCCGGCAATGGTGCCAAAAACTTGGTAGGACCGCGGGGTTGTCGTTAAAACACCGTGGCTATCAGTTTAAAATCTGACTTCTTAAAATATTTAAAAATACGTAGCAAGAGGAGTCGGGTCGAATCCACAGAGAAGGCAGTGTTTAGGATTTGAAATTTTTGATCTTTGTAAAAAAATATTTGAAGTCAAAAAAATATTAAAATTAAAATTGCAGGAAAACTTGGCACTAGGATCTATTATTTAGATCCTAGCATCTATTTGCAGACAAGACGAAAGACAGGAATTAAAAAAAAAATATTGCATTGATTTTAATTTAAGGTCTAAATACAATGCAAAAAAAACTAAATTAACAAAACAAGTAACAAAGATAAGAACAGATTGGTAAAGCCTTGTCAGGAGATAGCTCCTTCCTTCGTACTCCGTGGAGCGAACTGGGCTTGGTCTGCGTCTTCTTCTTCGGATCTTGATCTCAGAGAGAGAAGGCTGGAAGATGGTGTAGGGACACGCTCTCCTTTGAGAAACCTCACTCCCAAAAGCCAACCCGTAACCCAAGCAATGCCCTTTACCCTGTACCTTGTCTTTTCTCCGGGATCCCTCTGTCATGTGCATTGGGGTTCATTTTATAATTGACCGAAGAGGGGAGCTCGTTGCACACTAGCGATGTGGGACAAAAAAAATACCGTGACCGCTCAATTGCTGCTCCGTTGATTACGCCGCTCGTGGACTGCCCGTGGAGAACGCCCGTGGATGGCTCGTGGATTGCCCGTGGAGAATGCCCGTGGATGGCTCATAGACGGTGCTCTGGCAAGCCAGCTCGTGGAACCACCATGGAGCGCGTGGAGAAGCTTGGCCGTGCGCGTGGAGGAGCTCGGCAATGCGCGTGGAGCTCGTGAATGCGTGAGGAGCGCAGCAACGCCCTGTAGCCCGTGAAGAACGCCCGGCCATTCACCTACTGTCAGAGCTTCTCCTCCACCGTGCAACGCCCATGAAGATTGCTTGGCAATGCCACCGCCCTGCAGCGCCCGTGGAGTGCTTGCCCGTGGACTGCGCCACCGTGGAGCTCCTCCTCTGGCCATGGACGCCTCGTGAAGAATGTGGGATGCGCCATCGTGGAGCTCCTCCTCCGTTTGCCGCCAAAAAAATGCCACCACCGCCCGTCAAACCATCACCGGAGCTTCTCCTCCGGCCAGGGACATCGCCGGCGTGCTTCCCGGCGAGTTTCGGCACCTCTGGAGGGCTGTGGTCCATGCCCTGTTTCATGGACCGGCAGCAATGGTTGCCGGTGGACCATCCAACGAATTGTAAACCCAGCAGCCGGTCTGATGCAGAACAAAGAACAAAGAAGCGTATGCGGAAGAAAAAATTAAGATTAATTCTTTTTTTTTTTTTTTATATTTCAGAAATTGGCTTTGACTCAAAGTAAAGTTAAACTAAGTTGAAGGAAACTAGGTAATGATTGAAAGCACAATTTAGAAAAAACTAGGTTATCAGAGTAGTTCAGAAGTAACGGATCGCTGGGGGTTGAGAAACTCCCAGACCTAGGGTTTCGCTCTGAACTTTCAACAGGACAGAAATAAAGAGAAGAGATGGTTTACCAACCAGACAGTGATCTTCTCAGAATTTGGGTGGAAGAACTCTCCCGAGCAGATTGTTGGATCCTCGGATTCGGCTATCTTCGCAATGGATCCTCCAATACTGATCTTGTGGTTTGGTCGGCTTCTCCTGGACTCAAGATCTTGGAAGAAGAAAAACAAGTGAGGGATTCAGAGACTCAGGGAAGGATTTACCGGTTCGAAGAACTTGAAGGCTGATGTCGCTGAGATCCGGATTCTCTTGAAGGCTGATTCGATTCCCTTTGGAAAGAGCTTTGGATCTGAAGTATCTGGACTGTAGTTGGATGCTGGTGGTCGGCCTGGACTTGGAGAGAGAGGCCGTGGGAGGTGGGATATGCTAGGGTTTGATGGATTGAAGTGGATGGTGGGCGGCTAGGGTTTTGGAGTAGAAGTGGCTAACCTAGGGTTTGGGTTTTGGAGATCTCACACCTCCTCAAGGTTCCTGGGGAACCCGGATTTACTCCCTCACGGAGCTCAACACCTGGATGCAAGTGCGGAAGAGCGAAAACACAAAGTTTGCTCACAAAAAAAATTGGTTTCATTCATCTGATTGATTTAAACTTACAAGAGGGGTTTAATTTATAGGACTTTACAAGAGAGTAGGGTTTTACATCTTCCCATGTGAGACTAAAGGAGGGGATCTACAAATCAGGATAATCCATACACATATGGCCGGCCAAGGTTCCAAAAAAAAATTGATTTGGGTTATAAAAGGAAGGTAGATGGCGCCTCCATGCTTGGTTCTTCAAGAAAATATTTTTTTCCTTCTATGCTTGGCCTTATCTGGAAGTGTTTGGGCGCCTCTTAACCTTGCCCTCCAAGAGAAAGTTTGTTTCCTTTTATATCTGGCTTTAGTTGGAATGATTAGGGCGCCTCCTAACCTTGCTCTTCAAGAGAAATCTCCTTCCTTCCATGGCTCAACCCTTTTTGGATACCTCCTTTTCTTTCTCCCCAAGTTATGGCTCTTTCTAACTTTGTTTTGAATATTTCTGGCAGGTAATGGGCGCCTCCTTGAAGTTCTCTCCAAGAGAATTTCTTCCCTTTCATAGTTTGGTTCTTTTGGGAAAGTCTTGAGCCGCCCCCTTGATTTGTGGACCCCTGGTGGATTTCTCCTCAATTGGCGCATGAGAGAAGGGAGCTGCTATCTGTGGTGTGGGGACCAAAGGCTGCTGGATGGAGATGTGGCGCCCCCTGGACTCAGGCGTATGGCTGGGAGTGTGGCTGGGAGTGTGGCGCCCACTTGCTTGGCCTTGGGAGAAAATGTAACACCCCAGGTTGAAGCCCTAGTCCACTACTGAGTCAACATGACTCAACAAAATAAAATGCAGGTAATATAGACTCAAGCTAAAATTGAGTTGATCCAGTCAACCCTTATTACAAGCCAAAAAAAAACCCTAATTCTTTGGGCAAGGTTAATCAGAGATCCAGATGGAGCTCTGAAGTCTTCTTCTGAGTCTGGTGCCCGCACCAATTCTCCCAGGGTGGGAGGAACTCGACCCTGTCGAGTATGGATCAAGTTGGCTCTGGTATCTCTCCAAGTGGTCTGGGTCCAACTCTTGTAATTCTTCTCGGGAGATCCAAGAGTCATCAGAATCTGGCCTTCCTAGCCAGCGGACCAGGTATCTTTGGTATCCTCGATTACGAGTAGAGATAACCTGATCATCCAAGATCTTTTCAATCTGCTCTTTCCTCATAGGCCAGTTTGTTGGTGGACACACAGGGTCAGGTTCACTCTCAAGAGCAGGATTAGGTTCAAAAGCCTCACTGGGAATCACAGCTGGCTCCCTATACTCTACTAGGTCTGTAATGTTGAAAGTGGAGCTAATGCCTAGTTCTGGAGGTAACTCGAGCACATAGGCATTGGATCCTACTCTCTTCACCACTCTAAATGGTCCAGCTCCTCTAGCATGTAACTTTCTAACGGTTCCAGGAGGAAACCATTCAGGCCTTAACCTAATCATTACATAGTCTCCCTCAACAAAAGTTTTGACTCGCCTTTGAGAATCAGCCAACTTCTTATAAGTTTCATTACTTAAATTTATTTTGGCATGAATTTCTTTATGCAAGTCTTTTACATGCTATGCAAGTGCATTAAGAGACTTGTGTGTGTGGACTAATAGTGAAATCAGATCAAGTGGTGTGTGAGGCTTGTATCCATGAACAATTTCAAAGGGACTCTAGCCTATAGACCTATTGATCGAAACATTATATGCAAATTTAGCCCTGGGTAAATACAAATCCCAACTCCTGGTATTCTCACTTAACCAAAATCTGAGACGATGTCCTAAACTCGACTGATGATGCATTCCTAAAGAATGGACTTTATTCAAAGGAACCCTAGGTCTAAACCTAACAAACTACGTGTCTCTAGGTTTGACCTTGGGTCGGAGGATGGCATGCAGAGCATGAAAACTTATCATGGGTGCCTAGTAGGTGCCATAAGGTCTTCCAGAAGTAGGTGGCAAACCTAATAGGTTCTGACACGTGGTTCACTCTAAAGACTTCGACAAAGTATACTTGGATGGTGTAAGAAGCATTGGAAGTCCTAGAGAAAGGGAGGAAATATGAGGTGGAGTCTTGAATTACCTGCTGATTAAAGGTGGTGACCTGAAGGTTTGAATGGTGATCTATGAGTGTCAACTGGTCATCCTTACGAAAGGAAAAGTTTGCTATTCCTAGGAATGGATCAAGAGATGGTTCGAGGAGTAGCCTAGGACATGTGATTGCAATAGTTAAGGTTTGTTCTCTAAGCAAACAATGATCCACTTTCTCAAGAAATGGATTAAAGAATGATTCATGGAAGGGCCTATGGATGATGACCTCAAGACTTGAAATTTGACCTATGGGTGAGGAAAGGTATACTCTATAGAAGGGTAGGTCAGTCATGCGAAGGAAGGGGTCTGGGGTCATAAGGAGGACTTCTACAGGACTGGGAGAATCAATCCGCTCAAGACAAGGATGTTCAACTGAGATTACGGGAGAGACCTTAGTGGCTGGGCATGGGACAAGGTCCAATTGTAAGAGGCTTGATTCAGTCATCCTAAGGAGAGGATCTACCATAGGGTGGGCAAACTTAAACAGTTCAGTGCAAAGATCTTCAATTGGTACTTGGGGAATGACTGTCATTAGAGGGTACGAACTGATAGCTCGGGCTAACACTATGAGTTCTTCCTGGGGGTATTTGACTAAAGGAACTTGATTCTCACAAATCTCTTGAATTTCTGAACTAGGTCCTACCACTTGGTTGCTCTCCAAGGTCTCCTCAGGTAAGGAACCAATAGTATCGATGTCACATTCTTCAAGTTCTTCCCCCTCATATTCATCAACTAGACTCAAGCCAGCATCATATACTTCCTCGATGCCATCTTCAATGGGTTTCGGGTCAGTGGTAATCGGGTCAACTGATTCTAGGCTTGTCATACCTAACCTTTCTTCCTCATTGGTAGACTTGGGTTCTCCCTCATTAATGTCATCCTTAGGATTCTTACCACTTAGCTGTGCACAAGCCAGTCCTATGCATGGGCACTGACTAGATTTATGGCCTCTTTCTCTACAAAACAAACATTCTTGCGATATAGGAACTTGGGTCACACTGGGTTTCAAGCTAGTAGAGACCTTACTTGGGCATGGGTGTGGATCTAAATGGTTTGATCTAGAAGACTTGGGTTGTTGAGTGACTGGTCTAGAATATTGTAAGGACCTCTCATAGACACGATCCACACTATAGATATCATGGTTAGGCTTCCTAAGGTTATGCTCGGGATCACGGTATAAGGTCCTCCTAGGCTCCTGGTATGGATGAGGTTGGGGCCTATTAAATTTTGGATCAGGGATCCAATTTTGATGTCTACATTTCTCAAGGACTTGGACTTGATCCCTAAGCTGGGTAAAATTCTCATGGACTTGTTCTTTACACTGGGTAATAGTAGCAGTCAAATCCTGGCTTAACTTGTTCATGCTCTCAGTAAGAGCTCTAACCATGGCCTCTAAATCAGGTTGGGTTTGACTAGGTTGGTAGGGTACTCCATTCCGGGTAGACATTATGCAAGCAAACACACAAAATGAGACTCAACTAAATGACTACGGGCTAACTAGACCTAGAGCCCAAACTAGATGCCCAATCAGAGTGGCAAGCTAGCCTGTAGTAACTCAGGACTCAGCCAGGCAGGTGTAAGGGGAGTGTTAGGTCCCTAATTACCAATCCTAGACACCAATCAGTGATTGGCCATGTAGGCGGACCAACACACAAGCCCTTCGGGATGTAGTCCCTGAACCACCATTCTAGACACTGAGTATAAAGCACACACAGAGTAACTAGACAAACTGACTCAACACTAGCCTTGACCCGACTTGTTGATGTCCTAGCCTACTAGGGCAAATTAGGTCTAATCAATTTTTAGATTAAAGGCTTAGGTTCGAATGAGTGGGTGGTGGTTTTTGGCTAAGGAGAGGTTATCAACTCCTCCCCTTATCTTAGATGCTCAAATGCCCTTAAGATGAATTAAGAGATGAACACTCAAAAATAATTGGATTGCAGAATACAAAAACAGAGTTGCAGTAATTTAATTCTCAGAAATCGTACGAAATCAATAAATCATAGAAGAATTATACAAATTAGTTTCAATTATACTGGTTTCAGCAAAACAAAAATCACTGAATTTGGAGTTACCTGTAGTGAGAAATAATTCCTGCAACAGGGCAATTATGGGCTGAAAACAGAGCACTTCCCCATTTACAATTCCTGCTACGAAGTTATAACCCAACGGATCCCCTACATGCCCTAGGAACACCTCGTGGAATGGGAAGAGGAGGTTTGCACCTCGCTTCATTCCTAGGACCGGACATCCTGGGGAGTCTACTTCGAGCAGACAAAGTAAAAAGAGAGAGACTCAAACAAGCAATCAAACAGAAATCCTAAACAGGGCTCTGATACCAAAAATGATGCAGAACGAAAGCTCTGATACCAAAAATGATGCAGAACAAAGAAGCGTATGCGGAAGAAAAAATTAAGATTAATTCTTTTATATATATATATATATATTTCAGAAATTGGCTTTGACTCAAAGTAAAGTTAAACTAAGTTGAAGGAAACTAGGTAATGATTGAAAGCACAATTTAGAAAAAACTAGGTTATCAGAGTAGTTCAGAAGTAACGGATCACTGGGGGTTGAGAAACTCCCAGACCTAGGGTTTCGCTCTGAACTTTCAACAGGACAGAAATAAAGAGAAGAGATGGTTTACCAACCAGACAGTGATCTTCTCAGAATTTGGGTGGAAGAACTCTCTCGAGCAGATTGTTGGATTCTCGGATTCGGCTATCTTCGCAATGGATCCTCCAATACTGATCTTGTGGTTTGGTCGACTTCTCCTGGACTCAAGATCTGGGAAGAAGAAAAACAAGTGAGGGATTCAGAGACTCAGGGAAGGATTTACCAGTTCGAAGAACTTGAAGGCTGATGTCGCTGAGATCCGGATTCTCTTGAAGGCTGATTCGATTCCCTCTGGAAAGAGCTTTGGATCTGAAGTATCCGGACAGTAGCTGGATGCTGGTGGTCGGCCTGGACTTGGATAGAGAGGCCGTGGGAGGTGGGATATGCTAGGGTTTGATGGATTGAAGTGGATGGTGGGCGGCTAGGGTTTTGGAGTAGAAGTGGCTAACCTAGGGTTTGGGTTTTGGAGATCTCACACCTCCTCAAGGTTCCTGGGGAACCCGGATTTACTCCCTCATGGAGCTCAACACCTGGATGCAAGTGCGAAAGAGCGAAAACACAAAGTTTGCTCACAAAAAAAATTGGTTTCATTCATCTGATTGATTTAAACTTACAAGAGGGGTTTAATTTATAGGACTTTACAAGAGAGTAGGGTTTTACATCTTCCCATGTGGGACTAAAGGAGGGGATCTACAAATCAGGATAATCCATACACATATGGCCGGCCAAGGTTCCAAAAAAAAATTGATTTGGGTTATAAAAGGAAGGTAGATGGCGCCTCCATGCTTGGTTCTTCAAGAAAATATTTTTTTCCTTCTATGCTTGGCCTTATCTGGAAGTGTTTGGGCGCCTCTTAACCTTGCCCTCCAAGAGAAAATTTGTTTCCTTTTATATATGGCTTTAGTTGGAATGATTAGGGCGCCTCCTAACCTTGCTCTTCAAGAGAAATCTCCTTCCTTCCATGGCTCAACCCTTTTTGGATACCTCCTTTTCTTTCTCCCCAAGTTATGGCTCTTTCTAACTTTGTTTTGAATATTTCTGGCAGGTAATGGGCACCTCCTTGAAGTTCTCTCCAAGAGAATTTCTTCCCTTTCATAGTTTGGTTCTTTTGGAAAAGTCTTGAGCCGCCCCCTTGATTTGTGGACCCCTGGTGGATTTCTCCTCAATTGGCGCATGAGAGAAGGGAGCTGCTATCTGTGGTGTGGGGACCAAAGGCTGCTGGATGGAGATGTGGCACCCCCTGGACTCAGGCGTATGGCTGGGAGTGTGGCGCCCACTTGCTTGGCCTTGAGAGAAAATGTAACACCCCAGGTTGAAGCCCTAGTCCACTACTGAGTCAACATGACTCAACAAAATAAAATGCAGGTAATATAGACTCAAGCTAAAATTGAGTTGATCCAGTCAACCCTTATTATAAGCCAAAAAAAAAACCTAATTCTTTGGGCAAGGTTAATCAGAGATCCTGATGAAGCTCTGAATTCTTCTTCTGAGTCTGGTGCCCGCACCACGGTCCATGGTGGACCGGCTGCTCCAAAAACTGTGCAGCATCAAAATATGTGCAAAAATCAAGAAAAATTCATAACTTCTTCATTTCAAACCTGATTTAGGTACCGTTTGCGTTGTTGGATTCCATAAATCAAGCTCTACCTATTGATGGGTTTCAAACTTATTAATTTTACCGATTCCATGATCATTAATTATAATTATTGAATATTTTATTAATCATTTAAATGGGTGTGTGATGCTTTGACTTGAAATCTATTTTTCATGAACGCACTCTAATTTCACATTTTCAAAGATATTTTTTAAAATAATTAGTTTTGCAAGAAAGTCCAATTTAATTATGAAATTAGGTTATTAAAAGAATGTTAGCACCATTAATTAACTAAAATATTTAAAATAAACGTGTAAATCCATGATTTATCAACTTCCATTCACGGAGAAACCTCTCACCTCTAGGGCATCTAACCCATCCCACTACATGTAGCCTAGGGCATCCCACTCATCTCACTACATGCGGAGCCTAGGGCATCCCACCCAAATCGCTACCTAGGGCTGTAAAGGAAAATCCCTAAGACCATAGAGGGGACTCGACGGGAAAGGGGATAACTAGGGTCTCACGCCCCTCGACGCTCGAAAGCGAAGGCATAGGGTCTCACACCCCTCGATGCCTAAAGGCGAAGGAAACACGGGCCTCTCACCCTCCCCATGCGGGGCGAACGAAAAGAAACACTCTTTTCTAAAAACTCCTCTTATTGACCAAACTATTTTTTTATAAAGGACTGAGGATAGTATTTATAAACCTATCTAACCCTCATTTGAATTTGAATACAAGATAAAAAGATAGGGATGATTCAAATTCAAATACAAGATAGGATAAGATAAGTCCTATCTATATCTCAATCCTAGCCAACCAAATCCTAATTTACATTTCAAACAAAAGATAAATCCCAAACTAATTTATTCTGGATATGCTCCAAGATTTGTGCAGCTCCAGGATTCATGCTTGCTCTAGGATCCGTACTGGCGATGTCCCCATCATTAATTCCTATTTTTCTTTATCTTGTTTGAAGCTGGTTCATGAGCAGTGAAAAGCTCTAAAGATAAGTTACTCTATGTGAATATAATTTTGACTGATTTATTCCCAAAAGGGACGGGCTATGATCTATGGGTATGGGTCGTTCTCTCGTTAAGATAGGTCATATCTTGATTATTTTCACTGCTAGCTTTTTCTACGCAAATATATAATTCTAATTGATCTGTTTCCAAAAAGGACAAGCCATGATCTATGGGTACGGGCCATGCTCTCACTAAGAAAGATCATATCTGGATTATTTTCACTATCATTTAGATTGATCTATTCTCAAAAGGGACAGGCCGTGATCTACGGGTATGGGCCATGCTCTCGTTAAGATAGATCATTCATGGATTAATTTTCTTGCTAATCTCATGATAATTCTCTTTTCTATGGAGCATATCTGGATTATTTTACTTTTGAAATAACTTAAAGGTCCTTGTGAATTCGACCCTTACTTCTATTAAGCTTCATAAGAATAGTGGAATTAAGGTACTAAATCGATGCATTGCGATACGCATCAAATTTTTGGCACCATTGCTGGGGACCTCTTGGTGTTATTTTAAAAGAAAATCAAAAATCAAAAAAAAAAATTCCTTTTATTGCTTTCCTAATTGACTTACTGCTTCTAAATTTAATCTCCTGACTCAACTTAATTTTTTTTTCTTTTCCTGTATATCTATTTTCTTTGCATTGTATAAATCATAAAACATCTTAGGTGCACTAAACCCCTAAACAACATAAGGTGGGGATATCATTACCCTTTCTTCGTCCACAAACCATCACCCTACATATTGCATTGACCTACACTTTAAAATTAAAATCAATTAGACGTTGGCCCCTAAGGATTTTCGAGCTCACTAGGACAAGGGAACCCTAGAGTTGGATCAAGTTTAGATTAGTTAGTTACTCGGTGTCTAAGGCAAGTGGTTCAGGGACAAGAGCCTGAAGGAAGGTGGTTCTTTAATTGGTTCCATTCACTTACCTGGCCAATTTTAATTGGTGTCTAAGAAAATTGATGGGGGGGCTCCCACCAACCATACACTTACCTAGCCGGATCAGTTAATTGATCTTGGGCTTGGAGTGCTCAAAGGTAATCTTGGAATAGTTAGGAGTTGTCTAGAACTAGGGACCCTAGGATAGAGAGTCCATTGATTGCTAACTTGTTTGCAATTAACCTAGAATTCTAATTAATACTCCTTCCCTATCACTCTTAGCTTTAGGACTCCTTAGGCACTCATCTTTAGTCTTCTTTCTATCTTTCTTCTCTCTTCTTTTCCTCCTCTACTCTTTAAAAAATATTAAAATATTAAAAAAATTTAGAAGAGGATTGCTCTGATCTAGGACCTTTGATTAAACATCCCAAAATCATCAAAACAATCCAACGAATTGGAGCAGTGCTAGGAACATGTATCCTAATAGTAGAGTGGATAAGTTGTCCTATGTCCTTGATGCCCTACTCACTAATAGTCCCCTTTCCAAGTGATCTAGAATCATCTACTCCTTTTTATAGGATGGAAGAAGAAATTGATGATATGATGGAATTAATTAAGGATCCCCAAGAACCACAATACAATAACATAACAGGGGAAGCCATACCTCCAAGTTATCTCCAGAAGTCATTAGATCCCTATATGGCTCATTGTGAGGTAGAAAGTGAGAGGGCCAGAGCCCACAGTTGCATGGCCATTGACATGGCGGCATGCTATAGGGCCTGGAGCCTGATGGAGTATGCACTGCATAGAGCATACGGATGGCACATTGCTGAGCTTGAATTTTTTGACAAGGCATGCACCACCTCCTAGAGGTTGCAGACAGCTGGAAGCTTCCATGCCAAGGTCTGAACTTTTGCTAATCTTCCCCCTTTGGCTTCTAGTGGGAGCTTCAGTCTTGGCAAAAAGGGGGGGAGCTCTATCTCGGGAGCTCGACCTCGGGAAGTAGGAGAGCAACCTCGACCAGGAGCTCAACCCCGTATGGGACCTAACCTCAGTCGGGTGCTCGACCTCGGTAGAATGGGTGGAGCTCTATCTCGGGAGCTTTATCCCGGGAAGCGGGAGCATGACCTCGGCCGGGAGCTTGATCCCAGATGGGAGCTGACCTCAACCGGGGGCTTGACCTTAGTAGAATGGGGAGAGCTTTATCTTGGGAGCTCTACCTTGGGATGCGGGAGCACGACCTTGACCGGGAGCTCGATCCTGGATAGGAGCTGAACTCGATGGGGGGCTCGACCTCGGTAGAATGGGGGGAGCTCTTGATCAGGGTGCAGTGGAGTGGGAATGAACATGCATAAAAAAAATAGCAACTAATACTTTTAATTAATTTTTAGATTTTATATTTGATGGCTATGTTCCCGAGAAAGAGGAAAAGAACTATCAAAAGGAAGATGTAAAGACTAACTACACTACCCATAGTTAAGATCATGCAAAGTAATAAAGACTAGGGCCACGAGGGTTGAGAAACCACTCAGTTAGGACAATCTTACCTTTAACAAATTAGAACTATGAATAGGGTTTGGGTTCATACCATAAAATCCTTGCTGCTATTGGGATCACTCTACACTCGTGGATCAGTGCCTAGACAAACAAGTCTCTTTTCCGTGGATCAGCCGGCTTCCTATCAGCTGGTCTTGAAAGCAAAGAAGACCTCTTCCTTGGATGGTTTCACCAGACAGATCCTGTAGACGTCAGGGGTTAGGGTCACAGAAGATGAGTAAAATAATAAACTAGAAGAAGGAAGAGTGGAGGGGTGGAGGGAAGCTTCGGGGTGGCTGGTAGCCAATTGAAGAAGGGGATGCCTGGCTTGGAGGAAGGTGGGCGTCCTTGGGCTTCAGCTGGGGTTAGATGATGACTAGGGTTTAGTGGATGAGGAAGGAAAGCTGGCGGCTAGGGTTTGTTCATAAGAACAGGGCACACGGGTCTCACACCCACTCCAATCTAGAGGACACAATTTGACAAAATAACTTCAAGTTGTATTAATGAAAAAGAGATGATTACAAGAGGGGGAAGGGTGGGGTATTTATAGGTTCACCCAGGATCCTCTCCTTGTCAAAATTGGAGTACAAGTCTTTAACAAGAGGGGGAGGCCTGGGGTGTCATTCCTCCAAGGTTTGGAGTGGCATGAAAGGAGCCCGAATGCTGGGCTGATGTCTTTAATGTGGGTCCAAAGGTCCTCCTCTTGAACAAATCATGAAAGTTGCAGGACTCATATGACTGAACTAAAACTTAATGGACTTCTTGACTAGACTAACATAACTGGACTCACATAATATGACTCAATTTATTACATGACTCAATTGATGGATTGGACTTGGCTCACTTTAATACAAGTTGTTGCCCAGGTGGCTTATCCAAGAGGAGGGGTGAATTGGGTAATTAAAATTTTTTGTAATTATGTGCTCCTTTTCAATGTTTTTGGTGTGGTATGTGCTATTGGTGGGGACACCGGAGGCACCAGAATAAGATAGAGGCTTTTCAATCCTCTGTAAATTGTTCAATAATTTATGAGTCCATCTGTGATAAGGGCTTAGCTCATCTGAGTCCATTTTATTTATTATTTGAGTATTTTGAGTTGTTATTTCAGTTCTGTACTAGTCAGCTCATGTTGAGCTAGTTCAGTCCAATGCTAGTCAGCTCATGTTGAGCTAATTTTATTTTTTTGAGTCCTATCCAAGCATACTGAAGACTCAAGACCACATCATATAAGTAAAGACCAAGTCCAACCAGATTGAAGACATGGAAGTTTAGCCCAAGTCCAACCCAGCTTGAAGATTTGAAGACCCCAGGAGAAAAATCAGAAACCCTGATTCCTTGCAGATGCCCTCCAGATGCCCAGATTCCCTTCCAGATACCAAAGTATATTCATAAATAAGGGCATCCATGATTCCAGAGGTCCATCTGCATCCTATCCCAAAGAAATCAAGCCCAGGTGCCAAGCCCAAGCCCCTAAGAAGCAAGATACCAGGGAATATTCCTGCTACCTGGCTACCAGGCCACCCCAGCTTCCAGAGGCCCAAACCCATGCACCCGAGCCCCTTTGGGCCGGCCTTTTGCTGCTCCTAGAAGCCCAACACGCCCCCCTAGGCGTCCTTGGAGTCTTGACCAAGTAAAGAAAATTTTTAGGGATTTTTCTACCTAATATTTCCTTATTTTCTAGCTAGGGTTTGAGAGGGAAAAGGATTCTTATGTAAAGACTTATGTACCCTTACTTGGAGCCCAAGGTTAAGGGTCTATTTAAGGGACCCTAGCCTCTTGTATGAGGGGAATTTTGATGAATGAAAACCTTGAGTTCTTCTATTGAGTTGTGTGATACCCTGCTGTGTGCATAAAGGGGTTTGCGAGAGTTCTTCTTCCCAGTGCTGCAATCATCTTCCTGCTGCCAACAAGCATCTCAAATCCCTGGATGCCCACTCCAAAAGAAGCCTTCCCTTGCTATTTTTCTTTTGTTTTCTTATTCCTTTGTGAGTTTTCTAACCCCTGACAGGTCATTTGCAGGTCCCCGAGTTCCTACGAATCCAACGACTCCAGCCAAGCCTCAATCGGATCACCGAGCAGAAAGCCGGGTATCCGTGGGTCTTTGGCTCGATTTTCCAGGCTGCATCCGTCGAGGAACGAGAGACCCCTTCACTGCGATCTTCATAGATGTTGTCAGGTACGCCCCTCTACCTCCAGTAGTTTTATCGCAGGAGAACTTGCCCTAACCGAGGCTTCTCAGCCCCGGCGGTCCTTCTTTGCTACTTTCTAGGTCCTAATCTGCATGCTGATCTTCAAAAATTCATACAAAATTCCCTACAAATAATTTTGATCTGAAATTTTGGAATTAATAACCTAACTCAACATGTAAAATATACAAAAAAAAATGGCATGCATATTAGTTCCCCATCATTTGGTATCAGAGCTTAGATTAGGGCTTATTTTCTGCAATTTTCCAGTCCGTATATACTCTATTATTTTAATTATTTCTCCCTGTTAAAAACTCTAAAAATTCTAAAATTTATTTTCCTGGATTTATCATAATTCACAGTAATTTTAAAAATTTTTACAGATTTTATTATGGCATGTGAATTTTCTGCAAGCCGAAATAGGGCCTGCAAATTTTTGGCTCTGTTTTTTTTAGCAAGACAAGTTTGGAAGTTTTAGGGTTTTGTTTAGGAGTTTTTGCATATTTCTTAATTTTAGTATATTTCCAGTATATTAGGCCATGATTTGAAAGTTTTCTTCTATTTAAAAAAAATACCAAAAAAAAAAATACATATTTTCCAAAAATACAAAAAAAAATATCTAAACCCTAATTTGCATCCTCATCTGCCTGCCATCATTGCATAATTTACTTTTAAGGGCACTCTTGCTATATCAGATGGGGGGAGGATTTGATCACCTCTCCTTAGCCCAAAACCACATCCCTTGCATTCAGTCCCAAGCCTTAACCTAAAATTAATTAGACTTAATTTGCCCTAGTAGGCTAGGGACACCAACTGGTCGGGTCCGGGCTAGTGTTAGATCACTGTGTCAAGTTAACCTGTGTGTGCCTTGTGCTCAGTGTCTAGAACGGTGGTTTAGGGATTCAATCCCGAAGGGCTTGTGTGCTGGTCCGCCTACCTGGCCAATCTCTGATTGGTGTCTAGGATTGGCAATCAGGGACCTAACACTCCCCTTACACCTGCCTGGCTGAGTACAGGGTTACTATAGGCTAGTTTGCCACCCTGATTGAGCATCTAGTTTGGACTTTAGGTCTAGTCAGCTATAGTCGGTCTGATCGAGTCTTGCATGAGTACTAGATTAGGAGTTTCATATCACCCACCTCCTTCATAAATGTCTGAACCCATGGAAAATTTACAAGCCCAAATAAAAGCCCTAGCTGATCAAATGGCCCAGATGACTACCCAGATGACCCAGTTAACTCAGTCTCATATTCAAACCAATGATAGAATTGACCATCTTGCCAATAGGTTTGATCAGTTAAAAGTCCGGGTAGGGACCCCAAGAAAAACCCATGGGTCACAGTCTGAGCCAGATCCTGATTCCCCTCAACCTAGGAGGACCCCAAACCCTGATCTATACCATGAGGTCAAACCTAGGAGATCCCCTTATTCTGACCCGTACTACAATCCTCAACCTAGGAGGACCCCAAACCCTGATCCATACCGAGAGATTGAACCTAGGAGAGCCCCTCAGCCTGACCCATACAATAATACTGAACCTAGAAGAACCCCTTACCATGACCCTTATTATGATACTGAACCTAGAAGAACCCCTTACCGTGACCATTATTATGATACTGAACCCAGGAGAACCCAATACTCTGACCCATATAGGGAGTCCAATCCTAGGAGAACCCAATACTCTGACCCATATAGGGAGCCCAACCCTAGGAGAACCCAATACTCTGACCCATATAGGGAGCCCAACCCTAGGAGAACCCAATATTCTGACCCATATAGGGAGTCCAACCCTAGGAAAACCCAATATCCTGACCCATATAGGAAGCCCAATCCTAGGAGGACCCAATATCCTGACCCATATAGAGAGCCCAACCTTAGGAGGACCCCATACCTTGATCCATCCTTAGAACTTGATCATAAAGCTGACCCAAAATCATATGACCCCAGATCCTATAATCCCATGACCCATAGATCTGCACCCTTGTCCTATGAGCCTAGAGAACCCATAACCCCTAAGTATCAACCTAGTACTAGTCATGTTTCCCCTAGTCAACTTGAACCCCATAGGATTAGTATCCCTAAATATGAACCCAATAGTGAGCCACTACCTCTTATACAACCTGAACCTACTATGAGTAGTACCCATAATCAGAGACCAGAACCTAACCAATTTCCTGCTAGCCGACCTTCTCCAACCATTCCTGAGATTCACAAGGCTTACATTAACGCGGAAGTGTATGAAGCTGATGTGAGCCTAGTGGATGAGTATGAGGGAGAAGAGGAGACACCATTAGTAGACCTAGAATTAGCTGACTCAGTAGATACCCAGGTAGAAACCAACCTAGAGATAGTTGACCTTGACCACATCCAACCTAAAGCTATAGTGGAAGAACAAATAGAGGAAGAGAACCTGGGTACTGCTACTAGAGCCTTACCTGAGGAAACCATAGAGGAGAGCCAAATTATAGAGTCTTGTCCTAAAATACAAGAACCTGAAGAATTTATTAAGGACCTGATCTCTTTGAATCTATACCTTCAAGATGAGCCTCCTCCTATAGTTCCCATTAAGGACCTCTTCCCTGAGATTAATAACCCATCCTTCCATTATACAAATCCCATAGATATACCGCAACCCCGTAAGGTTAACCTCATTAGTATAGGATTAGTTCCTGACACCCCGTCTTTTATTCTACTTTATCCAACTAACCATGAACCTTTTTCTCTACCTTACCAAACTAATTCTGAGCCCACTTCCTATTTTCTGCCCTTTCCTGACACCTCCAGCATTTCTAGGATCATTAGATTGCATTTAGCTGAGATTAGCATACTGCATGCATTCATCACGCATGTTAGATTTGCATCTTACTTCTGGCATACTCTTTGGAATTTGCTAGGAGTTCACTGTAAATTTTCATGTGCATGTCAAGCTAGGATCAAACCTAGAGAACCTATAATCTATTAGGTTTAGATCCAAAGAGTTCAATAAAATTTCCTTCGATAGGAATGCATAGTCGAGTCTGCTAGGTGTAGTTTGAGTCCTTTGCATCATCTTGTTAGGAGTCTGCATGTGCCTAGCATGTTCACCACCCGCACTAATGTTAAAACAACTGGCTAATTCCCGAAGATGGATCAAAAAATTTGATGTAGTGGATTTTATCTTGGTTAGGCTTAGGCCTAAAAGAAGCTTCATGCTCATAGAGCCGGACCTTTTAAAGTGATAGAGAAGGTTGGATCAAATGCCTAGGTGTTAGACTTGCCTTCGGATTTGGGCATTAGTTCTACCTTCAATATTACAGACCTGGTTGAGTATAGGGAACCGGCAGCGCTACCTAGTGAGGCCTTTGGACCTATTCCTTTTCATTGTGAGTGACCCTAACCTAGAGTGTCCACAAACAAATTTGGCCTGAGAGAGGAGAACGGATCGAGCGTATCCTGGACAATCAAGCCATCACGACCCAGGGCCATGACTATCAACGCTTCTTGGTCCGATGGCAAGGCCGGCCAGAGTCGGACGATTCGTGGATTTCTCGAGAGGACTTGCAATGCCTCAACCCAGACCTTCTCGAGAGATATGTGAGCCAGTCTGACCTTCACTCGACAGGATCGAGTTCCTCCCACCCCGGGAGAATTGGTGGGGACACCGGAGGCACCAGAATAAGATAGAGGCTTTTCAATCCTCTGTAAATTGTTCAATAATTTATGAGTCCATCTGTGATAAGGGCTTAGCTCATCTGAGTCCATTTTAGTTATTATTTGAGTATTTTGAGTTGTTATTTCAGTTCTGTACTAGTCAGCTCATGTTGAGCTAGTTCAGTCCAATGCTAGTCAGCTCATGTTGAGCTAATTTTATTTTTTTGAGTCCTATCCAAGCATACTGAAGACTCAAGACCACATCATATAAGTAAAGACCAAGTCCAACCAGATTGAAGACATGGAAGATTAGCCCAAGTCCAACCCAGCTTGAAGATTTGAAGACCCCAGGAGAAAAATCAGAAACCCTGATTCCTTGCAGATGCCCTCCAGATGCCCAGATTCCCTTCCAGATACCAAAGTATATTCATAAATAAGGGCATCCATAATTCCAGAGGTCCATCTGCATCCTAGCCCAAAGAAATCAAGCCCAGGTGCCAAGCCCAAGCCCCTAAGAAGCAAGATACCAGGGAATATTCCTGCTACCTGGCTACCAGGCCACCCCAGCTTCCAGAGGCCCAAACCCATGCACCCGAGCCCCTTTGGGCCGGCCTTTTGCTGCTCCTAGAAGCCCAACACGCCCCCCTAGGCATCCTTGGAGTCTTGACCAAGTAAAGAAAATTTTTAGGGATTTTTCTACCTAATATTTCCTTATTTTCTAGCTAAGGTTTGAGAGGGAAAAGGATTCTTATGTAAAGACTTCTGTACCCTTACTTGGAGCCCAAGGTTAAGGGTCTATTTAAGGGACCCTAGCCTCTTGTATGAGGGGAATTTTGATGAATGAAAACCTTGAGTTCTTTTATTGAGTTGTGTGATACCCTGCTGTGTGCATAAAGGGGTTTGCGAGAGTTCTTCTTCCCAGTGCTGCAATCATCTTCCTGCTGCCAACAAGCATCTCAAATCCCTGGATGCCCACTCCAAAAGAAGCCTTCCCTTGCTATTTTTCTTTTGTTTTCTTGTTCCTTTGTGAGTTTTCTAACCCCTGACAGGTCATTTGCAGGTCCCCGAGTTCCTACGAATCCAACGACTCCAGCCAAGCCTCAATCGGATCACCGAGCAGAAAGCCGGGTATCCGTGGGTCTTTGGCTCGATTTTCCAGGCCGCATCCGTCGAGGAACGAGAGACCCCTTCACTGCGATCTTCATAGATGTTGTCAGGTACGCCCCTCTACCTCCAGTAGTTTTATTGCAGGAGAACTTGCCCTAACCGAGGCTTCTCAGCCCCGGCGGTCCTTCTTTGCTACTTTCTAGGTCCTAATCTGCATGCTGATCTTCAAAAATTCATACAAAATTCCCTACACTAATTTTGATCTGAAATTTGGGAATTAATAACCTAACTCAACATGTAAATATACAAAAAAAAATGGCATGCATATTAGTTTCCCCATCGCTATGAGTTAAGTAACTAATGTGGAAGCAAATAAGAACACAAGAAACACAATCATAAACACAACAAAATTTATAATGGTCCGAACAACCTAGCTTCTACATCCATTATCCAAGATACCCCTTGGGATTTCCACTATATTCATCCTCAGAATACAGCCGAATTATTTTCACGGGCTCACAATCCAAAACCCAAACTTGGTTTTATCCTAGGCTCACCAAAAGTCTAATACAATGTTAGTTTTATCCAGGCTCACTAACAACCCACACTTGGTTTTCAAAAACTACCAAAAACCTTTACAAACCCAAGTCACAGCTCCTACTGTACTTGAACAAATTTAAACAAAGAGTAGAAAACTCAAAGCAACTCTATGACAAACCGAAGTTGCCGGATGGTTGCAGTTGTAGCACTTGAAAATCCCTCTTGATTTCTCTTTGAATGCACTTCAAGGCTTCAAGCTTCTTCAATAATGCCTCAAGAATTTAGATGAAAGTTAGTTGTGGTCTTGAGTCTCTCTTGAGTGCTCTTTGAGTGTTCTTTCAAAAGCTCATTATTTTTCATTCACTACTCATCTATATCTTCAAAGTAATTCGAATCCCTTAAATATATTCCCCTCAAATGATTTCAGGAGGTTATAGCTATTGTAGACTGTTGGGATTCAAAATATGATCATTAAAGACCATTTTGGATTCAAAAAGGAAGTTTTAGAACTAGTCATTACTCACTTGGAACTATCACTCAGGTTGGCTTGGATGGGTTGAGTCGGCTCGATTGCTTAGGTAGGTCAAAACTTCACCTTGGTCAAGTCAGCTTTTCTGCTTCGAGTTGGCTCGCCTGGCTGGTTCTTCAGAACTGAGACTCACTGAACTCTAGAGGAGTTGGCTCTTCAGACTTGAGTCGGCTTGGCTGTTTGTCTGAGAAACTTTCACTCTGGTTGAGTCGGCTCTTTTGACTCGAGTCGGATCGAATTCTTAAAACTTTAGAACATACACTCTGTCAGAGTCGGCTCTTCAGTCTCGAGTTGGCTCGAAAATCTACATGCCAAAATACTGCTTACTGTGCCAACCTTGAGTCAGCTCTTCTACAATGAGTCAGCTTTAGTGACTTGTCTCTAAAAAACTTTCCAAACTTCTCAGAATTCTTCCAAAGGTATTCAATCAAGTCCAGAAGCTCTCCAACTCCATCAAACTTAATTCTAAGATATTTACACTTGTAAAATACATGGAAATAGCCCATTTTCATAAATATGTAGTTGATTTTTCTTTTGGCTCTTCATTACAAAATACAGTTCTACAAAATAAACTTGTCATACACCAAGGTTGTAGGAAGAGTGGTCTTTCATTTAAAACATCCTACAAAAACTTAGAAAATACTTGGAAAGGAGATAGTAATTAAATGCATGCTCCAATGTTTGGTTATCATCAAAATCATTCCAGGAGTCAACAATCTCCCCCTTTTTGATGATGATAAATATTGGGCATGGAAACACTTTACAGTTATGAGTATATAAACATTTAAACACATCAAAAAAAATTGTATATGACTTTAAACAGATATATATCATTATATATCGAAGAGTATCAGAGCTTATCGACAAAGTATCAAAGCTTTTGCATTGGAACTAATGTGTATCAGAGTTGATATATATCAAAGCTATTTTTGCCTATTATGAAATGAAGTCAATAATGTATCAAGGCAAGTTGAATATCAAAATGTATTAGAGTGTGCAATTGTATCAAAGTTTAAAGTAGCAAAAGGTATTAAATTTAGCAAGAATGTATTAGAGCTACTATTAAATTGGCAAGAATGTATCAAAGCTACTATCAGAACTATTAGAGGTAGCAGAAATGTATCAGAGCTTAAATGTAAGTGTCAGAGCTCAGAGATAGCAGGAATGCATCCGAGCTATTAGAAGCTAGAGATAAATCAGAGCAAATATAATCAGAGCAAATTGAGCAATTTATGATCAGAGCAAATTTAAGCAAATTTAGAGTAATAGGGATAACTCCCCCTGTTACATGCACAACCATGCACATTTTTATAGATTTGCTAAAAGACATTACAAGTTTTCCATTTGCAATACACAACCATTACATGCTATTTTTCCATGAACACATACAATTACTCTCTCTTTTTGTTACTAATCAAAAAGGGTTCAAAAGCAATTACATTCCCTTTTTAAATAGCATAAGAAAATCAATAATATTGTTTAAGATAATTTTACTTTCTCATAGAATTTTTATAATTGCTATTCTTTATTAAATTCTCCTCCTTATTAGGGTAATTAAAGAGATCAAACATTTAGAGATCAAGATAATAATATTTCATTGCACATTGTTTTGCAAAAGAGACATTTCATTACAAGATAGTTGCAAAGAAAAGACATTTTATTGCATCAAAATACAAGATACATCAAAGTGTTCTTCTTACGATAAAAACATACAACTAGTCTTCTTCCTCACTAGAAGAAGAACCAATTTCTAAAACACAGAGGAGGTCTTAGTCTTTAAAGGTTGAATCTAAGATCTCTATTTCTAGTCCTAGTTGGGGCCTTAGAAACTTTGGATTTTAGCTTAGGCTTAGATTTAGGTTTGGTACAAGATGGGGTAGGCTCTACTTTAACATCAGCAGGTGAAACAGGGGGCTGTGAAGCAATAGGAGTAGGATCAAACAATCCTGCTGTAGGAGGAGGTGGTGACCGTGCAGGTGTCTCTCTAGATGTAGAAGCTCCTAAAGCCTTGATAGTAGAAGATAGTCTTGATAAGAATACCCAGATAGTCCGGAGCTCGGTAGAGATGGCCTAAACTCCCTTCTGAAGACACTGAAGCTCTACTATATGCTAGGTACTAAGAGCATCTGCTGCTCCTCTCAATCGACCAAAATCCATGCACAGGTCTCTAATATTAGCCTGAATGTCATCCTGCATCTGTGGTCTACTCTCAATTGCCTCAACTCTAGAAGACAACTGATTGAGCTCAGTCTTAATCTCCTAAAATCCAGTCTCTACTTTTTGACGAAGCTTGCCAAACATCGAGGAGAAAGTGCTCGTCAAGGACTCTGAAAGCTGTCTCAGCTGCTGTGCTATGAAGGCCTGTGAAGCTGTTGGAACTGAAGGTGCTGATGGTGCTAAAGGAGCAACTGAAGGTCCTGGTGGAGTCCTTGGACTACCAGGTTGTCTCTCTATAGGTCTATGCTCCTCAGTCTCAACCTCTGCAACTTGATCAATATCATCACCTCTGTCAGCGGTAGTCTCAGCATCAGTCATAGGGTGCTCTGCCTGATCAACATTATCCTCATCATCTAAAGAAGGGTGTGCCACCCTCTATCCTGATATCCTCTTCAACCAGACTCCTTCAACCTAATGGTAACCTATCCGCTGTAAAGACTTCGTCGAGTAGGTATCGGTATGATACAGTGGTCTACCATCCTCTCCATTGAGGTCTATCCCAAAATCCTGAAATAGTAAAGTGAAAACCATGCCATAGGGAAGGCAGGCTTTCACCCTGCTTGCTGCTTCCCTCATCTGTACCAGCATAATATATGGGAGATTGAGGGCCTTCCCCTCAATCAAGCATCTCATAAAGGCCTGATCTCACTCGCTCACCCAATCAAATTGGCCTGTCCTTGGCAAGAAAATCCTGCTAATTATGTTGTGCAACAATTTCATTTTCAGTGACAACATATTAGCCTGTACATTCCCCGCATCATCTACATCTCTTCTCTTAAGAATAAGTCTAAGGGTTTTTTTCTTGTCCTTTAAAACTAAGTGATTCAGTCCTTCATTTGGCATGTTCAGAACACTACTTAGTGTTTCCTTATCCACAACTAGCCTTACACCTTTAACAGTATATTCAATGTGATACTCACTTAGGGTAAGGTTTTCATAAAATGTTCTTACCAAATTTGGATAAGTCAGAGCATCTAAAGAACATAAATCAGTTCACCCTTAAGCCTCTATCTATTCTCTAATTTTAAGCCCTAGTTCTTCCAAAAATGAGAAAACTATACGTCTTCCACTGGTGACTAGGTGGTTAGCCATTGAAATTACCTGTCACGGCGGAGACAGTGACTCATTCCTTTCTTCCTCTTGTTCTTAAAGGGATCAACTCTTCTTCTCTCCATTTTGACCTTCTTTCTCGCTGTGCACTAGATTCCACATGCCTTTGATGCAGGACAAATAAATAAGAATGAAAAAAAATAATTAATTTTTTTATATTTTCAGATTTTAAAAGAAGATTCAAAGGAGACAGTAAAGGAAACTAATCAAGTCAATTTCCCGTACAAGTAAACCTATAAAGCAATTAAAAAAGTAGGACCTGGTGGTTGAAAAACCACCAAAACTAGGATTTATTTCAACAAATCAAAAAATAAGAGAAGGGAATAAGCTCAGTTGTACTAATGAAGATTGCTCTCTCGATGTAGATCTGGCAGGACTCTCAAGATCGTAGCGATAGGGTTTCAAGATCTCATTTCTGGGCTCCGATCTTTTGCATATTGCCAATTCCGAGGAAAGAACACCAGATCTAAATACTTGGTTACCTGCAAAACACTCAGTAAAGGAATCTTGGGTTAGAAAGTAGTAAGAAAGGGAAAGGAAAGAAGGGAAGGGTTAGAGGTAGTGCATGGATCTTCTTGTCGGCTGGATAAGTAGGGCCTCACACCCCACGATGCTCCAAACGAACAAAGGAAGAGCCTCACACCCCATGATGTTCATAGAAAAGGAAGATTTTGATAGAAATTCTTTGTATTTCAATAATAATTGCATGAATTAGAAGAGGGGTTGATGGGGTATTTATAGACCCCCAACTAGTGGTGTAAGGGACTCAGATACAAGACTCTTGTTCCCTTTGAATTGCAACTCTGGAATTTAGGTCTAGGTAGCCTGGACTCCTGCTTGATGGACTGGATGGGACTCCTTTCAAAGTGGGCGGCAACAAGAAGCTTCTCATCCAAGGTTGGCGCCAAGATAGAGATGGGGTGATGTGGCTTGATGTAAGGTCAAGATTGCTTCCTTGGTTGGTCATGATGGGTGGACTCAGGAGTCTGGATGATGTGGGTCATTGCAGTTAAGTGGACTCTCCAGTCTGGATAGAAGGAGACTCAAGAGTTTTGGTAAAACTCTTGAGTTCTTGAAGCTTGAGCAGCTAGCAACTTGTTTGATCCAATAGCTTGAAGCAAGAGTACCTTCCAACTTTCTCTTCTTTAGATGATTAGATAACATAGAATTCTTTGAAGTTTGGGTGTTGAAACTTTGCTTGAACGAACCTTGGAATTAGTGTGAGATAACTTAAAGTGGGAGGGCGCCAAGGATAAGAGGCTTTCTCATTTACTTCTCTTAAAAAGGAGGTGCCTATTATTTCTCACATGTGGCGATAACTTGCTTTCATATGGGTCGACCAAAGTGATAAACATGGAGTGTGTTGTCATGTGATGATGTCCCAATTTGTTATATGTCCAAACATAAGTGACATGCCATGTGTTAATGTCCCCTGGTGATGTGGTAGGTGTTGTCCAAAAGTCTTGCAAAGGTGGCACCAAATAGGATAACATGTGGCAAGAAACTTGTGCTAGCACATGGAGTCACATGGGCTTGTCTTGAGCTAGCACATGGGTCTTGATTTGAGTCACATGGGTCTTTAATTGGGTCTCCCTTATAATACAGGACTCAATAACTAATTTTTACAGGACTTAAAACAAATAACTAAAGCCCAATTGATCAATTGATCAAAGGCTTAACCTTATGTAACTAAAAGAATAGATTGGTAACCAGGATTTGGCTCAGCAGGGCTTGACACAACCTATAAATTGGGTTTTGAACAATGTGGTAAAAAGGGTTTAGCCCAAAAGGCTAAATAACAAAACCCTAATTATAGTTGGTAAAAAGGGCTAACCCTAACTATCCCAAAATAATAGAAATTAAAATAAAATATTTACATGATAAAAGGGGTTGGGTCTAGGGTTTTATTCACAGGTGATCCACTAGGATGTGGGTTCAACTTGTCGATATTTTCGGGCCCTGGTGTCCACACCAATTCTCCCCGGGTGGGAGAAACTCGACCCTATCAAGTATGGATCAACATCGCTATAATAGCGCTCTAGCAAGTCTGGGTCAACTCTCAGCAAATCCTCTCTGGTGATCCAAGAATCATCGATTCAGGTCATCCTTGCCAATGAACCAGATACTGCTGGTAATCTTTGCCCCAGGTAGCAATGACCTTGTCATCCAAGATCCGCTCAATCTTGTCTCTCCGGGCTGGTGGTATGGCAGGTGGACACACTTGGGTTGGTTCACTCTCAAGGACAGCATTAGGCACAAATGGCTTGCTAAGAATCAACATTGGCTCCCTATACTCAATAAGGTCTGAAACATTGAAAGTTGAGCTAATGCCTAGTTCAGGTGGCAATTCAAGCACGTAGGCATTAGGTCCATTTTTCTTAATTACTTTGTATGGTCCACTACTACGGGCATGCAATTTTTTCATGGTTCCATGTGGGAATCATTCAGGTCATAATGAAACCATAACAAAGTCTCCTTCATTGTATTTCTTGAGTCTTCTTTTAGATTTAGCCATATGATTTTTATACAATTCTTTAATGTATTTTGCATATGAATCTGCAAATGTCTAATAGACTCACTATGCATTACTAGTGAAGAAAATTTATTTATTTATTTATTTATTATTATTATTATTATTTGTCTAGTTAAGTCCTTAATTTCAATTCTATACTTGACCCTTGGTCAATGGATAATATGTAGATGAAAATTTAACATGTACTCCTAATAGAGGCCATAAGGTTCTCCATAAATAAGTGGCAAATCTAACAGGGTCTAAGGACTAATGAAACATACTAACTTCAACAAAATGTAAACTAGTGATTCTAGAAACATTGGAAACATCAGGGAAGGGTAGAAAATAAGAAGTGGATTCGGGGGTAACTTGGTAGGGTAGGAAATAAGAAAAGGGTTCATAGAACAATCCCTGACTAATGGGGTTGACCTTATGGTTTGGACACTTAATTATATCCACAGGTAATAAAGGGTCAGCCTAAAAAAAGGACGAATCAAGAATTTTAGGAAAGAGATACTCATTTGGGACAAAAAGGGTGAACTCTTCCTGAGGGTACTGGTTTGGGAAAATCAAGTCCTCATTGATTACTTTAGGTTCATGATTTTCAAGACCAAGCTCTATGATTTGGCTCTCTTCTAATTTTTTCTCAGGCAAAGTCTCAGTAGTAGGGTTAGGTTCCTCTTGGATCTCTTTTTCTAAGGGTCTTACCAGTATAGTTTCAGTAAGGGTACAGTCATGGTCAACTAATTCTAGGCTGGCTTCAGTCTGGGTATCTACTAGGTCAGCTAATTCTAGGTTGGTCTTAGTTTGGGTATGGTTAAGCTTATCTAACTCTAGGTCTACCTCCTGTATTGCCTCATCTACATACTCATCTACTAAGCTCACATTAGCTTCATAAACTTCTTCTTCAGTAGCATCTTGGTGAACCAATAGGATAGTAGGAGTAGGTCGGTTAAAGAAAAATTGACGAGTGTCTAGGATAGCAAGGGTGGGTTGACTAAGGAGACAATAACTAGGATCTGGGGTAGTGGAGAAGGTTGGCTAAGGGAAACCTGAATAGTACCTGGGTTTTGACTATAGCCACTGATCCTAGTGGGTTCTGGCTGACTAAGGGTAGTTGGTTTGGGTAAACCAGGGTTAGTACGGGTTCTACGGATTTTCTCTAGGTTTTCTAATCGTTGATCCAGTCGATCAAACTTATGGTTCATTTGGGTACATTATTCAGTGAAGGTCCTTAGTAAGGTTTCCATAGTGGACTCCATGGTCAAACAAGACTAGGTTGGGTTAGACTCCTAATCTAATGGTTATGCTATGCAATCACACATAACTCAACTCGAACTAGGATTTCCTAGACCTAGAGCTCAAGTAGAATGGGTCAGCTCAAATTATAGCCAATTCAATAATTACCCTGTCCACTGGCCAAGTAAGAGGTGGGTTCATGGGAGGCTCCCCCTACTCTCGCAGGGTCCTAATTAAAAACCACAAAACCACTTAGGACGTTTGCCTTTGGACCTTTAGCCTTAGACACCAAATTCAAGTGATAATCATAGGATTGGGTGCACTAACTTACACACAATACTTGGAACCTGACCTGTTGGTGTCTCTAGCTTACTAGAGCAATTAAGTCCAATTGAATTTTAATTAGGGTTGAGCTCATATGCAAAGAAGGTTGTTGTGGGCCCAGGATAGGTGATGAGCTCCTGCCCTGATTTAAGATGCTCAAATGCCCTTAAGATTAGGTTACTTGATGATGCACACACATGATGAAACCCTAGATACAATCAAACTAAAATAATTAAAATAATAGAAAAATAAAATTAATTATTTTTTTGTATTTTGTTCTTTTATTTTTTAGCAGAGATATAGTTTGCAAAAAAAACCTAAGATGTAGGAAATTAAAATATGTAAAATTTATGCCAAAAAAATCCTAAACTAGAATTGCTGAAATTTAGAATAGAATGTTCTTAGGAAATATTCTGGCGAGCAAAAAATCTATAGACCTCAATAATTCTTGAGAAAAATCTGAAATAATTAAAAAAATAGACTATGTACTGTAATGGACGTGATGTAGAAATTAAATCCAAAAAATATCTATCTCTTTGTTTTCTTCTTCAAGGGTCAATTCATAGTGTTACCCCTACATGCCATAAGAAATCCCATTTGAATGGGAGGTCAGGATCTTGCGGCCCTACTTTTTCTATGACTGGACGTCCATGGTGAAGCACCTGATCCAAGTACATAAAGAGAACTAAGTCGGCACAAGAGAGATTAAACCCTAGTTTAACTTGCTTTGATACCAAAACTGATGCGGGACAAATTAATAAGAATGAAAAAAAATAATTAATATCCTTTATATTTTTAGATTTTAAAGGAAGACTCAAAGGAGATAGTAAAGGAAACTAATCAAGTCAATTACTCGCACAAGTAAACCTATAAAGCAATTAAAAAAAGTAGGACCTGGTGGTTGAAAAACCACTGAAACTAAGATTTATTTCAACAAATCAAAAAATAAAGAGAAGGAAATAAGCTCAGTTGTACTAATGAAGATCGCTCCCTCGATGTAGATATGGCAGGACTCTCAAGATCATAGCGATCGGGTTTCAAGATCTCGTTTCTGGGCTCCGATCATCCGCACGATGCCGATTCCGAGGCAAGAACACGAGATCTAGATTCTTGTCACCTACAAAACACTCAGCAAAGGAATCTTGGATTAGAAAGTAGTAAGAAAGGGAAAGGAAAGAAGGGAAGGGTTAGAGGTAGTGGATTGATCTTCTTGTCGGCTGGATAAGTAGGGCCTCACATCTCGCGATGCTCCAAACAAACAAAGGAAGGGCCTCACACCCTGCGATGCTCATAGCAAAGGAAGATTTTGATAGAATGTCTTTGTATTTCAATAATAATTGCATGAATTACAAGGAGGGTTGATGGGATATTTATAGACCCCCAACCAGTGGTGTAAAGGAATCAGATACAAGACTCTTTTTCCCTTTGAATTACAACTCTGGAATTTAGGTCTAGGTAGCCTAGACTCCTGCTTGATGGACTGAATGGGACTCCTTTCAAAGTGGGCGGCAACAAGAAGCTTCTCATCCAAGGCTGGCACCAAGATGGAGATGGGGTAATGTGGCTTGATGTAAGGTCAAGATTGCTTCCTTGGTTGGTCATGATAGGTGGACTCAGGAGTCTGGATGATGTGGGTCCTTGCAGTTAAGTGGACTCTCTAGTCTGGATAGAAAAAGACTCAAGAGTTTTGATAAGACTCTTGATAGCAACTTGTTTGATCCAATAGCTTGAAGCAAGAGTACCTTCCAACTTTCTCCTCTTTAGATGATTAGATAACATAGAATTCTTTGAAGTTTGGGCTTTGAAAATTTGCTTGGCCAAACCTTGGAATTGGCATGAGATAACTTGAAGTGGGAGGGTGCCAAGGATAAGAGGCTTTCTCATTTACTTCTCTTAAAAAGGAGGTGCCTATTATTTCTCACATCTGAAAATAACTTGCTTTCACATGGGTCAACCAAAGTGATAAACATAAAGTGTGTTGTCATGTGATGATGTCCCAATTTGTTATATGTCCAAACACAAGTGACATGCCATGTGTTGTCCCCTAGTGATGTAGCAGGTGTTGTCCAGAAGTCTTGCAAAGGTGGTGCCAAATAGGATGACATGTGGCAAGAAACTTGTGCTAGCACATGGAGTCACATGGGCTTGTCTTGAGCTAGCACATGGGTCTTGATTTGAGTCACATGGATCTTCAATTGGGTCTCCCTTGTAATACAGGACTCAATAACTAATTCTTACAGGACTCAAAACAAATAACTAAAGCCCCATTGATCAATTGATCAAAAGGCTTAACCTTATGTAACAAAAAGAATAGATCGGTAACCAGGGTTTGGCCCAACAGAGTTTGACAAAACTTATAAATTGGGTTTTGAACAATATGGTAAAAAGAGTATAGCCCAAAAGGCTAAATAACAAAATTCTAATTACAGTTGGTAAAAATGGCTAACCCTAACTATCCCAAAATAACATAAATTAAGATAAAATATTTACATGGTAAAAGGGGTTGGGTCCAGGATTTTATTCACAGGTGATCCACAGGGATGTGGGTTTAACCTGTCCATATTTTCAGGCCCTGGTGTCCACACCAGCCTTGCTCTCTTCCATATTGCCATCCTTGGAGCCATAACTAGAAATCAAAGGTTAGGAGAGGTTGAAATTCAAGGAAGGTGGGGTATAGAGAGTGGTTCTTAGGTTTTGGAAGGGATTTTAGGAAGTTCGGCTAAGGTTCAATAGGAGATAAAAGCCCTAGTTTAAGTCCTACGGGATATATAAAAATGCCTAGCCCAACATCCAAGTCGGCTTGGCCGGAAGCATGTCTGCTCGAGTCGGCTCGAGCAAAAACTCAAAAAAAGGTTCTAAAACACTATAGAAAGGTTTATAATGATAAAGGGACACTATGTAAGGTGGTCATTATCCTTAAATTGATGTAGGAGATATTCTAGATAATTTTTCCTTAATTTTAGAAAAAATTATGTCAAAAATTCTAAAATGGGTCTCATAGCCCTAATTCTCCTCTAATCATTTCAAATCTATTTTCATTAAGTAGCTTAGTAAGGATGTCAGCATGTTAGTTTTCAGTTGGAATGAATTCAAGTTCAATTTCTCCATTTTGTACATGATCCCTAATAAAGTGATATCTAATTTCTATATGCTTTATTCTAGAATGCTGAATTAGATTTTTTATAAGATTAATAGCACTTGTGTTATCACATTTGATAGGAATTTTTGTTTGTATAACACCATAGTCTTTTAGCTATTACTTAATCCATAATACTTGTGCACAACAACTCCCAACAACTATATATTCTGCCTCAGCAGTGGATAGTACTATAGAGTTTTGTTTCTTATAGTGCCATGAAATTAAGTTCAACCCTAGAAACTAGCAAGTACCATTAGTGCTCTTTCTATCAATTTTACATCTACCATAATCAGCATCAGAAAAACTAATTAAATCTAATGAAGATTGCTTAGAATACCATAGACCAAGATTACTTATTCCTTTAAGATATTTTATGATTCTTTTTACAGCAATTATATGTGATTCTTTAGGATTTAATTGAAATCTATCACATATACATATACTAAATAAGATATCATGTCTACTTGTAGTTAAATACAATAATGACTCAATCATACCTCGATAAAGCTTTTGATCAATGTTGCCACCATCTTCATCTTTATCTAATATGCAGGAGGGACTCATTGGTGTACTCATTTCTTTGGATAACTCCATACCAAACTTTTTAATGATCTCCTTGATGTACTTTGCTTGGTTGATAAAAATTCCTTCTTTTATTTGCTTAATTTGGAGTCCAAGGAAGTAGGTTAGTTCACCTATCAAGCTCATTTCAAATTCATCCCGCATCCACTCAGCAAATTTTCTATAAAAATCCTCATTAGTTGCACCAAAAATAATGTCATCTACATAAATCTGTACAACTAATATATCACTCTTTCTTTTTAATAAACAAAGTTGTGTCTACATTGCCTCTAATAAAGTTATTTTCAAGTAAGAACTTGCTCAATCTATCATACCATACTCTAGATGCATGTTTTAATCCATACAATGCTTTATTAAGTTTAAAAATATGATTTGGAAGAATATGATTTTCAAAACCCAGTGGTTGTTCTATAAAAAACTCTTCAAAAATAAATCCATTCAAAAATTTACTTTTTATATCTATTTGAAATAATTTGAAATTCATGTAGCAAGCAAATGCAAGTAATAATCAATGGCTTCTAAGCTTGCTATAGGTGCATAGGTTTCATCAAAATCTATTCCTTCTTCTTGATTATAACCTTTGGCCACTAATCTTGCTTTATTTCTAATTACTTTTCCTTGTTCGTCTAACTTATTCCTATAAACCCACTTAGTTCCTATTACAGGATGGTCTGAGGGTCTGTTTACTAAGGTCCATATATTATTTCTTTCAAATTGATTAAGTTCTTCATGCATGGCCATCATCCAATTAGAATCATTTTCGGCTTCTTCTATGCTATGAGGCTCTACTTGTGAAACAAATACTAGATAATCATGTGCTTCTCTAAGTGATGACCTATCCTAACACCTTGAGAGGGATCACCTATAATTAAATCTCTAGAATGTGAAGTTACATATCTCCATTCTCTTGGTAGATCACCATGATCTCTACTTATCATATCTTCTCCTTCTTGAGTTGGTTTGTCCTTCAAGCTCATATCTTCCATTGCTTGATCAAGCGTACCTGCATCATTGTCTATACACTCTTCTTTTCTAGAATGTGAGGGGTTAGACTCTACTGTTAATGCTCTTTTATTAAATACTCTATAAGCTTTGCTATTGATTGAATAACCCAAAAATATAGCTTCATCAAATTTTGCATCAAACTTTCCTAGGTTATCCTTTTCATTATTTAACACAAAGCATTTACAACCAAATACATGAAAATAATGAATTCTTGGTTTTCTATAATTCCAAAGTTCATAGGGGGTTTTCTTTAAAATCGATCTTATCAAAACACGATTCAAATTGTAACAGGCAGTGTTCACCGCTTCTGCCCAATAGTACCTTAAGAGATTGCCTTCACATAATATTATTCGAGCCATCTCTTCCAAAGTCCTACTCTTTCTCTCTACAACACCATTTTGCTGTGGTTTTTAGGAGTAGAGAAGTTGTGATCAATGCCATGCTCAGTGCAATAATCATCAAAATACTGATTTTTAAATTATATACTGTGATCACTCCTAATTGAAATAATTGCAATATTTTTCTGGTTTGAAATTTTTTTGCGATATTTTTGGAAAACTTTAAAAGCTTCATCCTTGTTTGCAATGAATAAAATCCAAGTAAATCTTGAAAAATCATCTACTATCACAGGTCTGTATTTCATACCACCTAGGCTTGTAGTTCTAGTTGGTCCAAATAGATCCATGTGTAGTAGCTCAAGTGGTCTTGAAGTGGAAACCATGTTTTTCGATTTAAAACTTACTCTAGTTTGTTTACCTAATTGACATGCATCACAAACACGTTCAAAATCAACTTTGAATTTTGGTAAACCTTTAACTAGATCTTTAGAAATCAATTTAGTAATTGTATGCATGCTAGCATGACCTAATCTCCTATGCCAAAGTAAGCTAGACTCCTTGATTTTAGCATTCATTGCGACAAGACTTGTATTACTAGACATGGCTAAATCATTCAAATTTACCACATATATGTTTCCAAGTCTATATCCAATGAGCTTAGTGCTAGAATCAAGTGAGTTAGTTGCAATGCACATTGAAGATTCAAAGACAACTTTGAAGCCTCTATCACATAATTGACCAATACTTAATAAATTGTGCTTCAATTTGTCAACTTGCAATACATTTTTAATGAATGTAGAAGGAGTTATTCTGATCTTACCGATGCCAATTATCTTTTCCTTGCCATTGTCACCAAAAGTGATCATTCCTCTATCCTTCATCTCTAGGATGATAAATTGTTTGATAGGGACTAAGAGTCTATTTTATTTTACTTTATTTGAGTCCATTAGTCCTGAGTCACTTGTACTAAAGTGAGCCAATTGAGTCCTATAATAAAGTGAGACAACTAAGTCCAGTTGAGTCCACTTATTCAGGTCCAGTCATTTTTAGTCCAGTCGAGTCCAATTGAGTCCATGTAATTTTCATTCAAGTCATGTTCAAGAGGAGAGTCAGCAGACTAGGAGATTCACCAGGCCTCCCCAACTAGAGCTGTACTTCAGGCACTTAGGCCCTTTCAAGCCGCCAAGCCAACAATGGAGCGCCCCTCCAACCCATGAAGATGGCACCCTAGTCCAAGCCGCCCCAGCCCAGCGCCCTAGCCCATGCCCAACATTTGAGGTTTCTTGGCCCTTAAGTCAGGATTTCTTGACCCTCAAGTCATGTAACCTGGGTGAATCTATAAATACCCCATCCCCTCTTATATTTTTTATGATAGAATAAATTATGAATGAAATTTCTTTAGTTCTTCTTCAATTACTGTGTGATTTTATGTATGATTAAGGTATCTATGTGATCCCTATTGTTCTGTGTGAAGGGTATCTGTGTGATCTCTATTGTTCCTAAGGGTATCTGTATGATCCCTTCACTGCCCCAGCCTCCTGCGCCCTACCTTCAAAGCTCCAACAAAGCCTTAGCCACCCTCTTCTATCTTCTTCCAAACAAGTCCTAATCCCCCGGTGACTTCCTAGCTCGCCAGTGATCCAACCCCGCATCCCGTTCTGCATTAATTTGGTATCAGAGCCCAAAGGATTAGGGTATTTTGTCCTTCCACCCTGGCTCCATCCCCTTCCTCCCGTCCAGACCCCTCCACTCCCCCCACCATTTTCTCTCTCCCCTGTTCTTGCTCCACCACCCTCCACCAGATCTCCCAGACGCCGATAGCCCCTACACCCGTGACTAGGTCAACTAGTAGCAGGTCTCCCTCCTCAATGATGTTGTTCGATATTATGCCATCCTCAATGTCCGGCAGCTGACGGAACCCCGCACCGTAGATCAAGCTACCCGTGGCCCCCCACCGGAAGATCCCCCTCCATCTCGCTCACCTCCAGCCACTGGAACCGCCATCCTTCCATCTACGCCGCCACCAGTAGCAGGAGGAGACCATGCCTCTTCTTCCACGCACCGCTGCCTGCTCTCCGATACCATCACCAGTGAGATCCGATCGGAAGACCCCCTGCTCCGTTCCCCTTTGGTCCATGGAGAAGAAACCCAGCTGCACGATCGTGAAAGGAATTGCCTTTCAGGGTTGCTGACTTCAAGGAAAAAGAATGTGCCAATTTCTTCCTCCAAAGACCTCTTCCTAGCCGATCGATGCCCCTACTGCCATCACCCAGATCTGATTAGCACCTCCATCGGATGCCTCCCTTCCCTGTCGACTGCCCGTGCCGCCCATGCCCATGATAACTCACCATCCCTGCTCCCCTGCTAGAAGCTGGCCACCTCCGAACCAGTGAGAAGACATTCCCCCATTCCGGCCACCCATCTCCTCCTTCAAAGCCCCTCCAACCACTTAAGATTTCATCTATCGTGTAAAACCTTTCCACCATCTCCACAGTCGCTGGAGACCTACCTCCCGTCCGTGTCGCCGCCATCGTTCTCAGTGTTGTTGCCGATGAAGCTCGTTGGAATCCCACCTCGCAAGCCCCTCTATTAACTGGTCTCGGTCCATGAAGAAGGAGAAAAGGGACAGCACGAATGTGAAAGCAGTGCCGTCCCCTGTTGCCAACTTCAGTTCTGCACGATTTCTGGAGCTGCATGATTTCTAGAGCACACGATTCTCAGAGTAGCAGGAATTTTATAGTTGCATAGATCTCAAAGTAGAGCCTTCTCTTTGTTTCAAGCCTACTTGGTTATATTTTGGGTTTAATTGATCGAGTTTATTTTATGGATTTATCTCTTTTGATGTGCTTAGATTCAGTTCCATCAAAGCCGCCGCTGAGCTTGACTCGATGGAGTCAAGTTCTCCCCACTCCAGAAAAATGATGGGGACCGAGAATCTATTTTATTTTATTTTATTTGAATCCATTAGTCCTGAGTCACTTGTACTAAAGTGAGCAAATTGAGTCCTGTAATAAAGTAAGACAACTGAGTCCAGTTGAGTCCACTTATTCAGGTCCAGTCATTTTTAGTCCAGTCAAGTCTAATCGAGTCTATGTAGTTTTTATTCAAGTCATATTCAAGAGAAGAGTCAGCAGACTAGGAGATTTACTAGGCCCCCCCAACTAAAGCTAGACTTCAGGAACCTGGGCTCTTTCATGCCGCGAAGCCAACAAGGGAGCGCCCCTCCAACCCATGAAGATGGCACCCCAGTCCAAGCCACCCCAGCCCAGCACCCTAGCCCAAGCCCAACACTTAAGATTTCTTGGCCCTTAAGTCAGGGTTTCGTGACCCTCAAGTCATGTAACCTGGGTGAATCTATAAATACCCGACCCCCTCTTGTATTTTTTATGCTAGAATGAATTATAAATGAAATTTCTTGGGTTCTTCTTCAATTAATGTGTGATTTTCTGTGTGATTAGGGTATTTGTGTAATCCCTATTGTTTTGTATGAAGGGTATCTATGTGATCCTTATTGTTCCTAAGGGTATCTGTGTGATCCATTCACTGCCCCAACCTCCTGCACCCTACCTTCAAAGCTCCAACGAAGCCCTAGCCACCCTCTTCTTTCTTCTTCCAAGCAAGCCCTAATCCCCTGGTGACTTCTTAGCTCACCAGCGATCCAACCCCGCATCCCGTTCTGCATCATTATTCATTGTCACCTGTCATATGTCTGGAATAGCCACTATCCAGATACCATCTTTTCTTTGTGTTCTGGGCTGCAAGACATTCCTGCAAGACAATTATGGAGTTCTTTTAGGTACCCAAGCTTTCTTGGTTCCTTGTAAGTTAGTAAGATTGGTTCCTTTGGAAATCCAAATCTTTCTAATTTTACTTCTATTCTTCTTTTTCAAATTATATTGAAATGACTTATGACCAACCCTATTGCAAGAGTAATAAATAATTCTAGATTTTTGAAAAGGTACAAATGTAGAAGCTCTATTTGCAGAAGTAGAAACATTTGATCCAGAAGACTTTTGATTTGAAAACTTAGGTGCATAAGTTTTTGAAGGTATAAATCTAGCAACTGAAATTCCATTTATTTGCAAAGGATTATAACCAATTCTAACTTTGCTACTTGAATCTCTTTGATCTTTTAAAATCAATTCTAGTTTATTTGAACTCAATGTTAGCTTTTCAACTAAAGCTTTAAGTTTTTCAACTTCTTTTTACAAGCCAACATTTTCTTTATACAAAGCTTTGTTTTTCTCAAGAAAATTATTCTTTTCAATTTTCAGAGCAATATATTTTTTAGAAAAGCCACTCAATTCTTTTTGCAAAATTTTATTCTTTTTTAAAATCTCTTCTTTTTCTTTCATCAAAATATCATTGCTATTTTTTAAAGACTTTATTTTCAAGCCGGCCTTTTTATACTCAAATAGCAATTCATGAAATGCAGTATTTAATTCCTCAAATGTAAATTCATCATGAGGTTCAGGGGACATTACCTCATCTTCAAGACTCATTAGACATATGTTCGCTATTTTTATGGTCTCTTCTTCTTCATTTGAAGTCGACTCCTTGCTGTCACTCCAAGTTGCAACCATTGCTTTCTTTTTCTTCTTCTTATAAGTTTTCTTTAAGTTTGGATAATCTGATATGAAGTGTCTTGGTTTCTTGCATTCATAGCAAATGGGATATTGCTCTTTATCTTTATCTTTTTTCTTTTTCTTATCCTTGCTCTATTCACATTTCCTATAAAACTTTCTCCAATGTCTTCCCTTTTTCTTGCCCATAAATTTTCTGAATTTTCTCACTACCAGTGCAATATCATCATCTTCTAGATCATCTTCGGAGGAGGGGCTTTCTTCATCAATTTTCTCTTTTTGTTTCTTCAACTCTATAGCAGGTTTGAAGGTAATTGACTTCTTTTTCTTAATGTCATCTTCATTCCTATGCTGCATAGTGAGCTCATGTGTGATCAGGGATCCCAATAGTTCATCCAGTGGTAATGTGTTAAGGTCCTTGGCCTCTTAAATTGCAGTCACTTTTGGGTCTCATTTGTCTGGAAGTAATCTTAAAATCTTTTGAATGAGATCTATATTAGAATAAGTCCTGCCAAGACTCTTCAAATCATTAATAATATCTATAAAATGTGAGAACATGGCAGATATAGTCTCATTTGATTCTATTTTAAACAGATCATAGTTATGTACAAGATGATTTATTTTAGAAGTTTTCACTTAGAAAGTTCCTTCATGGGTTATCTCATGTTTATCCTAAATTTTTTTTGCTGATGTGCAAGTAAAAACTCGATTAAACTCATTTGCTCCAAAGCACAATATAACAAGTTCATGGCTTTGGCATTCAATTTATCCATTTTCATGTCGTGTTCATCCCATTCCTCTTCAGGTTTTGGGACATCCATGCCATCAACTTTTTTCATGGGTGTATGAGGTCCCTTGAGAATGACCTTCTATAATTGAAAGTCTACATCCTGTATATATATTTTCATTTGGGCTTTCCTGAAGGTATAGTTAGTGCCAGTGAACAATGGAGGTCTATTTGTGGATTGGCCTTCTACCAAAGAAGTACTCATAGGGTTTGCCATTTAATCTTTACTCTAAGTAAATTCAGAGACACTGCTTTGATACTAGTTGTTGCCCAGGTGGCTTACCCAAGAGAGAGGGTGAATTGGGTAATTAAAATTTTTGCAAGTATGTGCTCCTTTTCAAAGTTCTTGGTGTGGTATATGTTGTGAGTTAAGTAACTAATGTGAAAGCAAATAAGAACACAAGAAACACAATCATAAACACAGCATAATTTATAGTGGTTCGGAGCAACCTAGCTCCTACGTCCACTATCCAAGTTATCACTTGGGATTTCTACTATATTCACCCTCGAAATATAATCAGATTATTTTTACGGGCTCACAATCCAAAATCCAAACTTCATTTTATCCTGGGCTCACCAAAATCCCAATACAATGTGAGTTTTGTCTGGGCTCACAACAACCCACACTTGGTTTTCAAAGGCTCACCAAAAATCTTTACAAACCCAAGTCACAGCTCCTATTGTACTTGGAACAAATTAAACAAAGAGTAGAAAGCTCAAAGCAACTCTATGACAAACTGAAGTTGCCGGATGGTTGCAGTTGTAGCACTTGAGAAGCCCTCTTGATTGCTCTTTGAATGCACTTCAAGGCTTCAAGCTTCTTCAATAAATGCTTCAAGAATTCAGATGGAAGTTAGGTATGGTCTTAAGTGCTCTCTTGAGTGTTCTTTCAAAAGCACATTAATTTTTCATTCACTACTCATCTATATCTTCAAAAGTGATTCAAATCCCTTAAATATATTTCCCTCAACTTATTTTAGGAGGTTATAGCCAATATAGACCATTGGGATTCGAAATATGACCATTAGAGACCATTTTGGATTCAAAAAGGAAGTTCTGGAACTAGCCATTACTCACTTGGAACTGTCAATCGAGTCAGCTCAGATGGGTCGAGTCAGCTCAGTTCCTTAGGTAGGTCAAAACTTCACTCTGGTCGAGTCAGCTCTTCTACTTCGAGTCGGCTCACCTAGCTGGTTCTTCAGAACTGAAATTTACTGAACTCTGGAGGAGTTGGCTCTTCAGAATTAAGTCGGCTCGGCTGTCTATCTAAGAAACTTTCACTTTGATCGAGTTGGCTCTTCTGACTCAAGTCAGCTTGAATTCTCAGAACTTCAGAAATCACACTATGCCAGAGTCAGCTCTTCAGTCTCGAGTCGGCTCAAAGGTCTACGTGCCAGAATACTACTTGCCATGCTAAACCTCGAGTTGGCTCTTCTGCAACGAGTCGGCTTTAGTGACTTGTCTCCAAAAACTTTCTAAACTTATTTGTTGACTCCGTTATTGATTTTATTGATAAGTAAAATGCTTAAGTATAAATTGAGTACTAATGATTTTCTTGAAGTGTATTTTTATAAAAAAAGGCGGTCATCAACTTGACAAAAATTTGCTTGATTGAAGAAGTCCTAAATTGAGATAAAAAATCTACTTAAAGAAGACTTTGATAGTTGAAGATTGCTTGAATGGACATATGAGTTCAACACAGACTTGTTTTAGCACAAGTTTAGATGTTTTTGAAAGAATCTCAGTGATGTATTGACTTAAAGTGTCGACACATGACAGTGAACTATCGACACAAGCCGGCATGCAAAGATAGTATCAGTTGGCACCGTTGAAGTGTCAACACATGGATGTGTTGTATCGACTCAAAGTGTCGACACATGGATCAGCCCATCGCCTGAGATTTTTGGATCACAAAACTTACTGAAGTTGAAGATCTAGGTGAAGTGTCGACATATGGATGCTAAGTGTCGACTCATAGTGTCGACTGACCAGTAGAAGTATCGACTCACTTGAGAATTCCAGAAAGCTACATTGAAGACTTTTGAACTAGGTGTCGACTCAAGGAGTGTGTGTGTTGACCTGAAGTATCGACTCACAGCCTGAAGTGTTGACACATGGAGTTTTGGAAACAGTAACGGCTAGTTTTTCAAACACATAACTCATCCCTATTAGCTCCCAACGACTAGTTTTTCATGTCTAATGGCTAAAAACTAAATTTGAGGCCTTGGAAGATATTTATATGATTCAAATCAAATCAAAACATATGTTGTTAAAAAAGGAATAACCAAGAGAGAAGAAAAGAAGAGCATTCACTCCTATTTATTGAGTTCAACCAACTTCAAGCAAAAGCAAGTCTCCAAGCATTCAAGAACCTTCAAGAGCATTCAAGATCAATCATTCTTAAGCAATTAAAGAGGCTTCATCAAGTTAGAGGCAGCACTACATCAAGCTTCAAAGAGATACCCGCTTTTTATTAGAAATCTTTCATTATTTCTTTACTTCAAACTATATTTGTTGTAACGGTTTTTGGTTAGCCTATTGGAAAACCAAGGAGGTTATTGGTGAGCCTTTGAAAACCAATTAAGTTCTTGGTTAGCTTGCAAAACCAAGGGAGGTTGTTGGTGAGCCTTAAAACCATTTAGATTCTTGGTTAGCCCGTAAAACCGAGGTTTTTACTTATGAGCCTTGTGAAAATAAGTCGGGTTTTGATTAGTGAGCTAGAAAAACTAATCGGCTGTAATCGGTTGAGATTATAGTGAATTCTCAAGGGGATCTTGGGAAGTGGATGTAGGTGCATTGGATAGCACCGAACCACTATACTTCCTTGTGTTTATGATTGCTTGTCTTTTTTATTTACTTTTACTTTTATTGCTTTATATTTTCGCTGCACACTTACTTAAGAGCACTTCATTGGCATTCATAGTACTTAGTTTAATTGTTGGATTGGATCACACACTCTTGCATTCCATTAATAATTTTTAGAGACCTAATTCACCCCCCCTCTTGGGTTGCTTACTGGGTAACAAGTGGTATCAGAGCCCTGTTCTCAGTTTATAGGTCTAACCGTCTTGAGTAAAGATCTATGGCAGCCCCTATTGGTACTAGTGTAATTGAGGGACAAGCCTCAAATAGACCTCTATTTTTCAGTGGATCAAATTATATTTATTGAAAAACTAGAATGAGAATATACATTCATTCTATTGATTATAACTTGTAGAAGGTAGTTGATAAAGGTCCACATATTCCTTCGATTATGGTTAATGATGTTTCCATCCCAAAGCTTGAAGAGGATTAGGATGAAAATGATATTAAACAATCCAAGATCAATGCAAAAGCAATGAATCTCCTTTATTATGCATTAGATCCTAGTGAATTCAATAGGATATCTACTTGCACATCCGCTAAGAAAATATGGGACACACTTGAAGTTATCCATGAGGGTACTGATCAACTGAAAAATACTAAAGTGAACATATTAGTGCACACATATGAAATGTTCTGAATTGAACCTAATGAGTCTATCACTGATATGTACACTAGATTTACAAATATTGTAAATGGAATGAGAAGTTTAGAAAAAATAATGTCTATTGTTGATCTTGTCAACAAAATTCTCAGGTCACTTCCAACCTCATGGGATCCGAAGGTAATCGCCATCCAAGAAGCTAAAGATGTTGACAAGCTACTATTGGAGCAGCTGGTAGGATCACTCATAACTTATGAGTTGAATTTGAAGCAAAAATCTATGGATATGGATAAGAAGAAAAAGAGGATTGCATTCAAATCTACCATACAAGAAGAATCCCCAATTGATGAATCCAAAGAAGAAGAAGAAGATGAAAGTGAAGAAGCACTTCTCGCAAGAAAATTTAGAAGGTTCATGAAGAGAAGAAAGTTTCCTTATAAGAAGAAGTTCCAATCAACTAAAGAGAAGGGAAAAGAAAAAGAAAAAGAAAAAGAAAAGGAAAAGAAGAAGGAGATACCTACATGCTTCGAGTGTACAAAGCCGGGACACTATAAATTCAACTACCCTCTCCTAAAGAAGTCAAGGAATAAGCTAAGGAAAAAGGCTATGATGGCTACCTGGAGTGATAGTGATGACTCCAGTTTAGAAGAAGAACAAGCTGAAATTGCAAACATATGTCTCATGGTATATCAAGAGCAAGAAGAGGTAACTTCTAATACAGAAATAGATTTTACTTTTGATGAATTAAGAAATGCTTTTGATGAATTAATGCATGATTACAAATTGATTTTAACTAAAAATAGATAGTTGAAAAAACATGCAAATAGTTTCTCTCATGAAAACAATTCTCTTTTAAATGAAATTAGTGGTTTGAAAATCAAACTAAATGTTTTAGAAAAGAAAAACAATGCTTTAACAATGAAAAATGATATTTTAAAAAGATCCAAAAATATCATTTCAAATGGTGATCATTTGAAGAAAAATAAAGATTTAGAATTGAAAAATGAAAAGTACAAAAATGAGCTTGACAAAATGAAACCTTTTGTTGAAAAGTTTACCTATAGCTCAGAAAAATTAAATTTTCTTTTAAATAGGCAAAGAGCAATTTTTAACAAAGCAAGAAAGGTTATAGATCCCAAAGATAACAAAAGTATTTCAAAAACTTGTTTGTACCCGCATCATCTAGTATAACATGTTTTTCATGCAAAAAATAAGGACACAAAGCTTTTCAATGCAATATGAGAAAAATTAATATTTATGAAAAAGTTTAGGTTCCAAAAGGAACCAATTTAAGTGCTAACTCTAAAGGACTCAAGTTGGCTTGGATACCTAAAAACAAAGCTTAATTTATATTGCAGTGTGTCTTGCAACCAAGGAAAACAGAAGATTATGGTATCTTGATAGTAGTTGCTCAATGCACATGATGGGAGATGTGAAGCAATTCACTTCTCTTGAGACAATGAATGGAGGGAGTGTGACCTTCAGGGATAATGGTAAAAGAAAAATCATTGGTATTGGTAAGGTTCATATTACTCCTTCTACATGTATTAGTAATATACTTTTGGTTGAAGGTTTAAAACATAATCTTTTAAGCATTAGTCAATTTTGTGATAAAGATTTTCAAGTTGTTTTTAAATCATCTTATTGCATGATTGCTAGTCATGATAAAAATGGAGTACAATTTATTGGAAAAAGGCATGGTAATATTTATTTGGTAGATTTAGATAATCTATCCTTACCTAATGAGAATGCCTAGTTGCAATGAATTCTACTAAAGATGAGATTAGTTGGCTTTGGCATAGATGACTAGGTCATGCTAGTATGTATTTACTTTCAAAATTTTGAAATAAGAATTTAGTAAGAGATTTACCAAAACTTATTTTTGAAAAAGATAGAGTTTGCCAAGCTTGCTAATTTGGAAAACAAGTCAAAACTTCTTTCAAACCTAAAAGTTTTGTTACTACTAGTAGGCCACTAGAACTACTTCATATGGATCTCTTTGGACCAACTAGAACATCCAGTCTAGGAGGCAAGAGATATGGATTGGTTATAGTGGATGATTTTTCAAGATTTACTTGAGTTTTCTTTCTTGCTTATAAAGATGAATCATTTTCTATATTTGTAAAGTTTTATCGAAAAGTTTCAAATGAAAAAGGTACTTCAGTTATTTGCATACATAGTGATCATGGTTCTGAATTTGAAAATCAAGATTTCAAAAGTTTTTATAATGAAAAAGGTATTGAACACAATTTTTTTACACCTAGGACATCTCAGTAAAATGGAGTAATAGAAAGAAAAAATCATACTTTAGAAGAAATGGCATACACTATGCTTTGTGAAAATGATTTGCCAAGATATTTTTGGACTGAAGCTATTAATATTCCTTGCTATATTTTAAATCGAGTTTTGATTCACCCTATCTTAAAGAAAACTCCTTATGAACTTTGGAATCAAAGAAAACAAACTTTAAAGTATTTTCGAGTTTTTGGTTGTCAATGTTTTATCTTAAATAATGGCAAAGACAATCTTGGAAATTTTGATACCAAGTCTAATGAAGGTATCTTTTTAGGATACTCTACATCAAGCGGAGCATACAGAGTTTTTAACAAAAGAACCCTAACTCTAGAGGAGCTGTACGTGTAGTTTTTGAAGAGTCTGCTAACAAATCCTCCAGAAAAGAGGATACTTCTGATACATGTGCAGGTGTTGATAAATTACAAAAGTTGACTTTGAATGATCAACCTTTTCAACAAAGTGAAGAAGATCAAGACAAAAATAAGAAAGTTGAAGACACTCCAAAGCACCAAGATCTATCTAAGGAGTGGAGGTATGCTCATGGACATCCTAAGGAATTAATCCTAGGTGATCCATCTAAAGGGATAAGAACTCGAGCCTTAATTAGAAATGAATGTGATTATATAGCTTTTATTTCTTAAGTAGAGCCTAAATGTTTTGCAGATGCTAAAAAAGATCCTAACTGGATAAATGCTATGCAAGATGCATTAATTCAATTTGATAGAAATAATGTTTGGACATTAATAGAAAGACCATTTAATGTATCTGTTATTGGCACTAAATGGGTGTTTAGAAATAAGTTAGATGAAAATGGAATTGTTGTTAGAAATAAAGCTAGGCTAGTTACCAAAGGCTACAATCAGGAGGAAGGAATTAATTTTGATTAAACTTTTGCTTCTATTGCTATACTTGATGCAATTAGACTACTATTAGCATTTGCTTGTTTTATGAATTTTAAACTCTTTCAAATGGATGTTAAAAGTATTTTTTTAAATGGCTTTATAACAAAAGAAGTTTTTGTTGAATAACCACCTGGTTTTGAAAATCATGAACATCTTGATTATGATTTTAAATTGCACAAGGCACTTTATGGTTTAAAGCAAACACCCCGAGCATGGTATGAAAGACTCAGTAAATTTTAAATTGAAAATGAATTTTCTAGAGGCCATGTTGATAAAACCTTATTTTTAAAGAAGAAAAATGATGATTTATTAGTAGTGCAAATCTATGTTGATGATATTATTTTCGATGCTACTAATGAAATTCTTTGTTAAGAGTTTGCTAAGCTAATGTAGGGTGAGTTCGAAATGAGCATCATGGAAGAACTCAATTTCTTTCTCGGACTCCAAATCAAGCAAACTAAAGATGAAATCTTTATCAACCAAGCTAAGTATACAAGAGAAATCATAAAGAAGTTTGGGATGGAGACTACTAAGTCAATAGGTATACCTATGAGCCTATTGCCCAGAGATGATGCAACCCAAGAGGGAGGTGAATTGGGTCTTTCAAAAATTTAAACAATTATGTGCTGGTCTTGATGTGTTTGTGAAGCAAAGTGATTAAGCTCAAAATGAATATGCAGTAGATAATAGTAAATTAAATGCAAGAAATAAAGAGCAAATAATAAAGAGAGCAATCACACACAAACACAAAGTTTTATAGTGGTTCAGTGCACTCCAAGGCACCTACATGCACTTTCCAAGATTCCCTTAAGAATTTCATTATAATCACCAAGATTACAGTTGATTAGTTTTTTGGGGTCAATAATCAAAACCCGACTTGTTTTTACAAGGCTTACAAGTCAAAACCTCTCTTGGTTTTGTGGGCTAACTAAAAACCTAATTGGTTTTCCAAGGCTCACCAAAAATCTCTTTAGCTTTCCAAAGCTCACCAAAAACCTTATGTAAATAATGTAAGAACAATATGAAAGAGTACAATTAAAGATTTCTAAAATAAAGTAAATATCTCTTTGAAGCCTTTGATTGTCAATAAAGATCTTGTCTTCAAATTGTTGAAGCCTTTGATTGCAGCTTGATGATATGAACTTTGGATGCTCTCTTTGAAACTTGGAAGCTTGAAGGCTTGAACCACTCAACTCTTGAATCCTTGAAGGATATTCAATGATCTCACCAAAAGATTACTTTCCCATTTAATTTTTGATGTTTATATAGCTCTCCAAATCATAGATGACCGTTTATGATCGTTAGGAATGAAAAACTAGCTATTTGAAGCAAGTTAGAATCAATTCTGTACTTTTGAAAAACTAGCTGTTACAGCAAGTGTCGACACTTGACCTCCAGGTATCGACACTTGGTTTTGCAAGTGTCAGCACTTGGTCTGCATATGTCAGCACTTGGTTTTGTAAGTGTCAGTGTTGAAACTTGCTGAAACTTCTCTAAAATCAAATTTTAAGTCCTTCCAAGTCTTTTTTATGTTCCAAAATCCTTATAACTTGATTTTCCATTAATTTAAGGACTTTCTTCAACTGAAAAACATATATTTCTTCATTCAATATGGATGAGTACTAAGATCTGATAAACATACTAAAACACATAATTAGTACTCATATATACTTAAACATTTTGTCAATCATCAAAATCAAGACTAGAGTCAACAATCTCCTTATTTTTGAAGATGACAAAATCTTTAAGTATATAAATAGGGTAAGCTTAAAAAGATTAATAATAAGATAAATATGTAAGCTCAAAATCAATAAGCATTAAGCTCCCCCTCAAAATGTAATCCAAAAAGTTTTTCAAAGTATGCAAAATTTTTAAATTTTCTTCCCCTTACTAATTCTTCCCTTAAGATTATAACATTTTGCTTTCTTCTCCCCCTTTTTCACTTTCTTTCATTTCTCATATGATTTTTCATGTTTATCATATCTTTCCCTGATTTTTCATGTTTATCATATCTTTCCCTGATTTTTCATGTTTATCATGTCTTTCCCATTTTCATACTTAATATTTTTCTTCCCCTTTTTGTCATCATGAAAAAAGGGTGAAAGGTAATACAAAATGGGAATGGAGGTGAAAAGAATAGCAAGTAGATCATCAAAATCAATACATGAAATCAATTAATCATGATACCGATTAAATATGATACTAATTGAAGATGATACCATAAAATGATAAGCACATGCAAGAAATAATTCAATATATATTAGTTCTAATATGTATATTATCCATTCACCTCACTTGTTCATGGGATAAGGCCATAGGAGCACCCCAACACATCATAAAAGACCCCAGTGAATGGAAAGAGAGGGTCTTTAAACCCTACTTAACTCCAATGACCAGACGGCCATCGTGACTAACCCAATTCGAAGCAGTTACTAAGAGCTCTTCTCTCCTATTTTAAGATTCTTAATGAAATAAATCTTGATACCAATTGAATGTAACTCCCCTCAAAGGATTAGATTTGAAAACAAGAAGGAGTAATAGAGCAATATAAGTAAAGCATGATATCAAAGAAAATATTAAAAGCATCATATGTATATAATGACAACAAATCTTTAGATGCTCTCCCAAAATATTATTTCTCCTTAAAAATATGCATTCATTTGAGAAATAAAACATGAAAGCACATGCATTAAGATTTGAAATTTTCAAGATATTCATGATTTTTAAAATATAAAGGATTGATCATTTAAAAACTTTTAGCATGATTTACAATCCATTTGAAATGATTCGATATCCATACAAATGCTAGAAGTAATTTAATAGCAAGTCTAGCTACTAGAGCAAGGGTTTATCAATATGCATACCTTCTTCTTAAATGTAACTCTTAACTACCAGTTCTATACTTGTTCTAAATCATTTCTAGTCTAAGCATAGAAACAAAAAAAATGTAAACACATAAATCATAGCATCTCACTTGAAATAGTTTAAATACTACATTAATCAAAATCAAGTAAAAGTTTTATAATCACAAGTTTGATCATAAGAGCATGAAATCCATCAACATCAAAAAGGTTCATGATCATAACCAATGATTATAAATCTAAACTTGATTCTAATTAAATATTTAAAATAATTTTTCAAAGTAATTGATGCAACATTTATAACAAATATTCAACTATATTTTTAATTATGGAAGGAAATGTTTAGAATTTACCAATATGTATAATCATTCCTTTACCATTTAGTCCAAAATATAGTAGGTCCACTTCTTTAAATTATCTTGTATGCCTACTTTTTAAAAATTTTCTTTCTTCATGTTGGGCTGCAAGACATTCCTGCAAAATAAACTAGGTGGATAATATTGGTACCCAAACTTTCTTGGGTCCTTTAGGATTAGTAAATATGGTTCCTTTTGAAACCAAAATTTTTCTTAATCTACAAAGATATGCATTATGTCTAGATTTATAACAAGTCAAATTTGAAGAAGCAGGAATAAGAAAATTCTTCAAAGATTTTTACTTCTTTTCTTCAATCAAAATATTTTTCTCATTCAAAAATTTATTACATAAAACTTTCAAAACATCATTTTCTTTTTCTAAAAATTCTTTTTCTTTTGAAAATTATTCTTTTTATTTTCTAAAAAATCAATCTTGGCATTTAAATCATCATTTTTTTGGCAAGATTGGTGTTCTCAAGAGAAAAAGAATCCACATGTCTTTTTAATTTATTGTGCTCAATTTTTAGCAATTTGTATTCATGCACAAGACATTGAATGCATCATGTAATTCATCAAAGGTAAAATCATATTTATTTTTAGCACATACCTCTTCCTCATTTGCCATGAAGCAAAGAGGGGCAACTTGTTGTTCATCATCCAAACTTAAATCTTTGCTATCGCTCCAAGTTGACATCATTGTCTTAAATTTTTTTTTGGCCTTGAGGGCTATTATCATTTTTTTTTCTTGATCAGCAACTACTTCCTTTTGCCATAAATTCAACTCATGGGTCATGAGTGAACCAATAAGCTCCTCTAAGGTAAGGTTTATACATCTTTAGCTTCTTGGATCACCGTCACATTTGGATCTTATGATATTGGCAAAGATATAAGAATTTTATTAACTAAATCAACATTAGTATAGACTTTGCCAAGATTTTTCAATTCATTTACAATAGTCATAAATCTAGTATACATATCAGATATAGATTGATAGTGTATCATTTCAAATATTTCAAAAGAATGTACAAGTAAATTAATTTTAGTATTATTCACTTGAAGAGTACCCTCATGAGTAACCTCAAGTGTGTCCCATATTTTCTTCATTGATGTGCATGTGGAGATCCTATTAAATTCATTAAAGTCCAATGCATAATTAAGTAAGTTCATTACTTTAGCATTAATTTCAGATTGCTTAATGTCATATTCATTCCAATCCTCTTTGAGCTTTGGAATGGAAATTCCATTAATCAAAATGGAAGGAATATGAGGACCATTAACTATAATTTTCCAAAGATGATAACTAATAGATTGAATATAGATGCACATGCGAGTTTTTCAAAATGTGTAATTTGTGCCAATAAAAAATGATGGTCTAGCACTAATACCTACAAGGGTTGCCATGATCTTTTAACTCAAAATTATTGGATTCTTTGCAAAGCACAAGGTTTAGATACCGATAATTTTAGGTTCCGGGCTTTGATACCACTTATTACCTAGAGATGATGCAACCCAAGAGAGGGATAAATTGTATCTTTCAAAAATTTAAACAATTATGTGCTGGTCTTGATGTGTTTATGAAGAAAAGTGATTAAGCTCAAAATGAATATGCAGCAGATAATAGTAAATTAAATGCAAGGAATAAAGAGCAAGTAATAGAGGGAACAATCACACACAAACACAAAGTTTTATAGTGGTCCGGTGCACTCCAAGGCACCTACATCCACTCCCTAAGATTTCCTTGAGAATTTCACTATAATCACCAAGATTACAGTCGATTAGTTTTTCGGGCTCACTAATCAAAACCCAACTTATTTTCACAAGGCTTACAAATCAAAACTTCCCTTGGTTTTGCAGGCTAACCAAGAACCTAATTGGTTTTAAGGTACACCAACAATCTTCCTTGGTTTTATGGGCTAACCAAGAACCTAATTGGTTTTTCAAGGCTCACCAAAAACCTCTTTGATTTTCCAAGGCTCACCAAAAACCTTAAGTAAATAATGTAAGAACAATATGAAATAGTATAATTAAAGCTTTCTAAAATAATGTAAATATCTCTTTGAAGCCCTTGATTGTTGATGAAGATCTTGTCTTCAAGTTGTTGAAGCCTTTGATTGCAGCTTGATGATGTGAACTTTGGATGCTCTCTTTGAAACTTGGAAGCTTGAAGGATGGAACCACTCAACTCTTCAATTTTTGAAGGATATTCAATGATCTCACCAAAGGATTGCTTTTTCATTTAATTTTTGATGTTTATATAGCTCTCCAAACCATAGATGACCGTTTATGACCATTGGGGATGAAAAACTAGCTATTTGAAGCAAGTTAGAATCAATTCTATACTTTTGAAAAACTAGCTGTTACAACAAGTGTCGATACTTGACCTCCAAGTATCAATACTTGGTTCCCAAGTATCGACACTTGGTTTCCAGGTGTCGACACTTGGTTCTGCAAGTGTCAGCATTGGTCTATAAGTGTCAGCACATGGTTCTACAAGTGTTAGTGCTGAAACTTGCTGAAACTTCTCCAAAATTAAATTTTAAATCCTTCCAAGTCTTCCTTATGTTCCAAAGTCCTTATAACTTGATTTTTCATTAATTTAAGGACTTTCTTCAACTGAAAAACAAGTATTTCTTCATTCAATATGGATGACTACTAAGATCTGATAAACATACTAAAACACATAATTAGTATTCATATATACACAAACATTTTGTCAATCATTAAAATCAAGACTAGAGTCAACAAAGCTTCTCTTATAAACTTGATAAAGATGAGCATGGTAAATCTGTAGATCAAAAATTATACAAAAGTATGATTAGCTCTTTATTGTACTTAACTGCTAGTAGACCAAATATAATGTTCAGTGTATGCATGTGTGCTAAATATTAGTTTGAACCTAAGGAATCACATATGTTGGCTGTTAAGCACATTATTAGATACTTATCTAGTACAATTGATATTGGCTTATGGTATTCAAGAGACTCATCTACTGAATTAATTGGATATTTTGATATTGATTTTGCTGGGTATAAATTAGATAAAAAAGTACTAGTAAAACTTGCCAATTTCTTGAGTTAACTTAATTTCCTAGTTTAGCAAGAAACAAAATTCAGTTGCACTATCCATAGCTGAAGCTGAGTATATTGTAGCAGGAAGTTGTTATGCTCAAATCTTATGGATTAAGTAATAACTTGAAGATTTTGAAATCAAATTAACTAGTACACCTATAAAATGCGATAATACCAGTGCTATTTGCTTGACTAAAAATCCTGTTCAACATTCTAGAAGTAAACACATTAAAATTATGCATCATTTTATTAGAGATCATGTTAAAAATAATTATATTGTGCTTGAATTTATTTATACTAAATTATAATTAGCTGATATTTTAACTAAGCCTCTCCAAGAAGATCGATTCAGTATGATTAGAAGAGAACTTAGGATCATTAATCCTTTTGATTAAAATTTTCCAATCTTTGACTCAAAATAGATCAAATTTGACATCAATCTCATTGATTTCATTGTATTTCTTATGATTTTGATCTGTACTTCATTCTTTGGTTTTTCAATTTTAAGACGATGTGTCGACACATGGGACTGTGTCATGAGTCGACACATGAATGGCTGTAGACCGAAGATAAGGGTAGAATCGAAGCATTTTCTTCCCCATTTTTTCTCCCAACTCGAGCTGACACTTGCCTTAGCTCCATTCTAACTACTCCTTCCCTCCAAATCTCAGCTCAAACACCCTCTAATCTTCATTTTGGATAGTTTTTGGTTTGGATTTGCGACATTCCCTCTCCCATTTCTGTTTTGAACCATAGAAACCCTAGGTTTCTTCTCCATTCTAGTTCAAACCTCTCTTCCGTGCAATGGGACCTAGAAAACAAGTCGTTCGTCGCCCTTGGCCATCCAACCATGAAGAGGAAAGAAGGACTAAAGCTAGACATGAAGTCACAGCTCCAGATCCACTTATTCAGCCACTTTTCACTACTTCCAGTCGCATGAGTTCAAAGACAGTTATCAGAGGATGCCGTGTAGACTTTGGATTTGTCAACCAGCAGCATTTCTAGTTGGTCAGTGGATTAGAGATGCTAGTCTGACTTCTTTTTGCTCATTGAGTGAGAGATTCTATCCGGGCCTGATACGAGAGTTTTATGGATCTGTGGCAGTGATGGGTGGTTAGCTTAAGTCCGAGATAGAGATATCTCGATGATTGCAGAGATCTTAAGTAGAGTATAGGATATACCCTTGACCGGATCAATAGTTGACAGTCTGATGGATAGATTTAGTGGACTCTAGTGTATTTTCGAGTTAGATATTCTACTTGAGGGAGCCACTGTTCCAACATCTCATCTTTTTGCTGAGATGAGACTACTACATCACATTGTTGCTCGGATTCTTCTACCAAAGACCGGACATTTTGATTACATCATAGAGAGAGTGTTGCTCGTGATGGTCTCCTTAGTTCAACACACTCCAGTTTGCCTTCCGGTACTCATGATACATCAGATGATGGAGGCATCGACAAGTCAGAGACTTTGCTTACCCTACGGGATGGGGATGACACTGCTTTTTAGAGCGTACAGTGTGACATTTGATGATGAGCCCTTCCAGATGCTTCTACATATTGATGTCTATGACATCAGATCACTACACCAAATGGGATATCAGTTGGTCAGAGGCCAGTGGAGATGGAGAGTATCAGGACAGGCCGATGATAAAGATGATGACACTGCAGAGGAGGAGTGTATATTTTCAAGCGAGGTAGGAGCTTCAAAGGCACATCTTTCAAAGATTTAACCTGAGCCAGCTACCTAGCCTCAGTCAGCTCAATCAAATGCTCCAGGAGATTTAGAGAGTCTTATAGATAGAGTCAGTCTCATAGAGACAGATGTTATAACTGTTCGACATCGACTTGACTGCTTTATTATGGAGACGAGAGAGAGCCTCAAAGGATTGAATGATGGCATCTCCACTATTTTGTTTGCACTATCTAAACCCTCTTCTGGGAGTATTCTCGACTCATCTGTTCCAGCTCCACCTGCACCAGGACCAGATATTGACACTGATGGTGAGACTGACTCTGATGGTTTTGACTTTCCAGACTTGATGACAGAGCCAGCGGTAGAGATGGCAGCAGACTTACCTAAGAGTCCCATTCGAGATCCTTCCAGTTTACTCATTCAGACTCCAATTCTATCTACTTCACCATCTAGATATGATGATCATTTTGCCATACCTATCCTTTCACCTATCATTGATACTTCCATTGTTGACTCACCGATTAGTGATACACCTATTGTTTCTTCAGCTGATACGCCAATCATTGATACACCTATCATTTCTTTAGCTGATACACCATTTTTTGATTCACCTGTAGCTGATACACCATCCTTGCATACATCCTCTCTTATTCGGGAGCTAGGTTTCTACACACCTGGTTTCCATTATCTTGATTTCGGACCTTCATTCGATCGTACATCATATCCGATAGTTGTAGAGACTGTCGCTTCGATATGTTCTGTTCCTGCTGATGACATAGCCTCCACCTCTTCTGCTTCAGCTAGAAGCAGGACCTATGTTCGACATAGAGGATGTGGTTGTCGTACTCCTTTGCAACTGATCAGGACCCGTCTTCATGATCTCATATCGATGTAGCCCCGAGCTTGTGCTTTTACTGATATTAGACCGATAGAGATCGGATCTTCAGAGGATAAGGATGAGGATAGTTTTTATGTTTAGATAGTTTGCTTTTCTATAATTTTTGTATGTTTTGATATTCTTTTTATATTCAAATTCTGACTTTGTATGAAATTTTATGTTGTACTTCATGTTATGAATTCAAATGAATGAATTGTATTAATTACCTTCAGTACTTCATTGTCTTCATTTATGAATGCATGGATGAATGAATTTCTATATTGCACTTCAATATTTTATCTTGAATGACTTACTTATTATTCTCTTCCTTCCTTTTTAATGATAACAAAATGGGGGAGTAATAAGACTAAAGTATAAATGTGTTTGAAAACTCTTTTGTGTTTGAAAATTCTTTTGAGATTTGTTTGAGCTTGAATTGAAAATTCTTTACAAAATTCATTGAGTAAGGGGGAGTAATACCTCCTTTGTATTGAAAATCAATTTTGAATTGAATTTCATGTCAAATCTTTTATTTAGATGTTTAAAAAGATGTTAACAAATTCTTTTACGAATCATCTATTCAGGAGAGTCTAGTTTATTATTGAATTTGTCTCTCCTGAGCATGTTTTCTTTTAGAGTATCATGATACATGAATTTATCTTTTATATATATTCCAAGCTCTGATACTTTTAGCCATTATAATAATCTTGCTCTGATACATCTTTTTCAATATCTGAACACCTATTGCAATTAGCTCTTCGCACTTTGAAAAGTTCTTTTGAAAGCTCTTTATGCAATTTATACTTAAAGATTTTGTCATCATCAAAAAGGAGAAGATTGTTGACTCCGTTATAAATTTTGATGATAAGCTAAATTCTTAAGTATAACTTGAGTACTAATGATTTTCTTGAAGTATGTTTTTATAGAAAAAGGTGCTCATCAACTTGATAAAAAATTTCTTGATTGAAGTAGTTCCAAATTGCGATAAAAAATCTGCTTAAAGAAGACTTTGATAGTTGGAGATTGCTTGAATGGACATATGAGTTCAACACATAATTATTTTAGCACAAGTTCAGATATTTTTTAAAGAATCTCAGTGATGTGTCGACTCAAAGTGTTGACACCTACAACTCAAGTGTTGATGCATGACAGTGAAGTATCGACACAAGCCAGCATGCAGAGATAGTTTCAGTTGGCATGGCTGAAGTGTCAACACATGGATGTGTTGTGTCGACTCAAAGTGTCAACACATGGATCAGCTCATTGCCTAAGATTTTTGGGTTACAAAACTTGCTGAAGTTGAAGATCTGGATGAAGTGTCGACACATGGATCTAAGTGTCGACTCACCAGTAGAAGTTTTGACTCACCTGAAAATTCCAGAAAGCTACATTGAAGACTTTTGAACTAGGTGTCGACTCAAGGAGTGCATGTGCCGACCTGAAGTGTCGACTCTGTTGACCCCATGTGATTTTGATGATAACCAAACATTGAAGCATGTACATTTATTTCTAACAACTCTTCAAGTATTTTACTAGTTTTTGTAGGACGAATTCCATGATTCAAACTTCAACTCCTACACTTCTATTTTCTTGTTTGAGTTGTGTTGTAAGTATTTTTGTAAAGAAGAACCCAATCATAAATGTTAAGAAAATTCAACTAAAAGGGTTACTTCTATAAGCGTGTGTGCCTTAGATTTCATTTTGAGTTAGTTTATATAAAATTGTAAAAGAGTTGGTGAGAGTTTTCTTTAAGTTCAATTGTAAAAATCCTGAAGAAGACACTCAAGCTGACCTAAGTGAAGAAGAGCTGACTCTACTTACTGGCACGTAGCAAGGATTCTGGAATGCAGCAATCTGAGCTGACTTGATGGAAAGCGAGCCAACTCTAGTGAATCCGAGTCGACTAGAATCAGTCCGAGCCGACTCCTCTATAGTCCATTTCCTGAAGTTTTCTAAGAATAGCCAGGCGAGCCGACCCGACCTAGAAAGAGTCGACTCTGCCAGACCTAATTTCGAAAGCCTGAGAAAGTGAGCCGACCCGAATACAATAGGATTGTTTTATAGGATCACAATCCAAAACCTCTACACCTTGGTTTTAACGAGATCAGCAAAGAAAACCCAACACCATTTGGTTTTAAACAGGCTTACCAAAGAAACCTAACTTGGTTTTTACAGGATCACCAAGAACGCAACACTTGGTTTTTATCAAGGCTCAATAAGAACCTATTTGGTTTTTCAACTAGGCTCACCAATAATCCAACAATTCAAATGATTGAATTGAAATAAATGCAACAAAAATGACAAACTCAATTTGTCGGATAGTTGCCGGTGCAGCTTGATGGAAGTCCACTTGAATGCACTTGAATAAGCTTTAATTACTTCAGTGGCTTCTTCCAAAGTTGCTTCAAGCTTCAGATCTGAGTTGGTGAACACTTGAAGGCTGACTTGAATACTCTTGTGCTCTTTTGCTATTGGTAGGTAAGATATTCAATGTAGCTCTCTCTTCTTTGAAGAACTTTCTAACTTATTGCCTCAAAAAAGTTCAAATCCTTCAAATTTAAAGTCTTCTATCATTCCAAGATAGTTCTAGCTGTTGTAGTCCATTGAGGAATGATTTGTGACCATTGGAGCACTTTTGGGCATTCAAAAATAATTTCTGGAACTAGCCGTTGGATACCTGAAAATGATGTTCGAGTCGGCTCGGATTCCTTTGAGTCGGCTCAAATCCTTCAAGTCGATAGGTCAGTCACCAAATTTTCAATGCAGTTGGCTCTTTGTCTCAGGGCGCAAAACTTCACTTTGGACAAGTTAGCTCTTTGTGGCTCAGGTTGACTCGAACTTGAATCTTTGAAAAACTTGAACTCGAGGAGTCGGCTCTTTTGATCATTGGTCGGCGCTTCTTCTCAGGTTCAAAAAATCTCACTCTAGAAGTCAGCTCGATGCAGTTCGGGTCAATTTGCCTTCTCAGGCTTTCAAAATTAAGTCTGGCAGAGTTGGCTCTTTCTGGTTCGAGTTAGCTCACCTGGCTATTCTCAGAAATCTTCAAAAACTGGACTCTGGAGGAGTTGGCTCGGACTGATTCCAGTCGACTCAGATTCACTGGAGTCGGCTCATTTTCCATCGAGTCGGCTCAGATTACTGCATTCCAGAATCCTTGCTGTGTGCCAGTAGGTGGAGTTGGCTCTTTATTATGCTGGGTTGACTCAAGTATCTTCTTCAGGATTTTATACTTGAACTCGAAGAAAAACTCTCACCAACTTTTTACATTTTCAAACATACCAACTCAAAATAATTTCATGGCATACACACACAGAAGTAACTCTTTATACATAATTTTTTCTTATCTTTTTCATTGGGTTCTTCTTTACAAAAATACATTACAATACAACTCAAACAAGAAACAATAGTGTATGAGTTGAAGTTTGCACAAATTAAGTCATCCTATAAAAACTTGTAAAACACTTGAAGAGTTGTTAGAAATAAATATACATGCTCCAATGTTTGGTTATCATCAAAATCACTTATGAGATCAATAATCTTCCCCTTTTTGATGTTGATAAAACACTGGGCATGAAAAAGCAATATGAAACTTTATATTTACTTGTATGACTATATTTGCAAGAGCATATAAACAAGTAAAATGAATTGACTTCAATTAGTGCCAAATTATGAAATGAGAATTAGGGTAATAAGAGATAATCTCTCCCTCAATAAGATACTCCATGTTTTGGCTTACTTTCTATGTATTTTTAGAGCTCAAAATGTTTTAAGGGAACATTAAGTATCAAAGCTTTTTAAAAAGTCAAAACTTAAACATTATGTGTCAAAAATATGTATCATGATGTATCAGAGCTTAATTTGAGCTTAGCTTTCAAGCTTTATGCAGTAGAGCCAATCTTTGTGTATTAGAGCAAATATATGAATATATTTTACCCTTTTCATGCAATGATTTTACAACTTTCTCCCCCTTTTTATCAATCAATCAAAAATGTAAAGTAGGAGTTAAGCTCAGATTTTAAAATAGAATGAGAAAGTATTTAAAATTTGTTTGAGATGATTTTACTTTCTCATATTCATCTTGAAATTCTAATTAAAAATTCAGTCATTGTATGATCAATTGAACATAAACATTCATTTGCATAGAGAAATAGAATAATTTAAGAGACAAAAAGTGTACTTGTCATTTCATTTCAAAGAAGTTCAGTACAAAGTACAAAGTGAAGTGTAATATATTTAGTCACTATCTAAGTCTACTCTAGGATGTGAAGGTTGACCGGGAATCTGAATGCCAGGTGGCAGAGAAGCAATTGGGTCTACAAATTGTGGTATATTGTGGAATGCTTGAGGCCTAATGTGTGGAGCAGGTTGTCTTGGATAAGCAGATTGGCCAGGAAAAGTTCTAAAAGAGGGTTTGAGCAACTTGGATATCTTCAATCTTAGACATCATTTTCCATAAGAAGCTGTTCATAGATTTCAGTTTTGCTTCTATTTTCTTTGTGCTTCTAGAAGCAGCTAAATCTTCCATTGATTCTTTTATTTGTGCCACTTCCTTTTGCAATGTAAACATTTCTGTGGCTTGAACATTAGCAAATGCTTCTGCTGAGCCTCTCAATCTTCCAAATTCACTTCTAATTATTCCAATGCCTTTTGTGTAATCTTCTTCCATTCTTTTACCTGCTTCAACTGATCCCATTTTGATTCTCAAGTTGTCCATCTCAGTTCTATAAGCTTCAAGTACTAATGTAACATATTTTTCAATTTTCTCCGAACTTGAAGTAATTAGCTATAAAATCGGTTGCATATCTGTGTCAGTTGTATGTATTGTGGTCTTTGAAGTTTCAAGAGATTCAATTTTGCTTTTCAGATAGTCTATCTATCCTTCAAATTGATTGAGTCTCTCATCAACTGATTTGTGTAATTCTTTAAACATTCCATCCATAGAAGACTTTATAGTTTCAGTCATGTTATTCATTTGCTGGGTAATGAAGTCTTGTAATAATGAAGTGTCTATAGCAGGAGCAGTAGTAGTATGACTGTGAACAAAAATATCAGTAGACTGAGTAAAAATGGGAGTACTATAAGGCATATCAGGTATATCTAGTACTGAAACATCTGGGAAAGAAGTGTCAAAGTCTATTTGGACTGAAGATCCCATCTATGGTTGTGGTTCTAGAATATGCATTGTAGTGTCTTCACCAGCCTCTAACTCTGTTTGCTCTTGAATCTCTTCAGTTTCTTCAACTGTAGGAGCATCAGTCTTCTTTTTCCAGGTGCCATCTAACAACAAATATCCCATCCTTTGAAAATTTTTTGTAGTATAGGTATCTGTATGCAGAAGTGTCTTGCTGTCCTCTCCTGTCAAGTCTATGTTTGCATTCTGAAAGAATAAAGTGAGGACCATTCCATACGGCAGGCAAGCCTTGACTTTTCTTATTGCCTTTTTCATCTGGCTAATCATGATAGCTGGTAAATTAATCTTATCACCATTAATTAGAAGCTCCATGAAGCACAGATCCCTTTCACTAACCCAATCAGAATGTCCAGTTCTAGGCAAAAAGATCCTGCTAATAAAATTATGTAGAACTCTCATTTCAATGGATAACATGCTGGCCTTGAGAATCCCTATCTCATCAACTTCAGTTCTTTTTAAAACAGTTTGCAGTGCTCTAGTTCTGTCTTTCAGTACTAAGTACTCAGTCCCCTCAAATGGCATTTCCAAGACATTTCCAAGGATTTCTTGAGAGATAATAATTCTTCTTCCTTTCATTGATGATTCAATAAAATTTTCACCAAATCTTAAATTTTCATAGAAACTTCTAACCATATTAGGGTAAGTTTTGATATCCAATGAACATAAGTTTCTCCAACCTTGATTTTCAATAAAATCATCGATAACAAAACCAATTTCTTTTAGGTACTCAAATAAAATCCATCTGCTGGTGGTTATCGGTCTCATACCTAAAGACATATGATGGTTAGGAGAAACAGGACTTGGTTCTTCCTCAGACTGTGGTGGATTTCGGGAAGCTCTGTCTTCTCAAAATTTTGTCCTCCTCTCTTGCGGAGCAGCTTCACTATCTCGTTTTGATTTCTTTTCAATTGCTCTTTTGGTGCCATTGAGTGAAGATATTTGAATTTCAAAGCTATTTTTGGAAGTTGGAAGTATTTGGAAGGTTTCTTGGTGGGAAAGAGAGTAGGGTTTAGGAATAAAAATGGAAAAGAAAAACTCTACGGCTCGACATCTGAGCCGGCTCAATCAATAGGTCATCTGCTCGAGTCGGCTCGAGCAGAGGGAGCATAAGATAAATTTTTGGATTTCAATCAAAGCTCATTTATCATATAATTTGGGATTAGGAGGTCTCCTAGATAATTTGTCCTTAAATTATGAGAGTATTTATAGAGTGGATCACATAATCCTAGTTCATTTCTAATCATTACAAATCTATCAAAACTCAAAGATTTTGTAAAAATATCAGCAAGTTGGTTTTCAGTTGGCACGAATTCAAGTACAATATCATTATTCAATACATGATCTCTTATAAAATGGTGCCTAATTTCAATGTGTTTGGTTCGTGAATGCTGAACAGGATTTGTTGTCAAATCAATAGCACTTGTGTTATCACATTTGATTAAAATTTTAGATTGTATAACACCAAAATCTTCTAGCTATTATTTAATCCATAACACTTGAGCACAACAACTACCAGTAGCAACGTACTCTACCTCAGTAGTGGACAATGCTATGGAGTTTTGCTTCTTACAGTGCCATAAAATTAAATTCAACCCTAATAATTGACATATACCACTTATACTTTTTCTATCAATTTTGCAACCAGCATAGTCAGCATCAGAGAAAGCAATTAAATTTAAAGATGATTCTTTAGAATACCAAAGACCTAAATTGCTTGTACCTTTCAAATATTTAATAATTCTTTTAACATCAAGCATATGTGTTTCTTTAGAATTACATTGAAACCTAGCACATACACATACACTGTACAAGATATCAGGTCTACTGGTTGTCAAATATAATAAGGATCCGATCATACCTCTATAAAGCTTTTGGTCAACAATGGATCCATTTTCATCTTTATCTAGTTTGCAGCTAGGGCTCATGGGTGTGTTAGCCTCTTTGTTGGTTTCCATGCCAAATTTCTTGATTATCTCTTTGATGTACTTAGCTTGACTTATAAAGATTCCTTCCTTCATTTGTTTGACTTGTAATCCAAGGAAGTAGTTGAGCTCATCCATAAGGCTCATTTCAAACTCGCCCTACATCAACTCAGCAAAAACTCTACAAAGATTTTCATTAGTTGCACCAAATATGATATCATCAACGTAGATTTGTACAACTAACATATCATTATCTTTATTTTTAATAAAAAGAGTTTTATCAATATTTTCTCTTTTGAAATCATTTTTAAGTAAAAATTTGCTCAGTCTATCATACCAGGCCCTAGGTACTTGTTTCAAACCATATAAAGCTTTGCTCAATTTAAACACATGATTTGGAAAAGCATGATTTTCAAAACCTGGTGGCTGTTCTACAAAAACTTGTTCAGAAATAAATCCATTTAGAAAAGCAATTTTGACATCCATTTGAAAGAGTTTAAAATCATGTAGCAAGCAAATGCAAGAGTCTAATGGCTTCTAGTCTTCTCTACGCGAGTGACAGAGGTGGAGAAAAATCCCACCAAGCTTGATGTGGCCCTAAAGGCAGAAAAGGTGAAGACCCTTCGCCTAGTAGAGAAGGAGGCCAACTTTGCAGTGGAGGTCACCCACCTGGAGGGGAGGACACAAACCCTCCAGGCCCAACTTGAGGAAGAGTCAGCCTAAATAGTGGTGGCCTTAAAGAAGGCCACAACTGCTGTGGCGTTGATGGAGGTGGCAAAGAAAGAAGCTGTCAAGGCCGTCCCCCAATTCAAGGCATCCGACACCTTCAAAGATGAGGTCGTCGAGGCAGTCTTGGACTCCTACCACAACGGGTTCAATGACTTCAAAGGTAAGGCCAGTGATGCAGAACAAAGAACAAAGAAGCGTATGCGGAAGTAAAATTAAGATTAATTCTTTTTTTTTTTTTATTTCAGAAATTAGCTTTGACTCAAAGTAAAGCTAAACTAAGTTGAAGGAAACTAGGTAAGGATTGAAAGCACAGTTTAGAAGAAACTAAATTATCAGAGTAGTTCAGAAGTAACGGATCGCTGGGGGTTGAGAAACTCCCAGACCTAGGGTTTCGCTCTGAACTTTCAACAGAACAGAAATAGAGAGGAGAGATGGTTTACTAACCAGACAGTGATCTTCTCAGGATTTTGGTGGAAGAACTCTCTCGAGCAGATTGTGGGATCCTCGGAGTCGGCTATCTTCGCAATGGATCCTCTAATACTGGTCTCGTGGTTTGGTCGGCTTCTTCTGGACTCAAGATCTGGGAAAGAAGAGGAACAAATGATGGAATTCAGAAACTCAAGAAAAGATTTTACCAGGTTGAAGAACTTGAAAGCCGAAGTTGCTGAAATCAGGATTCTCCAGGAGGCCGATCTGACTTCCTCTTAGAATTGCTGTAGATCTGAAGTATCTGGACTGGAGCCGAATGCTGGTGGCCGGCCTGGACTTGGAGAGGGTGGCCGTGAGAAGGGGAATAGACTAGGGCTTGGTGGAAAGAGAAGGGTGATGGCGGCTAGGGTTTGGGAGTGGAGTGGCTAACCTAGGGTTTGGGGTTTTGGAGATCTCTCACCTCCTCAAGGTTCCAGGGGAACCCGGATTTACTCCCTCACGGAGCTCAACACCTGGAAGCAAGTACGGAAAAGAGAAAACACAAGTTTGATCAAAAAAAAAATTTCTTTCATTCATCTGATTAATTTAAACTTACAAGAGGGGTTTAATTTATAAGGCTTTACAAGGGAGGAGGGTTTCACACGGAGCTCAACACCTGGAAGCAAGTGCGGAAAAGAGAAAACACAAGTTTGCTCAAAAAAAAAATTTCTTTCATTCATCTGATTAATTTAAACTTACAAGAGGGGTTTAATTTATAAGGCTTTACAAGGGAGGAGGGTTTCACATCTTCCCATGTGGGACTAAAGGAGGGGATCTACAAATTAGGGCAAATCATTCACATATGGTCGGCCAAGGTACCAAAAAAATTGGATTTTGGTTATAAAAGGCAGGTAGATGGCGCCTCCTTGCTTGGATCTTCAAGAAAAAATTTTTTCCTTTCCTGGATCAACTCTTTTGGACTCCTTTTCTTCCTCCCTAAGTCAAGGTCCTTCCCATTTTTGTTTTGGATGTTCTTGGCAGGTAGTGGGCGCCCCCTTGAAGTTCTCTTCCAAGAGAATTTCTTCCCATCTTTGCTTTGGAGTTCTTGGGAAAGTCTTGGCCGCCCCCTTGATTTGTGGACTCTTGGTGGACTTCTCCTCATCTGGCGCATGAGAGAAGGGAGTTGCTGTCTGTGGAGTGGGGACCAAAGGCTGCTGGATGTAGATATGGCGCCCCCTGGACTGGGAGTGTGGCTGGGAGTGTGGTGTCCACTTGCTTGGTCTTGGGAGAAAATGTAACATCCCAGGTTGAAACCCTAGTCCACTACTGAGTCAACATGACTCAACAAAATAAAATGCAGGTAATGTAGACTCAAGCTAAATTAAGTTGATCTAGTCAACTCTTATTACAAACCAAAAACCCTAATTCTTCGGGCAAGGTTAATCAGAGATCCAGATGGAGCTCTGAAGTCTTCTTCTGAGTCTGGTGCCCGCACCAATTCTCCCAGGGTGGGAGGAACTCGACCTTGTCGAGTATGGATCAAGTTGGCTCTGGTATCTCTCCAAGAGGTCTGGGTCCAGCTCTTGTAACTCTTCTCGGGAGATCCAAGAGTCATTAGAATCTGGCCTTCCTAGCCAGCGGACCAGGTATCTTTGGTATCCTCGATTACGAGTAGAGATAACCTGATCATCCAAGATCTTTTCAATCTGCTCTTTCCTCACAGGCCAATTTGTTGGTGGACACACAGGGTCAGGTTCACTCTCAAGAGCAGGATTAGGTTCAAAAGCCTCACTGGGAATCACAGCTGGCTCCCTATACTCTACTAGGTCTGTAATGTTGAAAGTGGAGCTAATGCCTAGTTCTGGAGGCAACTCGAGCACATAGGCATTGGATCCTACTCTCTTTACCACTCTAAATGGTCCAGCTCCCCTAGCATGTAACTTTCTAACGGTTCCAGGAGGAAACCGTTTAGGCCTTAACCTAATCATTACATAGTCTCCTTCGTCAAAAGTTTTGACTCGCCTTTGAGAGTCAGCCAATTTCTTATAAGTTTCATTACTTAAATTTATTTTGGCTTGAATTTCTTTATGCAAGTCTTTTATATGCTGTGCAAAAACTTCGGCAGACTCGGAGACCCGTGTGTGGACTAGTAAAGGAACTAGGTCAAGAGGTGTGTGGGGTTTGTAGCCATGCACAATTTCAAATGGACTTTTACCCATAGACCTATTGACCGAGTCATTATATGCAAATTCAGCTCTAGGTAAGTACAAATCCCAGTTCCTAATGTTTTCACCAACAAGACACCTTAGCAGATTGCCTAAACTACGGTTCACTACTTCGGTTTGGCCATCAGTCTGGGGATGATAGGCAGTTGAAAACTTAAGTTTCGTCCCTAACTTATGCCAAAGGGTTTTCCAGAAATAGCTGGTGAACCGAACATCCCTATCTGAAACAATGGTCTTGGGTAGGCTATGGAGTCGAACTATCTCATTAAAGAACAGGGTGGCTACCTTAGACGCATCAAATATTTGGGAACAAGGCAAGAAATGGGCCATCTTGGAAAATCGGTCTACTACAACACAGATAGAGTCATGCCTCCTCTGGGTCTTAGGCAAACCTAACACAAAGTCCATGCTCACATCTTGCCAAGGACGATCTGGGACAGGGAGAGGGGTATAAAGGCCGGTGTTCTGTTTTCGCTGTTTGGCAACAGCGCAGGTCCGACACCAAGCCACAATGTGTGCTACATCTCTTTTTAAGCTAGGCCAGAAAAAATGGTCTTCAATAGCCAGGGTGGTCTTATCTTTTCCGAAATGGCCAGCTAAACCTCCAGCATGAGTTTCCCAAATCAAGAATTCCCTAAGAGAGGTTCTAGGGATGAAAAGCCTATTCTTAAAGAATAGAAAGCCATCTAAAAGGGAATAATCCTTATGTTCACTAGATGGTCCTTGAGTTAGATCCTGGTATACAATCTTGAAATCCGGACACGACCCATATTCTTCTTTGATTTGCTCAAACCCTATGACTTCAGCCCTAACAGAATTCAACAACAAAGATCGACGACTAAGGGCATCAGCTACCTTATTTTCAGACCCAGCCTTATGCTTCAAAACAAAAGTGTAGGACTGGATATACTCTACCCACTTAGCATGCCTAGGGTTAAGCTTCTTCTGAGAATTCAAGAATCTAAGAGCCTCATGGTCCAAAAACAGCACAAATTCTTGCAGTAGTAAATAATGTCTCCAGTAACGCAAAGCTTGCACTACCGCATAAAATTCCTTATCATAGGTAGAATACCTAAGCTTAGCATCATTAAGTTTTTCACTAAAGAATGCTACGGGATGGTTCTCTTGGCTTAGGACTCCACCTATACCTACTCCTGAAGCATCACAGGCAACCTCAAATACCTTTGAAAAGTCCGGTAGTCTCAAAATGGGTGCCTGGGTCATCCTATCCTTAAGATCTAGGAAGGCTTTATGGGCTGCTTTGGTCCACTGAAATTCTCCCTTCCTGATACAGTCTGTGATAGGAGCAACTACGGTACTAAACCCCTTGATGAATCGCCTATAGAAGGTAGCCAAGCCATGGAAACTTCTGACTTCATGCACACTGGTCGGCTCTGGCCATTCTACTATGGACCTAATCTTTTCAGGACCGGCAGCCACGCCGTCAGGGGTTACAACAAATCCAAGGAAGATAATCCTACTGGTCATAAATTCACACTTTTTGAGATTACCGTAGAGACTATCATTCCTCAAAACTTGACAGACTTGTCTAAGGTGGCCTAGGTGATCTGCAGGGTCTTACTATAGATCAGGATATCATCAAAATAGACCACTACAAACTTCCCTATGAAAGCTCTAAGTACTTGGGTCATAATCCTCATGAAAGTACTAGGGGTATTGGACAACCCAAAAGGCATAACAACCCATTCAAAGAGACCATCCTTAGTTTTGAAGGTTGTTTTCCACTCATCCCCTGGTCTAATCCTAACCTGATGATAGCCGCTCTTGAGATCAATTTTAGAAAAAACCATGGCACCGGCCATCATATCAAGCATGTCATCTAGTCTAGGGATGGGGAACCTATACTTGATTGTGATTTTATTGATGGCACGACTGTCAACACACATCCTCCACGTGCCATCCTTCTTCGGGGTTAGAAGTGCAGGGACTGCACAAGGGCTAAGACTCTCTCTAATGAACCCCTTCCTCAACAATTCGCTAACCTGCTTTTGCAGTTCTTTATGCTCCGATGGATTCATCCTATAATGGGGCAAGTTGGATAAAGTAGCTCCTGGGACTAAATCTATGGAATGCTGAATATCCCTAAGAGGTGGAAGGTGGTCTGGCAGATCCTCGAGAAAAACATCCTCAAATTCTTCTAATAAAGGCTTAACTTCCTGAGAAGGCTCTGAGGGTGTAGGAGTCCTAAGTTCCTTAGCAATCAACATCCAAATGGGTGAACCACTATGAATTTCTTGTTCTAGATCCTTGGCACTAATTAGATTCACTCCAGTCTTCATTTCTCTGACCTTACTGGTTCCTTTAGCTACCTTGTCCTTAGGAGGGACTGAATGGATTGTGATTTTCTTTCCATTGAAACTAAAGACACAGGTGTTGGATTTTCCTAAGAGGGTGGCATCATGATCATACAACCAGGGTCTTCCAAGAATTATACTGCTCACCCCCATGGGCAAGACATCACACCAAATCTTCTCTTGATAGGATTGCATTTGGATTTGGACCTGACATCTAGACTGGATGGGTATAGAGGTAGAGTCTACCCAAGAAACCTTATAGGGGTTGGGGTGGGGGACTGGGGTTAAGCCTAACATTTTGACAGTGCTAGTAGAAATGGCATTCACACAGCTCCCACTATCTATGATGATTTTACAAACCTTATCCCCTAGTTTAAGGAAAGTCTGTAGGATGTTAGTCCTACGCCAATCTTCCTGAACTTTAGTCTGGGACAGGATGCATCTCACAACCCCTAAGTGGTCAGATTCAGTGGATTCTTCCTCTCCTTCATACTCATCAACCAAATTCATTCCGGCCTCATAAACTTCTTCTTCAAACTCCTCATTAGGCTCGGAACTCTCTTCTCCTCCCTCTTCTATATATAGGGATCTACGAGGGCACTAGCTAGAAACATGACCTACCTTATGACACTTAAAACAAGCTATGGCTGTGCACTGAGTGGAGATATGACCGGGTTTCTGACACTTAAAACAGACGATACTAGGGGTTCTCTAGGTGTCAGGTGCCTTACCTTTGTCCATGGGCCTAGGGGTGGGGATACCCTGATTAGGCTTGCTAGGGGTAACCTGGCTAGGTCCATTTCTTGGGATTGGGGCACTAACCCTAGATGGCATGGGTCCTCTCTGAAATTTCTCAGTGTTCAGTGCAATCTGATAGGCTTGGTCTAGGTCAGTAACCTCTCTCAGAAACAACTCTCTTAATATCTTCTCTAAGCCCAGTCCTAAATCTAGACAAAGTGACTTCATGGGCTTCACTCACATCACATCTCATTAGGTATTCATCAAAGGTGGTTATGTAGTCTGAAACAGATCGGTTCCCTTGTTTCAAAGTCTGCCATTGGTCTAACAGATTTTGCTGGTATGAAATGGGTAGGTACTTGTCTCTAAGTTTCTCTTTCATACCCTGCCAAGTGGTTATGGGCTTTACATTTCGTCTTCTAGTGGTCAGCTCAATGTTCCCCCAGTATAACCTAGCTTGACGTATTAATTTCATTTTGGCAAACTTGAATTTCCTCTCCTCAGACATAGCATACCACTCAAAGTATTGGTCCATCTCACCCTCCCAATCAGAATACACCTTAGGGTTCAGACTACCATCAAAAGTGGGTGCATCTAATTTGATGTTCCTGATGAACCTATCATCTCTATCCTCAGGCTCTGGGTCAGGCCTCCTATGATTAGGTTCAGGATCTCGGTATAAAGGTCTTCTAGGCTCTTGGTGTGGGCGAGGTTGAGGCACATTAAAATCTGGGTCAGGAGTCCAATCCCGATGCCTAGGTTCCTCAAGTACTTGGACTCGATCCCTAAGCTGGGCAAAATTCTCATTCATATCCTGACTTAATTTGTTCATACTCTCTGTAAGAGCTCTAACCATGGCCTCTAAATCAGGTTGGGTTTGACCAGGTTGGTAGGGCACTCCATTCCGGGTAGACATGATGCAAGCAAACACACAAAATGAGACTCAACTGAACGACTACGGGCTAACTAGACCTAGAGCCCAAACTAGGTGCCCAATCAGAGTGGCAAGCTAGCCTGTAGTAACTCAGGACTCAGCCAGGCAGGTGTAAGGGGAGTGTTAGGTCCCTGAATGCCAATCCTAGACACCAATCAGAGATTGGCCAGGTAGGCGGACCAGCACACAAGCCCTTCGGGATGGAATCCCTGAACCACCGTTCTAGACACTGAGTACAAAGCACACACAGAGTAACCAGACAAACTGACTCAACACTAGCCTTGACTCGACTTGTTGATGTCCCTAGCCCACTAGGGCAAATTAGGTCTAATCAATTTTAGATTAAAGGCTTAGGTTCGAATGAAGGGGTGGTGGTTTTGGGCTAAGGAGAGGTTATCAACTCCTCCCCTTATCTTAGATGCTCAAATGCCCTTAAGTTGAATTAAGAGATGAACACTCAAAAATAAATGGATTGCAGAATACAAAAATAGAGTTGCAGTAATTTAATTCTCAGAAATTGCACGGAAACCAATAAATCATGAGAAAATTATATAAATTAGATTCAATTATATTAGTTTCAGAAAAATAAAAATCACTAAATTTGGAGTTACCTGCAGTGAGAAATAATTCCTGCAACAGGATAATTACGGACTGAAAATAGAGCACTTCCCCGTTTATAATTTCTGCTACGAAGTTGTAACCCAACGGATCCCCTACACGCCCTAGGAACACCCCGTGGAATGGGAAGAGGAGGTTTGCACCTCGCTTCATTCCTAGGACCGGACGTCCTGGGGAGTCTACTTCGAGCAGACAAAGTAAAAAGAGAGGGACTCAAACAGGCAATCAAACAGAAACCCTAGACAGGGCTCTGATACCAAAATTGATGCAGAACAAAGAACAAAGAAGCGTATGCGGAAGTAAAATTAAGATTAATTCTTTTTTTTTTTTATATATTTCAGAAATTGGCTTTGACTCAAAGTAAAGCTAAACTAAGTTGAAGGAAACTAGGTAAGGATTGAAAGCACAGTTTAGAAGAAACTAAATTATCAGAGTAGTTCAGAAGTAACGGATCACTGGGGGTTGAGAAACTCCCAGACCTAGGGTTTCGCTCTGAACTTTCAACAGAACAGAAATAGAGAGGAGAGATGGTTTACTAACCAGACAATGATCTTCTCAGGATTTTGGTGGAAGAACTCTCTCGAGCAGATTATGGGATCCTCGGAGTCGGCTATCTTCGCAATGGATCCTCTAATACTGGTCTCGTGGTTTGGTCGGCTTCTTCTGGACTCAAGATCTGGGAAAGAAGAGGAACAAATGATGGAATTCAGAAACTCAAGAAAAGATTTTACCAGGTTGAAGAACTTGAAAGCCGAAGTTGCTGAAATCAGGATTCTCCTGGAGGCCGATCTGACTTCCTCTTAGAATTGCTGTAGATCTGAAGTATCTGGACTGGAGCCGGATGCTGGTGGTCGGCCTGGACTTGGAGAGGGTGGCCGTGAGAAGGGGAATAGACTAGGGCTTGGTGGAAAGAGAAGGGTGATGGCGGCTAGGGTTTGGGAGTGGAGTGGCTAACCTAGGGTTTGGGGTTTTGGAGATCTCTCACCTCCTCAAGGTTCCAGGGGAACCCGGATTTACTCCCTCATGGAGCTCAACACCTGGAAGCAAGTGCGGAAAAGAGAAAACACAAGTTTGCTCAAAAAAAAAATTTCTTTCATTCATCTGATTAATTTAAACTTACAAGAGGGGTTTAATTTATAAGGCTTTACAAGGGAGGAGGGTTTCACATCTTCCCATGTGGGACTAAAGGAGGGGATCTACAAATTAGGGCAAATCATTCACATATGGTCGGCCAAGGTACCAAAAAAATTGGATTTGGGTTATAAAAGGCAGGTAGATGGCGCCTCCTTGCTTGGATCTTCAAGAAAATTTTTTTCCTTCCCTGGATCAACTCTTTTGGACTCCTCTTTTTCTTCCTCCCTAAGTCAAGGTCCTTCCCATCTTTGTTTTGGATGTTTTTGGCAGGTAGTGGGCGCCCCCTTGAAGTTCTCTTCCAAGAGAATTTCTTCCCATCTTTGCTTTGGAGTTCTTGGAAAAGTCTTGGCCGCCCCCTTGATTTGTGGACTCTTGGTGGACTTCTCCTCATCTGGCGCATGAGAGAAGGGAGTTGCTATATGTGGAGTGGGGACCAAAGGCTGCTGGATGTAGATATGGCACCCCCTGGACTGGGAGTGTGGCTGGGAGTGTGGTGTCCACTTGCTTGGTCTTGGGAGAAAATGTAACATCCCAGGTTGAAACCCTAGTCCACTACTGAGTCAACATGACTCAACAAAATAAAATGCAGGTAATGTAGACTCAAGCTAAATTAAGTTGATCTAGTCAACTCTTATTACAAACCAAAAATCCTAATTCTTCGGGCAAGGTTAATCAGAGATCCAGATGGAGCTCTGAAGTCTTCTTCTGAGTCTGGTGCCCGCACCAGCCAGCCATCTCTTCGGGCTGAAAGGACTGGATAACATCCAGCCTAAGCTGCCTGTTCCTAGGGCACCAAGAGTTCTTGCAGTCGAAGTAGAGCCAGAGCCGAAGCCAGAGTCTAAGGAAAAGGTCGAGGCTAGAGCTGCTACCCGAGGTGCCCCCCAGTCTGATGCTGCACCAGCATCGGGGTGAGTCAGTCGTTGATCGAGGAAGGAGCCGACGATTGATGCCTGATGTTTCCTTTTTCTTTTTATAACTAGATTTTGAAAGATTTCCCGGCCTATCGGGAGTCTTCAGTTTGTGAAAAAAATTTTGATCAATGAAGACATCATTCCTTCAGCTGTCAAAGACTTCTTTTCTTTTTCTTTGTGTTTGAGTTCATTAAATGGCTTCCTGACCTATCAAGAGCCTTGACTAATGTAAAGAACACTTCAATAAATAATACAATTTTTCTTTCTAACTGATGTGTCTTCTTTCTTTCTACTCTTTTCTTCTATTCTTCTTCTCTCTCTTTTTTTTTTTCCTTGGCATACTTTGAAACATTTCCAAAGGATCTCTCAAGTTGTAAAAGACTTACTTCTATAATAGAGAATAAGCCTCGCTCAGGCTTCGAAGGACTTGCTTCCAGTTGGGGAACTTTATCTCGCTCTTTTCTTCCTTCAGCTCCTTTGCCCTTCTACATGATAGGAAGATAGGCTCCATGGTTGCCATGTGTGAGTGTTTCCCAAGTCTTGGCCATTCTGAGTTGATTATAAAATCTTGGGACTAGCAAGGAGGATTTAGAGAACACTCCATTCTTATTCTGCTAGTCTTGAGGTCAAGCGGGCTTGAGTGTAGGGCTTCTAGAGTTTCCTGGTTTGATTTGCTGAACTGTGAGTCAAGCTGTAGATAGCAGGGCTTCAGAGGCTTCCTGGCTTACATCTTCAGACTGTGAGTAAGGCAGTTGAGTGCGGGGCTTTAGGATTCTTTCAACTTTGAGTGCGGGGCTTCGTAAGTTTCCTGGCTTTGATTGTGGGGCTTCATAAGTTTCCTTGCTTTGAGTGTGGGGCTTCATAAGTTTTCCGACTTTGAGTGTGGGGCTTCGTAAGTTTCTTGACTTTGAGTACAGGGCTTCGTAAGTTTTTCAGCTTTGAATGCGAGGCTTCATAAGTTTTCAAGCTTTAAGTGCAGAGCTTTATAAGTTTTCTGGCTTTGAATGCGGGGCTTCATAATTTTTTTGGTTTTAAGTGTGGGGCTTCATAAGTTTCCCATATTTGATCGCCAAACTTGGAGTCGGACGAGCGAGTTCTTTACAAGTGGAAGACAGTGTTGCACCAAAAAGGAACTTTAATAGTTGAGGGAAAGCCATACATTATTGGTAGTACATCCTCAGATTGTTGGTACTCCACGTCTAAAGGAATCATTTGCCATTGAGCATGGCGAGGTAGTAGGCTCCGTTTGGCAGAGCCTTGACCACCCTGTATGGGCCTTCCTAGTTTGGGGACAGCTTGCCACATTCCCCTGGTTGGGATACTTCTACTTGCTTGAGGACAGGTCACCTAGATGGATGGTCTTGGGCCTGATATGGGCGTTGTAGCAGTGCGCTACTCGCTACCGATATGTCACCATCCAGAGTTGAGCTTTGTCCATCGTCTCATCTAGAATGTCTAGGTTGAGAAGGAGGCAGGTTGGATTCTCAGTCTCATTATACTGCTCTACTTGCAATGTAGGCATACCAACCTCTACCGGAATTACAGCTTTTGAACCGAAAACGAGTTTGAAGGGCATCTCACCTATTACCATCTAATAGTTATTGAAAAATATCTTGATTAATTAATTAAAATTGATACTTTAATACATTATTTATAGAAAAGAACCCCAACAATGTGAATAGCTTGATTTTAGAAGTCCAATGGTGCAAATAGTTACTCAAATCGACTTGAAACAGCTCAGCAAAGAATTTTAAAAAATTTAGTTGGAATAGCATGAATTTTGGAGCAGGGCCGGTCCCACCATGGACAGGCCACTTGGTCTACAGTTTGGCTTATGGTCCACGGGATGCCATGGCTGTGGTCCACAAAATAGAGCCATGTGACGCGAAGCTCGGTTTGAGCCAAAAACTCACCAAAATTGATCCCCCATCGCGCCCAAGCCTCCGACACCTCTCTTACCGGTCAGAGTAGCCCCCAATGGCCAGAAAAATGGTTGAAAAAGTTGCTTATTTTCTTCTTCTTCCTCACTGCTTCCCAAGCTGATTTGGCACCGTTGAAGCCACTGGCGACCCCCTTCACCATTGAGAAGGTGCCAAGGTAAGAAAAGCCATCAGCACCTCCCATGCACTAGTTTCCAAGTCATCCAAGATTCAAACCATCGGTCACAATTGCCAGTCATAGCACTTCTCCTTTTGGTTGATATCTGGGTTGCTAGCTTCGTCCTCCCACCTGAGATCCCATCACCGGCCAATTCCCTGTTGATCCAAGCTAAGGAGATCGTTGAAGCCACAGACATCAGTTAGAGGTTGGGAGGAACTCTAGTTGGATCGTTGGATGCCGTTGGAGAAGCCTGATCAGCCATTGAAGATCGGTGAGTTCAGTTGTATTGGGAATGGAAGTTGTTGGAATTCGTTGAAGCAGTTCGGAGGTTGCTAAATTCATTGAGAGTTCGGAGGTCATTGCAACAACAGAATGAATGTAGTTGAATCGTTGGAGCTCGATTAGGTTGTTGGAATGGAATTCAGCTGGGTTGTGCATATAAAATCCCACAGCCTCTTCTTCTCTCTCCTATTCTCCACTCCTCTCAATCCTTTTTTGCTCCAAGTTCTTTCCTTGTTTCCCTCTCTTTCTAGTTACACTCTCTTTCATCTTCCAAGTCCTCTTCCTAGCCTTCACTCTCAATTATCGTTCTAACACCCTTATGGTTCCTATTCTCATTGCACTAGCCCTGGTTCCCCACTCTCTTGCTCTTTATCGCATCACCAGACTGCTCCATCTTCTGGTAGCTTCGGATATGTTGCAGCTTCACTCTGGAAGCTATTGCGAAAGGGAGTTTATGTTTTAGTGTTAATTTGATATATCATTTATGAAATGAAAAATGCTTCCAATAATTCATGTTTTCTTTATCTTGTTGAAGTAGGTTCATGAGCAATAAAAAGCTTTAGAGATAAGTTACTCTATGTGAATATATTTTATTTGATTAATTCCAAAAAGATCCCCCCCAAGATTTCTTTGGCCGCGATCTATGGGTAGGGGCCGTGCTCTCGCTAAAATAGGTCATATCTTAATTATTTTTATTACTAACTTTTTCTACGTGAATATATAATTTTGACTAATCTATTCTCAAAGGGACGGGCCATGATCTACGAGTTTGAGTCGTGCTCTCATTAAGATAGATCATTCCTTGATTAATTTCACTATTAATTTCCTATTAATTTTCTTTTCTATTGCACATATCTGGATTATTTTACTTTTGAAATAACTCAAAGGTCCCTATGGATTCAACCCCTACTCTCACTACGCTTTATAAGAATAGTGAAATAAGGTATTAAATCGGTGCGTTGTGATGCACATCAAATTTTTAGCACCATTATCAGGAACTTTTGATGTTATTTTAAAAACCAAAAATCAAATTAAAAAAAAAATATTTGTTAGTATTTTCTATGTATGATTGAACATACTTAAAAAAAAATTTCTTGAACATCCATATAACTTGGTAGGAGTTTAGAAACTTAACTATTGAAAAAAAAAAAAAATAATTAGTATAATTTTGTTATTGATAATTTCAAGATTGGACACCTTCTTTACTGCATTCATCTTCTCATAACTAACTTTAAGGGCATTTAACCTCATTAATCAAATAAGGTGGGGAGCCATTACCCTTCATTGGCCCACAAATCATTCCCTTACATGTGCATTGACCTAGACCTTAACTCTAAAATTAACTAGATGCTAGCCCTAGAAAACCTGAGCTAATCGGACAAGGGAATGCTAGAGTTGGATCGGGTTCAGATCATTTAGTTGCTCGGTGTCTAAGGCAAGTGGTTCAAGGACAAGAGCCCAAAGAAAGGTGGTTCTTTAATTAGTTATGTTCGCTTATCTGGCCAATTTTTATTAATATCTAAGGCAAGCAACGGGGGACCCCCACTAACCTTACACTTACCTGGCTAAGTCAGTTAATTGATCTTGACTTGGAGTGCTCCAAGGTAACCTTGGAATAATTAGGAGCTGTCTGGTTCTAAGTTAACCCTAGGATAGAATTGATTTTGTTTGAAAAAAAAATAATAATATAGCTCTCTTTTCTCTCTAGCCTAGATTCTCTTAGGAGTCTTTCCTTTAGATCTTCTTTCTCTCATTCTTCTAATTTCTTATTAAAAAAAAAAAACATTGCACTGCTGTTTGCTTTAGAGTATTACTATGGGGTGTATGTTAGGCCGTCGGTCTTTAGAACTTGAAATCATACCCCTAGATCCTGAAATAGATAGAACCTGTAGAGCAAACAGATCTCGTACTATGGATCTCAATCAGGAAACCAATCCACCATGACAATTGAAGGAGTACTTCACTCCTTCAACATACACATATTCATCCTATATCCAAGTACCCCTAGTAGAGGCTGTCTAGTATGAAATTAAGTCTAGCACAATTCAGATGTACCATCTTTCTATGGACATGCAAATGAAGACCCCTACAAACACTTAGATAATTCCTGGAAATATGTTCAACTATCAAGATCCAAAATTTCTTCGATGATGCCCTTAGACTAACAAAGGGTTTTAACTTGTGAGCCTGGACAATAAGTTGCCTGTAATCTTAGTGATTATAATGAAAATACCCAAGGGATAGCTTGGGGAGTGGATGTAGGTACTTGAAGTGCACCGAACCACATATATCCTTATATTTGTGATTGCTTGCTCTTCCTTATTATTTGCTCTTATTTACTTTGCATTTATTTTGCTAATGCTACAGCATATCATTATTGAGCGCATTCACATTATTACACAAACTTTAGTTCAGCACATACTTGCTTTAGTTTAAATTTTTAAAAATACAATTCACCTCCTCTCTTGGGTTGCTACACTGGGCAACATTCTTCGAGATTGGTGCTATATCGACGATTGCTTGGACCTTCTCAGGGTTGGCCTCGATCCCTCTTTGGATGACCATGAACCCCAGGAACTTTCCAATGACGATGTCGAATGCACACTTGGCTGGGTTCAGCTTCATTTAATGGAGACAAAGATTTTGGAAAGCCTCCGTAAGGTCCGCGACATGGTCTGCCTCTTGGTCGCTCATGACGAGCATGTCATCCATGTAGACTTGCATGTTTCGACTGATTTGGTCTTTAAAGACCTTGTTGACCAAGCACTAATACGTGGCCCTAGCGTTCTTCAGACCGAATGGCATATCTTGTTGCAATAGGTCCCTCGATATGTTATGAAGTGTGCTTCTTATCTTTTGGATGCATCCAGATCTAGTTGCATCCAAAAAATGCTTCCATGAAATTGAGCAGGCGATGCCCTAAGATGGCATCCACCAGCTAGTCAATCTTGTGAAGGGAATAGCTATCCTTGGGAATGCTCGGTTAAGGTTGGTGTAGTCTACACAGATCCTCCACTTCCTGCTAGCCTTCTTGACCATAACCACATTTGCCAGCCATTAGGGATACTGAACTTCTCGGATGAAGCCCATAATGAAGAGATTCTCCACCTTTTCATTGATTGCCTTCAGTCTCTCTAGGATGAAGCTCCTCTTCTTCTATCAAACCAGACGACATTTTAGGTTGATGTTCAACCTATGGGTGATGACATCGGATGGGATCCCAATCATTTTCATCGTGATCTAGGCAAAAACATCAGTATTTAGCCAAAGAAAACTAAGGAGGCGAGCCTGTTCATCCTCATGCAGCTGGGCTCCCACTTGCACCATCTTCAAGGAGTCTGCCCGAGGGGGAATGATAGTAGGCGCTCAACCGGCCCGCCTTTGACCTCCTATATTCTTTGATCTAGCTAGTAGGTGACTAGATCCTCCTCGGCACTCCTGGCCCCAAAGATAGCCTGTAGGCAGTGCTGCACCGATTGCGGAGTCCCCTTCATCTCCCTGACTCAATAGGGTATTGGAAACTGAACTAGGAGCCATTTTGTAGATATAACTATGTCAAGCAGGTTGAGCCTAGGGTGCCCAAGGATTACGTTGTAGGCTAAAGGGAGCCTGACAATTATGAAAGTCATCATAATAGTGCTTATCGGGGAGGCATCCTAGTGGTGACTAGGAGGTAATCTCTCCCTCCACCCCTACTGAATCTTTAGTAAAGCCAACTAGAGGGGTATGGCCAAGGATTATGTTGTAGGCTAAATGGAGCCTGACAATTATGAAAGTCATCATATCAGTGCTTGTTGGAGAGGCATCCTAGGAGGATAATCTCTCCCTCCACCCCTATTGAATATCTAGTAAAGCCAACCAGAGGGGTGTGCATCGGCTTCAACAGGTAGGAGATAGATTCATCTTAGAGAAAGCATCATAAAAAGGATATTAGTCGAGCTTCCACTATCGACCATAATTTATTTTAAGGATACTTAGCTATCATCATTTCGAGGACAACATCATCGTTATTGACATCTCCACCCCAGTTCTCCTTTCTCCCATGAAGGAGAGTACATTATCGACCCTTCCCTCACCCTGGTCCTTTTCGAGCCACGCTCTATCCCTAAGGAGATCATGCCCATTGGCCTCTTGGTGGGTTAGTTATCGAAGAGCCGCAAGTGCTTAGGGTTTGGATAGGGTTTTGCCTCTTATGAACTTTTTGAAGTAGCCCCTCCTGATCAGGTCTTCAATCTCCTCTGAGCTGGCAGCATTCCTCGGTATTGTGGTCATGGTCATGGTTGTGGTGGAATTGGCAATACTTCGACTTGTTGTGACCACCCGATGGCCTCAGTAGGGGAGGGCGGTGCGGGTAGCATTTGTCCTTGATCTCCATGAGGATTTTGGGTCATGGGACTGGGAGAGGGGTGTACCTCTCTTCCTAGGCAGGAGTTCTCTTTAACTTTGGGCCCGCTCAGAGGTTCGAGGTTGCCCTGGGCCCATGCATATTGGAGGGCTCCACCTGAGGCTGCTTCTTCTTGGGCCTCCCATCCAGCTCCCTTCTAGTATGGTTTACATCCTTTATATGGATGTACTTGTGGGCTCAGAAGAAAAGCTCGGAATAGGTCTTTGGAGGCTTCTTATCTAGGGAGTAGGTGAAGTGGGAGGTACTGGGCTCCCTCTTCAGTGCCCACATGGCAACGGGCTCATCCAGATTGTAGATATCTAGGGTGGCAACTTTACAATGGGACACGTAGTCCTGCAAGAACTCATGGTCCTGCTAATGGATGGAGAAGAGGCCGTCGACTTTACATGGCACCTTCTGGTAGGCGTCGAAGTGTGTCACGAACTTCTTCTCCAACTGCTCAATGGAGTCGATGCTTCTTGGCTCGAGGTAGGTGTACCAGACTCGAGTGGCCTTCCGGAGCATAGTTGGAAAAGCGATATAGAGAAGGACATCAGTGGCCCCCTGGATCCACATAAGGGTCCTGTTGCTTTCGTGGTGGTCCAGGGGGTCAGTGATCCCATCGTAGGGATCCACCTGAGGTATATAAAATTGACTGGGAATCGATTCCTCTTGGATTCTATGCAAGAAAGGGGGCAGGCATCATAGCCTGCGGGCTCACGTGAGGAGCCTTGCAGATTGGCATACAGGCGGGATAGCTTAGACAGCTTGCGCTCTTGTTCCTCCAGGTGCCTCTCGGCTTGATGCCTGATGGCCTCGTTGGTGGAACCTTTCACCGAGGCTATGGGGGAGAAGGAGATAAGGGTCAGAGGAGGTCACACCGGGGGGCTTGCCGTGGTGGCATTTGTAGTGCCATGAGTCACCATGGTCCGAGACTAAGGACTGACTCTCTAAACTAGTTGAACCACTCCATTACCTCTTTCTTGGGATCCGAAGGCTTCTCTGGGGATAGGATATGGCCTGCGGATGTGACGGCCTTTCTTGGAAGGATCGCAAGCTACCGCGAGGTCCGGCAACTTGAGCTATAGGGGTTCCTGGCTACTGCTGGGTCACAAGGGATTGTTGCTGATGGTGCAACTATCGCACCACCATAGCTAGGGTCTGGACCTACTGGGCGAGTGCATTGAGCTATGGGTCCATCGAAGGTGGTGGTGGCAAAGCGGGGAGCTCCCTCTCTGGATTGTGCAGGTCACCACAATTTGGAGGGTCTCCCACGTGGCTGACGGAGGCTTTCCACATGCACATCACCACCATGTTGCCAACAAAATTCTTCTAGTAGTGAGGGGCTGGTCTAAACTAGCTGGACCCCCCTTCCTGGCATACTAATCTATTGCTGCCTAGATTGCCATGGCCTGCAGCTCTTACGTGGTGCTAGTGAGTGGACTTCCCGCATGGTGCCTCCAATCATGGCCAGTCCTACAAAAGAGACAAGATCCGAGCCAGGAATTCTGGTGGGGGCACTCCAACGATCATGTCAGTGGGTGATCAAGGGGAATAGATCCTCATCAGCAGAGCCCAGAGTGGTCTCCATGTTCAGAGGATTCTTGAAAAGATAGAGTGGGAGTTAGAGTAGTGGGAGCTAGAATAGCGGGAGTTGGAATAGTGGAAGCCCTTGAGGAAGTTTTCAGATGTTCCTCCTGCCCTCGCCTAGACTTCCCTTTGTTTGCTCGTGCTTCGCTTGTTCCTTCTTGCTTGCACTGGTTTCTCCTTGTTTTCCCATACCTTTATCGGAGGCCCCTTTGAGCTTCTTATAGAAGCGTAATTCATCTTGCAGGCCATAGAGCTTTGGTCCGATGCTCTCTGGGAGTGCCTCATGTGGGGCAAAATGTAGACCTGCCCCCCTCCGTCTGAGAGGAGGGAGACAGGGTCCGTAGCCATTGTAGGGATGTTCTACCATGGGTGCAGGTGAAGTACTACAAAGTGCATGTCTCTTCCATGGTGAGTGCGAGTGGTGTGCCACGGGGCTTGACATCCTGATAGGACACTGCTTCTTATGGGCGTCGTGCCACCATGTCTGGGGACCTGGTAGAGCACTAGCCTGGTGGGAGATTTTACAAGGTCAGAGAGTCCTGGTAAAACTTTTCTCTTTCAGGAGGTACAGACGGTGGGTTGAAGGGCGCGATGCCCTGGGCGAAGCACCTTTTCACAGAAGGTGCTGATAGTGAGCTGAGAGGCCTGGTGCTCTAGCAGGATGCTTCCCCGCAGGGGATACAGACGGCATGCCCTAGCGGAGCACCATTCCACAAAGGTTGCAGGTGGCGTGCCCTAGCAGAGTGCCACTCTGCAGAGGTTGCAGGTGGTGTACCCTGACGAAGCACCACCCCACAAAGGTGGCAGGCAGTGTGCCATAACAGAGCGCCACTCTATAGAGATGGCAATTTTTCTGAGTAACATGGGAGTTCTGATAGGGATGGTGACACCACCTATTGGGTCACTATCCCAGCCACTTCCCAGGTCATTCGAATGGGAGACCAGATCCTCCTATTTTGATTTTAGATGGGAGTTTTGACTTTGATCAGGAGCTCGACCTCGATAGGGAGCTCGACCTTGACAAGGAGCTCAACCTCGGACGGAAGCTCAACCCCAGATGAGAGCTCGATCTCGGTCGAGAGATCGACCTCGGCAGGAAGCTCAACCTTGGTAGGGATCTCGACCTCGGATGGGAGCTCAACCTCAGTAAGGAGCTCGATCTCAGTAGGGAGCTCGACCTTGGCAAGGAGTTCGACCTCGACAGGGAGCTCGACCTCGGCAAGGAGCTCGACCTTGGCATTTATCTAGTGACAGCAGTCAGGTGACGCCTTCTGCTAAATAAACTTCTAGCTATGTCCGACACAGGCTCACATCAGTGATCAGGCCACATCAACAATCATTCAATATAACTTAAAGTTATTTCAGAGCAACCTTATGTCAGGGCACTCAAGATTAAAAATATTATAATTAATTATTTTTTCTCCAAACCAATGTGCCAAGTTCCAGCAATGGTACCAAAAATTTAGAGTGTATCGTTGCATACCAAAATAAATATCTTATTTTCACTACTTACTATGTACGTAGAGTAGCAGGTATAAAAGTTGTATCAACAGGGATCTTAGGCAGTTATTTCAAAAGTGATTTTAAATGAAAATATTAGCAATTTGAAAACTAAGGAATTAAACTAATACTCTCATTCTATATGAGTACTTTATATATCACTTATCAAGATATAATTTATTTGTAAAAATTATGACCCGTACCTATTAGTTTATGGTCCATTTTTTTAAAATATAGACTAGTCAAGACAAAATGTATATAAAGTAAAATAATTTATATTTTAAAATAATCTATTCTAAAAAGTATAAACCGGATCCATAGAGCCTGACTCATTTAAAAATATATATTATTTTAATAAAAAATATGATAATATTATTATTAAAACTAAATTTTTATTTTATCAAAGAATAAGTATAGAAGATAAATAAAAATAAATCCATGGACAAACTTCCCGACAATATCCTTGTTGATATTTTCGTGCTGGAACATGATCTGGGCAGTAGCTTGGGAGGGAAGAAAATAGAGGAAAAGTGAAGTAATGTGTCAGGAGATTAAGAATTTGCACATGGAAAGAAAAAGATAAGGTAGTGAGAGGAAAATGGAGGCGCTAAAAAAATTTCTGGATGGAATAATTATAGCGTGAAGGCTGAAGGTTTGATGGATCTGGCTCGGGAGGAGCGTGAGTGGCTTTTGTGAGGAAATTGAGATGAAGGCTCCGGAGTTTGGTGATATGGATGACTAGTGAATGGCTCTATATAGAAGAAAGACTTTCTGTATGATCTTTGTGAAGATGGGATGGAGATTGAAGGCTCTACGAATGGGTGAAGGATCAATGATGAGAGGATGAAACAGTTGGATGGAGGAATAAAAAATTGCAGTGTGGGACAATTCTACATCTCCTGATCCGAGGGCTGCTGCTATTTTATGAATAGAGGGAGATGCGTCTACCTCGCGTCTTATCTTCCCAACTCAGAAATCAGCGTGCAATTCCTTCCGTTCCGCGTGAAAAATCCATCACCAACGACTTATCCTTCCGCTCCTGGTTTCAACTTGTATCCAACTCCCCAAATCCCACTCTATTTCAGTGACCGTGCAAATCAGCGCTCAGCCGTCTTCTCCCATTTCGTATCAAACTTCAATAGCCTATGGATCAAGCTTCATCTTCATCAAATCTGACCGGTGATCGTTTTGGCCGTTTAAATCCCATGGAAGCTTTGCCTCAACTGCCTTTGCCCCCTGCGCTGCAAAGGCCGATGTGTATACTACGAAGAATAGCGTAAAGCCTCCCTTTCTTGCAGGAAAACCAAAAAAAAATATCATGGACCGATGTTAATGGCTGATGGACCGAAGTTTTTCAATGGTGGACCACGACGTTTCTTTCGTATGGACTGCACTCGCTTCTATGCTTCACAGCTTCAGCGCACCAAGTGATTCCACGTGATGGACCGAAGTTTTTCAATGGTGGACCACGACGTTTCTTTCTTATGGACTGCACTCGCTTCTATGCTTCAGCGCACCAAGTGATTCCACGTGTTGAGTTCATTTACCTTTTAAATTAAATAAAGCCCACGACATTTATCCCCCTATCCCTTTAATTTTTTTTTTTTTTTTTATTTTTGATAAACACCATGACACCGAACGTTTGACATTTTAAATAAAGTCCTGTTCAAATATTTGAGTGTCCACGTAAGTATCAGGAAGCTAAAACAAACTATTCAACATCATAGCGTCCCATGTGTGTTCGTGTGGATTCTATTGAATGTTTAAGTACTTGGTGGATAAGCTTTGCCTGGTTTCCATTCATTTGACACCTTGGCCCATTTAGCTTCTAGCCCTGGGATGCGACAACTAATATTCCATAACAACATCCTTCAATCTTATTTTTATTTTTTAATTAAATAAAAAATACTTAAATACATTCTAGATGGTAGGTTTCAATAATGTCCCTTTAAGTTTTTTTTCTAAGTGACAGTAATCAATTCACTTGAATTCCCATTTAAAATATTTTAAATAATAATTTTTCAAAAAAATTTCTTGATTTTTAAATATTTTGTCCCGAACCTCACTGCATGCTTTAAATTCTATGCTTTTTATTCAATGACCTAACAACCCATTTTTTTCTATACTACAGCCACATGCATATTCTTCTTATCTGGACTTGAACTCAGGCTTGAGAATAGTCCTTAGATTGAACCTTTATCAATTATTAAGGGTTGAGTCTTCATAAATACAGTACCTACAAAAGAACTTAAGTATCAAAATTAATTGTTTAAATATTTCTTAAGTAATATTTGTGCATTGATCAACTTACTATATATTAATGAAGTTCTCAACTCGTCAAGGGAACAGCGAGGCTTCAGATGACCAGGTCTTGGCTACATAGTACTTTGTTGCAACCCTCGAGGACATGGAAATGTAGGAGGCCCTGCCCACTGAAAACCTCAATGCTCACGAGGAGCAAAGATCATAGCAAGGAGAACCTACCAAGCAGCTAATTTTCCTTCCTCTCTTTGACTATGATCCATCCAAGATGGTTTGGATAAAAGCCCAACAACACAAGCCTGTTGGAAAATGTATCCCAAAGCCAATTGTCTAGCTTGTAGACGATTGAACTATTGTTATAATTGTGTATGAATTATATTGAATAAAATATTTATTTTAGCTGTTCATCATATTTTACATCTTCTTGTAATGAACTCTTGTATAATGAAATCCTTAGGACTACTTGGATATGATATAGAGAGGATATATCATCTAGTCCTTAAATTTGTTCGCAACCAAATGATACATTATCACAGGACGATAGTGTATCAAGTGTAGGTCGTTGTATGTCATAGTCATTGGTTGTCCTCATAACCAAGGAGTGTAGAGACATTGGTATGGCATGCAGGTGTTGTGTATGACACTTTCCTGGATGTGACCCATCTATAGAACATTCTTTCTGTCAAAAAGTAGTTCACATTAAGATATGGATATAAGTGTTCCTCTGACTTGAGATCACTATGGTAGCTTGCAAGCAACTCACTGTGCTTAAGCCCGGACTACCCGGATTTCTAATCCAGTGATGAAAGGTTGCTGGATACAGTCAAGTACTTGGATAGCAGTAGTTGGATCTGAAGGTGAAAAACACCATGCATACAATATGTAAAAGCAAGGCAGAAATATATTTATTTTAAAATAATTTTAAAATATGCACAGCGGAAGGCTTGGTAGATCGATCTAAACGATCTACCTATCTGCCCGCAACAGGATCTAGTATAATAAAACAGCATGCAATATAAACTTCAAAACAAGAGAAGAGCAAAGATATAAAAGTACATTACTGTTATACCTTTGATGGATATAGTGGTGGTGCTCCAAGGATGGTGCTCTTGAGCCACATATATGTCTGGCCTCTACAGGTAATCCACACCTGGGCTCGACTCTGATCAACTTCGTCGAAGTGCTAGCTCCTGGGGATCCTTTGGGTTGATCTTCTTCTTCCTAGAAGACGAGGAGGAGAGGTGAAACCCTTCCTAACTAGCTCTCTTCCCGAGGCCTAGCTTGAGTGCTAGGAGTCCACACACCCAATGCCCAAGTCCTCATAACCCTTTCTTCCCTCTCAGAATCTCAGTAGCAATGAGATTCAAAGACTAATAATGAAAAAACTTCTCTAACCCAGCAGCCCTAAAATAATACTTATTATAGAGACAGCCAAGAGAGGGAGAAAGAGGTAGAATGAGTGATTGGGGGAGAAGGTCAAGGAGCATACCATATTGACTCAAATCATATTAGAAAGGAATGACAATCATTCCATGAAAGTTTGGAGCCAAAATAGCTTGAATTCGAAATTCAAACTAGGTCAAAACCTTTCAAAAACATAATAGCAATGCCATTCAGGGATTTCTGGTCGAGCAGAGATGAGTCGACTCGAGCAGGTTCGAGTCAGCTCGTCCAGGGCACAGAACAGTCAGACTATTCATTCGAGTTGGCTCAAGCAGGGGTCGAGCCGGCTTGACCAAAACATAGAACGAGTCAACTCGAGCAAGGATCGAGTCGGCTCGTCCAGAAAAGTGTTCCGGAAATTCTTCTTGTCACAGCCAAGTGTTGACCCCTCAAGTGTCGACACATGGTCAATCACATTGATCGCCAGTGACAGCAAACAATTCTTAATCGTCGATCCATCTTAAGATCAGATAGAAATCCCTATGGTGTGTGACTCCATAGGTTCGAACACTAAACTGGTAGCACTATAACACTTCCAGTATCAGTCAAAGTCCTCATATAGCAATGATACCTGAGTCCGGATAGGTCGAAGATGCAGAGCACCTCTTTAGAACCTCTGGCATATAGTTAGTGCATAATTCATCCCTTCGACCTCATAATGCTCAGGATGACCTAGGGTTCGACTGCCAACCCTAATTTGGTTTACCCAGATCATGTCTCAACTTTACAAGTTCTGTGACTCCTTATAAGAACTACCATGGCCAAGGATTTGCTAAATTGAGATACAATGTGCCATTCACTCCAAACTATTTAGAAGGATCAATTTCATCTTGATCCATCGTCGTTTCACAAGTACTTGACTGCACCTAGAAACCTTCCATCACTGGATTAGAAATCCAGGTAGTCCAGCACCAAAGTACAGTGAGTTGCTTGCAAGCTACCATGGTGATCTCAGGTTTGAGGGACACATATACCCATATCCCTTTGTGAGCAACCCTTTGATAGAAGGGAGCTTGTTGCCCAGTAAGCAACCCAAGAGGGGGGCTGAATTGGGTCTCTAAAAATTATTTGAATGCAATGCAAGAGTGTGTGATCCAATCGAACAACTAAATTAAGTACAATGAATGCAAATGAAGTACTCTTAAATAAGTGTGCAGCAAAAATTTAAAGCAATAAAAGTAAGAGCAAGTAGAAGAGACAAGCAAGCACAAACACAAGGAAGTAGAGTGATTCGGTACTATCCAATATACCTACATCTAATCGCCAAGATCTCCTAGAGAATTCACTATAATCTCAATGATTACAACCGATTAGTTTTTCGGGCTCACTAATCGAAACCCGACTTATTTTCACAAGGCTCACAAGTCAAAACCTTACTTGGTTTTACGGGATAACCAAGAACCAAAATAGTTTTAAAAGCTTACCAATAACCTCCCTTGGTTTTGCGAGCTAACCAAGAACCTAATTGGTTTTCAAAGACTCATCAATAACCTCCTTGGTTTTCTAATAGGCTAACCAAAAACCCTTACAACAAATATAGTTTGAAGTAAAGAAAGAATAAAATCTTTCTTATAAAAAGCGGGTATCTCTTTGAAGCTCGATGTAGTACTGCCTCCAACTTAATGAAGCCTCTTTAATTGCTCAAGAATGATTGATCTTGAATACTCTTGAAGGCTCTTGAATTCTTGGAGACTTGCTTTTGCTTGAAGGTGGTTGAACTCAATGAATTGGAGTGAATGCTCTTCTTTTCTTCTCTCTTAGTTATTCCTTTTTCATTCTTTTATGTTTTGATTTGATTTGAATCATATAAATACCTTCCCAAGGTCTTAAATCCGATTTCTAGCTGTTAGACATTAAAAACTAGCTGTTATGAGCCAAGAGGTGAAGGTGAAAAATACCTACACCTAGCATACATTATGCAAGAAACAGGGTAGAGAATACGTATTTTAAAATATTTTTAAGATATGCATAGTGAAAGGCTCGGTAGATAGATCTAAACCATCTACCGATCTGCCCATAATGGGATCTAGTATAATAACCTAGCATGCATATAACATCAAAAACAATACAATATAAAGGTCATACCTTTATACCTCGGCAAGAACTAGAGAGCTATGAAGAGCTGTGAGAAGGAGGAGGGCGCAAGAGCCACACAAGCATCGGGCCTCTACAGGATGTCCACACCTGGGCTCGACTTTGATCAACTCCCTCAGAGTGCTAGCTCTTCGAGATTCATGGGCTGAATTTCTTCTTCCAAGAAGACAAGAAAGAGAGCAGGAACCCCTTCCCAAAATCTCTTTCCCAAGACTTAGCTTGATTGCTAGGTGGCTCACACCCAATCCCTAAACCACTCACAAAGCCTTTCTTCTTCCTCTTTTTTCTTTTCTCTCTTGCTATTCATGTCTTGTAACCCCAGCAGCCACCATAATGTCCCACATTTATAAGGGCAGCAGGGAGAGGGAGAAGAAGGAAGGAGGAGAGATGAGAGGAGAGAATGGGGGAGAAGATCAAGGTCATTCCAAATGGGTCCAACTCAAAGAGGAAAGTATGACCTTCATACCATAAACCTTCATACCATAAAACCTTGGAGCCAAAACTGGTTTGAATTCAAAATTCAAACCAGGTCAAAACCTGTCCAAAAAACTCTCATGAAATCCTCCCAAATTTCTGCTCATCACAGGAAGTGTCGTGGCGCGGGCACCAGACTCAGAAGAAGACTTCAGAGCTCCATCTGGATCTCTGATTAACCTTGCCCGAAGAATTAGGGTTTTTGGTTTGTAATAAGAGTTGACTAGATCAACTCAATTTAGCTTGAGTCTACATTACCTGCATTTTTATTTTGTTGAGTCATGTTGACTCAGTAGTGGACTAGGGTTTCAACCGGGATGTTACATTTTCTCCCAAGACCTGGCAAGTGGACACCACACTCCCAGCCACACTCCCAGTCCAGGGGGCGCCATATCCACATCCAGCAGCCTTTGGTCCCCACTCCACAGATGGCAACCTCCTTCTTTCATGCACCAGATAAAGAGAAGAGCACAAATCAAGGGGGCGGCCAAGACTTTCCCAAGTGACTCCAAGCAAAGAAGGGAAGAAGTTTTTCTTGGAAGAGAATATCAAGGGGCGCCCATTACCTGCCAAAAACACCTAAAACAAAGATGGGAAGAGCCTTGACTTAGGGAGGAAGAAAAGGAGGAGTCCAAAAGAGTTCATCCAGGGAAGGAAGAAAATTTTCTTGAAAAAAATCAAGCAAGGTGGCGCCATCTACCTGCCATTTATAACCCAAATCCTAATTTTTGGTATTTTGGCCAACCATATGTAAGGGATTTGCCCTAATTTGGAGATCCCCTCCTTTAGTCCCACATGGGAAAATATGAAACCCTTCTCCCTTGTAAAGCATTATAAATTACATCCCTCTTGTAAGTTGAAAACAATCAATGAAGAAAAAATTATTTTGCTATTCTCTTGTGTTGAGTAACCTAGGTTTCTCTTCTTCCGCACTATTCTAAGTGTTGAGCTCCGTGAGGGGGTAATCCGGGTTCCATTGGAGCCTTGAGGAGGTGAGAGATCTCCATCTTTATCCAAAACCCTAGGTTAGCCACTTAAAAATCCAAAACCCTAGCCGCCCTTCATTATTTTCAATCCATCGACCCTAGCTCCTTCCATCTCCCATGGCCTCTCTCTCTCTACAAGTCCAGGCCGTCCACCTTCATCCAGATCCAGTCCGGCTACTTCAGATCCAGAGCAAGTTCCAAGGAAAATCACATCAGCTTCCAGGAGAATCCAGTTTTCAGCAATTTCAATCTTCAAGTTCATCAACCTGGTAAATTTTTCCCTTGACTCTCTGATTCCATCAATTATTTTTCTTCTCTTCCAGATCTTGAGTTCAGGAGAAGCCAACCCGCCAAAGGACCAGTATTGGAGGATCCATTGCGAAGATATCTGAATCCGAGGATCCAACAATCTGCTCGGGAGAGTTCTTCCACCAAAATCTGTGAAGATCATTGTCTGGTTAGGTAAACCATCTCTTCTCTTTATTTCTGTTCTGTTGAAAGTTCGGAGCGAAACCCTAGGTCTGGGAGTTTCTCAACCCCTAGCGATCCGTTGCTTCTGAGCTACTCTGATAATTTAGTTTCCTTAAAATTGTGCTTTCAATTATCATATTAGTATCTTTCAATGTTAGGTTAACTTTTCTTTGATTTGAAGCCAACTTCTACAAACATATAAAAACAACAAAAAAGATTAGTTAATCTTAATTTACTTCCGCATCGCATCCCTTTATTTGTTCTGCATCATTTTTGGTATCAGAGCCCTGTCTAGGGTTTCTGTCTGATTGTTTGTTTGAGTCCCTCTCTTTTTACTTTGTCTGCTCGAAGTAGACTCCCCAGGACGTCCGATCCTAGGAACGAAGCGGGTGCAAACCTCCTCCTCCCATTCCACGGGGTATTCCTAGGGCGTGTAGGGGATCCGTTGGGTTACAACTTCGTAGCAGAAATTGTAAACGGGGAAGTGCTCTGTTTTCAGCCCGTAATTGTCCTGTTACAAATTATTTCTCACTACAGGTAACTCTAAATTCAGTGAATTTTATTTTGCTGAAACCAGTATAATTGAAGCTAATTTACATAATTTTCTCGTAATTTATTGGTTTCCGTGCGATTTCTGAGAATTAAATTACTGCAACTCTATTTTTATGTTCTGCAATCCTTTATTTTTGAGTGTTCATCACTTAATTCAACTTAAGGGCATTTGAGTATCTAAGATAAGGGGAGGAGTTGATAACCTCTCCTTAGCCCAAAACCACCACCCCTCATTCGAACCTAAGCCTTTAATCTAAAATTGATTAGACCTAATTTGCCCTAGTGGGCTAGGGACATCAACAAGTCGGTCAAGGCTAGTGTTGAGTCAGTTTGTCTAGTTACTCTGTGTGTGCTTTGTACTCAGTGTCTAGAACGGTGGTTCAGGGATTCCATCCCGAAGGGCTTGTGTGCTGGTCCGCCTACCTGGCCAATCTCTGATTGGTGTCTAGGATTGGCATTCAGGGACCTAACACTCCCCTTACACCTGCCTGGCTGAGTCCTGAGTTACTACAGGCTAGCTTGCCACTCTGATTGGGCACCTAGTTTGGGCTCTAGGTCTAGTTAGCCCGTAGTCGTTCAGTTGAGTCTCATTTTGTGTGTTTGCTTGCATCATGTCTACCCGGAATGGAGTGCCCTACCAACCTGGTCAAACGCAACCTGATTTAGAGGCCATGGTTAGAGCTCTTACAGAGAGTATGAACAAATTAAGTCAGGATATGAATGAGAATTTTGCCCAGCTTAGGGATCGAGTCCAAGTACTTGAGGAACCTAGGCATCGGGATTGGACTCCTGACCCAGATTTTAATGTGCCTCAACCTCGCCCACACCAAGAGCCTAGAAGACCTTTATACCGAGATCCTGAACCTAATCATAGGAGGCCTGACCCAGAGCCTGAGGATAGAGATGATAGGTTCATCAGGAACATCAAATTAGATGCACCCACTTTTGATGGTAGTCTGAACCCTAAGGTGTATTCTGATTGGGAGGGTGAGATGGACCAATACTTTGAGTGGTATGCTATGTCTGAGGAGAGGAAATACAAGTTTGCCAAGATGAAATTAGTGCGTCAAGCTAGGTTATACTGGGGGAACATCGAGCTAACCACTAGGAGACGGAATGTTGAGCCCATAACCACTTGGCAGGGTATGAAAGAAAAACTGAGAGATAAATACCTACCCATTTCATACCAGCAAAACCTGTTAGACCAATGGCAAAACCTGAAACAAGGAAACCGATCTGTCTTAGACTACATAGCTACTTTTGATGAATACCTAATGAGATGTGATGTGAGTGAAGCCCACGAAGTCACTTTGTCTAGATTTAGGGCTGGACTGAGGGAAGATATCAAGAGAGAACTATTTCTGAGAGAGGTTACTGATCTAGACCAAGCCTACCAGATTGCACTGAACATGAGAAATTTCAGAGAGGACCTATACCTTCTAGGGTTAGTGCCCCAATCCCAAGGAATGGACCTAGCCAAGTTATCCCTAGTAAACCTTTTCAGGGTACTTCTACCCCTAGGCCCATGGACAAAGGTAAGGCACCTGACACCCAGAGAACCCCTAGTTCAAATATCACCTGTTTTAAGTGTCAGAAATCAGGTCACATTTCCAGTCAGTGTACTGCCATAGCCTGTTTCAAGTGTCATAAGGTAGGTCATGTTGCTAGCCAGTGCCCACGGAGATCCCTTTACATAGAAGAGGGAGAGAATGATAATTCCGAGCCCAGTGAGGAATTTGAAGAAGAAGTTTATGAGGCCGGAATGAATTTGGTTGAGGAGTATGAAGGAGAGGAGGAACCCAATGAATCTGACCAATTAGGAGTTGTAAGATGCATCCTATCCCAGAATCTAGTTCAAGAGGATTGGCGTAGGACTAACATCCTACAGACTTTTCTTAAATTAGGGGATAAGGTATGTAAGATCATCATAGATAGTGGGAGCTGTGTAAATGCCATCTCTACTAGCACTGTCAAGATGTTAGGCTTAATCCCAGTTCCCCATCCCAACCCCTATAAGGTTTCTTGGGTAGATTCTACCTCCATACCCATCCAGTCTAGATGTCAAGTCCAAATCCAAATGCAATCTTATCACGAAAAGATTTGGTGCGATGTCTTACCCATGGGGGTGAGCAGTATAATTCTCGGAAGACCTTGGTTGTATGATCATGATGCCACCCTCTTAGAAAAATCCAATACCTGTGTCTTTAGTTTCAATGGGAAGAAGATTACGATCCATTCAGTTCCCCCTAAGGACAAGGTAACTAAAGGAGCCGGTAAGGTTAAGGAGATGAAATCTGGAGTGAACCTAATCAGTGCTAAGGATCTAGAACAAGAAATTCATAGTGGTTCACCCATCTGGATGTTGACTGCTAAGGAACTTAGAACTTCGGAACCCTCAGAGCCTCCTCAAGAAGTTAAACCTGTGTTAAAAGAATTTGAGGATGTCTTTCCCGAGGATTTGCCAGACCACCTTCCACCTCTTAGGGATATCCAGCATGCCATAGATCGAATCCCAGGAGCGACTTTGCCCAACTTGCCCCATTACAGGATGAATCCATCTGAGCATAAAGAACTGCAAAAGCAGGTTGGAGAATTATTGAGGAAGGGGTTTATTAGAGAAAGTCTTAGCCCTTGTGCAGTCCCAGCCTTACTGACCCCAAAGAAAGATGGCACGTGGAGGATGTGTGTTGACAGTCGTGCCATCAATAAAATTACAATCAAATATAGGTTTCCCATCCCTAGACTAGATGACATGCTTGATATGATGGCTGGTGCAATGGTTTTTTCTAAGATTGATCTCAGAAGCGGCTATCATCAGGTTAGGATTAGACCCGGGGATGAATGGAAAACTGCTTTCAAAACTAAGGATGGTCTTTATGAATGGGTTGTTATGCCTTTTGGGTTGTCCAATGCCCCTAGTACTTTCATGAGAATTATGATCCAGGTACTTAGAGCTTTCATAGGAAAATTTGTGGTGGTCTATTTTGATGACATCCTGATCTATAGTAAGACCCCAGCAGATCACCTAGGCCACCTTAGAGCAGTCTGCCAAGTTTTGAGGAATGATAGACTCTACGGTAATCTTAAGAAGTATGAATTCATGACTAGTAGAGTTATCTTTCTTGGTTTTGTAGTAACCCCTGACAGCGTGGCGGCCGATCCTGAGAAGATTAGGTCCATAGTAGACTGGCCAGAGCCAACCAATGTGCATGAAGTTAGAAGTTTCCATGGCTTGGCTACCTTCTATAGGCGATTCATCAAGGGGTTTAGTACTTTAGCTGCTCCTATCACTGATTGTATTAGGAAGGGAGAATTTCATTGGACTAAGTCAGCCCATAAAGCCTTCCTAGATCTTAAGGATAAAATGACCCAGGCACCCATTCTAAGATTACCCGATTTTTCTAAAGTATTTGAGGTTGCCTGTGATGCTTCAGGTGTAGGAATAGGTGGAGTCCTAAGCCAAGAGAATCATCCCATAGCATTCTTTAGTGAAAAACTTAATGATGCTAAGCTTAGGTATTCTACCTATGATAGGAATTTTATGCGGTGGTGCAAGCTTTGCGTTACTGGAGACATTATTTGCTACCGCAGGAATTTGTACTATTTTCGGACCATGAGGCTCTTAGATTTCTGAACTCCCAAAAGAAGCTTAACCCTAGGCATGCTAAGTGGGTAGAATATATCCAGTCCTATACTTTTGTCCTGAAACATAAGGTTGGAGTTGAGAATAAGGTAGCTGATGCCCTTAGTCGCCGATCTCTGTTATTAACTTCTGTTAGAACTGAGGTCATAGGGTTTGAGCAAATCAAAGAGGAATATGAGTCTTGTCCGGATTTCACAACTGTGTATCAGGATCTAGTTCAAGGACCATCTAGTAATCACCAGGATTATACCCTTGTAGATGGTTTTTTGTTCTTCAAAAATAGGCTTTGCATCCCTAGAACTTCTCTTAGGGAATTTTTGATTTGGGAAATCCATGCTGGAGGTTTAGCCGGCCATTTTGGAAAAGACAAGACCATTCTAGCTATTGAAGACCACTTTTTCTGGCCTAGCTTGAAAAGGGATGTAGCTAATATTGTAGCTAGATGTCGAACCTGCGCTGTTGCCAAACAGCGAAAACAAAACACTGGCCTTTATACACCACTCCCTGTCCCAGATCGTCCTTGGCAAGATGTGAGTATGGATTTTGTGTTAGGTTTACCTAAGACCCAGAGGAGACATGATTCTATCTGTGTCGTAGTCGACCGATTCTCTAAAATGGCCCACTTCTTGCCTTGTTCCCAAACCTTTGATGCGTCTAAGGTAGCCACACTTTTCTTCAATGAGATAGTTAGACTCCATGGCCTACCTAAGACAATCGTTTCAGATAGGGATGTCCGGTTCACCAGTTACTTTTGGAAGACCCTTTGGCATAAGTTAGGGACAAAACTTAAGTTTTCAACTGCCTATCATCCCCAAACTGATGGCCAAACTGAAGTAGTGAACCGTAGCCTAGGAAATCTGCTGAGATGTCTTGTTGGTGAAAACACCAGAAATTGGGATTTATACCTACCAAGGGCAGAATTTGCGTACAATGACTCGGTCAATAGGTCTACGGGTAAGAGTCCATTTGAAATTGTACATGGGTACAAACCTCACACACCTCTTGACCTAGTCCCTTTACCTGTCCACACTCGAGTCTCCGAGTCTGCTGAGAATTTTGCACAGCATGTAAAAGACTTGCATAAAGAAATTCATGCCAAAATAAATTTAAGTAATGAAACTTATAAGAAGTTGGCTGATACTCAAAGGCGAGTCAAATCTTTTGTTGAGGGAGACTATGTGATGATTAGGTTAAGGCCTGAACGGTTTCCTCCTGGAACCGTTAGAAAGTTACATGCTAGGGGAGCTGGACCATTTAGAGTGGTAAAGAGAGTAGGATCCAATGCCTATGTGCTCGAGTTGCCTCTAGAACTAGGCATTAGCTCTACTTTCAACATTACAGACTTAGTAGAGTACAGGGAACCAGCTGTGATTCCTAGTGAGCCTTTTGAGCCTAACCCTATCATTGAGAGTGATCCCGACCCTGTGTGTCCACCAACAAACTGGCCTGTGAGGAAAGAGCAGATTGAAAAGATCCTGGATGATCAGGTTATCTCTACTCGTAATCGAGGATACCAAAGGTACCTGGTCCGCTGGCAAGGAAGGCCAGATTCTGATGACTCTTGGATCTCCCGAGAAGAATTACAAGAATTGGACCCAGACCTCTTGGAGAGATACCAGAGCCAACTTGAGCCTTACTCGACAGGGTCGAGTTCCTCCCACCCCGGGAGAATTGGTGCGGGCACCAGACTCAGAAGAAGACTTCAGAGCTCCATCTGGATCTCTGATTAACCTTGCCCGAAGAATTAGGGTTTTTGGTTTGTAATAAGAGTTGACTAGATCAACTCAATTTAGCTTGAGTCTACATTACCTGCATTTTTATTTTGTTGAGTCATGTTGACTCAGTAGTGGACTAGGGTTTCAACCGGGGATGTTACATTTTCTCCCAAGACCTGGCAAGTGGACACCACACTCCCAGCCACACTCCCAGTCCAGGGGGTGCCATATCCACATCCAGCAGCCTTTGGTCCCCACTCCACAGATGGCAACCTCCTTCTTTCATGCACCAGATAAAGAGAAGAGCACAAATCAAGGGGGCGGCCAAGACTTTCCCAAGTGACTCCAAGCAAAGAAGGGAAGAAGTTTTTCTTGGAAGAGAATATCAAGGGGCGCCCATTACCTGCCAAAAACACCTAAAACAAAGATGGGAAGAGCCTTGACTTAGGGAGGAAGAAAGGGAGGAGTCCAAAAGAGTTCATCCAGGGAAGGAAGAAAATTTTCTTGAAAAAAATCAAGCAAGGTGGCGCCATCTACCTGCCATTTATAACCCAAATCCTAATTTTGGTATTTTGGCCAACCATATGTAAGGGATTTGCCCTAATTTGGAGATCCCCTCCTTTAGTCCCACATGGGAAAATATGAAACCCTTCTCCCTTGTAAAGCATTATAAATTACATCCCTCTTGTAAGTTGAAAACAATCAATGAAGAAAAAATTATTTTGCTATTCTCTTGTGTTGAGTAACCTAGGTTTCTCTTCTTCCGCACTATTCTAAGTGTTGAGCTCCGTGAGGGGGTAATCCGGGTTCCATTGGAGCCTTGAGGAGGTGAGAGATCTCCATCTTTATCCAAAACCCTAGGTTAGCCACTTAAAAATCCAAAACCCTAGCCGCCCTTCATTATTTTCAATCCATCGACCCTAGCTCCTTCCATCTCCCACGGCCTCTCTCTCTCTACAAGTCCAGGCCGTCCACCTTCATCCAGATCCTGTCCGGCTACTTCAGATCCAGAGCAAGTTCCAAGGAAAATCACATCAGCTTCCAGGAGAATCCAGTTTTCAGCAATTTCAATCTTCAAGTTCATCAACCTGGTAAATTTTTCCCTTGACTCTCTGATTCCATCAATTGTTTTTCTTCTCTTCTAGATCTTGAGTTCAGGAGAAGCCAACCTGCCAAAGGACCAGTATTGGAGGATCCATTGCGAAGATATCTGAATCCGAGGATCCAACAATCTGCTCGGGAGAGTTCTTCCACCAAAATCTGTGAAGATCATTGTCTGGTTAGGTAAACCATCTCTTCTCTTTATTTCTGTTCTGTTGAAAGTTCGGAGCGAAACCCTAGGTCTGGGAGTTTCTCAACCCCCAGCGATCCGTTGCTTCTGAGCTACTCTGATAATTTAGTTTCCTTAAAATTGTGCTTTCAATTATCATATTAGTATCTTTCAATGTTAGGTTAACTTTTCTTTGATTTGAAGCCAACTTCTACAAACATATAAAAACAACAAAAAAAAATTAGTTAATCTTAATTTACTTCCGCATCGCATCCCTTTATTTGTTCTGCATCATGTCGACACTAGAAAATTGCCAAGTGTCGACACTTCGCCAAGTGTCGACACCTGCAAAAATCCAAGTGTCGACACTTGGAGCAAAGTCAACCATATTGACTTCAGGTGACGGCAAATGATTCTCAATCGTTGATTAGCCCAAAAGATAAGATAGAAATCCTCTATGGTGTGTGACCCCATAGATTCGAACACTAAACCGATAGCACGAAATATTTCTAGTACCAGTCAAAGTCCTCATCTAGCAATGATACCCGATGTCCGGATAGGTCGAAGATGCAGAGCATCTCACAAGAACCTCTGGCATATGGTTGCCACATAATTCATCCTTTTGATCTTACAATGCTCAGGATGACCTAGGATTAGACTGCCAACCCTAATTTGGTTTATCCAGATCATGTCTCAACCTCACAAGTTCTGTGACTCCTCATAAGAACTACCCTGGCCAAGGTTTTGCTGAATTGAGACATAGTGAGTCATTCACTCTAAACTATTTGGAGAGGTCAATTCCATCTTGATCCACCACTGCTCCACAAGTACTTGACTATACCCAGAAACCTTCCATCACTAGATTAAAAATTCAGATAGTCCGGCACCAAAGTATAGTGAGTTGCTTGCAAGCTGCCATGGTAACCTCAGGTCTGAGGGACACATATACCCATATCCCTTCACGAGCAACCCTTTGGCAGAAGGGAGCTCCGCAGATGGTCACGTTCAGTGAAATATCATACACTTCACTTATATGTCACACCAGTGTCTCCACACTCCTTGGTTAAGAAGACAACCAACAAATATGATATACAACAACCTACACTTGATACATTGTCATCCTATAACATGTATCATTTGGTTGCGATCCAGTTTAAGAACTACTTGATATATCCTCTCTATATCAAAACAAAGTAGTTCTAAGGACTCCATCATACAAGAGTTCATTACAGGAAAATGTAAAATGATGGATAGCCAAAAATAAATAATTTTTATTTATTATAAAGAATTCATATACAAATACAAAGTAGCACAACCGTCTACAGCCTAGATGATTGGCTTTGGAACATAATTCCCAGCAACTCCCACTTGGACTAAAGCCAATCAGTACAGAATCTCATTCCCATTTTCCATTTACAATAGTCGAATTCTTGAACTCCGATGGCTTTAGTGAAAGGGTCAGCCAGGTTCTCTTTTCTATCGATCTTTTGAAGGTCGATGTCACCTCGATCCATGATCTCTCATACAAGGTGATAGCACCGCAGAATATGCTTTATGCGGTGATGACATTTCGGCTCTTTGGCTTGAGCAATGGCTCCAGTGTTGTCATAGTACACCGAAACAAGACCATCCAGGGAAGGTGCTACTCCCAGCTTCCCAAGGAACTTCTGCAACCACATAGCTTCCTTCGTTGTATATGATGCTGCAATGTACTCTACTTCGCATACTGAGTCTGCCACAGTAGGCTGCTTGGAACTTTTCCAGCAGACAGCTCCTCCGTTCAGAATAAAGACAAAACCTGACACACTCTTGCTATCATCTTTATCTGACTGAAAACTGGAGTTAGTATATCCCACAAGTTTCAAGTAAGATTCTCCATAAATTAGCCATTGGTCCTTAGTATTTCGTAAATACTTAAGGAAGGTTTTAACCACTTTCCAATGAGCTTCACCTGGGTCAGACTGGTATCTTCTCACTACACCTAGTGAGTATGCCATATCTGGTCTAATACATGTCATGGCATACATGATAGAACCCACTACCGAAGCATATGGAATTCTACTCATACGCTCTCTCTCCTTAGGAGTTGTCGCACAATTCCTTTTGGAGATATCAATTCTAATGCCTATCAGGAGATAGCCCTTCTTGGAATTCTCCATGCTGAATCGTTTCAACACGATGTCGATGTACGTAGATTGGGACAGTCCCAAAAGCCTCTTAGATCTATCTCTATAGATATTCATACCTAGTATGTAAGAGGCTTCATCCAAGTCCTTCATAGAGATCGAGATGATAACCAAACCTTTATTCCTTGCAGTGCTGCGATGTCATTCCTAATTAAGAGAATGTCATCCACATACAACACAAGGAATACAATCACAGAACCATTAGCCCATTTGTAAATGCAAAGCTCTTCTTCGTTCCTAATAAAGCCATACAACTTGATACACTTATCAAATCACATGTTCCAACTCCTTGATGCTTGCTTCAGTCCATAGATGGACTTTTGAAGCTTGCACACCTTTGACTTGTCTGTGGATGTGAACCTTTTAGGTTGTATCATATACACCTCCTCTTCCAGCTCACCATTCAGGAATGCTGTTTGGACATCCATTTGCCAGATTTCATAGTCAAAGTGCGCTGCTAAAGCAAGCATAATCCGAATAGATTTGAGTATTGCCACAGGAGAGAACGTCTCGTCATAGTCAATACCATAACGTTGATGATACCCCTTGGCAACCAGACTGGCTTTATAGGTTTCTACCTTTCCGTCTGCGCCCCTTTTCCTTTTGAAAATCCATTTGCACCCAATAGGTTTTATCCCTTCAGGTGGATCAACTAATGTCCATACATTGTTCTCATCGAGTTCAATGGGATCACCGTCCCGGACCAAGAAACCGTAGTATCTGTCCGGTCAGCTCGGTACTCTACAGGATCTCCTTAATGGTTCCTGAGTGGGCTTTGGGTGTGATCTAATCACAGCCGATTCTATGTTATCCCTTAAGTGTGTCGGTTCTTCTACTTGTTGAACTTCACTAAGTTCAATCTTAGCAACTACAGTTCCTTCACCAAGGAACTCCTTTTCCAAAAAGATAGCCCTAAGACTGACGAACAACTTTTGTTCCTCAGCTAAGTAGAAGTAATACCCCTTAGACTCCTTTGGATACCCAACAAATAGGCACCAATCAGACCTAGGTCCAAGTTTGTCCGTTTCTAAATGTTTTACATAAGCCGGGCACCCCTAGACCGAAGGTGTGAAAGTGTTGGCTTACGTCCAGTCAACATCTCATATGATGTTTTACTAACGGACTTACTTGGAGCCCTATTCAGAAGGTAACAGGCTGATTCTAAAGCATATCTCCAAAAGGATAACGACAGAGAAGCAAAGCCCATCATGGACCGAACCATGTCTAACAGGGTTTGATTCCTCCTCTCAGACACTTCATTTAATTGAGATGTCCCTAGAGGTGTCCACTGAGAGAGAATCCCATTCTCCTCAAGATATGCCAGAAACTCACTGGAAAGGTATTCACCACCTCTATCATATCGAAGGGTTTTGATACACTTTTCGTTTGTTTTTCCACTTCATTACGACATCGTTTGAACATTTCAAACGATTCAGATTTATGTCTCATCAATAAGACATAACCATACCTCAAAAGGTTATCTATAAAAGTAATGAAATAACCGTACCCTCCCCTAGCACAAACATTCATGGGTCCGCATACATCAGTATGTATCAGACTCAGAATTTCATTGGCTCGTTTACCTTTACCAGTAAAAGGTGACTTAGTCATTTTTCCAAGAAGACAGGACTCACAGGTTGGAAGTGAACTATCTTCACTAAAATCGAGGAGACCCTTAGTTTTCAACCTGTTTATCTTGTTTATGTTTATATGATCTAGCCTACAATGCCATAGGTACGCATCGCTGACATTATCTATCTTAGGGCATTTGCTAGACATGTACATTACATTAATAGGTCGCGATAGTACATAAATGCCATCACCCATTTGTCCATTCAAAATAATAGAATCATTCAAAATGACTTTGCAAATGTCAATCTTTATTAATAGTTCATAACCATACATGGCCAATTGGCCTACAGAAATGACATTTAAAATAAAAGGAAAAAATGATACTCGTTCAAAATGATAGTACAGGACTCGAAAATAAGTTTAAGGACTCCCAACACTATAACTGGAACTCGACTTCCATTTTCCACGTTCAAAAACCTCTCATCATCCTCGAATCTTCTACTAACTTGAAGTCCCTGCAAAGAATTGCAAATGTGAATTGGACTTCCTGTATCCAATACCCAGTTAGTAGTATCACAAACAGAGAAACTACAAGGTGTTATCATATAAATACCTTATCTAAGACCATCCTGCAGCTTTCTCTTCTTGGACCTGTTCAGATCAAGGGATGCAATATAAAGAGGATAGTTCCTCTTCTAGTGTCCCTGCTACTTGCAGAAGAAGCACTCTACATGACTTTGATCAGCCTTCACTTTCTTGGCCTGATTGGGTCCAGAAGCACCAAGCACCTTTTTCCCTTTCTTCTTCTTCTTCTTCCCTTTCTTAAAGGGACGACGCCCTCCTGAGGAACCTCTCACTAGATTCACCACCCCTTTATTCAACTGGTGGTCTTTCTCATAAGTCTGCAGCAACCTCAATAGACCATGGTAGTTAACTGTAGACTTATTCATTCTATAATGATCGAGAAAGTCTAGATAGGAGGAGGGGAGAGAATTCAAAATTGCATCTTTCCCAAGCTATTCATGTAAGGGACATCCAAGCTTGCCTAGGTGCTCAATCATCTCGATCATGTACAGTACATGATCAGTGACTGAGGCCCCATCATGCATCCCGCATTGTAGATAGTACAGGAGAACCTGTACCTCTCAACATCGTCTGGTGTTCCAAAAAATATTTTCAACCTTTGAAGGATTTCTTTCGGCTGGGCTTCCTCGAATTTATGACTGAACTCATCATTCATCGTAGCCAACATGATGCATCGGATAGTGGTCCTATCATAGAGCCACTTCTGATAAGTGTCTCTGATCGAACCCTGAACATTGGCAGTATGGATCTTAGGTGCCAGATCCGATATCACATATAGGATCCGTTCGTGCTCTAGAATAATCCTGAGCCTTCGATACTAGCTATCAAAGTTGGGTCCATTGAGCTTCTTGTTGTCGAGAAGAGATCGGAGTGACAGGTTGGAAGACATCTGAAAGAAAAACCAAAACTAATTAGTGTATATGAATTATTAACCTAAAGACATGGACTTAAGTCTAAAGGTCCCTCCTACTATTTTGCTTAGATTGGTAGCCTCTATCTCTAATCCGAGGAACTACTTTAATTTCTTAGCGGGTACCAGAGTCCAATAGACAACATATGAGCCTGACTTTGGTCGGCCCACCCATGCATGTCAAAGGTAGGTTCTTTGACCGATTACTTCTCCAAGTAACCTCTAGTTATTGGGTTTTGCCCCAAGGAGCACTTCAATCGGTCTTTGGGCCTCCTATTGAAGGTCCCAGTTAGGTCCACCATTAACATGACAAAATTCAATGCTTCTAACTAACGAATGGTCAAGCCTGACTTTAGCCGGCTCACCTAACCACCGTTAAGAGAGTCGCACTGAGCCATCATATTAGGAACAGCAATTCCAATAGCCCAATGAATACTCGATCTTTGGATCTACCGATGAACACCAAACTAATGGACACATTACTATCCCACTTAATGGGAGGCTAGAATTTGGTTATCTCTATAACTTTGTCCTTTTAAGGACCTAATAATTTAGAGGGTTTTAACTTTAATGTGACAGATGAAGAGAAGAGAAGACATGGATCAACCTCCCACTAACCACATCAACAATCTAGGAGGGTTACACATAACAATGATCCATGGGCACCTAAAATCAGTCAAGACTGATTAACCTAGGTGACAAGGGTTAACATGAGTCAATGAGCTATCTAATCAATCCTGATCGACCACATTGGCCAGGTAAGTGAGATCATGGGTTGGCTTCCTCCATTAACCGTCTTGCCTAGACACCAACAGAGTTGGCCAGGTAAGAGGTAGCCCCAAAGAACCATGATCATAATGCCAAACTTACCTCGACACCAATCGGTTCATCAAACTCGATTAGACTAGCATAAAGACTCGGGCTTTCCACTAAGCCACAAATTAGATCCATTTAGATTATGGACTAATCAATCTAACTATTAGATAGATCTAGAGAAGAAATCCTAACTCAACATTTGATTAGATTAGTTCTCTAATTAGTCGAATACATCTAAACTTAGGTCTAACCCAATTAAGGACCTAATAGAAGCTAACCCATGACCCTTAAGGCTTATTGAAATGACTTAAGATCTTTGAATCATATTCCTAGAGTTCTTAGTCAATCTTAATTCAAAATTAAGTTCAATAACCTTAAAATAAATTAAAATAATTTTAATTTATCACTGTAAAATAATTTTACAACAAAACAAAATTTGAATTCACTATTTTCAGCATTTTCTGTAGCCAAGTGTCGACACTTCAAGAGCAAGTTTTGACTCAAGGCCTAAGACAGGGAACAGAAAATAGAACAACATATTTTCTGGCATGCCTCAAGTGTCGACACTTCAGGGTCAAGTGTCGACACTTCAACCTATCTTAGAAGAAAAATAGAAACCATATCTCAGGAAATTTTCTCATGAGTCAACACTTCAAAGGCCAAGTGTCGACTCATAGCCTGAGATAACAAAAAAATAGTGATTTCAAATCTAATGTTTTACCAAACATTCAACAAATCCGATCAAAATAACTCTTAGATCTTATCTAAAGTCATTTTATGATCATGCCATTAGATTAAAACATTTTTAACCTACAAATTTTCTTTCTTCTTATTTTTTCTTTCATGAGCCAATTACAGTGGCACCCCTACACGCCATAGGAGATCCCATTGAATGGGAAGAGAGGGTCTTGCAGCCCTACTTCTTTCCTATGACCGGACAGCCTGGTGAAGCACTCAATCCAAGTACTTAAGAAGAAAGGAGATGTTATTATCATGCTAGCATCATTATACTACAAAATGAACCTGTTGCTCTGATACCATCGAAGGTGAAAAACACCTACACCTAGCATACATTATGCAAGAAACAGGGTAGAGAATATGCATGTTAAAATATTTTTAAGACATGCATAGCAAAAGGCTCGATAGATAGATCTAAACCATCTACCAATCTACCCGCAACAGGATCTAGTATAATAACTTAGCATGCTTATAACGTCAAAAACAACACAATATAAAGGTCATACCTCTATACCTCGACAAATATTGGAGAGAAGCTGTGAAGAGCTGTAAGAAGGAAGAGGGTGCACGAGCCACACAAGCGTCTGGCCTCTACAGGATGTCTACACTTGGGCTCAACTCTGATCAACTCCCACGGAATGCTAGCACTTCGGGATCCGTGGGCTGAACTTCTTCTTCCAGGAAGACAAAAAAAAGAGCAGGAACCCCTTCCCAAAACTTCTTTCCTAAGACCTAGCTTGATTGCTAGGTGGCTCACACCCAATCCCTAAACCTCTCATAAAGCCCTTCTTCTTCCTCTCTTTTCTTTTCTCTCTTGCTGTTCATGTCTTGTAACCCTAGCAACCACCACAATGTCCCACATTTATAGGGGCAGCAGGGAGAGGGAGAAGAAGGAAGGAGGAGAGATGAGAGAAGAGAATGGGGGAGAGGATCAAGGTCATTCCAAATGGATCCAACCCAAAGAGAAAAGTATGACCTTCATACCATAAAAACTTGGAGCCAAAACTGGTTTGAATTCAAAATTCAAACCAGGTTAAAACCTGCCCAAAAAACTCTCACAAAATCCTCCTAGATTTCTGCTCATCATAGAAAGTGTCAATACTCGAAAATTGCCAAGTGTCGATACTTCACCAAGTATCGACACCTGCAAAAATTCAAGTGTCGACACTTGGAGCAAAGTCAACCATATTGACTTCAGGTGATGGCAAATGATTCTCAATCATTGATTAGCCCAAAAGATCAGATAAAAATCCTCTATGGTGTGTGACCCCATAGGTTCGAACACTAAACCAGTAGCACTAGAACATTTTCAGTACCAATCAAATTCCTCATCTAGCAATGATACCCGACGTCTGGATAGGTCAAAGATGCAGAGCACCTCATAAGAACCTCTGGCATATGGTTGCCGCATAATTCATTCCTTTAACTTTACAATGCTCAGGATGACCTAGGGTTTGATTGCCAACCCTAATTTGATTTATCCAGATCATGTCTCAACCTCACAAGTTCTGTGACTCCTCACAAGAACTACCCTGGCCAAGGTTTTGCTGAATTAAGACATAGTGAGTCATTCACTCCAAACTATTTGGAGAGGTCAATTCCATCTTGATCCACCACCTCTCCACAAGTACTTGACTATACCCAGAAACCTTTCGTCACTAGATTAGAAATCCAGATAGTCCGGCACCAAAGTATAGTGAGTTGCTTGCAAACTGCCATGATGACCTCAGGTCTGAGGGACACATATACCCATATCCCTTTATGAGCAACCCTTTGGCAGAAGGGAGCTCCGCAGATGGTCATGTTCAGTAAAATGTCATACACTTCACTTGTATGTCACACCAGTGTCTCCACACTCCTTGGTTAAGAGGACAACCAACAAATGTGACATACAACAACCTACACTTTATACATTATCGTCCTATAATAATGTATAATTTGGTTGCGAACCAGTTTAAGAACTACTTGATATATCCTCTCTATATCAAAGCAAAGTATTTTTAAAGACTCCATCATACAAGAGTTCATTACAGGAAAATGTAAAATGATGGATAGCCAAAAATAAAAAACTTTTATTTATTATAAAGAATTCATATACAAATACAAAGTAGCACAACCATCTACAGCCTAGATGATTAGCTTTGGGACATAATTCCCTACAAGAGGGACGAGTTCTGCTTTTGAAAAACTAGCTATTACTATTCCTAGAATTTCATGTGTCGATACTTTAGACTGTGGGTCGACACTTAAAATCGACACATGCACTCCTTGAGTCGACACCAAGTTCAAATATCTTTAATGTAGCTTTCTGGAATTCTCAAGTGAGTCGACACTTCTTCAGGTGAGTCGACACTTAGCATCCATGTGTCGACACTTCAGCCATATCTTCAACTTCAGCAAGTTCTGTAACCTAAAAGTCTCAAGCATTGAGCTGATCCATGTGTCGACACTTTGAGTCAACACATCAAGTCATGTGTTGACACTTCACCCATGCCAACTAAAATTTTCTCTGCATACTAGCTTGAGTCGACACTTCGCTGTCATATGTCAACACTTTGAGTCATGTGTCAACACTTTGAGTTGACACATCACTGAGATTCTCTCAAAACTCCTAAACATGTACTGAATCAAGTATGTGTTGAACTCATGTATCCATTCAAGCAATCTTCAACTGTTGAAGTTTTCTTTGAGCAGAATTTTTATCTAAATTTGAACTTCTTCAATCAAATAACATTTGTCAAATTGATGAGTAGCTTTTTCTAAAAAAATATACTTCAAAGAAATCATTAGTACTGAACTTATACCTAAGCATTTTGCTTATCGTCAAAATCAACAACGGAGTCAACAATCTTCCCCTTTTTGATGATGAAAAAACTTTTAAGTATAAATTGCATAAAAAGCTTTCAAAAGATTTTTTTTTTTAAGGTGTGAAGAGCTAATTGCAATAGGTATATCAGAACAATTGCAATATTAAAAAAGATGTATCAAAGTAAGAGCATTATAATGGCTAAGAGTATCAAAGTTTGAAATATATATAAGGGATAAATTCAAGTATTGTGATACTCTAAAGGAAAACATGCTCAGGAGAGACAAATTCAGTAATAGACTAGACTCCCCCTGAATAGATGATTCGTAAAAGAATTTGTAAACATCTTTTTAAACATGTAAAGAAAAGATTTGACATGAAATTCAATTCAAAATAGATTTTCAATACAGAGGTATTACTCCCCTGATGGGGATCCAGGGTAGGTCCGAGTATTTTTCCATTTTTTCTTGTTTTCTCGCATTTTTTTTATTTTTCATTTTCCCGCTATTCCACTTATTCCTGCTATTCCACCTTTATCCCGATCTTATTCCCGATTTATTCCTATACTATTCCATCTTCTCCCGTGAATTTTTTTAAAACTTCAGAACCCTAGCTGCCGCCCCCTTCGACCCCAGATCCGGGCCGCCCGACCCCCGGCCACCCCCGTCGGACCGCTGCCGATGCTCGCCAGCCCCCGCCCTCGCTGGTGAAGCCGCCGCTGCCACCCATGCCCGTGGGAAGATGAACGGACACAGAGGCGTCCACCCACCACGGCCCACGACCATCACTGCCGCCGCCGTCGCTGGCCTGCTACCCGCCACCGTTCCCGTCGCCCTCCGACCCTCTCCCGGCCGCCGGTGGGGTCCGCCGCCGCCCAAGCCCATTGGAAGACGAACGGACTGGGAGGCGTCCGTCCGCCCATGTGCGCCCATCGCCATCACCGTTGTTGCTTGCCACCGCCTCCCGCACGTTCGTCGGTCACCATCCCGCCAGCCCCAACCTTCCCCACCGTCCACCGGCCACGCCGGCAACCTGAAGTCTCCCACAGCCGTGGGAGACCAAACAGCATGCCCTGGGGCATGCCGTGCCTTTCTTGTGCCACCTCGCCCGCAGCCTGCCGCCAGCCGTCCGCCGCTCGCCGTTCGTCGGGCCGTCCGCCACCTGCTTCCCGACTGTCCACTGGTGCCCTGCCGGAGACCGTTCTTCCCTTCCACGACCGTGAGATGGAGTTGCATGGATTTCAAAGCAATCCCATTTTCAGAGCAGCATGCTTTCTGGAGCAAATCATCAAGCTGACACACTTCTCAGAGCATATCAGCACCACTTTTGATGCAAACATGAATTTTGATGTAATTTATTTTTCTTTTTTAGTTTTCTTAGAGGCTAAGAAACTGAGGGTTTTGGTTTTTTTATATAAAGGCCCCCTCTCCCCATATAATAATCAGATGAGTTGATATAGATTTTTGGTTCTTCATTGGTTCCGGTTCTGGTTCTGGGTTGAGGCCCGATTGCCTTCGTTCCCTGCTGTGTGCATTATGGGTTCGATGAGGAGTGTGAGGCATTCCTTGCTGTGTGCATTATGGGTTCGGTGAGCACCCTAGTTATCCCCTATCTCGTCTTCTTTATCCCCTCGTGTCCTTTGAGAGTCATCCTAGCACATCTATGTAAGAGCCCTGCTATGTGCATTATGGATTTGATGAGAGCTCAGGGTAGCTGATGCTGTGATCCTTCGAGAGGGTAGCTTTATACTCAGGGTAGCTGGTGCTGTGATCCCTCAAGAGGGTAGCTTTAGGCTTTGACCCCTGACTTTCTATGTGCGTCCCCCGCTAGAGTGAGTCTCAGGGCCATGAGTTCCACTTCCCGATCCCCCATCTTCATCCTTCCTTCGCCACATTCACTCAGAAAATTGAAAACAAAAAAGATCAACTATCTTAGGATTTTAGTGTCAGTATGTCCTAATCCCGGAAGGCTTCTTAGCCCTCCCACGGTCCTAGTTTGTTAGGTGTTTTTCCCTATTTTCCAAATAACCAGGTTACATCTATTTTCGTCCCGCATCAATTTTGGTATCAAAGTGAGTTGTGGATTAGGGTGTGCTCCATTTTTCGAACTCGACGGAGTCGAGTTCTTCGTGATCGAGGAGAATGATGGGGATCCAGGGCAGGTCCGAGTATTTTTCATTTTTCTTATTTTCTTGTATTTTTTTTATTTTTCCTATTCCCGCTATTCCACTTATTCCTGCTATTCCACCTTTATCCCGATCTTATTCCTGATTTATTCCTACACTATTCCATCTTCTCCCGTGAATTTTTTAAAACTTTTGAACCCTAGCCGTCGCCCCCTCTGGCCCCAGATCCGGGCTGCCTGATCCCCGGCCGTCCCCACCAAACTGCCGCCGACGCTCGCCGGCCCCCGCCCTCGCCGGAGAAGCCGCCGCCGCCGTCCACGCCCATAGGAAGATGAACGGACGTGGAGGCGTCCGCCTGCCACATCCCATGGCTGCAGCCGCCGTCGTTCCCGTCGCCCGCCGGCCCTCGCCCGGTCGCCGGCCTCGGCCTTCCCCACCGTCCACCGGCCACGCCGGTGCCCTGAGGTCTCCCACGACCATGGGAGACCAAACGGGATGCCCTGGGGTGTGCCGTGCCATTCTTGTGCCGCCTCGCCTGCAGCCCACCGCCAGCCGTCCACCGCTCGCCATTCGCCGGCCCGTCCGCCACCCGCTTCCCGACTGTCCACTGGTGCCTTACCAGAGACCGTTCTTCCCTTCCACAGCCGTGAGATGGAGTTGCACAGATTTCAGAGCAGTCCCATTTTCAGAGCTGCATGCTTTCTGGAGTAGATCATCAAGCTGATATGCTTCTTAGAGCAGATCAGCACCACTTTTGATGCAACACAAATTTTGATGTAATTTATTTTTCTTTTTTAGTTTTCTTAGAGGCTAAGAAATTGAGGATTTTGGTTTTTCTATATAAAGGCCCCCTCTCCCCATGTAATAATCAGATGAGTTGATATAGATTTTTCGTTCTCCATTGGTTCTGGTTCTGGTTCTGGGCTGAGGCCCGTTTGCCTTCGTTCCCTGCTGTGTGCATTATGGGTTCGATGAGTGGTGTGAGGCATTCCCTGCTGTGTGCATTATGGGTTCGGTGAACACCCTAGTTATCCCCTATCTCATCTTCTTTATCCCCTCGTGTCCTTTAAGAGTCATCCTAGTGCATCTATGTGAGAGCCCTGCTATGTGCATTATGGGTTCGATGAGAGCTCAGGGTAGCTGGTGCTGTGATCCTTCGGGAGGGTAGCTTTATGCTCAGGGTAGCTTTAGGCTTTGACCCCTAACTTTCTGTGTGCGTCCCCCGCTAGAGTGAGTCTCAGGGCCATGAGTCTCAAACAAATTTCAAAAGAATTTTTAAATTTTCAAACACAAAAGAATTTACACATTTATATTTTAGTCTTATCACTCTCTCTTTTTGTTATCATTAAAAAGGAAGGAAGAGAATAATAAGTAAGGCATTCAAGATAGAACATTGAAGTACAACATAAAAATTCATTCATCCATTTATTCATAAACAAAGACAATGAAGTATTGGAGGTAATTAATGCATTTCATTCATTTGAATTCATAACCTAAACTTTCATATACTTAACAAAAGTGCCTGATACATACAAGGAACAACAAAAACATAAAGATGTAGAAATACAAACTATTTAAATAAGTAAAAACTATCCTAATCCTCATCCTCTAAAGATTCGATCTCAATTGGTCCAGTATCAGTGAAAGAACAAGCTCGGGGCCATATCGATCTAAGATCACGAAGATAGGTCATGGTCGATCACGAAGGAGTACGATGACCATGTCCGCTACATCGAATATAGGTCCTACCTCTAGCTGAAGCAGAAGAGGTGGATGCTATGTCATCAACAAGAAAGGAATAGATCGGAGCGACATTCTCTACAACTATCGGATGTTGTGTATGATTAAATGAGGGTCTGGAATCAAGATAGTGAAAGCTAGGTGTGTAGAAACCTAGCTCTCAAATAAGCGAGGATGTATGTAGGGTAGGTGTATCAACTATAGGTGTGTCAAAAATTGGTGTATCAGCTAAAGAAATGAGAGGTGTATTGACGATAGGCGTATCAGCTGAAGAATCAATAGGTGTACCAGTAATCGGTGAGTCAACAATGGGAGTATCAATGATGGGGGTATCAGTGATAGGTGAAAGGATTGGAATGGCTGTGTGATCATCAGATCTAGATGGTGGAGTAGATAGAATAGGAGTCTGAATGGGTGAGCTGGAAGAATCTCGAATGGGACTCCTAGGCAAGTCTACTATCGTCTCTTCCACTGGCTCTGTCATCAAGTCAGGAAAGTCGAAACCGTCAGAGTCAGTCTCACCATCAGTGCCAATCTCTGATCCTGGTGCTGGAGCTGGAACTGGAACACTCCGAGAAGAGGGTATGGACAGTGTAGATAAAATAGCGGATATACCATCACTCAATCCTTTGTAGCTATCTCTCGTCTCCATAATAAAGCTGTCAAGTCGCTGTCGAACAATCATGATATCTATTTCTATGCGACTGACTCTGTCTAATAGACTCTTTGAAGCTCCTGGAGCATCTGACTGAGCTGGCTGAGGCTGTATAGCTGGCTCAGACTGAGAAGCAGACTCTGGCTGTGCTACTGGCTCAGGCTGTATCTCTAGAAGGTGTGCCTCTGAAGGCCCTGCCTCACCAAAAAATATATGCTCCTCCTCTGCAACATCATCATCTCTGTCATCGGCCTGTCCAGATACTTTGCATCTCCACTGCCCTTTGAATAGCTGATATCGCATACGATGTAGTGACCTGATGTCATAGACATCAGTATGTAGAAGCATCCGGAAGGGCTCATCATCAAAAGTCACACCATACTCTCTAAAAAGCAATATCAACCCCACCCCGTAAGGTAAGCAAAGTCTCTGACTGCTCGATGCCTCCATCATCTGATGTATCATGAGCACCAGAAGGTAAACTGGAGTGTGCTGAACAAAGGAGACCATCACGAGTAACTTTCTCTCTGTGATGTAATCAAAACGTCTGGTCTTTGGTAGAAGAATTTGGATGATAATGTGATGTAGAAGTCTCATCTCAGCAAACAGATGGGATGCAGGAACAGTGGCTCTGTTGGCTTTGGCTCCTTAGTTTTGATGATTAACAAAAGGTTGAGTATATGTTTGGACTAATGTTTCATCTCTAGATAAAGTTTCAGGACTTAGGTTATTCAAAAAGAGTATCAAAAGTACAATGATGAAACTAAGTTTGTCTGATTTGGAAAAGAGCTCTTCTACCTTGGACAAGATCAAAATTCTCATAATGGACCTTCTTGTTAAGAAATATTTGACAAAAGAAACAAAGGCTTAAAGAAACTCAAGCATGGCACGCACATCTCAAAGAGTTTCAGAAAAATTCAGATCAGAGGTCGACCCCCAGAGGTCGACACCTTGTCAAAGGTCGACCACCAGAGGTTGACTCATGAAGAGAAGAAAAGTTCAGCATGGCCGGCACGGCAAAATCTCAGTGGCACGCACCAGAGGTCGACCACTAGAGGTCAACACCTGTCCAGAGGTCGACACCAGAGGTCGACTCATAGCCTGAGAATTCAAACCTGGCAGAACTATGGTATTCTGAATTTTTGCCTAAAATTTACTGGAGGTCGACTCATGAGGTCGACACTTGATCCAGAGGTCGACTCATGAGGTCGACTCATGGCATAACGACTAGTTTTTTGAACTTCTGATTTGATTTCTAACGGCCATAAACGGCCATATTTTTGAATCTAACGGTCTTGTGGAGTTGTTTCAGCATGAATGAGGTATTTAACCTCCACCAAACTTCAAAAAAGACAAGGAGACAAAGTGAAAAAGTGTAGATTCAAAGTACAAAGCCTTCAATCACTTCCAAGCCAAAAGAGTGAGAAAACCAAGAGATTCCTTAGCCAAAAGCTTTCCATCTTTGAGGAATCCAACTTTCAAGTGTTTGGCATTTAGTGAGGTCCAAGATTCCAAGACAAAAGGCTTGAAGAGTCTCCATCAAGAGCTTCAATGAATTTATTATTGCTCAAAAGGAGTTTGTTTAGTTTTAATTCATTGTATTCATACTCTTTTGTCTTTAGCTAGTTTCAAGGGAATTTGAAACTAGAGTGAGCTTTGTTGGTGAGCCAATTGATAAAACCAACTAGGGTTGCTTGTAAGCTCGAAGCCAAAACAAGTGAGTGAGGTTTGTTGGTGAGCCAATTGATAAAACCAACTAGGGTTGCTTGTTAGCCCGAAGCCAAAACAAGTGTGTAAGGTTTTGACTTGTGAGCCTGGTAAAACAAGTCGGCTGTAATCTAAAGATTATAGTGGAAATTCCCAAGTGGAGCTTGGGGAGTGGATGTAGGTGCTAGGTGCACCGAACCACTATACTTCTTGTGTGTTTGCATTGCTCTTCTTTTGCTCTTTAATTGTTGATTTATTTCATTGCTTCCATTGCACAATTATTTGAGCACTATCACTCTTCACCTTAAAACTTGATAGCACATATATTGCTTTAATTTTTTAAATACCCAATTCACCCTCCCTCTTGGGCACCATATCTGGGCAACAAGTGGTATCAGAGCACCGGTACTCTCTTGTATGTCCAACGATCTTGAGTGAAAGATCATGGCCACCCTAATTGGAATGGGTATAGTTGAAGGGCAAGCATCAAATCGCCCTCCTTTCTTTAATGGCACAAACTACACATACTGGAAAACTCGTATGCGTATTTATTTACAAGCTGTAGATTATCATATATGGAGAATAATTACTAAAGGGCCTCATCAGCCCACTCACTTGGTTAATGGCATTATCACCCCAAAATCTGAAGAAGAATGGGATGACAATGACATCAAACAGGCTGAGTTAAATGCTAAGGCGATGAATTTGCTATTCTGTGCACTTGATCCTAGTGAATTCAACAGAATATCAAATTGTATTTCCGCCAAAGAAATTTGGGATACACTTGAGGTTATCCATGAGGGTACACACCAAGTGAAGACCACAAAGGTGAACATGCTCATTCATACGTATGAGATGTTCAGGATGGAACCAACTGAAAGTATAAGTGAAATGTATACTAGATTTACCAATATAGTAAATGGTATGAGGAGTTTGGGAAAAATTATATCTAATGGTGAACTGGTTAACAAACTTCTCAGGTCTCTTCCGGCTTCATGGGACGCGAAAGTAACAGCCATAGAAGAAGCCAAGGATGTCAATACTCTGCCTCTCGAGCAGCTTCTTGGATCACTGATGACTTACGAGCTTTCACTAAAGCAGAAGACAGTGGACAATGACAAGAAAAAGAAAGCCATAGCCTTCAAGTCCACTACAAAAGAAGAGTCAAGTGATGAATCAGAAGAAGAAGCTGATGATGATGAGACAGCCCTCATTACAAGAAAGTTCAGAAGATTCATGAAAAAGAAGAAGGGCTTCTACAAGAAAAGGCAACAAAAAGGTGATCACAACAAGGAAAAAGAGAAAGAAAAAGAAAGGGATCCACCCATCTGCTTCGAGTGCAAGAAGCCTGGACATTACAAAACGGATTGCCCCTTGCTTAAGAAGAGTCGAAGGATGTTGAGAAAGAAAGCCATGATGGCTACCTGGAGTGAGAGTGAGGACTCCAGCAGTGAAGAAGAGCAGCAGGTAGTCGCCAACTTATGTTTCATGGCCAATGAAGATAATGAGGTAAATTCTGAACCTGAAACTGAATTTACTTTCAATGAATTGCATGATGCTTTTGATGACTTAGTTATTGAATATGAAAAATTAAAATTGAAAAATAAGAAATTAAGAAAGCAAAATTTTGAGCTTACTAATGATTCAGAAAAGTTTTCAACTGAAATTGAAAATTTAATTCAAGAAAACAAGAAATTAACTGAACATGTAAAGACTTTAACAAATGATAAGAATAATCTTTTAAAAGAAAATGATTCTTTGAAAAATAATAGAAGTCTTAAAACTAATGAGAACATTGAAAAACAAAATAAAGAACTATTGCTTCAAAACAAGAATTACAAGGAAGAGTTAGAAAAAGTAAAACCTTTTGTAGAAAAGTTTACTTTTAGTTCAGAAAAACTAAATATGCTTTTAAATAGTCAACATGCAGTGTTTAACAAAGCTGGACTTGGATTTAAGCCACACAATCAGCAAAAACTTTATAAAAAGTTTTTCATACCTGCATCTTCTAATATTACCTGCTATGCATGTGGTAAATTTGGTCATAAATCATATGTTTGTAATAAAAGAAAATTAAATACCTTTAAAAAGATTTGGATTCCAAAAGGAACCAATTTGACTAACCCTAAAGGACCCAAGATGACTTGGGTACCTAAAGTTTCAACTTGATCAATTTTTGCAGGTGTGCCTTGCAACCAAAAATAAAAGAAGAATGTGGTATCTGGATAGTGGTTGCTCAAGGCACATGACTGGGGATGTGAAGCAATTCTCATCACTAGCTGCTATTGATGGTGGAAACGTTACTTTTGGTGATAATGGAAAAGGCAAAATCGTCGGAATTGGTAAAATCCATATCACCCCTAATGCTTATGTAGATAATGTATTATTTGTTGATGGCTTGAAGCATAATCTTTTTAGCATTAGTCAGTTTTGTGATAAGGGTTTTAAAGTAATTTTTGAATCATCTTTGTGCATGGTATCTAGTCTAGATGTCGATGGCATCAAGTTCACTGGTCTTAGGCATGGAAACATTTACATGGTTGATCTTGATGATCTAGCCATGGAAAGTGGTCAATGCCTAGTGGCTAAGGAAGCCAAGGCAAGTGAAACTAGTTGGCTTTGGCATCGTAGGCTAGGGCATGCTAGTATGCAGTTGATTTCAAAATTAAGCAAAAAGAATTTTGTAAAAGAATTGCCAAAACTCACATTTGAAAAAGATAAGATTTGTGCTGCATGTCAATTTGGAAAACAAACTAAATCTACTTTCAAACCTAAAGGAGTAGTTTCTACTACTAGACCCCTTGAATTATTGCATATGGACCTTTTTGGACCAACCAGAACAACTAGTTTGGGAGGTAAAAAATATGGGCTAGTAATTGTAGATGATTACTCACGATTTACTTGGGTAATGTTTTTAGCTCATAAAGATGAAACTTTTTCAGCTTTTGTTAATTTCATAAAAGGGTTTCAAACGAAAAAGATCTCACTATTGTTTCTTTGCGTAGTGATCATGGAACTGAATTTGAAAATCATGATTTTGAAGCTTTTTGTAATGAAAATGGTATTAGTCATAATTTCTCTGCACCTAGGACACCTCAACAAAATGGGGTGGTAGAAAGAAAGAACAGGACTCTTGAAGAAATGGCACGCACAATGCTTTGTGAAAATGATTTACCTAGATATTTTTGGACAGAAGCCATTAATACTTCCTGTTACATTTTAAATCATGTTTTAGTTCGACCTATTTTGAAGAAAACACCATATGAGCTTTGGAAAAATCGAAAACCTAATCTCAAGTATTTTCGTGTATTTGGTTGCCGCTGTTTAATATTAAACAATGGCAAAGATAATATCAGTAAATTTGATACCAAGTCAGATGAGGGTATCTTCTTAGGATACTCTACTTCTAGCAAGGCATACAGGGTCTTCAACAGAAGAACTCTTCTGGTTGAAGAATCAATTCATGTAGTGTTTGATGAATCTAACGAAAAATCTTCTAGAAAAGAAGATTCTATTGATGTTGAAACAGGTACAAAGAAGCTTGAACAATTGACAATCAATGAAGATGAGCCCAAAGGAGATAATGATCAAGAAAGTCAAGATCAAATTCAAGAAATCAATGCAACTTCACCAAAACCATTACCTAAAGAATGGAGGTATGCACACGGACACCCTAAAGAGCTAATAATTGGTGATCCGTCAAAGGGGGTAAGTACACGCTCTTCTATTAAAAATGTTTGTGATTATTTAGCTTTTGTATCTCAGATAGAGCCTAAGTCAATAGAAGAAGCTGAAAAAGATTGTAACTGGATTAATGCTATGCAAGATGAACTAAATCAATTTGAAAGAAATAATGTTTGGACTTTAACTGAAAGACCCCTTAATGTTTCTGTAATTGGCACAAAATGGGTCTTTAGAAATAAACTTGATGAACATGGTATTGTAACTAGAAACAAAGCTAGACTTGTTGCTAAAGGCTATAACCAGGAAGAAGGGATCGATTTTGATGAAACCTTTGCTCCTGTTGCTAGGCTAGAAGCAATTAGACTTTTACTTGCTTTTGCTTGTTTTATGGATTTCAAGTTATTTCAAATGGATGTTAAAAGTGCCTTTTTAAATGGATTTATTGAAGAGGAGGTTTATGTTGAACAACCTCCTGGTTTTGAAAATCATGAATTTCCTAATCATGTCTTTAAATTGCATAAAGCATTGTATGGTTTAAAGCAAGCTCCTAGAGCTTGGTATGATAGATTAAGTTCATTTTTGATGAAAAATGATTTCTCTAGAGGTAATGTAGATAATACATTATTTTTGAAAAAGAAAAATGATGATCTCTTAGTAGTACAAATTTATGTAGATGATATTATTTTTGGTGCTACTAACGAATGTCTTTGTCAAGAATTTGCAAAGTTAATGCAGAGTGAGTTCGAGATGAGCATGATGGGAGAACTCAACTTCTTCCTCGGACTCCAAATTAAGCAAACCAAAGAGGGGATCTCCATCAACCAAGCCAAGTACACAAGGAAGATATTGAAAAAGTTTGGGATGGAGACTACCAAACCAATAGGTACCCCTATGAGCTCTTCATGTAAATTAGACAAAGATGAATGTGGTAAATCAGTAGACCAAAAATTATATAGAGGCATGATTGGTTCATTGCTATATCTAACTGTCAGTAGACCAGATATAATGTTTAGTGTTTGTATGTGTGCACGTTTTCAGTCTGCTCCTAAAGAATCACATCTCTTAGCTGTAAAACGTATACTTAGATACCTATCTGGGTCTATCGAAATTGGTCTTTGGTACTCTAGAGAGTCATCATATGAATTAATTGCATATTTTGATGCTGATTTTGCTGGGTGTAAACTTGATCGAAAAAGTACTAGTGGAACTTGTCAATTCCTAGGAGTTAATTTGATTTCATGGAGCAGTAAGAAACAGAATTCGGTTGCTCTATCTACGGCGGAAGCCGAATATATAGCAGCTGGAAGCTGTTGTGCTCAGATTCTATGGATCAAACAACAACTCGAGGACTTTGGCATCAAACTAATTAAGACACCCATAAGATGTGATAATACTAGTGCAATCAATTTAACGAAAAATCCTGTACAACATTCAAGAAGCAAACATATTGAAATAAGGCATCACTTCATAAGAGATCACGTTCAAAACTCTAATGTGTTGTTAGAATTTATATGTACTGATTATCAATTGGCTGATATATTCACAAAACCATTGAATGAAGATAGATTTTGTATGATCAGAAGAGAACTGGGAGTCATTGATCCTTTTGCTTGAAACTCTTCAATTTTTATCAAAATTCCTCAAAAATGATTTATAAATTCTCAAATATGTTTAAGGGTTATTTTTTTAAATTATATCAATTTTTTTAAGTTTACAGAATTTTATTTTGGGTAATTTATTGTTGGAGGTCGACACTTTAATTTTCGGAGGTCGACACTTGAGATCGACACCTAAGTTTTGGAGGTCGACACTTGAGGTCGACCCCTGAAAATTTTCAGAGGTCGACACTTGAACGAAAATCTGCTTTTTTAAAACCCGTCTGCAAGCCTATTTTTCTCCACTTTTTTCATTTCCTCCTTCGTGTGGTCCCCCTCCAACTTCCCTAAACCCCTAAATAGTGGATTTCCACCCTTCTCCTTCATCATTTTGGGAAATCCTCTCCTCTCCTCTTGCTTTTCTTGGAATCAACCCTCTTTTTGACCGTATTCTTGATTTTGGACAACCGAAAGCCTTCGCATCTTTCTACCCGCAAATCTCGGCTGTTTTTCAATTGAAAACACTTATTTCTTCCCTCCGTTTCTTACTTTTTCTTCATTTACTCTCGATTTTCTCCATTCTCACAAACCCTATCTCTACATTTCACCTTCTCCTCTTTTTCCCAATCTGTGATCCTCTCTTTCCCTCTCTTTTCCTCTTAGCCTTGCCTCGTTGCACTTCTCCCTAAGTTATCCCTCTTCCATTCATATGGGTCCGAGAAAGCACTTGGCAGTAAGGAAAAGGAGATTGGAACAAGGCCAGGGTAGTACTGAGCGGCGACGAAAGGTCAGACATGAGCGTGAGCCGACCCCAGAGCCACCTGCACCAGTGCCAGCCAGCTTAGTCCGGAAGAGCATTGCTAGTGGGAGGCGTGTGGACATACCATTCTGGGATCAGCATCACTTCTTCATTGGAGACGTACTGAGAGATGCAGGTCTGGTTCATTTTTGTACGATGTCCGAGAGATTCTACCCAGACCTCATTAGAGAGTTTTATGGATCCATGGCCACTGATGGCATTGGATGGTCTACTACAGTACGAGGGATCGAGATTCCTGTGACACCGGAGGTTATCAGTCGCATCTGGAGGATTCCACTTCATGGCACTGCTGCCACTACGATCAGCGACAGAGAGCACGCCTTCAGGTGTATACTAGAGCGTGAGGATGTTAGCGGCATTTCCACAGTAGCCGCTAACCAGCTCTCACTGGAGATGAGAGTGCTGCATCACATCATCGCCCGCATCTTGATTCCGAAGAGCGGGAGATTCGATTTTATTACTGAGCGTGAGCTGGTGTTGATGGTGTCCCTGAGACAGCGGACTCCCATCAACCTCCCCAGGATCATGCTTCAGCAGATGGGTGAGGCAGCTTCTCACAGGAGACTTGTTCAGCCGTACGGCATGGGACTGACTCAGATATTCAGAGAGCATGGTGTCTCATTTGACGGCATACCCTTCAGTCAGCTACAGCACACTGATACTTATGGAGAGAAATCCCTGCATAGGATGGGATTTCGACTGGTTAGCAACCGCTGGGTACGACGAGAGTCTGGCCAGGAGCCAGATGAGGAGGATGAGATCCGAGCTGCTGAGGCAGGGCCTTCTGAGCCTACTGATCATGGTACACCTCCTCGCCCAGCACCGGAGACAAAGACTGCGGAGCCCGAGCCATTCACGCCACCACCCTCATCAGCTCTAGCACCTACTATTACTGCTACACCACGGAGGACTACAGTGAGGATATCGAACTTCGAGCAGAGAGTGACTGATCAGATTTCAGAGGTCCGGATAGAGATCACTGGTGTACGACAGGAGCTACATGATCTGCGGACACACACAGACATGCGCATTGGTGCTCTCTCAGCTAGTATGGATACAGGATTCAGACAGATCCTCAGCCTACTGAGATTAGCACTGCCATCAGGGACTGCAGATCTGACAGTATCTCCTCCACATGATGATGATGATGATGATGATGATGATGATGGCTCCAGTGGATACAGTGACAGTGATGGAGATCAGCCTGGAGCAGGGAGTTCTGAGGTTCCACCTGCAGATCCGATTCCAGAGATACCCCCTGCTACTGATCCTCCAGCTACAGATCTTCCGAGTACAGATCCTCCAGCCACAGACGAGCCAGTTGTTGCTGAGCTTACAGAGTCTCTTTTTGAGACTATCACTGGGATTCCGGATGACATAGATGAGCATACAGAGACAGACATTGATGATCCCACAGCTTATGAGCTAGTCAGCAGGCAGACTCCAGCTCAGTCTACTCAGCATACTGATCCGTCCACTCCTTCAGCTACTGTCTCTATCTCGACATCTGTGGAGCCCTTACCTAGGACATATAGATCTCGTAGGACTACCCCTAGGTCTGGTCCCTCTCTGAGGACTCGGAGTTCCTCTCATAGGACTCCAAAATCCTCATCTAGGATCATGGCTCCTGTATCTTTTGATATACCTTCTGATGAGGAGTAGCCTCATAGATTTTCTTGTAATACTTAGTTTGCTTTGTATGGTCTATTATATCAGTGTTTTTGTGCTTACTATGTAAGCAATTTTGTAACTGTATACATTTGTTGTTATCTATATTGTGACTTTTTATCTATATTGTGACATTTTGTGACATTTTACTGTCTGATACCAGCTCTTAGCATTTATCCTTTTAAACCCTCAAGCTAGAATATTTTGTTGAATGCACAAATTGAGGGGGAGCATGTATTTTATGCACCTAAATACTTCATTGTAATTGAACATAAGTTTCATTAATATATCTTTCACTACAAAAATGAACTTTTTGATTCTTGACAAAAAGGGGGAGTAGTAAAGTATATATGTATTTATGAGATCAAATTTAGTAAAGTATATATGGTTTTATGAGATTAAATTTAGTAAAGTGTATATGTATTTATGAGATCTCCGTCTTATGAGTAGTAAAGCTTATATGATTCTTATCTTTTTGACTCATTCACAAAAAGAAAGAAGTAAATAAAAAGTAAAATCTTTTTGACTCTTGAAAATATTTTCACAAAAAGAAGATGAAAAGTAAATTTTTATGATACACTCATGCATGTAAGGATTCTTTGAAAATATTTTATTATTGCTATATCTTGCTTTTGGACTTAATTGCATATATACTCAAGGTTTTGTCATCATCAAAAAGGGGGAGATTGTTGGCTTTGGCTCCTTAGTTTTGATGATTAACAAAAGGTTGAGTATATGTTTGGACTAATGTTTCATCTCTAGATAAAGTTTCAGGACTTAGGTTATTCAAAAAGAGTATCAAAAGTACAATGATGAAACTAAGTTTGCCTGATTTGGAAAAGAGCTCTTCTACCTTGGACAAGATCAAAATTCTCATAATGGACCTTCTTGTTAAGAAATATTTGACAAAAGAAACAAAGGCTTAAAGAAACTCAAGCATGGCACGCACATCTCAAAGAGTTTCAGAAAAATTCAGATCAGAGGTCGACCCCCAGAGGTCGACACCTTGTCAAAGGTTGACCACCAGAGGTCGACTCATGAAGAGAAGAAAAGTTCAGCATGGCCGGCACGGCAAAATCTCAGTGGCACGCACCAGAGGTCGACCACCAGAGGTCAACACCTGTCCAGAGGTCGACACCAGAGGTCGACTCATAGCCTGAGAATTCAAACCTGGCAGAACTATGGTATTCTGAATTTTTGCCTAAAATTTACTGGAGGTCGACTCATGAGGTCGACACTTGATCCAGAGGTCGACTCATGAGGTCGACTCATGGCATAACGGCTAGTTTTTCTGAACTTCTGATTTGATTTCTAACGGCCATAAACGGCCATATTTTTGAATCTAACGATCTTGTGGAGTTGTTTCAGCATGAATGAGGTATTTAACCTCCACCAAACTTCAAAAAAGACAAGGAGACAAAGTGAAAAAGTGTAGATTCAAAGTACAAAGCCTTCAATCACTTCCAAGCCAAAAGAGTGAGAAAACCAAGAGATTCCTTAGCCAAAAGCTTTCCATCTTTGAGGAATCCAACTTTCAAGTGTTTGGCATTTAGTGAGGTCCAAGATTCCAAGACAAAAGGCTTGAAGAGTCTCCATCAAGAGCTTCAACGAATTTATTATTGCTCAAAAGGAGTTTGTTTAGTTTTAATTCATTGTATTCATACTCTTTTGTCTTTAGCTAGTTTCAAGGGAATTTGAAACTAGAGTGAGCTTTGTTGGTGAGCCAATTGATAAAACCAACTAGGGTTGCTTGTAAGCCCGAAGCCAAAACAAGTGAGTGAGGTTTGTTGGTGAGCCAATTGATAAAACCAACTAGGGTTGCTTGTTAGCCCGAAGCCAAAACAAGTGTGTAAGGTTTTGACTTGTGAGCCTGGTAAAACAAGTCGGCTGTAATCTAAAGATTATAGTGGAAATTCTCAAGTGGAGCTTGGGGAGTGGATGTAGGTGCTAGGTGCACCGAACCACTATACTTCTTGTGTGTTTGCATTGCTCTTCTTTTGCTCTTTAATTGTTGATTTATTTCATTGCTTCCGTTGCACAATTATTTGAGCACTATCACTCTTCACCTTAAAACTTGATAGCATATATATTGCTTTAATTTTTTAAATACCCAATTCACCCCCCCTCTTGGGCACCATATCTGGGCAACAGGCTCCCTCAGGTAAAATATTTGACTCAAATATGTACTGGAGTCCACTCACTCTGTTAATCAGACTATCAACTACTAATCCGATCAAGGGTATATCTCATACTCTACTCAATATCTCTACAATCACGGGGATATCTCTGCCTCAGACCTGAGCTAACCATCCGTCACTACCATGGGCTAAGGATCCGTAGAACTCTCGAATAAGGCTCGGGTAGTATCTCTCACTCAGTGGGCAGAAAGATGTCAGACCAGCATCTCTAATCCACTGACCAATCCTGAAATGCTGCTGGTCTACAAATCCAAAGTCTACACGGCATCCTCCGACTACTGTCTTTGAACTCATGAGACTGGATGCAGTGAAGAGTGGCTGAACAGATGGATCTAGAGCTGTGGCTTCATGTCTTGCTTTGGTCCTTCTTTCCTCTTCCTGATTTGATGGTCGAGGGCGACGGACGACTTGTTTCCTTGGTCCCATTGCATAGAAGAGGGGTTTGAACAAGAATGGAGAAAAAACCTAGGGTTTCTAAGATTCAAAATAGAAATGGGAGAGGAAATGTCACACAATCCGAACCAAAAACCATCCAAAATGAAGATTTGAGGGGGTTTGAGCTAAGATTTGGAGGGAAGAAGTGGTTAGGAAGGAGCTAGGGCAAGTGTTGGCTTAAGTTTGGAAAGATTTGGGGGAAGAAAATGCTTTGGTTCAGCCTTTAACTTCGGTCTGCAACCATTCATGTGTCGACTTACAACATACTCCCATGTGTCGACACTTAAAGGTGTCGACACATACATGTGTCAACACATCGACTTAAAACCAAAAATTCAGAGAATGAAGCGTAGATCAAAATCACAAGAAATATAATGAAACTTAGTGAGATTGATGTCAAATTTGATCTATTTTAAGTCAAAGATTGGAAATTTTAATCAAAAGGATTAATGATCCCAAGTTCTCTTCTAATCATACTGAATTGATCTTCTTAGAGAGGCTTAGTTAAAATATCAGCTAATTACAATTCAGTACAAATAAACTCAAGCACAACATCATTATTTTCAACATGATCTCTTATAAAATGATGCCTAATTTTAATGTGTTTACTTCTAGAATGTTGAACAGGATTTTTAGTCAAGCAAATAGAACTAGTATTATCACATTTTATAGGTGTACTAGCCAATTTGATTCTAAAATCTTCAAGTTGTTCCTTAATCCACAAGATTTGAGCACAACTTCATACTGTAATATACTCAGCTTCAGCTGCGGATAGTGCAACTAAAGTTTGTTTCTTGCTAAACCAGGAGATTAAGTTAACTCCAAGAAATTGGCAAGTTCCACTAGTACTTTTTCTATCTAATTTACATCCAGCAAAATCAGTATCAGAATATCCAATTAATTCAACAGATGAGTCTCTAGAATACTATAAGCCAATATCAATTATACTAGATAAGTATCTAATAATACGCTTAATAGCCAATAGATATGATTCCTTAGGTTCAGACTGATATTTAGCACACATGCATACATTGAACATTATATCTGGTCTACTAGCAGTTAAGTACAATAAAGAGCCAATCATAGCTCTGTATAATTTTTGATCTACAGATTTACCATGCTTATCTTTATCAAGTTTATAAGAGGGGCTCATAGGTGTAAATATTGACTTAGTAGTCTCCATCCCAAACTTCTTTATAATTTCTCTTGTATACTTAGCTTGGTTGATGAAGATTCCATCTTTAGTTTGGTTGATTTGGAGTCCAAGAAAGAAATTGAGTTCTCTCATCATGCTCATTTCGAACTCACCCTGTATTAGCTTAGCAAACTCTCGACAAAGAATTTCATTAGTAGCACCAAAAATAATATCATCAACATAGATTTGCACTACTAATAAATCATCATCTTTCTTAGAAATAAAGTTTTATCAACATGGCCTCTAAAGAATTCATTTTCAATCAGAAATTTGTTGAGTCTTTCATACTATACTCAGGATGCTTGCTTTAAACCATAGAGTGCCTTGTGCAATTTAAAAACATGATCAAGATGTGCATGATTTTCAAAACCAGGTAGTTGTTCAACAAAAACTTCTTCAACTATGAAACCATTCAGAAAAGCACTTTTAATATCCATTTGAAAAAGTTTGAAATTCATAAAATAAGCAAATGTTAATAGTAGTCTAATTGCTTCAAGTCTAGCAACAGGAGCAAAAGTTTCATCAAAATTAATTCCTTACTCTTGATTGTAGCCTTTGGCAACTAGCATAGCTTTATTTCTAACAACTCCATTTTCATCTAACTTATTTCTAAACACCCATTTAGTACCAATAACAAATACATTGGATGGTCTTTCTATCAATGTCCAAATATTATTTCTGTCAAACTGAATTAATTCATCTTGTATAGTATTTATCCAGTTAGGGTCTTTTTCATCATCTTCAAAACATTTAAGCTCTACTTGATAAACAAAAGCTATATAATCACATTCATTTCTAATTGAAGCTCTTGTTCTTACCCTTTAGATGGATCACCTAGGATTAATTCCTTAGGATGTCCATGAACATACCTCCACTCCTTAGGTAGATCTTGTGCTTTGGAGTGTTTTCACCTTTTTCATCTTTATGTTGATTTTCTTTGCTTTGTTGAGAGGGTTGATCATTCAATGTTAACTTTTGAAATTTATCAGCACCTACACACGTATCAGAAGTATCCTCTTTTCTGGAGGATTTGCTAGTAGATTCTTCAAAAGCAACATGTATAGACTCCTCTATAACTAGGGTTCTTTTGTTAAAAGCTCTGTATGCCCTGCTTGATGTAGAGTATCCTAGAAAGATACCTTCATCAGACTTGGCATCAAATTTCCCAAGATTGTCTTTCCCATTATTTAAGATAAAACATTGACAACCAAAAACTCAAAAATATTTTAAAGTTGGTTTTCTTTGATTCCAAAGTTCATAAGGAGTTTTCTTTAAAATATAATGAATTAAAACTCGAATCAAAATGTAAGATGTAGTATTAATAGCTTCAGTCCAAAAATATCTTGGCAAATCATTTTCACAAAGCATAGTGTGTGCCATTTCTTCCAAAATATGATTTTTTCTTTCTACTACCCCATTCTGCTGAGGTATTCTAGGTGCAGAAAAATTATGTTCAATACCTTTTTCATTACAAAACTTTCGAAATCCTGATTTTCAAATTCAAAACCATGATTACTATGTATGCAAGCAACTGAAGTACCTTTTTCATTTGAAACATTTTGGTAAAACTTTACAAATGCAGAAAATAATTCATCTTTATGAGCAAGAAAGAAAATCCATATAAATCTTGAAAAATCATTTATTATAACCAATCCATATCTCTTACCTCCTAGACTAGATTTCTAGTTGGTCCATAGAGATCCATATGAAGTAGTTCTAGTGGCCTACTAGTAGTAAAAAAATCTTTAAGTTTGAAAGAAGTTTTGACTTGTTTTCCAAATTGATAAGCTTGGCAAATTCTATCTTTTTCAAAACTAAGTTCCAATAAATATCTTATTAAATTCTTTTTGCAGAGTTTTAAAAGTAAATACATACTAGCATGTCCTAGTCTTCTGTGCCAAAGCCAACTAGTCTCATCTTTAGTAGAATTCATTGCAACTAGGCATTCTCCATAAGACAAAGATAGACCATCCAAATCTACCAAGTAAATGTTACCATGCCTTTTTCCAATGAATAGTACTCCATTTTTATCCGGACTAGCAATCATGCAATAAAATAATTTAAAAATAACTTGAAAACTTTTATTGCAAAATTGACTAATACTTAACAGATTATGCTTCAAACCTTCAACCAAAAGTATATTACTAATACATGTAGGAGTAATGTGAACCTTACCAATATCAATGATTTTTTCTTTACCATTATCGTCGAAGGTCACACTCCCTCGATTCATTACTTCAAGAAGGTGAATTGCTTCACATCTCCTGTCATGTTCCTTGAGCAACCACTATCAAGATACTATAGTCTTTTGTTTTCCCTGATTGCAAGACACACCTGCAATACAAATCAAGCTTTGTTTTTAGGTACCCAAGCCAACTTGGATCCTTTCGGGTTAACACTTAAATTGATTCCTTTTGGAACCCAAACTTTTTCATGAATATTAATTTTTCTCATATAACATTGAAAAGATTTATGACCTTGTTTCTTGCATGAAAAACATGTTATGCTAGATGATGTAGGTACGAAAAAGTTTTTGAAATACTTTTATTATTTTTGGGGTCTATAACCTAATCTTGCTTTGTTAAAAACTGCTCTTTGGCTATTTAAAAGAAGGTTTAATTTTTCTAAGCTATAGGTAAACTTTTTAACAAAAGGTTTCATTTTATCAAGCTCATTTTTGTACTTTTCATTTTCCAATTCTAAATCCTTGTTTTTCTTCAAAAGATCACCATTTGAAATGATAGTTTTGGATCTTTTTAAAACATCATTTTCCATTATTAAAGAATTATTTTTCTTTTCTAAAATATCTAGTTTAGTTTTTAAATTACTAACTTCATTTAATAAAGAATTATTTTCATGTGAAAAACTATTTGCATGCTTTTTCAATTTTCTATTTTTAGTTAAAATCAGTTTGTAATCATGCATTAATTCATCAAAAATATTTCTTAATTCATCAAAAGTAAAATCTATTTCTGTATCAGAAGTTACCTCTTCTTGCTCTTGATGTGCCATGAGACATAGGTTTGCAATTTCAGCTTGTTCTTCTTCTAAACTGGAGTCCTCACTATCACTCCATGTGGCCATCATAGCTTTCTTCCTTAGCTTTTTCCTTGACTTCTTTAGGAGAGGGCAGTCGAATTTATAGTGTCCCAGCTTCTTACACTCGAAGCATGTAGGTATCTCCTTCTCCTTTTTCTTTTCTCTTTCTTTTTCTTTCTCCTTTTCCTTCTCTTTAGTTGATTGGAACTTCTTCTTATAAGGAAATTTTCTTCTCTTCATGAGTCTTCTAAATTTTCTTGCAAGAAGTGCTTCTTCACTTTCATCATCTTCTTCTTCTTCAGATTCATCAATTGAGGATTCTTCTTGAACAGTAGACTTGAATGTAATCCCCTTTTTCTTCTTATCTATATCCATAGATTTTTGCTTTATATTCAGCTCATAAGTCATGAGCGATCCTACTAGCTGCTCCAATGGTAGCTTGTCAACATCTTTAGTTTCTTGGATGGCGGTCACCTTCGGATCCCATGAGGTTGGAAGTGACCTGAGGATTTTGTCGACAAGATCAATATTTGACATTACTTTTTCTAAACTTCTCATTCCATTTACAATATTTATAAATCTAGTGTACATATCAGTGATAGACTCATCAGGTTCCATTTGGAACATTTCATATGTGTGCACTAACATGTTCACTTTAGTATTTTTCACTTGATCAGTACCCTCATGGGTAACTTCAAGTGTGTCCCATATTTTCTTGGTCGATGTGCAAGTAGATATCCTATTGAATTCACTAGGATCTAATGCACAATAAAAGAGATTCATTACTTTTGCATTGATCTCGGATTGTTTAATATCATTTTCATCCCAATCCTCTTTAAGCTTTGGGATGGAAACACCATTAACCACAATTGAAGAAATATGTGGACCTTTATCAACTACTTTTCATAAGTTGTAATCAATAGAATGAATGTATATTCTCATTCTAGTTTTCCAATAAGTATAATTTGACCCATTAAACGATGGAGGTCTATTTAAGGCTTGTCCCTCAAGTACATTATTACCAATAGGGGTTGCCATAGATCTTTACTCATGGCAGTTAGACCTATAAACTGAGAACAGGGCTCTGATACCACTTGTTGCCCATTAAGCAACCCAAGAGAGGGGGTAAATTGGGTCTCTAAAAATTATTTGAATGCAATGCAAGAGTGTGTGATCAATCCAATAATTAAACTAAATACTAAGAATGCAAATGAAGTGCTCTTAAGTAAGTGTGCAGTGGAAATATAAAGCAATAAAAGTAAGAGTAAGTAGAAGAGACATGCAATCACAAATACAAAGAAGTATAGTGGTTCGGTGCTATCCAATGCACCTACATCCACTTTCCAAGATCCCCTTGGAAATTCACTATAATCTCAATTGATTACAGCTGATTAGTTTTCTGGGCTCACTAATCAAAACTGACTTGTTTTTACAAGGCTCACAAGTCAAAACCTCACTTGATTTTATGGGCTAACCAAGTACCTAAATGATTTTAAAAGGCTCACCAATAACTTCCTTAGTTTTGCAGGCTAACCAAGAACCTAATTGGTTTGCAAAGGCTTACCAATAACCTTCTTGGTTTTTCAATAGGCTAATCAAAAATCCTTACAATAAATATAGTTTGAAGTAAAGAAATAATGAAAGATTTCTAATAAAAAATGGGTATCTCTTTGAAGCTCGATGTAGTGCTGCCTCCAACTTGATGAAGCCTCTTTAATTGCTCAAGAATGATTGATCTTGAATGCTCTTAAAGGATCTTGAATACTTGGAGACTTGCTTTTGCTTGAAGGTGGTTGAACTCAATGAATATGAGTGAATGTTCTTCTTTTCTTCTCTCTTAGTTATTCCTTTTTCATTCTCTTATGTTTTGATTTGATTTGAATCATATAAATACCTTTCCAAGGCCTCAAATTCAGTTTCTAGCCGTTAGACATGAAAACTACTCATTGGGAGACAAGAGGGATGAGTTCTACATTTAAAAAACTATCCGTTACTATTCCCGAAATTTCATATGTTGACACTTCAGACTATGAGTTGACACTTCAGTTCGATACATGCACTTTTTGAGTCGACACCAAATGATTTTGCAAATGTCATTCTTTATTGATAGTTCATAACCAATACATGGCCAATTGGCCTACAGAAATGATATTTAAAATAAAAGATGGATAATAATGACACTCATTCAAAATTATTGTACAAGACTCGAAAACTAGTTTGAGGACTCCCAATGTCAGGACTGGAACTTGCTTCCATTTTCCATGTTCAAGAATCTCTCACCATCCTCGAATCTTCTACTAACTTGAAATCCCTGCAAAGAATTGTAAATGTGAATTGGACTTCCAGTATCTAATACTCAATTAGTAGTATCGCAGATAGAGAAACTATAAGGTGTTATCATATAAATACCTTATCCAGCATCTTCAGGCTGCTTCCTCTTCTTGGACCTGTTCGGGTCGAGGGATGCAATGTAAAGAGGACAGTTACTCTTCCAATGTCCCTGCTTTTTGTAGAAGAAGCACTCCGCATGGCTCTTATCAGCCTTCTCCTTCTTGGACTGACTAGGCCCAGAAGTATTCTGCACTTATTTCCCTTTACCTTTCTTTTTCTCTTTCTTGAAGGGATGATGCCCTCCCGAAGATCCTCCCACTAGATTCACCACCCCTTTATTCAGATGGTGGTCTTTCTCATAAGTCTGCGGCAACCCCAACAGACTATGGTAGTTAACTACAGGCTTATTCATTCTGTAATGATCAAGAAAATCTAGATAAGAAGAGGGGAGGGAATTCAGAATCGTATCCTTCCCAAGCTGTTTATGCAAGGGACATCCGAGCTTGCCAAGGTGCTCAATCATCTCGATCATGTACAATACATGATCAGTGATTGAGGCTCCATCATGTATCCACATGTTGTAGATAGCACAGGAGACCCTGTATCTCTCAATATCATCTGGTGTCCCAAAGGACTCCTTCAACCTTTGAAGGATTTTCTCTGGTTGGGCTTCCTCGAACTTGCGACTGAACTCATCGTTCATCGCTGCCAACATTATGCATCGGACAGTGGTTCTGTCAGAGAACCACTTGTGATAAGTGTCTCTGACCGAACCCTGAGCATTAGGAGCAGGGATTTTAGGTACCGGATCCGATATCACATACAGGATCTGTTCATGCTCCAGGACAATCTTGAGTCTTCGATACCAGCTATCAAAGTTGGGACCCTTAAGCTTCTCGTTATTGAGAAGAGACCGAAGCGATAGGTTGGAAGACATCTGAAAGGAAAACCAAAGCTAATTAGTGCATATGAATTATTAACCTAAAGACATGGACTTTAGTCTAAAGGCCCTCCCACTAATTGTTCAGACTAGTAGCCTCTACCTCCAATCCAAGGAATTACTTTAATTCCTTAATGGGTACTAGAGTCCAATAGACAACACATGAGCCCGACTTTGGCCGGCCCACCCATGCACGTCTAAAGGTAGGTTCTTCAACTGATTACTTCTCCAAGTAACCTCTAGTATATAGATTTTGTCCCAAGATGCACTTCAATCGGCCTTTGGGCCTCCTATTGAAGGTCCCGATTAGGTCCAACCATTAACATGATAAAATTCGATGCTTATAACTAACGAATAGTCAAGCCCGACTTTGGGCGGTCTACCAGACTACTGTTAAGAGAGTCACACTAAGCCATCATATTAGGAACAGCAATTCTAATAGCCCGATGAACACCCGATCTTTGGATCTGCTGATGAACACCTAACTATTGGACCCATTACCATCCCACTTAATGGGAGGCTAGGACTTGGTTATCCCTATAACTTCATCCTTTTATGGACCTAATAATTTAGAGGGTTTAATCTTATTATGATAGAAGAAAAGATGAGAAGACATGGATCAACCTCCCACTGACCATATCAGCAATCAAGGAGGGTAACTCATAACTAATGATCCATGGGCACCTAAAATCAGTCAAGACTGATTAACCTTGGTTGACATGGGTTAACACGAGTCAGTAAGCTATCTAATCAATTATGATCGACCAGATTGGCCAGATAAATGAGATCATGGGTTGGGTTCTACCATTAACCGTCTTGCCTTAGACACCAACCAAGTTGGCCAGGTAAGAGGTAGCCCCAAAGAACCATGATCAAGATGCCCAACTTACCTAGACACCAATTGGTTCATCAAAATTGATTAGACTAGCCTAAAGACTCGGGCTGACCACTGAGCCATAAACTAGGTCCATTTAAATCTATGGACTAATCAATCTAACTATTAGAGAGATCTATAGAGAAGAAACCCTAACTCAACATTTGATTAGATTAGTTCTCTATTTAGTCCAATGCATCTAAACTTAGGTCTAGCCCAATTAAGGACCTAAAAGAAGCTAACCCATGACCTTTAAGGCTTATTAAAATGACTTAAAATCTTTGAATCATATTCCTAGAGTTCTTTATCATTCTTAATTCTCAATTAAGTTCAATAGCCTTAATTAATTGAAACAATTTCAATTTAGAATGTAAAATAATTTTACAAGCAAATTTTGAATTCACTATTTCAAGGCATTTTGGTCGAGTCGACTCGTGTAAAATATGAGTCGGCTCATCTAGAACCAAAAATAAATAGATTCAGCTATTAGCATAGACTAGTCGGCTCGAGCAGGGATCGAGTCGGCTCGTCTAGAACCAAAAATGGATAGATTGCTTTGCCTGCATCAACAAATCGGCTCGAGCAAGGGTCGAGTCGGCTCGTTTGCAGAGGGGCAGAAAATAGTGACTTTAAGATTTATGCAACTTATTTGAACAAATCAAATTTAGAGATTAAACATGATTAAAACAAAACTCTTATATCTAATCTAAATTTGTTTTATGATCATAACATTATATTAAAATATTTTTAATCTACATTTTCTTTTATTTTTTCTCTTCATGAGTCAATCACAAGCGGCACCCCTACATGCCATAGGAGACCCCATTGAATGGGAAGAGAGGGTCTTGTAGCCCTACTTCTCTCCTATGATCGGAAGGCCATGGTGAAGCACTTAATCCAAGTACTTTAAAAGAAAAGCATGATGTTAAAAGCATGCTAGCATTATTATACTATGATGAACCTGGCTCTGATTCCATTGAAGGTGAAAAACTCCATGCATACAACATGCAGAAGCAAGGCAGAAACAGATGCATTTTAAAATAATTTTAAAATATGCACAGTGGAAGGCTTGGTAGATCGATCTAAATGATCTACCTATCTGCCTGCAACAGGATCTAGTATAATAAAACAACATGAAATATAAACTTCAAAATAAGAGAAGAGCAAAGATATAAAAGTACCTTACTGTTATACCTTTGATGGATGCAGTGGCAGTGCTCCAAGGATGGTGCTCTTGAGCCACACACGTATCTGGCCTTTACAGGAAATCCATACCTGGGCTCGACTCTGATCAACTCCCTCGGAGTGCTAGCTCCTGGGGATCCTTTGGGCTAATCTTCTTCTTCCTGGATGATGAGGAGGAGAGGTGGAACCCTTCCTAACTAGTTCTCTTCCTGAGGCCTGGCTTAAGTGCTAGGAGCCACACACCCAATGCCCAAATCCTCACAACCCTTTTCTTCCCTCTCAGAATCTCAGTAGCAATGAGATTTACAGACTAATAATGAAAAAACTTCTCTAACCGAACAGCCCTAAAATAACACTTATTTATAGAGGCAACCAAGAAAGGGAGAAAGAGGAAGGATGAGTGATTGGGGGAGAAGGTCAAGAAGCATAACATATTGACTCAAATCATATTAGCAAAGAATGACAATCATTCCATGAAAGTTTGAAGCCAAAATAGCTTGAATTCGAAATTCAAACCAGGTCAAAACCTTCCAAAAACATCCCAGAAATGCCGTTCAGGGATTTTTGGTTGAGCAGAGATGAGTCAACTCAAGTAGGTTCAAGTTGGCTCGTCTAGGACACAGAACAGTCAGATTGTTCATTTGGGCTGGCTCGAGCAGGGGTCGAGCCGGCTTGACCAGAACACAGAATGAGTCGACTCGAGCAAGGGTCGAGTTGGCTCGCCAGAAAAATCTTCCAAAAAATCTTCTTGTCATAGCAAAGTGTTGACCCCTCAAGTGTCAACACATGGTCAACACATTGACCACCAGTGACAGCAAACGATTCTTAATCATCGATCCGCCTTAAGATCAGATAGAAATCCCTATGGTGTGTGACCCCATAGGTTCGAACACTAAACCGGTAGCACTGGAATACTTCCAGTACTAGTCAAAGTCCTCATCTAATAATGATACTCGATGTATGGATAGGTCGAAGATGCAGAGTACCTTCTAGAACCTTTGGTATATGATTACTGCATAATTCATCCCTTTGACCTTATAATTCTCAGGATGACCTAGGATTCGACTGCCAACCCTAATTTGGTTTATCCAAATTATGTCTCAACTTTACAAGTTCTGTGACTCTTTACAAGAACTATCCTGGCCAAGGATTTGCTAAATTGAGACACAATGAGCCATTCACTCCAAACTATTTGGAGGGATCAATTCCATCTAGATCCACCACTGCTCCACAAGCACTTGACTACACCCAAAAACCTTCCATCACTAGATTAAAAATCTAGATAGTCTAGCATCAAAGCACGGTGAGTTGCTTGCAAGCTACCATGGTGATCTCAGGTCCGAGGGACACATATCCATATCCCTTTGCGAGCAACCCTTTGGCAGAAGGGATGGTGGAGGCACCAGGATCAAACATAGATTACTGGACCCTATTTGGTTTACCTAGTCATGTATCAAAATTTTGTAATCAACTAGAATTGAGTCATGTAATAAGTTGAGGTTAGTTGATTTGTCTCAACCCTCAACCTAGTCCAGTACATTGAGTCCTGTATACTAGTATGAGTCTAGTATGAGTTTACTTTTTGTATAAGAGAGGAGGCTACGCTATTTTAGAGTGCTACCAGATCTCATTATGAAGCTAGAAGCAGTTACACCAGCTTAGGAGAGCTCAATTGACACCCAGGTACCCTGATCGTGCCCTGATTTTTTTCAGGTGCCAATTCAGATGCCAGATTCCCTCCAGATACTTTCAGAATATTCTAGATACCAGGAGCTCATGTTTACCAAGCTATCCTAATACTCCAGGCCTCCAAATTCAAGCCCAGGAAGCAAGCCCAAAACAAGAGAACCAAGATTCCCTTTTGATACCGAGAATATGCCAACCCCGGGAACCAAGCAACCTAGCTACCACGGGGCCCAAGCCCATGCATTCCAGGCCTTGGCCGACCTTCCCCTTGCTGCCCTAGGGTCCACATGCCCAAGGAGTGGGCATCCCAAAAGGTTTGACTAAGTCCAAGTTGGAGAAAAGAAGGAGAAGACCTAGTTATTCTAACCTAGTTAGGACTCCTAATCCTTTTACACTTTGTAATTCTAACCTAGCTAGGAAAGGACTTGTATTCTAATTTGGAAGAGGACCTGTAATCCAAGTATAACCATGGTTAGTAAGGGCATGGGAACTCTATAAATATCCCACCCCTCCCCCTCTTGTAAGCATCTTTTTTTAATGAATAAACCTTATTGAAATTTTGCTAAATTGTCTTAAGTTTGAGTTTTGGTTCTCTCTTTGAGTGCTCTCCTTGTATTCTTGGATTAATACCCTACTGCCCTAGCACCCTCTTGCATCCTTGGAGATCAACCATGCTGAAGGAATTGAAGCCCTTGCTACCGTCCAAGTCCAAGAGCTTCTTCTTCCCTGGCTGCCAGCTTTTAGCCCTAATTCTGATTTCCTTCAAACCCTAGTTCCTTTTCTAATTTTTATTTGCTGCTTTGATTAACCTCTAATGCTTGCAGGATCCCCAAGGTGCTTCCCCTCCCCTGAGGAGGCTTTCTTTGCTGCCCGAACCGCTCAGATCCACCATCAGATTCAAGGGAAACAAGGCTTCTTCTTCCAGGCTCTGATCAGAGTTGTGAGTGATCTCTTATGCTATTGAATTTCAATCTCTGACTAGTATGAAACCTTCCCTTCTCTTATTATATGATTTGCTTGAAGTTAACTATCCTAAGCCAGGAATTTCTCAATTTTCGAGTCCTGTCTTTTAGTTATCTTGCATGATTCAGCCTACGACAAGTTGATTCTTAAAATTGCTGAATACCTGCTAGTACTTTACATTACTTTGAGAAATTAGCCATCAAACCTAAATCTAAAAATCAAAAAAAAAAATAGTTTACTGCTTTTACTGCATATTTAGTATGCTTAGAGTCATCCCGCATCAAGTGAGCTTCGCAGATGGTCACGTTCAGTGAGATGTCACACATTTCACTTGTATGTCACACCAGTGTTTCCACACTCCTTGGTTAAGAGGACAACCAACAAATGTGATATTCAACAACCTACACTTGATACATTGTCGTCCTATAACAATGCATCATTTGATTGTGAATCAGTTTAAGAACTACTTGATATATCCTTTCTATATCAAATAATATAGTTCCAAGGACTCCATCATACAAGAGTTCATTTAAAAAATATATAAATATGATGAATAGCTAAAAGAATAACTTTTATTCATTAAAAATTTATATACAGTTACAAGATAGCACAACCATCTATAGCCTAGACGATTGATTTTGGGATACAATTTTCAACAGGATCAAGATGGGATTAACCGCTCCAAAAGAGTTTGGAGTGAATGACTCATTATGTCTCAATTGAGTAAAACCTTGGTCAAGATAGTCCTTGTAAGTAGTTACAAAAATTTTGAGTTTAAGACATATTATGATGGACTATTCTGGGGTTGGGTAGTTAAACCCTAAGTCATCCGGAGCATTGAAGGTTAAAGGAATGTGTTATATGATTATCATATCCATTTGGTTCTTGATAGTTCTCTGCAACCTTTGACCTATCCGGATGCCGGATGTCATTGCTAGATAACGACTTTGGCTGGTTTTGAAAATGTTCCAGTACTACCAGCTTAGTGTTCGAACCTATGGGATCATACACCATAGGGGCTTGATCATACACCATAGGGGCTTCTGATTGACCTAATGGCTATTGAATGATTAGGAATCATTTTTGGACACTTTGGATAATTTGATTGTCCACCTACATTTTGGAGTCGACTATTATGAGTCGACTTAGTTACAGGGATTTAATGATTTGTCAAATGTTGACACATCTGTTATAAAAATATTGTGGCAAAGATTTTAATTACTAAATATTGGTAATTATATGGAGGGTTAGTGGCAATATGATTGCTTGATTAATTTAATTTGATTGAGCAATCTAGTTTAGGTCAAACCGAATATGATTTGATTTGGGCTCGGGTTAGGTCCAATGTGATTAGGCTAAATTATTGCATCCAGTTTTAGATTTGAGTTTGAATTATGAATTCAAATTTTAATTTAAGTTTTAAATTCAGAATTTAGTTTGAATTTAAAAGGATGTAACCCTCATGGCCTTTGATGTTATGTAACCCCTATAACTTATGTAACTCTCCCCTTTCCTTCTCCTCCCACTTACCTACTTATGGGATCTTAATGAGGACATGAATGAGAAAGTTTTTCTAAAGTTTATTTGCTGGAAAGTCTTTAAAAAAGAGAGGAAAAAGAAAAAAATAGAAAGAAGAAAGCTTGAAAACTTTATGTGGGAAGAAAGGTTTGGATTTGGGTGTGTGCTACCTAGTGTTATAGGCTTGGAAAGAGTATCTTTGGAAGGGTTCTTGAGTGCACTTCCTACATCCTTCATAGTGCTTCTTCATCTCCTGGAGCGTTTGAAAGAAAAAGAAGAAGAATAGTCTATAAGCCAATTAGTTTCGGTGAAGCTAGCATTTCAAAGGAAAAAGGTCAAGGAAGAACTCCGGTGTGGATTACTTGTAGGGTCCAGACACGTGTGTGGCTTCCAAAGCAATTTTCTTCCTTGGTGAGCTTTTCCTCAACTCGATGGGTGTCGCATCGGATTAAAGGTAAGGCTCTTGGTGAGTTTTATAAAGAAGTGTTCTTTGGTATGTGCATCGAACATAGAATGATTCTATGTGATGCACAACATTGTATGCTTGTATTGTCTTTCATTTACATGTTAATATTCATACATGATCCTGTTTGTAGGCCTATATTAGAAATGTTCTAATATTATATGTAAATTAATATGATTAATCTAGTTTTTCACTGCAATGCAAGGTTAAAAAATCTTAAGGTTGCATCATTATTGCCTACACAATATTTCCTTACAATGGTATCAGAGCTAGGTTCATTTGTATGATTATTTAATATGTAGATATGAAATCTTAGTTTCCTTTCACATAGGAAGTACTTGGATTAAGGTAAGTTGGCCATGGCCGTCCGGTCATAGGAGAGAAGTAGGGTTTAAAAATCCTCTCTTCCCATTCAAAGTTGTTTTCTATGGCATGTAGAGGTGCCGCTTGCTTCATGATCTTATGAAAAAGAAAAGTTAAAGGTTTAGTAGATTAAAATAGTTTTAATCTTGTATGTTAGATCCTTAATTTATTTAGATATGATCTAATACTATGATATGATCTAAATCCACTAAAAAATTTAGTGAAAATCTTTGAATGTTTTGTAAAATTGTTTCACATGTTTGAAATTGTTTCAAATAAGAAGTGATTAATTGAAAATATTTCAATTAGAATTGATAAACTTAATTATGAATTAAGTTGTCTAATAACCTTTTAAGATTTAGGAATGTGATTCAATAATCTTCAGACTTGATCATAACCTTGGGTTAATTGGGTTAGCTATAATTAGTCCTTAATTGGGTTAGACATAAGTTTAGATGAAATGGATTAAATAGAGAATAAGTCTAATCAAATATTGTTTTAGGTCTCTTCTCTATAGATCACTCTAATTAGTTAGTTTGATCGGCCCATACATCTAAATGGACTTGATTCTTGGCTTCATGGTGAACCCGAGTCTTTAGGTTAGTCTAATTGAGTTTGGTAAACCAATTGGTATCTAAGATAAGTCTAACATCTTGATCAAGATTCTTTGGGGCTAACTCTTACCTGGCCAACTCAAGGTTGGTGTCAAAGGCAAGAGGCTTACTTGGCACAATCCATCCCTTGATCTCACTTACCTGGCCAATGTGTTGAACCAGAATTGATTGGATAACTTGTTGATTCGAGTTAACCCATGTCAACTAAGGTTAATCAGTCATGACTGGTTATTAGGTGCCTAAGGACCAATTGATCATGAGCCCCTCTATGAGCTAGTGGAAGGTTTCATGATTACGTCCATATCTTCTTTTAATGTGTCACAATAAAATAAATCCTCTAAATTATTAGGTCCTTTAAAAGATAAAGTTATAAGATATCCTAGTCTTAGCCTTCTATTAAGTGGATGGTAATGAGTCCATTAGTAGGGTGATCATCGATAGATCCAAAGATCGGATGGTCATCAGGCTGGTGGAATTGCCATTCATAATATGATGGCTCAGTGCAACTATCTTAACAAGTGGTCAGGTTAACCGGCCAAATTCGGGTTTGATCATTCGTTAGTTAGAAGCATTGAATTCGGTCATGTTAATGGTGGACCTAACCAGGACCTTCAATTGGAGGCCAAAAGGCCGATTGATTGGCACCTTGGGGCAAAAATTATATACTAGAAATTGCCTCGAGAAATAATTGGTTATGAACCTACCTTTTAGATGCATATAGGTTGGCTGGCCAAAGTCGGGCTCATGTGTAATCTATTGAATTCTAGTACCCGCTAAGAAGTAAATGTTATTCCTCAGATTGGAGTGTAAAGGCTACCAATCTGTACAAAATAGTGGGAGAAACCTTTAGACTAAAGTCCATGTCTTTAAGATGTTAATAATTCATATACACTAATATTTTTTGGGATTTTTCCTTTCAGTTTATGTCTACTAATCTATCACTCCAATCATTGCTTGACAATGACAAACTTATGGGTCCCAACTTTGATAACTGGTATCGAAGACTCATAATAGTTCTAGAGCATGAAAGGATCCTATATATGATAGCAGATCCTGCACCTGAGGAACCTGCTTCCAATGCCCGTACTACAGTTAAGGATGCTTATCAGAAGTGGCTCTCTGACTGTACTACAGTGCGAAGTATTATGTTGGCGGTGATGAACGATGAGTTCGATCGCAGGTTTGAGGAAGCCCAGCTAGAGGAGATCCTTCAAAAGTTGAAGGAGTCTTTTGGCAACCCTGATGATGTTCAGCGGTATAAGGTTTACTCTGCCATTTTCAACACTCAGATGCATGATGGAGCATCAATCACTGATCATGTACTATACATGATCGAGTTGATAGAGCATTTGGGCAAGCTTGGATTTCCATTGCATGAGCAGCTAGGGAAAGATGCAATTTTGAAATATTTGCTTCCCTCCTACTTGGACTTTCTCGATCACTATAGATTGAATAGGCCTATAGTAAACTACCATAGTTTGTTGGGTTTAGTGTAGACCTACGAGAAAGATCATCAGCTTAATAAAGGATTGGTGAACCTAGTGGGAGGCAGTGCTGTAGGACATTGTCCCTTTGGGAAAGAGAAAAAGAAAAGGAATAAATCCAAGAAGGTGCAAAGTGCTAGGCCTAGTTAGACGAGGAAGAAGGCTGATCAGAGTAAGGTCGAGTGCTTCTATTGCAAGAAGCAGAGTCATTGGAGGAGAAACTGTCCTGCCTACCTTGATACTCTTGACCCGAACAGGCCGAAGAAGAAAAACCAGCAAGCTATTATTGCACAAGGTAATTATATGATAACACCTTATAATTTCTTTATATGTGATACTACTTGTTGCCACCTAGAACGTCGTGGCCTGTAGCTAGAGATGGCTTCGGACCGCACCTTGTCGCTCAAGATCCCGCTCGATCGCCAAAAACCTGAAAAAAAGAGAAGACCTGGGCCGGTGATCCCGATGGGGGCACTCCGATGCTCAAGTCAGTGGCGATCCAGGAAAACAGATCCTCCCGGTCGAGCCTTATAGGTGGCCTCCATACTAGAAGGGAAGATTTATGGATTGAGAGAATGTAAATGGGTTGAGAGCTTAGCACGGGAAGTGGCAGCCAAGGAGAGCTCGAGCTAGGCGGTTGTGTCCATCAAGACCCTTCCAACGAGTCTCCGGTAGCCTGGAGTACTTGGTCTTCCCTGTGGGTTGCCCCTTTTGCTTGATTGTTTGCTTGCTCGAATTGACTTACCTTGTTCAAACCGTGGAGAATCCCTTTTAACTAGAGTCATTGCGCACCGCTTACCTCAAGATATTCCCCTCACATGCAGGCATGTGCGACGATGTCCCGTGCCATGCGTTAGGTGCCTTTCCCTATCCGTGATAAGGAACATTATCGTGCACTCTGAACCTCCTTCTGGTCTCTCCATTTTGGGAAGCCTGGCAGGGCCTCGATCGGTGGGCAGCCGCCCTTGGATTTGAATCCTCTGGATTGACTTCCTCTTTCGGGTGGTGCAGATGGTCGGTTGGGAGCACAGTGCCTCGATTGGGGTACATCTTCCCTTCCGATGAAAGTGGTGGTTGAGGCAGTTATTGCGGCTTGGTGGGCGCCCCTCCATAGTCCTTGGGTGGCTCGTCACTGTTTAAGGAAGACGGTGATGTCCTCTAGCTGCAAGGCACTTCGTCCAAGGTGGGGCGAGCTCAAAAAGGTGGAGCTCGACTTCAGCCGCGGCGTCTCGACCTCAAGGAGAGCTAGCCGGGTGAAGGAGTCCAGGTGGAGGCGAAGCTCGACTTCGACCATGGCATCTCGACCTCGAGGGGTGCCAGCCGGGCAAAGGAGTCCTGAAGGAGGTGGAGCTCGACTTCGGCCATGGCATCTCAACCTCGAGGGGAGCCAATTGGGCGATGGAGTCCAAGCGGAGGTGAAGCTCGACTTCGACCACCGCATCTCAACCTCGAGGGGAGCCAGTCGGACGAAGGAGTTCGGGTAGAGGTGGAGCTCGACTTCGGCCACAGCATCTTGACCTTAAGGGGAGCCAGCTGGGCGAAGGAGTCTGGGTAGAGGCGGAGCTCGACTTCGATCATGGTGTCTCGACCTCGAGGGGAGCCAGCTGGGCGAAGGAGTCTGGGCAGAGATGTCCATCATGGCAGTTTCATCCAACTTGGCATCTGACAGGGTCTGACATGAGTCCATGTCAGCAATCTCGCCACATCATTTGCCCCCCACTCTCGAGTCTCGTTGGTGCGTGGTGCTCGGGGTGAAGGGAGTAAATGCGGTACTGACATGGAAAGGCAAAAATCCAGCATAATAATTATCGCGATCGCTGGTGCTTCGCAAAGCAATCCTTCGAGCCAATGCAGTGAAGACACGTGGAGCCATCCAAGGAACACTTATTGCTGGCACAGAATTCAGAATGGTCATGGCCAAAATGAGGCGTTAACCTTCACCGATTGCTGACACATGGCGGGGATCCGATGGTGGCGGTTTTGTAATGGTACGGTTTGAGTCTGGTCACTTCAAAATGAAAGACAGATTTCCAAGAATATCTCTTCTTTCAAACTTCGCATGCCCGCCATCGCACCAAAGATCCTTCTTCTCCCCCGGCCGTTCTTGTCTTCCCATGTTTGGTTTGTCTCCTTCCCCTTCTTTCGGCTGGGTAGAGTCTTCCTCTAGGGTTAGGGTCTTCTCGGACCTCGTCCATCTCTTCCTTCTCCTTCTATGTCCTTCAACTTTTTCTTCTTCTTCCGAATGTCTTGCTTCGGGCCAAATTTCCATCCCTTGACCGACCAAGGTGAGGCTGGGCCTTCTCAATCGAGACCACCTTCTTCCTCCGATGAGGAGGAAGAAACACACTTCGAGATCCGAAGAAGACCTCGCCCCATGGGTATAGTTATCATAGAACCCAGGGTCCGTCCCCCAACTCCTCCTCTTCCTGAACCTGCCCCCGAACCCTCTCGATCAACTAGTCCCAGCAGCATCACTTCGATGATGACCGGCGAGGAACTCTCGACCATTCGGGACACCTATGGTGTCCCAGACTCCATCCGGCTCTCAGTTCCTCTGCCAGGGAAACAGGTCACCTCTAGTGGCCCATGCCAGATTGCCCTCTATGAGGAATCCCTCTTAGGGGCCTCTGATTTCCTTTTCATCCATTCTTCCTCTCGGTGTTGAGCAACTATCGCCTCATTCCTGCTCAGTTCGTCCCAAATGCCATTAGGACCATATTTTTTTTCATTGTTCTTTGCCATTTCCACAGGATTGTTGCCCATTTTTCTCTCTTCAGGATCTTTTTCACCCTAAAATGCCATCCGTTCATTGAGGAGTGGTGGTCCATCTCTTTCTGCCCAAAGGGCAAAAAATTTGAGCTCTCCTCTTCCATCAAAGGATGGAAGAGTAAATACTTCTTTACCTTGATCGAGGGGGTTGACTGGGTTATGAGCGACCTAGATCGGTCCCCTAACCAGAACCCAACTATCGAAGTGGCTGATCGAGAGGTTTATGACCAGCTTCGTGCTGACCAGATTCCCTCCCTCGAGGTTTTGCTGCTCTCCTCTTCCATCAAAGGATGGAAGAGTAAATACTTCTTTACCTCGGTCGAGAGGGTTGACTGAGTTATGAGCAACCCAGATCGGTCCCCTAACCAGAATCCAACTGTCGAAGTGGTTGATCGAGAGGTTTATGACCAGCTTTGTGCCGACCAGATTCCCTCACTCAAGGTTCTGCTATTAGAGCAGAACCTATTTGAAGCCGGGGTCAGCCCAATACGGGAGTTGGGTGAGTTCGGCTGGAACGTTGTCTCATTGGTGGGGGCACCAAAATCAGACATAGATTATTGGGCCCTATTTGGTTTACTTAGTCATGTGTCAAAGTTTTGATAATTTTGTAGTCAATTAAGATTGAGTCTTGTAATAAGTTTAGGTTAGTTGATTTGTCTCAACCCTTGACCTAGTCCAATATATTGAGTCCTGTACATCAGTATGAGTACAGTATGAGTCCAAGTTTTGTACAAGAGAAAAGGTTACTCTATTTTGGAGTTCCACCAGGCATCATTCAGGAGCTAGAGGCAATTACATCAACTTATGGGAGCTCAATTGACACCCAAGAGCCCTAAATGCCCTCTAGATGCCCTCCAGGTGCCCTGATTCCCTCCAAATGCTATTTCAGATGCCAGGTTCCCTCCAAATGCTTTCAAAATATTTCATATGCCAGGAGCCCATGTTTCCCAGGTTATTCCAGCACTCCAGGCCTTAAAATTCCAAGCCCAGGAAGCAAGCCCAAGCATGAAGTACCAAGATTCCAAGGAATATGTTGATACCATGGCACCCCAGCTTCCAGGGCCCAAAGACCATGCACCAATCCAAAGGAGGATGACCCCTTGCTTCCCCTTGAAGCCCAACACACCTAGGATAGGCGTCCAACATAGTGGAAGAGTTCAAATACAAGAAGGAGTTTGAGTTTTTATTTCATTCAACTTGTATACTCCTAGTTCTAGGTTTATTTTATGGTCTTTCTCCCACTTAAATTATGTAAACCTATTTTAACTAGTAGAAGACTTGTAATCCCTTTAGAAGAGGGCATGGGAACTCTATAAATACCCCACCCCCTCCCCCTCTTGTATTATCTTTTTCTTATGAATACAACCTTGCTTAATTTTCAAGTAATTGCTTTGTGTTTGGTGTTCTAGTTTTGTTTCTATTATTCTAGTGTGCTCTCCTCGTGTTCCCAGATTGAAACCCTACTACCCTAGCTTCCATCTACATCCTTGGAGATAAGCCATGCCCAGAGGAACATGCCCTAGCTACTGCCCCAATCAAGCAACTGCTTCTTCCCCGGGACATCCGCACCTAAACCTAGTTCTTTCAATTCAAAACCCTAGTTCCTTTTCTATTTTTTTATTTCCTATTTTGATTGACCCTGATGTTTGCAGGATCCCCGAGGTGCTTCACCTCCTCTGAGGAGGCCTTCTTTTCTTCTTGGACCGCCCAGATCAACCTTCAGATTCAAGGGAACCGAGGCTTCTTCTTTTAGGCTCCAATCAGAGTGTGAGTGATCCCTTCTACTGTAAAGTTTTCAATCTCTGACTGGTAAAAAACCTTTCCTTCTCTTATTATCTAATTTGATGAAGATAAGCTATCCTAAACTGGGAGTTTCTCAACTCTCGGGTCCTGGCTACTTATTATCTTGCATTAGTTCTTTGTGATCATGATGATTCTTTGCATTGCTATCCCATTTGCTAGTTCTTACTTTTATTTGAAAATTTAGCCTACAAACATAAATTATAAAAAATTATAAAAAAATTAGTTTACTATTTTCCCTGCATGTTTAGCAATCTTAGAATCATCCTTGATAAAAAAAATTAGTCAGTAGTTGAACTTCAGTAATGAACTAAATAACAACTTAGCTAATTCCCAAAGAAAAGGTAAAGAATTTTCTGTAGAGGATTTTGTAATTGTAAGGGGATTTTCTGCTCGCGAACCTAGCCCATCCAAAATAATGAATAGCAGTGGATCCAATGCCTATGTGCCTGAGATATTACCTGATTTAGGTATTAGCTCCACTTTCATCATCTCAGACTTTGCAAAGTCTAGGGAGCCAGCAGTGATACCCAGCGAGCCCCTTGAGCCACTCCTATTTTTGAGAGAGAACCCATCCTAGAGCGACCACATATAATTTGGCCAAATAGTAAGAAAAAGATTGAGAGAATCCTGGATGATCAAGCCAAATATACCCGGAACAGAGACTGTCAGCAGTATTTGATCCGGTGGCAAGGTCGGTGGTGTGGGTACCAGACTCAGAAGAAGACTTCAGGGCTCCATCTGGATCTTTGATTGACCTTGCCCGAAGAATTAGGGTTTTCTGGTTTTATAATAAGGGTTGACTTGGTCAACTCAATTTTAGTCTTGAGTCTGTATTTCCCTGCAATTTAAATTTTGTTGAGTCATGTTGACTCAGTACAAGTCCTAGTAGTGGTCTAGGTCTTCTCCAAGTTGGTGCCACTTTTTTTTTCAGTCAAGTCAAGGTCCAGGGTGCCACATTTTTTTCTCCCAGGCCGAAGCAAGTGGGCGCCACACTCCCTGCCACACGCCAGAGTCCAGGAGGCGCCACATCTCCATCCAGTGTCTTTGGTCCATACACCACAAGAAGTAAGTTCCTTTTTTTTCTTGCACCACTTGGGAGAGAAATCCATCAAGATACCTCAATCCAAGGAGGAGCCAATTTCTTTCCAGATAAACCCAAGCCAGGATGGCAAGAATTTTTCTTGAAGAGAGGATCAAGGAGGTGCCCCACAATGTTCCATAAAAATCCAAGTTATAAAAGGGAAGAGAGCATGTCTTGGGGAGGAATTCAAGGAGGTTCCCAAAAGTTTCCAAAAGTGCTAAAGCCATGAAAGGAAGAAGCCTAAATGATGGGGAACTAATATGCATGCAATTTTTTTTGTATGTTTTACATGTTGAGTTAGGTGATTAATTCCCAAATTTCAGATCAAAATTATTTGTAGAGAATTTTGTATGAATTTTTGAAGATCAGCATGCAGATTAGGACCTAGAAAAGTAGCAAAGAAGGACCGCCGGGGCTGAGAAGCCTCGGTTAGGGCAAGTTCTCCTACAATAAAACTACTGGAGGTAGAGGGGTGTACCTGACAACGTCTGTGAAGATCGCAGCAAAGGGGTCTCTCGTTCCTCGACGGATGCGGCCTGGAAAACCGAGCCAAAGACCCGCGGATACCCGGCTTTCTGCTCGGTGATCCGATTGTGGCTTGGCTGGAGTCGTTGGATTCGTAGGAACTCAGGGACCTGCAAACGACCTGTCAGGGGTTAGAAAGCTCACAAAGGAACAAGAAAACAAAGTAAGAATAGCAAGGGAAGGCTTCTTTTGGAGTGGGCGTCCAGGGATCTGGAGGGTTTGTTGGCAGCAGGAAGATGATTGCAAACACCGGGAAGAAGAACTCTCACAAACCCCTTTATGCACACAGCAGGGTATCACACCACTCAATAGAAGAACTCAAGGTTTTCATTCATCAAAAATTCTCCTCATACAAGAGGCTAGGGTCCCTTAAATAGACCCTTAACCTTGGGCTCCAAGTAAGGGTACATAAGTCTTTACATAAGAATCCTTTTCCCTCTCAAACCCTAGCTAGAAAATAAGGAAATATTAGGTAGAAAAATCCCTAAAAATTTTCTTGACTTGGTCAAGACTCCAAGGATGCCTAGGGGGGCGTGTTGGGCTTCTAGGAGCAGCAAAAGGCTGGCCCAAAGGGGCTCGGGTGCATGGGTTTGGGCCTCTGGAAGCTGGGGTGGCCTGGTAGCCAGGTAGCAGGAATATTCCCTGGTATCTTGCTTCTTAGGGGCTTGGGCTTGGCACCTGGGCTTGATTTCTTTGGGCTAGGATGCAGATGGACCTATGGAATCATGGATGCCCTTATCTATGAATATACTTTGGCATCTGGAAGGGAATCTGGGCATCTGGAGGGCATCTGCAAGAAATCAGGGTTTTCTGAATTTTCCTCCTGGGGTCTTCAAATCTTCAAGCTGGGTTGGACTTGTGCTATACATCCATGTCTTCAATCTAGTTGGACTTGGTATTCACTTGTATGATATAGTCTTGAGTCTTCAGTATGCTTGGACAGGACTCAAAAAAATAAAATTAGCTCAACATGAGCTGACTAGCATTGGACTGAACTAGCTCAACATGAGCTGACTAGTACAGAACTGAAATAACAACTAAAAATACTCAAATAACAACTAAAATGGACTCAGATGAGCTAAGCCCTTATTACAGATGGACTCATAAATTATTGATCAATTTATAGAGGGTTGAAAAAGCCTCTATCTTATTCTGGTGCCTCCGGTGTCCCCACCAATTCTCCCGGGGTGGGAGAAACTCGACCCTGTCGAGTGAAGGTCAGACTGGCTCACATATCTCTCGAGAAGGTCTGGGTTGAGGCGTTGCAAGTCCTCTCGAGAAATCCACGAATCGTCTGACTCTGGCCGGCCTTGCCATCGGACCAGGAAGCGTTGATAGTCATGGCCCTGGGTCGTGATGGCTTGATTGTCCAGGATACGCTCGATCCGTTCTCCTCTCTCAGGCCAAATTTGTTTGTGGACACTTTAGGTTAGGGTCACTCACAATGAAAAGGAATAGGTCCAAAGGCCTCACTAGGTAGCGCTGCCGGTTCCCTATACTCAACCAGGTCTGTAATATTGAAGGTAGAACTAATGCCCAAATCCGAAGGCAAGTCTAACACCTAGGCATTTGATCCAACCTTCTCTATCACTTTAAAAGGTCCGGCTCTGCGAGCATGAAGCTTCTTTTAGGCCTAAGCCTAACCAAGATAGAATCCACTACATCAAATTCTTTGATCCTTCTTCGGGAATTAGCCAGTTTGTTTAAAATTAGTGTAGGTGGTGAACATGCTGGGCACATGCAGTCTCCTAACAAAATGATGCAAAGGACTCAAACTAACACCTAATACACTCGACTTTGCATTCCTATCGAAGGAAGTTTATTAGACTTTTATGGGCCTAAACCTAAGAGACTATAGACTCTCTAGGTCTGACCCTAGTGTGGTGTGCACAAGAGTATTTACAATGGACTCCAAGCAAATGCCAGAGGGTATGCCAGAAGTATAATGCAAACCTAACATGCGTAATGAATGCATGCAGTACGCTAATCTCTGTTAAATGCAATCTAATAATCCTAGAAATGCTGGAGGTGTCAGGAAAAGGCAGAAAATAGGAAGTGGGTTCAGAATTAGTTTGGTAGGATAGGAAAAAAGGTTCAAGGTTAGTTGGATAAAGTTCGATATAAGAAGGCATGTCAGGGACTAATCCTAGACTAATGAGGCTAACCTTACGAGGTTGCAGTATATCTATGGGGTTTGCATAATGAAATGATGGGTTACTAATCTCAGGGAAGAGGTCCCTAATGGGAACTATAGGAGGAGGCTCATCCTGAGGGTACTGATTCAAAGAGATCAGGTCCTTAATAAATTCTTCTGGTTCTTGTATTTTAGGACTAGACTCTATAATTTGGCTCTCCTCTTCGGTTTCCTTAGGTAAGGCTCTAGTAGCAGTACCTAGGTTCTCTTCCTCTATTTGTTCTTCCACTATAGCTTTAGGTTGGATGTGGTCAAGGTCAACTACCTCTAGGTTGGCTTCTACCTGGGTATCTATTAGGTCAGCTAATTCTAGGTCATCTAAAGGTGTCTCCTCTTGTCCCTCATACTGATCCACTAGGCTCGCATTAGCTTCGTACACTTCCGCATTAATGTAATCCTTGTCAATCTCAGGAATGGTTGGAGAAGGTCGGCTAGGGGAAAATTGGCTAGGTCCTAGTTTCTGATTATGGACACTAATCCTAGTATGTTCAGGTTGCCTAAGGGGTAGTGGCTCACTACTGGGTTCATATTTAGGGGTACTAATCCTATGGGGTTCAAGTTGACTAAGGGAAACCTGACTAGTACTAGATTGATACTTAGGGGTTATGGATTCTCTGGGCTCATAGGACAAGGGTGCAGATCTATGGGTCATGGGATTATAGGATCTGGGGTCATAGCATTTTGGGTCAGCTCTATGATCAGGTTCTAAGGATGGATCATGGTATGGGGTCTTCCTAAGGTTGGGCTCTCTATATGGATCAGGATATTGGGTCCTCCTAGGATTGGACTCCCTATATGGGTCAGAATACTGGGTTCTCCTAGGGTTGGACTCCCTATATAGGTTAGAATATTGGGTCCTCCTAGGGTTGGACTCCCTATATGGGTCAGAATATTGGGTGTTGGGTCTACTAGGCTCATAGGGTGTGGGTGCATAGGATCTATGATCATGGGATCTAGAGTCATAGGATCTAGGTTCATAGGTTATGGATTCATAGGTTCTAGGTTCATAGGATTTGGAGTCATAAGATCTATAGGTTGTAGGTATACTAGGCTTATAGGATGTGGGTAAATAGGATCTAGAGTCATAGGATCTAGGTTCAGTATCATAGTATGGGTCAGGCTGAGTGGCTCTCCTAGGTTCAACCTCATGATATGGTTCAGGGTTTAGGGTCCTCCTAGGTTCAGGATTATAGTATGGGTCAGGCTGAGGGGCTCTCTAGGTTCAACCTTTCGGTATGGATCAGGGTTTGGGGTCCTCCTAGGTTGAGGATTGTAGTACGGGTCAAGATAAGGGGCTCTCCTAGGTTCGACCTCATGGTATAGATCAGGGTTTGGGGTTCTCCTAGGTTGAGGGTACTTAGGATCTGGCTTAGATCGTGACCCATGGGTTCTTGCTATGGTCCCTACACGGCCTCCTAACTGGTCAAACCTATTGGCAAGATGGTCAATTCTATTGTTGGTTTGGGTAGCAGACTGAGTTAACTGGGTAGTCATTTGGGCCATTTGATCAGCTAGGGCTTTTATTTGGGCTTGTAAATTTTCCATGGGTTCAGACATTTGTGAAGGAGGTGGGTGATATGAAACTCCTGATCTAGTACTCATGCAAGACTCGATCAGACCGACTATAGCTGACTAGACCTAAAGTCCAAACTAGATGCTCAATCAGGGTGGCAAACTAGCCTATAGTAACCCTGTACTCAGCCAGGCAGGTGTAAGGGGAGTGTTAGGTCCCTGATTGCCAATCCTAGACACCAATCAGAGATTGGCCAGGTAGGCGGACCAGCATACAAGCCCTTCGGGATTGAATCCCTAAACCACCGTTCTAGACACTGAGCACAAGGTACACACAGGTTAACTTGACATAGTGATCTAACACTAGCCCGGACCCGACCAGTTGGTGTCCCTAGCCCACTAGGACAAATTAAGTCTAATTAATTTTAGGTTAAGGCTTGGGACTAATGCAAGGGATGTGGTTTTGGGCTAAGGAGAGGTGATCAAATCCTCCCCCCATCTGATATAGCAAGAGTGCCCTTAAAAGTAAATTATGCAATGATGGCAGGCAGATGAGGATGCAAATTAGGGTTTAGATAGTTTTTTTTTGGTATTTTTGGAAAATATGTAATTTTTTTTTGGTATTTTTTTAAATAGAATAAAACTTGCAAATCATGGCCTAATATACTGGAAATATACTAAAATTAAGAAATATGCAAAAACTCCTAAACAAAACCCTAAAACTTCCAAACTTGTCTTGCTAAAAAAAATAGAGCCAAAATTTGCAGGCCCTATTTCGGCTTGCATAAAATTCACAGGCCATAATAAAATCTGGAAAAATTTTTAAAATTATTGTGAATTATGATAAATCCAGGAAAATAAATTTTAGAATTTTTGGAGTTTTTAAAAGGGATAAATAATTAAAATAACAGAGTATATACGGACTGAAAAATTGCAGAAAACAAGCCCTAATCTAAGCTCTGATACCAAATGATGGGGAACTAATATGCATGCAATTTTTTTTGTATGTTTTACATGTTGAGTTAGGTGATTAATTCCCAAATTTTAGATCAAAATTATTTCTAGAGAATTTTGTATGAATTCTTGAAGATCAGCATGCAGATTAGGACCTAGAAAAGTAGCAAAGAAGGACCGCCGGGGCTGAGAAGCCTCGGTTAGGACAAGTTCTCCTACAATAAAACTACTGGAGGTAGAGGGGTGTACCTGACAATGTCTGTGAAGATCGCAGCGAAGGGGTCTCTCGTTCCTCGACGGATGCGGCCTGGAAAACCGAGCCAAAGACCCGCGGATACCCGGCTTTCTGCTCGGTGATCCGATTGAGGCTTGGCTGGAGTCGTTGGATTCGTAGGAACTCAGGGACCTGCAAACGACCTGTCAGGGGTTAGAAAGCTCATAAAGGAACAAGAAAACAAAGTAAGAATAGCAAGGGAAGGCTTCTTTTGGAGTGGGCGTCCAGGGATCTGGAGGGTTTGTTGGCAGCAGGAAGATGATTGCAAACACCGGGAAGAAGAACTCTCACAAACCCCTTTATGCACACAGCAGGGTATCACACCACTCAATAGAAGAACTCAAGGTTTTCATTCATCAAAAATTCTCCTCATACAAGAGGCTAGGGTCCCTTAAATAGACCCTTAACCTTGGGCTCCAAGTAAGGGTACATAAGTCTTTACATAAGAATCCTTTTCCCTCTCAAACCCTAGCTAGAAAATAAGGAAATATTAGGTAGAAAAATCCCTAAAAATTTTCTTGACTTGGTCAAGACTCCAAGGATGCCTAGGGGGGCGTGTTGGGCTTCTAGGAGCAGCAAAAGGCTGGCCCAAAGGGGCTCGGGTGCATGGGTTTGGGCCTCTGGAAGCTGGGGTGGCCTGGTAGCCAGGTAGCAGGAATATTCCCTGGTATCTTGCTTCTTAGGGGCTTGGGCTTGGCACCTGGGCTTGATTTCTTTGGGCTAGGATGCAGATGGACCTATGGAATCATGGATGCCCTTATCTATGAATATACTTTGGCATCTGGAAGGGAATCTGGGCATCTGGAGGGCATCTGCAAGAAATCAGGGTTTTCTGAATTTTCCTCCTGGGGTCTTCAAATCTTCAAGCTGGGTTGGACTTGTGCTATACATCCATGTCTTCAATCTAGTTGGACTTGGTATTCACTTGTATGATATAGTCTTGAGTCTTCAGTATGCTTGGACAGGACTCAAAAAAATAAAATTAGCTCAACATGAGCTGATTAGCATTGGACTGAACTAGCTCAACATGAGCTGACTAGTACAGAACTGAAATAACAACTAAAAATACTCAAATAACAACTAAAATGGACTCAGATGAGCTAAGCCCTTATTACAGATGGACTCATAAATTATTGATCAATTTATAGAGGGTTGAAAAAGCCTCTATCTTATTCTGGTGCCTCCGGTGTCCCCACCACTAAACTTATGGAGCAAGACTAGGAGGTGTCCAAATGAGCCAAACCATGAAGGGAAAATCCTTGATTCATGGAGAGATACTAGGAGACACCCCCATAACCTACCATTTGGAGCCGATTTTCAAGTTTTCTTGGAGTTTTTGGGCTGCCCACTCATGGAAGGAGTCTTGGGAAGAGAATTTGATGCCTAAAGTGTGGGTTAGTCCTATTAGTCCCACATGGGAAATGTATAAAATTTTATTTCTTTGTTATGTCTATATATTCAACTCAATGTAACTCTTGAATTTAATGATGAATGAAATCAATTTCTTTGTGAGCAACTTTATGTTTCTCTCTTCCGCACTTGTATTCAGGTGTTGAGCTCCGTGAGGGAGTAAATCCGGGTTCCCTAGGAACCTTGAGGAGGTGTGAGATCTCCAACCCCAAAGCCCTACCAAAACCCTAGGTTAGCCACTTCAATTCCAAACCCTAGCCGCCCATCATCTTCTTCATTCCACCAATCATCCAAACCCTAATCTACCTCATCATCTCACGGCCCCTCTCTTCCAAGTAGAGGCCGACCACCATCATCCAGGTCCAGATCGGCTACTTCGAATACAGAGCAAATCCCAGAGGAAGCCAGATCAGCATCCAAGAGAATCAGGATTTCAGCAACATCAATTTTTCAAGTTCTTCTTATCTGGTAAATCCTCTCTTTGAGTATCTGGTTCCTTAACTTGTTCCTCTTCTTTCCCAGATCCTGAGTTCAGGAGAAGCCAACTCTGCCAAAGGACCAGTATTGGAGGATCCATTGCGAAGATATCCGAATCTGAGGATCCAACAATCTGCTCGAGAGAGTCCTTCCACCAAACTCTGTGAAGATCACTGCCTGGTACATAACCCTTCCCTTGTCTTTATTTCTGTCCTGTTGAAAGTTCAGAGCGAAACCCTAGGTCTGGGAGTTTCTCAACCCCCAGCGATCCTTTACTTCTGAACTACTCTGATAATCTAGTTTCTTTGAATTGTGCTTTCAATTATTATATAGTTTCTTTCAATTTAGTTTAACTTTCCTTTGAGTCAAAGCCGACTTCTGAAAATATAAAAATAAAAATAAAAAAATACATTAATTTTAATTTGCTTCCGCATTCCACATATCTGTTCTGCATCATTTTTGGTATCAGAGTTTTTGTCCTACATCATTTTGGTATCAGAGCTCTCGTTCTGCATCAATTTTTGTATCAGAGCCCTATCTAGGATTTCTGACTTGTTGCATGTTTTGAGTGTCTCTTTTTTACTTTGTCTGCTCGAAGTAGACTCCCCAAGACGTCCGGTCCTAGGAACGAAGCGAGGTGCAAGCCTCCTCTTCCCATTCCATGGGGTGTTTCTAGGGCATGTAGGGGATCCGCTGGGTTACAACATCGTAGCAGGAATTGTAAACAGGGGAAGCATTCTATTTTCAGTCTGTAACTACCCTGTTACAGGAATTGTTTCTCATTGCAAGCAACTCCAAATTGCATGATTTTTATTTTGTTGGAACCAGTATAATTGAATATAGTTTACATAATTTTACTGTAATTTATTGGTTTCTGTAAAATTTCTGAGAGTTAAATTACAGCAATTCTGTTTCTGTGTTTCTGCAATTCAATTTTTTTTTTTTTTTGAGTGATCATCTCCTAATTCATCTTAAAGGAAATTGACCATCTAAGATAAGGGGAGGAGTTGATAACCTCTCCTTAGCCCAAAACCAACACCCATTCATTCGATCCTAAGCCTAATTTTAAAATTTATTAGACTTAATTTGCCCTAGTGGGCTAGGAACACCAACTGGTCAGGTCCAGCCTAGGGTTTAGTCAGTTTGTCTGGTTACTCTGTGTGTGCTTTGTACTCAGTGTCTAGAATGATGATTCAAGGACTACGTCGCGAAGGGCTTGTGTGCTGGTCCGCCTACCTGGTCAATCACTGATTGGTGTCTAGGATTGGCAATTAGGGACCTAACACTCCCCTTACACTTGCCTGGCTGAGTCCCGAGTTACTACAGGCTAGCTTGCCACTCTGATTGGGCATCTAGTTTGGACTCTAGGTCTAGTGAGCCAGTAGTCGCTTTAGTCTAGTCACATTCTGTGTGATTGCTTGCATCATCATGTCCACCCGGAATGGAGTACCCTACCAACCTGGTCAAACCCAACCTGATTTAGAGGCCATGGTTAGAACTCTTACCGAAAGTATGAACAAATTGAGTCAGGATATGACTGCTACTGTTGCCCAGTTTAGGGAACAAGTCCATGAGGATCTTACCCAGCTTAGGGATCGAGTCCAAGTACTTGGGAAACCTAGACATCAGAATTAGACTCCTGGCCCAGATTTTAATGTGCCTCAACCTCACCCACACCAGGAGCCTAGGAGGACCTTATACCGTGATCCCGAGCATAACCCCAAAAAGCCTAACCATGATATCTATAGTGTGGATCGTGTCTATGAGAGGACCTTACAATATTCTAGACCAGTCACTCAACAACCCAAGTCTTCTAGATCAAACCATTTAGATCCACACCCATGCCCAAGTAAGGTCTCTACTAGCTTGAAACCCAGTGTGACCCAGGTTCCTATATCGCAAGAATGTTGGTTTTGTGGAGAAAGAGGCCATAAATCTAGTCAATGCCCATGCATAGGACTGGCTTGTGCACAGCTAAGTGGTAAGAATCCTAAGGATGACATTAATGAGGGAGAACCCAAGCCTACCAATGAGGAAGAAAGGTTAGGTATGACAAGCCCAGAATCAGTTGACCCGATTACCACTGACCCGAAACCCATTGAAGATGGCATCGAGGAAGTATATGATGCTGGCTTGAGTCTAGTTGATGAATATGAGGGGGAAGAACTTGAAGAATGTGACATCGATACTATTGGTTCCTTACCTGAGGAGACCTTGGAGAGCAACCAAGTGGTAGGACCTAGTTCAGAAATTCAAGAGATTTGTGAGAACCAGGTTCCTTTAGTCAAATACCCCCAGGAAGAACTCATAGTGTTAGCCCGAGCTATCAGTTCGTATCCTCTAATGACAGTCATTCCCCAAGTACCAATTGAAGATCTTTGCGCTGAACTGTTTAAGTTTACCCACCCTATGGTAGATCCTCTCCTTAGGATGACTGAATCAAGCCTCTTACAATTGGACCTTGTTCCATGCCCGGCCACTAAGGTCTCTCCCGAACATCCTTGTCTTGAGTGGATTGATTCACCCAGCCCTGTAGAAGTCCTCCTTATGGCCCCAGACCCCTTCCTTCGCATGACTGACCTACCCTTCTATAGAGTATACCTTTCCGCATCCATAGGTCAAATTTAAAGTCTTGAGGTCGTCATCCATAGGCCCTTCCATGAATCATTCTCTAATCCATTTCTTGAGAAAGTGGATCATTATTTGCTTAGAGAACAAACCTTAACTGTTGCAATCACATGTCCTAGGCTACTTCCCGAACCATCTCTTGATCTATTCCTGGGAGTAGCAAACTTTTCCTTTCGTAAGGATGACCAGTTGACACTCATAGATCACCATTCAAACCTTCAGGTCACCACCTTTAGTCAGCAGGTAATTCGAGACTCCACCTCATATTTCCTCTCTTTCTCTAGGACTTCCAATGCTTCTTACACCATCCAAGTATACTTTGTCGAAGTCTTTAGAATGAACCACGTGTCAGAACCTATTAGGTTTGCCACCTACTTCTGGAAGACCTTATGGCATCTACTCGGCACCCATGATAAGTTTTCATGCTCTGCATGCCATCCTCCGACCCAAGGTCAAACCTAGAGAGCCTTAGTTTGTTAGGTTTAGACCTAGGGTTCCTTTGGAATAAAGTCCATTCTTTAGGAATGCGTCGTCAGTCTAGTTTAGTTTTTCTTGACCCTTTACTAGGCTTTGGCTCAGATTTTGGTTTGATTGAGAGCACCAGGAATTGGGATTTGTATTTTGTCCAGGGCTGAAATTGCATTCAATGTTTCGATCAATAGGTCTATAGGCTAGAGTCCCTTTGAAATTGTTCATGGATACAAGCCTCACACACCACTTGATCTGATTTCACTATTAGCCCACACACACAAGTCTCTTAATGCACTTGCATAGCATGTAAAGGACTTGCATAAAGAAATTCATGCCAAAATAACATTAAGTAATGAAACTTATAAGAAGTTGGCTGATTCTCAAAGACGAGTTAAAACTTTTGTTGAGAGAGACTATGTAATGATTAGGTTAAGACCTAAGCGGTTTTTTTCCTGGAACCGTTAGAAAGTTACATGCTAAAGGAGCTGGACCATTTAGAGTAGTGAAGAGAGTAGGATCCAATGCCTATGTGCTCGAGTTGCCTCCAGAACTAGGCAATAGCTCTACTTTCAACATTACAGACTTAGTAGAGTATAGGGAGCCAGCTATGATTCCTAGTAAGCCTTTGAAACCTAATCCTGTTATTGAGAGTGATCCCGACCCTATGTGTCCACCAACAAACTAGCCTGTGAGGAAAGAGCAGATTGAAAAGATCCTGGATGATCAAGTTATCTCTACTCGTAATCGAGGATACCAAAGATACCTGGTCCGCTGGCAAGGAAGGCTAGATTCTGATGACTCTTGGATCTCCCAAGAAGAATTACAAGAATTGGACCCAGCCTCTTGGAGAGATACCAGAGCCAGCTTGATCCATACTCGATAAGGTCGAGTTCCTCCCACCCCGGGAGAATTGGTGCGGGCACCAGACTCAGAAGAAGACTTCAGGGCTCCATCTGGATCTCTAATTGACCTTGCCCGAAGAATTAGGATTTTCTGGTTTTGTAATAAGGGTTGACTTGGTCAACTCAATTTTAGTCTTGAGTCTGTATTTCCTTGCAATTTAAATTTTGTTGAGTCATGTTGACTCAGTACAAGTCCTAGTAGTGGTCTAGGTCTTCTCCAGGTTGGTGCCACTTTTTTTTCAGTCAAGTCAAGGTCCAGGGTGCCACATTTTTTTCTCCTAGGCCCAAGCAAGTGGGTGCCACACTCCCAGCCACACGCCAGAGTCCAGGAGGCGCCACATCTCCATCCAGTGTCTTTGTTCCCTACACCACAAAAAGTAAGTTTCTTTTTTTTCTTACACCACTTGGGAGAGAAATCCATCAAGATACCTCAATCCAAGGAGGAGACAATTTCTTTTTAGATAAACCCAAGCCAGGATGGCAAGAATTTTTCTTGAAGAGAGGATCAAGGAGGTGCCCCATAATGTTCCATAAAAATCCAAGTTATAAAAGGGAAGAGAGCATGTCTTGGGGAGGAATTCAAGGAGGTTCCCAAAAGTTTCCAAAAGTGCCAAAGCCATGAAAGGAAGAAGCCTAAACTTGTGGAGCAAGACTAGGAGGTGTTCAAATGAGCGAAACCATGAAGGAAAAATCCTTGATTCATGGAGAGATACTAGGAGACACCCCCATAACCTACCATTTGGAGCTGATTTTCAAGTTTTCTTGGAGTTTTTGGGCTGCCCACTCATGGAAAGAGTCTTGGGAAGAGAATTTGATGCCTAAAGTGTGGGTTAGTCCTATTAGTCCCACATGGGAAATGTATAAAATTTTATTTCTTTGTTATGTCTATATATTCAACTCTATGTAACTCTTGAATTTAATGATGAATGAAATTAATTTCTTTGTGAGCAACTTTGTGTTTCTCTCTTCCGTACTTGTGTTCAGGTGTTGAGCTCCATGAGGGAGTAAATCCGGGTTCCCTAGGAACCTTGAGGAGGTGTGAGATCTCCAACCCCAAAACCCTACCAAAACCCTAGGTTAGCCACTTCAATTCCAAACCCTAGCCGCCCATCATCTTCTTCATTCCACCAATCATCCAAACCCTAATCTACCTCATCATCTCACGGCCCCTCTCTTCCAAGTAGAGGCCGACCACCAGCATTCAGGTCCAGATCGGCTACTTCGAATACAGAGCAAATCCCAGAGGAAGCCAGATCAGCATCCAGGAGAATCAGGATTTCAGCAACATCAATTTTTCAAGTTCTTCTTATCTGGTAAATCCTCTCTTTGAGTATCTGATTCCTTAACTTGTTCCTCTTCTTTCCCAGATCCTGAGTTCAGGAGAAGCCAACTCTGTCAAAGGACCAGTATTGGAGGATCCATTGCGAAGATATCCAAATTCGAGGATCCAACAATCTGCTCGAGAGAGTCCTTCCACCAAACTCTGTGAAGATCACTGCCTGGTACATAACCCTTCCCTTCTCTTTATTTCTGTCCTGTTGAAAGTTCAGAGCGAAACCCTAGGTCTGGGAGTTTCTCAACCCCCAGCGATCCTTTACTTCTGAACTACTCTGATAATCTAGTTTTTTTGAATTGTGCTTTCAATTATTATATAGTTTCTTTCAATTTAGTTTAACTTTCCTTTGAGTCAAAGCCGACTTCTGAAAATATAAAAAATTTTAAAAAAATATATATTAATTTTAATTTGCTTACGCATTCCACATATCCGTTCTGCATCATTTTTGGCATCAGAGTTTTTGTCCTGCATCATTTTGGTATCAGAGCTCTCGTTCTGCATCAGTCGGCCAGAATTTGAGGACTCGTGGATCACCCGTGAGGATCTACAGTACCTCAACCCAGACCTACCTAAGCACTATGAGAGCCAAATTGACCTTTACTCGATGGGGTCGAGTTTCTCCCACCCCGGGAGATTTGGTGGGGGCACCAGAATCAGACACAGATTTCTGGGTTCTATTTGGTTAACTTAGTCATGTGTCAAAGTTTTGAAAATTTTGTAATCAATTAATATTGAGTCCTGTAATAAGTTGAGGTTTGTTGATTTGTCTCAACCCTCGACCTAGTCCAATATATTAAGTCCTGTACATCAGTATGAGTCCAAATTTTATACAAGAGATAAGATTACTCTATTTTGGAGTTCCACCAGGCCTCATTCAGGAGCCAGAGGCAATTACATCAGCTTATGGGAGCTAAATTGATACCTAGGAGCCCTAAATGCCCTCTAGATGCCCTGATTCCCTCCAAATGTCATTTCAGATGCCAGATTCCCTCAAGATGATAAAATATTCCATATGCCAGGAGCCTATGTTTCTCAGGTTATTCCAGCACTCCATGTCTTAAAATTCTAAGCCCAAAAAGCAAGCCCAAGCATGAAGAACCAAGATTCCAAGGAATATGCTGATACCAGGGCACCCCAGCTTCCAAGGCCCAAAGCCCATACGCCAATCCAAAGGAGGACGACCCCTTGTTGCCCCTTGAAGCCCAGCACACCTAGGATAGGCATCCTCCATGAGTTGACCAAGTCCAACGTGGTGGAAGAGTTTAAATACAAGAGGGAGTTTGAGTTTTTATTTCATTCAACTTGTATACTCCTAGTTCTAGGTTTATTTTATAGTCTTTCTCCCACTTAAATTATGTAAACCTATTCTAACTAGGAGAAGACTTGTAATCCCTTTAGGAGTGGGCATGGGAACTCTATAAATACCCCACCCCCTCCCCCTCTTGTATTATCTTTTTCTTATGAATACAACCTTGCTGAATTTTCAAGTAATTGCTTTGTGTTTGGTGTTCTAGTTTTGGTTCTCTTGTTCTTGTGTGCTCTCCTTGTGTTCCCGGATTGAAACCCTGCTGCCCTAGCTTCCATCTACATCCTTGGAGATTAGCCATGCCTAGAGAAAGATGCCCTAGCTGCTATCCCAATCAAGCAACTACTTCTTCCCCGGGACATCCACACCTAAACCTAGTTCTTTCAATTCAAAATCCTAGTTCCTTTTCTATTTTTTTTATTTGCTATTTTGATTGACCTTGATGCTTGCAAGATCCCCGAGGTGCTTCACCTCCCATAATGAGGCCTTCTTTGCTTCCTGGACCGCCCATATCAGCCTTCAGATTCAAGGGAGCCGAGGCTTCTTCTTCCAAGCTCCAATCAGAGTGTGAGTGATCCCTTCTACTGCAAAGTTTTCAATCTCTGACTAGTAAGAAACCTTTTCTTCTCCTATTATCTGATTTGATGAAGATAAGATATCCTAAACAGGAAGTTTCTCAATTCTTAGGTCCTGGCTACTTATTATCTTGCATGAGTTCTTTGTGATCATGATGATTCTTTGCATTGCTATCCCATTGCTAGTTCTTGCTTTTATTTGGAAATTTAGCCTACAAACTTAAATTATAAAAAAAATCATAAAAATTTTAGTTTACTATTTTCTCTACATGTTTAGCAGTATTGAAATCATCCCGCATCACTCATTCTTCTTTTTCTTTCTCCTTTTTTTTTTGTTTCTGCTTTGGGCTGCCCGGCATGTCGGGGCCCAGAAATAATGTAAAAACTCCAAGTTTGATCAATGAAATCTTTTTTGTCTTCTCCTTGACTTGTGCATCTTGTTTTCTGGCATTCCAACTTGTATATTCTTGTGTTCTTTACACTTTGCCAAACTTTTTCCCTTCACTTCTTGGCTGCCTATGTGCATTAACTTGTGAAGGCATCTCACTTGGAGGCTCTGAGTCTTTGGGCCATTCTCCACTGAGGTACAACTTCACGAGAAGATTATGGAGGAGTTCTTGATTTGCTGAGTTATTCCCACCTCGCAGGCGAAGTGGTAGGAGGTCTCCGAGCGCTTCACCGGTAGAGGTGTATTCTGAAAGGATTATGCCCTATAAGCCAATATCTGTATCTCCCAGACCATTGTAAATTGACAAATTAATAAAGGCAATAATTTTTTCATCATTCGCTGTGTCATTATATGATGAACCCCATAGATTAGGGCTATGGTTGTAGGGCTATGATGAGATCATACCAGTGAGATCTAAGGCCTTAAAACCCTAATCTAGAATATTCCTAGTCATAGGAACCCTGAGTTGGGGATCAGGGTTTCCGGTAAGACTGGCACATCCTATGTATGCTGAAAAGGGTGACTGCTCTCACTGTCATTTGTGTAGGACACTAATACAAGGATGTGGGTGCTCATTAGTGAATGAGTTCACTGAATAGATCCAGTTTGAGAACATCTAATGGAGCCTTAGCTGCATGTCAATGGATGTTTCACATAGTGGGAGTTGTACAAGTAGTCCTATGACCTGAGACTGCCATAATACCTTATGTACATGAACCCATGCTTTGGTTCAATCTCAATCATGACACTGGGTCATGCACGAGGTTGATGCTGGGTATGGTGAATTGTATATGAAGGTATTGAGTAGGTCAACAAGGAATTGATCACTCCTAGTAGGAGGAGATTGCATCCAGCCAAATTAGGTCAGATGATGATTCAGAAAATCTTTGATCAAAGTACAGATATTAGAAATGATTTCTAATATCAAATTAATTGAATCATTAGTGTATGACTGAGCTGGGAATGAGTATAAACTGGATTTGACATGATTCCATATCCATAGTTATATTCGGGATGCAAGATGATTGAAGGATCGAATTGTACGGGAACTTTCCACTGAAGGGTAGTTTTGGAATTACACCAGAATTTCCATATCTTCCGGGTAGACATGACACGTTGCTAGACGTCAATCTTGTCTTGTGGGTTGATCAAATTAAATGGTTTAATTGGATCACTAATTAGGAGGAGTCCTAATTGACTGACTCGAGTTAGCTCGATTTGACCTAAATCGATTAGAATGAGTTCTGATCAGATTAGGTCAACTTGCACTCGGACCCACTGCTGGCTAAGTATGGAACCCAATGGGTCACACACTTAGGACAGATAATCAAGGATTTAATTTGGAATTAAATCTCGTTTGCAGATGAACACACTAGCATGTGTTGCAAACCATGACTTCCACTTGAATCGGATTCGAGTTAGGGTTCCGATTTGGTCTTTTTTAGATCCAAATTCATTCCGGTTTGAATCTAATTGAAGATTTAAAACGTTGGGCTAATAATAGGCTAGCAATTGGGCTAACCTAAGAGGCTAAACCCCTTTCCCACATCGCCTAAAACCCCTCCCCCTCTCTTCCCACGCGCGCGCGCAAGGAGAAGAGTCCACACGCGCGTGGACTCTTCCAAGACGCGTCTTTGCGTGAAAAGAAAGAATAAAACACCGGTGATTTTTTGAAGAGGCGTGGAAGAGAGTCCACCTAGGCGTGGACTCTCCAAAAGAAAGAAAAATACCGTGGAAAAGAAGAGAAAAACACCGAAGGGGCGCGACTCTTCTTTCTGCGCGCGCCCTTCTGTGTTTTTCACGATCTTTCTTCGCGTCTTCCCATCTCAAAGGCCGTGAGATTAATCCCAAGGGCCGTGAGATTTAAGAAAGAAGACGTGAGAAGGGAGAGAGGGACGTGAGAGGATTTTTCTGAAGGAGAAGGCGCCTCTCTGTCGCCTATTTAAGAAGAAGGCTTCACCGTAAAAATTTATTCCAGATTTTCTACGGCGAAGCCTTGCTTCTCTTTCCTTCTCCCTCTCCAGAAGACTGTTTCCCCCTCCTCTCTTTCTTCTTTGATTCCTTTACAGAGCCTAGGCTCTGTCGAATCTCAGAACAGAAGGAGAGTCAGAGAGAGAAACTCTCCGACGGTAAAGGAAGAAGGCGCCCCCTTTTTCCTTCTTTCTTACATTAAGACAACTTTGTCTTAATTTTCTTCTCCCTCCAAGACAAGCCTTGTCTCACTTTAGGACAAGGGATTATTCTTAAGACAAGAGTGTCTTAAGGGGCCAAAGTTGCCAAAAAAAACTAGGAGAAGGGTAAGAGAGAAAGTTTTAGTCCCTGTTTGGCTAGAGGTGTCCTAGCCAATAGCCCATATATCAAGTTCTTGGGGTAGAACTTGATTGGAAGGAACCCAATTGAGGAGTCACTGTCTTGATCATCTGCCCGTGTGGATCACCATCGGAGGGCGGACAAGTGGACGCCTGGTGTGTTCAAAAGGTTACTCCATTTGGAGTTTATTTCTACATCAGATTGGATATAGCGATCTGAGGTTAGTATCTAAACTATGTTTAAATTTGGACATGCATGTAGTCATAAGTTTTAATTACTAATAAGGAGATTTTGGGATTAGGGTTCGGTCCTGATTTCATAAAGTTTTTGAAATCCACACTTCCGCACTGGTCACCGAACCTAACAGTGGTATCAGAGCCATCCTTATTAGGATTAAAACTTATGAAGTTCAATTCATGATGTAGTATCATGTTAAAGTTTTTATATTGATGCACAGTGCATGTCTTTGATTGAACATGAGTTTGATGATTGCCACCAGTTAGGGTTTTCCACTGAAACCCTAATTGTCTTAGAGATATGAGTAGCCCTGGAGCCATCATACTGAAATAAGGTTGCCCTGGCATAATGGTGTATCCATTATGTGGTAAATGGTTGTCCTAGTATGATGGCACACATTTCACATATTTGCTTAGTTTAAAGCATGTATTAATATATGTGATAGCTTTTAATTGAATGTGCTGGCATTGCATGAACCCCTCTTAAAATTATATTAAGTGGTAGTATAGTTAACCGATAAGCATTATTAGTCATGATGGATAATTAGTCATTTCGGTGTCTAGAAAGGTGGTTCTGGGAAGGTAAAGGGAATCGTGGTTTTTAATTGGTTCCGTTGACTGACCTGGCCAATTTTAAATTGGTGTCTAGGAAAGCAACGGGGGGACCCCCACATCTCTTCCACTAGCCTGGCCGATCTGATTGATTTAATTCTTGACTAACATGCTTGGTGTTAAAATACTATTATTGGCCTTCCTTCATGATAGGTCATCATTGTGTTATGATCTATACTAGGTTTGTTGTGTACACACAAGACCTAATATGGTGACTAACACAATTTTTGGCCTAATACATTATTTGTTTATGGCATGATTTAAAGTAATATTTTGTTGTGAACACACAAGGGTATTACTATTAAAGTCATGACTATATGGCTATGAAGGGTCTTACTTAACTAAAATATTATAGTTTGTTGTGTATACACAAGGCTATTAATATTTTAGAGGCCGAGATAAGTTGAGAATTGTACAGGTTACAATTGGAAAGAGTTTTCCTACCTATGAACTTATATAAGATTTGTTGTGTACACACAAGGTCTTTTATGAGGGATTGGGATCTCAACCCCACTAAGAAAGATCAATTAAGGTTTTCTCGATCATCGTATGGAGGGTTATGATGCTCGATAAAATAGTGGGAGACATAATTAAATTAAAGTCCTAATTTAATTATGTGTTGTCATTTCATGGTTGTTTGCTTATGTTTTCGTTCTTTGTTTAAATGTAGATAAATGGCCTCTTCACTCTCACTCCGTAGTATTTTAGATGCCAACAAATTGACTGGGCCGAATTATGTTGATTGGCTGAGAAATTTGAAAATAGTACTCAGTCAAGAAAGAATTTCCTATATTCTTGATACCCCGATTTTGGAACCACCAAGGGAAGATGCCTCGCAAGAGGAGAAGACCACATATAATATGTGGCAAAATGACTCACTTACTGTCAAATGTGTTATGCTTGCCTCTATGACTAACGAGTTACAGAGGCAGCATGATAGCATGGATACTAACTCCATACTGCTAAATTTAAAAGAGCTTTATGGAGAACACAGTAGAACTGCTAGATATGAAATATCTAAGCAGTTGTTCCGTGCAAGGATGACAGAAGGTACATCAGTACAAGACCATGTATTAAAGATAATTGATCTAATCACTCGATTAGGTCAATTAGGTTTTGTAATGGATGGGGAGTTGAATCAAGACTTGATCTTGCAATCACTCCCAGAGTCATTTTCACAGTTTGTTCTTAATTACCATATGAACAAACTTAATTCTTCCTTGCCTGAGCTGTTGAATATGTTGAAAACAGCAGAGAGCCATGTAAAGAAAAATAAGGCTCCAGTTCTTCTTGTGGATAAGAAGAAGACAGGCAAAAGGGGTTCCAATAAGAGGATGAATCCCAAAGGGGGCATTAAGAAGAAGAAAGGAAAGAAGGCCTCCGGACAGATGACCTGCTTTCATTGTGGCAAGCCGGGTCATTGGAAAAGAAACTGCAAGGTTTACCTTGCAAGTTTGAAGCCTGGTGCATCAGAGGCACCAAAAGGTATGAAAGAAGTTCATACTATTTTGTCATTGGATTCTTCCATTTCAAATACTTGGGTGTTGGATACCGCCTGTGGTCATAACATCTGCAAATCATTGCAGGGACTTCAGGGGCTTAAAGTATTGAAGGAAGGTAACTTTGAGCTCTACGGTGCTGGAGGGGACCCCATCCAAGCAGAAGCTGTAGGGACTTATGTTTTGAAGTTACCTTCAGGGAAGATCTTGGAGCTAAGGAATTGTTACTATATGCCAAAAATCATTAGAAATATCATATCTGTACCCTTGTTACTTAAACAAGGATATACTATGAATGTAATGAGCAGTGGCTGCTCAATTTCTTTATCTAATGAAATTATATGTTATGGCATATTCTGCAATGGTCTCTTAACTCTTTCCACTAATGACAATGTTTTTCATGTTTCTAACAAACGGAAAAGAGATGATGTTAACAATACCTTACTTTGGCATTGTCGACTTGGACATATTAGTGAGACTAGGATTAACAAGTTGTACAAAGAAAATTTCTTTGATCCTTATGACTATGAGTCATTAGGAACTTGTGAATCATGTCTCATGGGTAAGATGACCAAGACTCCATTTAGTGGACATGGAGAAAGGACAAAAGAGTTATTAGGACTCATACACACAGATGTATGTGGGCCTATGACAACTCAAGCCTATGGTGGATACTCATACTTCATCACATTTACTGATGATTTTTCAAGGTATGGATTTGTGTATCTAATGAAACATAAGTCCGATGCTTTTGAAAAATTCTTAGAGTATCAAAGTATGGTAGAGAAACAAACAGGAAAAAGTATAAAGATCCTCCGATCAGATAGAGGAGGTGAATACTTATCCACTGAGTTTCTTGATCACCTTAAAGATAAGGGGATCATCTCTGAATGGACTCCTCCTTATACACCACAATTAAATGGTGTTGCTGAAAGGAGGAATCGTACTTTATTGGATATGGTACGGTCCATGATGTGCTTCACGGAGTTACCTTTTTCTTTCTGGGGATATGCTTTGGAAACAGCAACTCATATCTTGAATAGAGTACCATCTAAAACTGTCTCTAGCACTCCATATGAATTATGGAGAAGTAAGAAACCCAATCTTAAGTATATTAAGATATGGGGATGTCCAGCCTATGTAAAAAGGAATTTTGGACATAAACTAGATGCTAGAGCAGACAAATGTCTATTTATCGGATATCCTAGAGATAGTATAGGATATGTGTTCTACCACCCTACTGAACAAAAGGTTTTGGTCAGTAGGCATGCCACTTTTATGGAAAAGGAATTTATCCTACAAAAGGGCACTGGTAGAAATATCGAACTTAATGAGATTCAACAAATAGACACTTCTCAGTCAAGTAACAACATAGTTAATATAGAACCTGAACACACTCCTATCCGTAGGTCTGATAGGGTGCGACAGGCACCTGAGAGGTATGGGTTCATAATTGAAAATAATGAAGCCCAAATCATTCAAAATGATGAGCCTCTAACCTATACGGAAGCAGTCATGAGTAGAGACTCAGACAAATGGCTGGAAGCCATGAGATCCGAGATGGACTCCATGTATGTCAACCAAGTATGGTCTTTGGTTGATGCACCAGAGGGTATTAACCCTATTGGGTGTAAATGGGTCTATAAAAGGAAGATTGGGGCAGATGGCCAAGTTGAAACTTATAAAGCCAGATTGGTGGCTAAGGGTTTCAGACAAAAACAGGGAATAGATTATGATGAAACATTTTCCCCTGTTGCCATGCTCAAATCCATTCGGATTATGCTTGCTATAGCAGCATATCATGATTATGAGATCTGGCAAATGGATGTAAAAACTGCATTCCTCAATGGTTTCCTTGAGGAAGAGGTTTATATGTCACAACCAGAAGGTTTTGTCTTGGAGACTAAACCTAATCAGGTATGTAGGCTAAAGAAATCCATTTATGGATTAAAGCAAGCATCCAGGAGTTGGAACATCCGATTTGATAAAACAGTCAAAGAATTTGATTTTTTCAAAAATGAGGATGAACCTTGTGTGTACAAGAAGACTAGTGGGAGTGCCATAGTTTTCTTAGTTCTATATGTTGATGATATACTTATTATTGGGAATGATATCCCAATGTTACAATCAGTCAAAGTGTGGTTATCGAAACAGTTTTCCATGAAAGACTTGGGAGAAGCATCCTATATACTGGGTATAAAAATCTATAGAGATAGATCAAGAAGGATGCTTGGCTTGTCCCAGTCTAGGTACATTGACCAGGTGCTAAAGAGATTTAGCATGGAGGAAAGTAAAAGAGGTTACTTACCTATTGGTCATGGCATACGTCTTTCTAAGAGGATGTCTCCTAAGACACCTGAAGAAAGAAATAGAATGAGTTCTATACCTTATGCTTCGGCTATAGGGTCGATTATGTATGCTATGTCATGTACTAGGCCTGATGTGGCATATGCCTTGGGTGTAGCCAGTAGATTTCAGGCTGATCCAGGAGAGGATCACTGGAAGGCTGTGAAAAATATTCTTAAGTACCTGAGAAGGACTAAGGATATTTTTCTTATATACGGAGGATCTGATCTTAAACTAGAAGCCTATTCAGACTCTAGTTTTCAATCAGACCCAGATGATAGTAAATCCATTTCAGGGTATGTCTTTACCTTGAATGGTGGAGCAGTAAGTTGGAAGAGCACTAAACAGCAGACTGTAGCTGACTCAACTACCGAGGCAGAGTACATAGCTGTCAGTGAAGCCGCCAAGGAAGCTGTCTGGATGAAGAAATTCATCACAGAGTTGGGAGTAGTTCCTGAGATTGAGAACCCGGTGCCACTCTATTGTGATAACACTGGAGCAGTTGCTCAAGCTAAGGAACCGAGAGCCCATCACAAGTCCAAGCACATTCTGAGACGCTTCCATCTTGTCCGAGAGATAATCGAAAGACAAGAAGTCTGCATCAATAGAGTAGATACAAAGAACAACATAGCAGACCCGTTCACTAAGGCTCTACCACAGCGGGAGTTTGATCGCCACCTCGATTGTATGGGGTTAAAGAATAAGAGCGATTGGCTTTAGTGCAAGTGGGAGATTGAAAGGATTATGCCCTATAAGCCAATATCTGTATCTCCCAGACCATTGTAAATTGACAAATTAATAAAGGCAATAATTTTTTCATCATTCGCTGTGTCATTATATGATGAACCCCATAGATTAGGGCTATGGTTGTAGGGCTATGATGAGATCATACCAGTGAGATCTAAGGCCTTAAAACCCTAATCTAGAATATTCCTAGTCATAGGAACCCTGAGTTGGGGATCAGGGTTTCCGGTAAGACTGGCACATCCTATGTATGCTGAAAAGGGTGACTGCTCTCACTGTCATTTGTGTAGGACACTAATACAAGGATGTGGGTGCTCATTAGTGAATGAGTTCACTGAATAGATCCAGTTTGAGAACATCTAATGGAGCCTTAGCTGCATGTCAATGGATGTTTCACATAGTGGGAGTTGTACAAGTAGTCCTATGACCTGAGACTGCCATAATACCTTATGTACATGAACCCATGCTTTGGTTCAATCTCAATCATGACACTGGGTCATGCACGAGGTTGATGCTGGGTATGGTGAATTGTATATGAAGGTATTGAGTAGGTCAACAAGGAATTGATCACTCCTAGTAGGAGGAGATTGCATCCAGCCAAATTAGGTCAGATGATGATTCAGAAAATCTTTGATCAAAGTACAGATATTAGAAATGATTTCTAATATCGAATTAATTGAATCATTAGTGTATGACTGAGCTGGGAATGAGTATAAACTGGATTTGACATGATTCCATATCCATAGTTATATTCGGGATGCAAGATGATTGAAGGATCGAATTGTACGGGAACTTTCCACTGAAGGGTAGTTTTGGAATTACACCAGAATTTCCATATCTTCCGGGTAGACATGACACGTTGCTAGACGTCAATCTTGTCTTGTGGGTTGATCAAATTAAATGGTTTAATTGGATCACTAATTAGGAGGAGTCCTAATTGACTGACTCGAGTTAGCTCGATTTGACCTAAATCGATTAGAATGAGTTCTGATCAGATTAGGTCAACTTGCACTCGGACCCACTGCTGGCTAAGTATGGAACCCAATGGGTCACACACTTAGGACAGATAATCAAGGATTTAATTTGGAATTAAATCTCGTTTGCAGATGAACACACTAGCATGTGTTGCAAACCATGACTTCCACTTGAATCGGATTCGAGTTAGGGTTCCGATTTGGTCTTTTTTAGATCCAAATTCATTCCGGTTTGAATCTAATTGAAGATTTAAAACGTTGGGCTAATAATAGGCTAGCAATTGGGCTGACCTAAGAGGCTAAACCCCTTTCCCACATCGCCTAAAACCCCTCCCCCTCTCTTCCCACGCGCGCGCGCAAGGAGAAGAGTCCACACGCGCGTGGACTCTTCCAAGACGCGTCTTTGCGTGAAAAGAAAGAATAAAACACCGGTGATTTTTTGAAGAGGCGTGGAAGAGAGTCCACCTAGGCGTGGACTCTCCAAAAGAAAGAAAAATACCGTGGAAAAGAAGAGAAAAACACCGAAGGGGCGCGACTCTTCTTTCTGCGCGCGCCCTTCTGTGTTTTTCACGATCTTTCTTCGCGTCTTCCCATCTCAAAGGCCGTGAGATTAATCCCAAGGGCCGTGAGATTTAAGAAAGAAGACGTGAGAAGGGAGAGAGGGACGTGAGAGGATTTTTCTGAAGGAGAAGGCGCCTCTCTGTCGCCTATTTAAGAAGAAGGCTTCACCGTAAAAATTTATTCCAGATTTTCTACGGCGAAGCCTTGCTTCTCTTTCCTTCTCCCTCTCCAGAAGACTGTTTCCCCCTCCTCTCTTTCTTCTTTGATTCCTTTACAGAGCCTAGGCTCTGTCGAATCTCAGAACAGAAGGAGAGTCAGAGAGAGAAACTCTCCGACGGTAAAGGAAGAAGGCGCCCCCTTTTTCCTTCTTTCTTACATTAAGACAACTTTGTCTTAATTTTCTTCTCCCTCCAAGACAAGCCTTGTCTCACTTTAGGACAAGGGATTATTCTTAAGACAAGAGTGTCTTAAGGGGCCAAAGTTGCCAAAAAAACTAGGAGAAGGGTAAGAGAGAAAGTTTTAGTCCCTGTTTGGCTAGAGGTGTCCTAGCCAATAGCCCATATATCAAGTTCTTGGGGTAGAACTTGATTGGAAGGAACCCAATTGAGGAGTCACTGTCTTGATCATCTGCCCGTGTGGATCACCATCGGAGGGCGGACAAGTGGACGCCTGGTGTGTTCAAAAGGTTACTCCATTTGGAGTTTATTTCTACATCAGATTGGATATAGCGATCTGAGGTTAGTATCTAAACTATGTTTAAATTTGGACATGCATGTAGTCATAAGTTTTAATTACTAATAAGGAGATTTTGGGATTAGGGTTCGGTCCTGATTTCATAAAGTTTTTGAAATCCACACTTCCGCACTGGTCACCGAACCTAACATATTCCACCTCGACTGGGATCAGCCCCAAGTGTTCACGCCGAGACCGAGCTCGGGTCTTGCCCTTGTCGGATCTATCAGGTGACTGAGAGGTGCCAGGCTTCGGAAGCTTCTAGGCTTTAAGAGTGCCGGGCTTCAAGAGTTTCTGGTGCCGGGGTTTCCAGTCTTTAGGTGCCGGGGTTTCTAGTCTTTAGGTGCCGGGCTTAAAAAGTTTCCGATCTTAAGTTCCCAGGCTCCAGAAGTTTTTGGTACCGGGGTTTCCGGTCTTTAGTTGCCGGGCTTAATTAGTTTCCAGTCTTGAGTTTCCGAGCTTCAGGAGTTTTCGGTGCTGGGGTTTTCGGTCTTTAGGTGCCGGGCTTAAAGAGTTTCCGATCTTGAGTTCCCAAGCTTTAGGATTTTCAGTGCCGGGGTTTTCAGTCTTTAGGTGCCGAGCTTAAAGAGTTTCCAGGCTTCAGGAGTTTTTGGTGCCGGGGTTTTCGGTCTTTAGGTGCCGGGCTTAAAGAGTTTTCGGTCTTGTATTCCTGGGCTTTAGGAGTTTCTAGTGCTGGGGTTTCTGGTCTTTAGTTGCCGGGCTTAAAGAGTTTCTGTTCTTGAGTGCTGGGCTTCAGGAGATTCCAGGCTTAAGTTCTGGGCTTCAGGAGTTTTTGGACTTGAGTGCCGGGCTTCAGGAGTTTTTAGGTTTGAGTGCCGAGCTTTAGGAGTTTCTGGGCTTGACTGCCAGACCTGGGGTCTGGCATCGATATTCCTGCAAGGCAAAAGTGATTTGCACAAAGAGGATCTTTATTATTAATGAAGGAAGGCCTTACATTACTGATAATACATTCTCAGGTTACCGGCATTCCACATCTATGAAAATCAGGCATCGCCCAGCTCTGCCAGATAGTAGGCTCCATGTGGAAGAGCCTCGACTACCTCATATGGGCCTTCCTAGTTCGGTGAGAGCTTGCCGCACTCCCGAGGCTGGAAGGCTTCAGCTTGATGTAGCACCAGGTCGCCCGGACGGAAGAGCTTCGATTTTACACATGCATTGTAGTACCGAGCTACTCGCTGATGATAAGCCACCATCCGGAGTCGAGCCTTGTATCTGGTCTCCTCGAGGAGGTCCAAGTTGAGAAGAAGGCATGCCTGATTCTCTGCTTCATCATATTGTTGTACCCATAGCATAGGCACACTGAGTTCAACTAGGACAACGGCCTTTGCACCGAAGATGAAGTTGAAAGGCATCTCATCCATGGCCATCCTGGGTGTTGTATGGCAGGCCCAAAGAATGCTAGGAAGTTCTTCTGCCCACCTGTCCTTGGCCTGGTCTAGCCTTGTTTTGAGCCCTTGGAGGATGGTCCGGTTGGTCACCTCGGCCTCTCTGTTGGTCTGTGGGTGGGTCACCGAGGTGAAGTGATGTTGAATGCCGAGGTCGACATAGAACTCTTCGAACTCTTTGTTCTCGAACTGTCGTCCATTGTCGGTGATGATGCTACGGGAGAGTCCGAAGTGGTAGATGATCGACTTCTAAAAGAACTGCTGGACCTTGGGTTCGATGATCCTTGCTAGCGACTCCGCCTCCACCTATTTGGTGAAGTAGTCGATAGCCACTATCAGGAATTTGCGATGTCCGGATGCAGGAGGGAATGGACCTAGGATGTCCATCTCCTACTGGGTGAACGGCCAAGGTGAGGAGAGCTGGGAGAGCGGTGCCGCTGGTTGACACTGTATGTGAGCATAGCACTGACACCGGTCATACTTCTTCATGAAGTCGGTGATGTCTTCCCTCATGGTTTCCCAATAATATCCTTGATGGAGGGCCTTGTACGCTAGTGTCCTATCTCTAACGTGATTCCCACAGAGGCCTTCGTGTATATCTTGGAGCATGAAGGCTGCCTCTGCAGGTCTTAAGCACTTCAAGAGTGAATAGGAGTATGATCGACGGTAGAGCTATCCTTCCATCAGGATGAATTGCGAGGCCTTCTTCTTGATAAGGCCGGCCTCTGTGCGATCTTCTGGTAGGGTGCCGTCAATGATGTAACAGATATACTTATCCATCTAGCTCAGCTCCGGGATGACTTGCTGCACCTCGCCGGGAGTTTCGTAGCTTGAGTTTTCAAGATATTCAATGCGAGCACGTCCCAGTGATGAGTTCGGCACGGTCGCGAGTCTTAATTGCGTATTGGTGCGAGCGTTCTCTCCATGAGGAATGTGGGAGATGCTGAAGCGATGGAATCCTGTCGTGCTCGAGTGGACATGCTCCACGTACTTCATCATCTAAGGAACTCTAGCTTCATACTCTCTAGAGACTTGTCCAGCCACCAGCTAAGAGTCGGTGAAGATCTTCAGGCTATGTACATCCAGCTCGCAGGATACCCTCAGACCCATGAGGAGTGCCTCATACTTCGCCTGGTTGTTTGTCGTAGTGAACTTGAAGTGGAGTGCACATTCAGCTACAACCCATCACCGTTGGCAAGGATGAGACCTGCTCTGCTTCCTCCTGCATTGGACGTGCCATCCACATGGAGGATCCAAGACTCCTCCACACTTTCTTGCTCCATTTGGTGCTCCAGTGTGATATGCTCCTGCTCTTCAGTAAGTCCCATGCACTCGACCAAGAAGTCGGCCAGCACCTGGGCCTTTTGAGATGACCTCGACTGGTACGCGATGTTGAACTCGCTGAGCTTCAATGCCCACTTGGCCAAGCATCCGGATGTGTCGGGGCAGCTAAGCACGGCCCTCAGGGATTGATCCATCAGGACCATGATCGGATGTGCTTGGAAGTACGGCCTGAGATGCTGGGCAGACATAATAAGAGAAAAAATGAGCTTTTCGGATTAGGTGTACCTGATCTCTGCATCTCAAAAGATTTTGCTAGCATAGTACACCAGCTTATGGGATCCATCTTGATCCGTGCAGACGAGAACCGAGCGACAGCCCACGGGGTGACCACCAGGTATAGCAAGAGTTCTTCTCCCTCCTTCGGCCTAGAGAGTAGTGGCGGTGATGCCAAGAAATCCTTCAGCTCCTCGAAGGCTGCTCTGCATTCTTCGATCCAGATGAAGTCGTGCATTTTGCATAGCACCTTGAAGAAAGGGAGACAATGGTCTATCGACCTCGAGATGAACCAGCTCAATGCTGTGATCCGACCCGTCAAGCGCTGGACTTGCTTCTTCGAGATCGGATGCTCCATGTTTACAATTGCCTGGACCTTCTTTGGGTTCACCTCGATTCCCCTCTAGGTAACCATAAAGCCAAGAAACTTCCCTGCTGCTATGTCGAAGGGGCACTTCGTCGGGTTCAACTTCATTTTATGCTCCCGGAGGTTGTGGAAGGCTTCCACCAGGTCGGCGACATGGTCCGAGCTCAGCTTGCTCATGTCGAGCATGTCGTCGACATACACTTGCATGTTTCTACCAATCTGATCCTTGAAGACCCGATTGACTAGTCACTGGTACATGGCTCTAGCATTCTTCAAGCCAAATGGCATCATCCAATAGCAGTACATCCCTCAGTCGGTGATGAAGGCAGTATGCTCCTCGTCCTCCAGATGCATCTGGATTTGATTATACCCAGAGAATGCATCCATAAAGGAGAGCAAGCAGTGCCCCAAGGTGGCGTCCACTAACTGGTCAATCTTCGGCAGGGGAAAGCTATCCTTCGGACAGGCTCGATTGAGGTCGGTGTAGTCCACGTAGATCCTCCATTTGCCATTGCTCTTCTTTACCATAACTACATTCGCCAGCTAGCTAGGATATTGCACTTCACAAATAAAGCTGGCTATGAGGAGTTTATCCACCTCCTCGTTGATCGCCCGTTGCCTGTCCGGGGTGAAGCTCTTCTTCTTCTACTGAACAGGCCGGTACTTCGAGTTGATGCTCAACTTGTGGATGATGATGTCAGGGGGGATCCCTGGCATATCGACCACCATCCAGGCAAACATGTCAGCATTCGCTCGAAGGAATTCCAACAGGTGTGCTCGCTCATCCTCTGGCAGCTCGGCCCTAACTTGCACCGTCTTCATCGAGTTGACCCCGAGTGGGTATGATAGCAGGCGCTCGACCGGACCACCTCTAGGGTCCTGCATCCTTTGATCGAGGTCATCCATGCTGGTGTCATCCTTGGACACCTTTGCCCCAGGAATAGCTTGGAGACAATGCTGGATTGGCTAAGGTGCCCCCCTCATTTCTCTGACACCATAAGGGGTAGGAAACTATACCAGAAGCTGCTTGGTTGAAATGACCACGTCGAGCAGATCAAGCCCGGGTCGACCAAGAATCACATTGTAGGCAGAGGGAAACCTAACAATGGTGAAGGTCATCATGATGGTGCTATGCCGAGGTGGGACCTCGGCAGTAACTAGGAGAGTGATCTCCCCTTCAACTCCCATAGAGTATCCTATGAAATCGACTAGGAGAGTGTGCACAGGTCTGAGCTAAGCAAAGGATAGATTCATCCTAGAGAAAGCATCGTAAAAAAGGACATCAGTCAAACTTCCACTGTCGACCATAATCCATTTTACAAGATGCTTTGCGATCGTCATCTCGATGACCATAGCATCATTATTTACATTTTCAACCCCAGATTCCCTCTCTCTTATAAATGGGAGTACATTTTCTGACCCCTCTCCTCCCCGGGCCCTCTTGGGGGTGCACTCGATTCCCCAATAGATCATCCCCATGGGCTCTCGATAGGATGGTTGTCGACTGCAGGGAATGGAGGGAGAGCAGTGAGTGCCTGAGGTTCCGCCGGGGCCTTGCCCCCCACGAACCTTCTGAGGTAGCCCCTCCTTTTGAGGTCTTCAATCTCCCACTTGAGGTGCTGGCATTTCTCGGTGTCGTGGCCATGGTCATGGTGAAATTGGCACTACTTTGTCTTGTCGCAATCGTTAGACGGCCTTAGTGGAGGTGGGCACTTCAGGTAGTGCTCGCCCTGAATCTCCATGAGGATCTTCATCCTCAGGGCTAGGAGAGGCATATAAGTTTCTTCTGGGATGGGGGCCTAATGAGGACCTTATAGATCTCAAGGTGGTCCAGGGGGTCAGTGGTCCCATCGTAGGGATCCACTTGTGGCATGCAGAATTGAGTTGGGATCGGTTCCCCTAGGATCTCTCAAGAGAAAGGGGGCAGGCATCATAGCCCACAGGCTCACGGAGAAGTCCTGCAGATTGGCAAACCGATGGGATAGCTCTGCCAGCTTATGCTCCTATTCCTCTAGGCTCTTTTCTTCCATGCACCTGATGGCCTCATCGATTGACCCCTCCACTGAGGCCGACGGAGGAGGTGAGGGTGGTAGCTAAGGGGGTTCACGACAGGAGGCCTTTCCCATGTGACCTTGATGGTGCTGGGCAGCATCCTGCTTATAGGTCGGAGATCGGCTTTCCCAGTCAGCCGACCCATTCCAGTGTCTTTTTATCGGGCTCTTGTGGCTTTCCCGATGGTCTGTTATGGGTCGCGGTAGTGACTGCCTTCCTTGGAAGGACCACAGACTATCGTGGGGTGCGGCAGCTTGGGCCGCGGGAGTCCCTGGCTATTAGTTGGTGGCTAGGGATCGGTGCTGGTGTTGCAGCTGGTGCACTGCTATAGTGAGAAGTTACATCTACTGGGCGAGTGCGGCCAGCTGAGCATCCATCAGAGGGGGCTGCGGTGGAGCGGGGAGCTCCCTCCTTGGACTGTGCGGGTCACCTCGAGAAGGGGGATCCCCCATACGGCTGGTGGAGACTTCTCTCGCTCGTGTCACCACCATGCTCCCTGTGGGCTACTTGCTAAGGGGATTGGCTTGGATCAGAATGCATTCTGCCTTCCCCTACCTGGCATGCCAATTTGTTGTCACCTTGAACGCCATGGCCTGTAGCTGGAGATGGCTTCGAACCGCACCTCATTGCTCAAGATCCTGCTTGGTGACCTGAAACCTGCAAAAAAGAGAAGACCCAAGCTAGTGATCCCGGCGGGGGCACTCCGATATCAAGTCAGTGGCGATCTAGGAGAACAGATCCTCCCAATCGAGCCCTGCAGGTGGACTCCATGCTAGGAGGGAAGATTTATGGATTGAAAGAATATAAATGGGTTAAGAGCAGAGCGCGGGAAGTGGCAGTCAAGGAGAGCTCGGGCTAGGTGGTTGTGTCCGTCAAGATCCTTCCGACGGGTCTCCAGTAGCCTGGAGTACTTGGTCTCCCCCATGGGCTGCCCCGCTAGCTCGATTGTTTGATTGCTCGAATTGACTTACCTTGTTCGAACCTTGGAGAATCTCTTTTAACTAGAGTCGTTGCATGTCGCTTACCTTGGGATCTTGCCCTCACTTGCAGGCACATGCGGCAATGTCCGGTGCCATGCACGAGGTGCCTTTCCCCATCCGTGATAGGGAAAGTACCGTGCGCTCTGAACCTCCTTCTGGTCACTCCATTTCAGGAAGCCTGGCAGGGCCTCGATCGGCGGGCAGCCACCCCCTGGATTCGAATCCTTTGGGTTGACTTCCTCTTTCAGGTGGCACAGATGGTTGGTTGGGAGCGCAGTGCCTCGATTGGGGTACACCTTCCCTTCCGGTGAAAGTGGTGGTTGAGGTAGTTATTGCAGCCTGGCGGGCATCCCTTCATAGTCTTTAGGCAGCTCACCACTGTTCAAGGAAGGTGGTGACATCCTCCGGCTGCAAGGTGCTTCGTTTGAGGTGGGGCAAGCTCAGGAATGTAGAGCTCGACTTTGGCCACGATGTCTCGACCTCGATGGGAGCCAGCCGGGTGAAGGAGTCCAGGTGGAGGTGAAGCTCGACTTCGGCCATGGTGTCTCAACCTCGAGGGGAGCCAGCTGGGTGAAGGAGTGCGGGAGGACGTGGAGCTTGAGTTTAGCCATGACGTCTCGACCTTGTGGGGAGCCAGCTGGGTAAAGGAGTCGGGGCGAAAGCAGACCTCGACTTCAGTCGCGGCATCTCGACCTCGAGGTGAGCTAGCCGGGTGAAGGAGTCTGGGCAGAGATGGAGCTCGACCTTGGTCGCGGCATCTCGACCTCGAGGTGAGCCAGTCGGGTGAAGGAGTCCGGGTAGAGGCGGAGCTCGACTTCGGTCACGGCATCTCAACCTCGAGGGGAGCCAGCCGGGCGAAGGAGTCTGGGCAAAGGCGGAGCTCGACTTTGGCCATGGCATCTTGACCTCGAGGAGAGCCAGTCGGGCAAAGGAGTCCGGAAAAAGGCGGAGCTCGACTTTGGCCGCAGCATCTCGACCTCGAGGGGAGCCAGCCGGGCAAAGGAGTCTGGGCAAAGGCAGAGCTCGACTTCGAGCGCAGCATCTCGACCTCGAGGGGAGCCAACCGGGCAAAGGAGTCCAGGCAGAGGCAGAGCTCGACTTCGACCGTGGCGTCTCGACCTCGAGGGGAGCTAGCCAGGAAAAGGAGTCCGGGCAGAGATGTCCATCATGGTAGCTTTATCCAACGTGGCATCTGATGGGGTCTGACATGAGTCAACATCAGCGATCTCGCCATATCACTACTACTTGGGTATTGGATACCGGAAGTTCTATTCATATTTGTAATTCTTTGTAGGGGCTTCAAGTTAGTAGAAGATTCGAGGATGGCAATAAATTTTTGAACATGGGAAATGGAAGTCAAGTTCCAGTCCTGGGGTTGGGAGTTATCAAGCTAGTTTTCGAGTCTTGTAATGTCATTTTGAATGGCTGTCATTACTGTCCATCTTTTCTTATGAATATCATTTCAATGGGCCAGTTGACCAATGAAAATTATGAATTTTCAATAAAGACTAATGTTTTTTCTATCATTATGAATGGTGTGAAACTTATAGATAGATGTTTAAGTAATGGCATATACTTACTATCATGACCTGTTACAGTAATGACAACTTCTTGCAAATGCTCTAGGATAGATAATGTCAATGATGCTTATCTCTGGCACTGTAGGCTAGGTTATATTAACAAGAATAGGATTAACAAGTTAGTTGGAGAAGGTCTTCTGAATATCAGTGATTATGAATCACTGCCAACTTGTGAATCTTGTCTTGTTAGTAAAATGACCAAATCACCTTTTACTAGAAAAGGTAAGCAAGCCAATGATATTCTTAGTTTGGTACATACTGATGTATGTGGACTGATGAATATTAGTGCCAGGGGTGGGTATAACTATTTCATTATGTTTATAGATGACCTATCCAGGTATGGTTATGCCTTCTTAATGAAACATAAATCTGAGTAGTTTGAAATGTTCAAACGATATCGTAATGAAGTAGAAAAAAAATTAGAAAGTTTATTAAAACCCTTCGATCAGATCGAGGTGGTGAGTATCTTTCTAGTGAGTTTCTGATTTATCTTGAGGAGAATGGGATTCTTTCTTAATGGACTCCTCCAGGGACACCTCAATTAAATGGAGTGTCTAAAAGGAGGAATCAAACTCTATTAGATATGGTCCAATCCATGATGGGCTTAGCCACTCTACCTATATCCTTTTGGGGATATGCTCTTGAGTCAGCATGTTATCTTCTGAATAGCGTTCCTAGTAAATCCATTGACAAAACTTTATATGAGATATGGACTAGGTGTAAGCCAACACTTTCACATCTTCGGGTTTGGGGGTGTTTGGCTTATGTCAAACATTTGTAGATGGATAAACTTGGATCTAGATTTGACAGGTGCCTCTTTGTTGGGTATCCAAAGGAGTCTAAAGGGTATTACTTCTATCTGCCTGAGGAATATAAAGTTTCATCAATCTTAGGGATACCTTTTTGGAAAGGGAGTACCTTATTGAAGGCACTCGAGCTGCTGAGGTTGAACTTTGGAAAGTTTAACAGGTAAAGGAAACAATACATTCTAGGACCGCTATAGAACTAGATTTCATAAGATGTGAGCCTATTATGTAACCATTAAGGAGATCCAGTAGAGTACCACGTCAGCCGAATAGATACTACAATTTTTTGGTCTGAGATAGTGATCCTGTTGAGCTCGATGAGAACAACGAGGACCCAATCACCTATATGGATGCAATGCAGAGATCTGACTCTAAGAAATGGCTTGTGGCCATGAAATTTGAAATGGAGTCCATAGAAATCAACAATGTGTGGACATTAGTTGATCCACCTGAAGGGATAAAACCAATTGGATGCAAATGGATCTTTGAAAGGAAGAGAGGCATAGTTGGACAGGTGGAGACCTATAAAGCTCGTCTGGTTGTTAAGGGATCATCAACGTTATGGTATAGACTATGATGAGTTGTTTTCTCCTATGGAAATGCTCAAGTCTATTTGGATTACGCTTGCTCTGGCAGCATATCTAGACTATGAAATCTGGCAAATGAATGTCTGAACAGCTTTCCTAAATGGTGAGTCGGAAGAGGAGGTGTATATGATGCAACCTGAAGGGTTCGCATCCATAGATGAGTCTAAGGATGAAAACCCTATAGAGGTCCATTTATGGACTGATGCAGGCATCTTGGAGTTGGAACATGTATTTTGATAAATGTATTAAGACATATGGCTTCGTTAGGAATGGAGAAGAACCCTGCATATATAAATGGGCTAATGGTTCTGTAGTTGTATTTCTTGTTCTATATATGGATGACATTCTCTTAATTGGGAATGACATTCCTGCATTACAGGAAATAAAGATCTGGTTGTCATCTCAGTTTTCTATGAAGGACTTGGGTGAAGCTTCCTACATACTTGGTATGAAAATCTATAGAGATAGATTTAGGAAGCTTTTAGGATTGTCTCAATCTACGTACATAGACACTATGTTGAAATGGTTCAGCATAGAAAATTCCAAGAAAGGCTATCTTCCGATAGGCCATGGAATTAATCTTTCCAAGAAAGATTATGTGACAACTCTTGAGGAGAGAGAACATATGCATAAGATTCCATATGCTTCGATAGTGGGTTCTATCTTGTATGCCATGAACCAGACGTGGCATACTCACTAAATGTGAGTAGATACCAGTCTGACCCAGATGAGGCACATTAAAAGGTAGTAAAGACTATCCTTAAGTATTTGCAAAATACTAAAGACCAATGGCGATTTATGGAGAACCTGACTTAAAACTTGTAGGGTATACTGATTCTAGTTTTTAGTCAGATAGAGATGATAGCAAGAGTGTATCCAGATTTGTGCTTCCCCTGATTGGAGGAGCTATCTGCTGCAAAAGTTCCAAGCAGCATATAGTGGCAGACTCAGTTTGCGATGTAAAGTACATTGCAGCATCAGATGCTTTTAAGGAGGCTTTGTGGTTGTGCAAGTTTTTAGATGAGCTAGGAGTGGCACCTTCCCTGGATGGTCCTATTCTAGTGTATTGTGACAGCACTGGATCCATTGCTCAAGCCAAAGAGCCAAAGTTCCATCAGCATACCAAGCACATTCTGCATCGCTACCAACTTGTACGAGAGATCATGGAACGAGATGATATCAAACATACGAAGATCGATAGAAAGGAAAATCTGGCCGACCCCTTCACTAAAGCCATCGGAGTTCAAGAGTTCAACGATTATAAATGGAAGATGGGAATACGATTCTATTCTGATTGGCTTTAGTCCAAGTGGGGTTGCTAAAAAATATGTCCCAAAGCCAATCATCTAGCTTGTAGATGGTTAAGCTACTGTTGTAATTGTATATGAATTATATTAAATAAAATATATATTCTGGCTGTTCATCATATTTTACAAATTCCTATAATGAACTCTTGTGTGATGAAGTCCTTAAGACTATTTTGATGTGATATAGAGATGATATATCATCTAGTCCTTAAATTCGTTCGTGACCAAATGATACATTATCACAAGACGATAATGTATCAAGTGTAGGTCATTGTATGTCATAGTCACTGGTTGTCCTCTTAACCAAGGAGTGTAGAGACACCATATGGCATGCAGGTGTTGTGTATGACACTTCACCAAACATGCCCATCTGTAGAACATTCTGATGGGGACATCGACCAGCTCAGCCCAGAAGCTAGCCCAGAACCTGAAGTCCAGCCTAGAATCCAGCCCAACCCAAAACCTGAAGCCAGCCCAATCCAAAACCTGAAGCCAACCCAGCCCAAACCCTGAAGCCTCAATCGATGCAGCATATATCCCAGAGCAGCATGGATCTCGAAGTAGCATGAATCTTGAAGCACATCCAAATAAAGATAAGAGTAATTTTTATGGGTGTACAAGGGATTGGGATATTAGGATATTTTTTTAAGATTTATCTCAATTATTTGAAAGTTATTTTTAAAATTTAGTTGGATTAGTTTATTTTAATAGTTTGAATGTATTAAGATTAAGGTTGAGGTATCAGAATATCGGATATCTCAGAGTAGCCTATTTATTATTTTATCGATCAAATAAAATCAAACGATGAATTTTTAGGATTGGAAAAAAATAAGAACTCTTGGTTAAGGAGAGGGTGCATCACTCCTGGTTAAGGAGAGGATACTGATGACCTATATGGTCACTCTGGTTAAGAGTAGGTGCTGAAACCTGGGTGGGGAACCCAACCATGGTTTTTACTTTTTTTTCTTCCCAAATTTCCATTCCATCTTTCTTCTTTATTCACGTTATTTCCCCTTTCTCCTCTATGTTTCCCTTCTTCTCTAGAATCAACCACCGATCCATCTTTCCGAATCTGCCCGACTGCCATTTTTCAGATTCGCCCAAGTGACCAACCATCGAAACCCCCTGTGCATAGATCTCCACGTGATGCCATCGCCTTGCACCACCGACACCGATCTAGAAGATCCAAGCCACGATCAAAGTTCTCGCCCTGGCCTCCTCCTCCTTCCATCGGTCCGACACAGTCTAGATCCACTCGATGCCTTCCATTCGAAAGATCCACTGACCACCATCTCTTTCCTGCTCCACCTTGAAATAGTCCATGAAGAAGCCACTATCATCCTCACCCCCGGATCCACTACGATCGAGCCTCCGCCCGACCTTCGACCCATCCATCCACTATCTTTGCCCAAAGCTGACACCGATGAAACCCCTCCGTTCAAGACCGTCTTCTGCCTACTGCCTTTTGCAAAGGCTTCATCTCCCCGTGATGCCCACTCTCTACTTCTGGCTAACTTCCAATCCTGCTAGAAGACCACCATGCAACTCCATTAGCACCGACCGAGACCATCCTCAACCGGCTCTGTCGATCATTTTCCCCAAGCAAACCGGCCATCTTTTCCTCTGTGCCATAGATCCACACGATGACCATTCCACCGGATCTCCTCCCATCTGGAGAAGTCCATGGCCAGACCAACATCTACCAGCCCTGATGGATTATGGCCGTCCATCTCCTCCGCTCCCCATCTTCGCTCGCGATGCCATATTGACAGCCTCCTGGCTCTCTACTGTCATGATGCCTATCACCCACCAGAGAGCAACGCCACCACCTTCTCGAGCCACCATCTTCCTTCCTCACTACCGTCGATGGCGAGAGCCCACCGAACTTGCTCCTTCGATGCTGATTCCTTATTTGCACGTCCATCAAAACACCAAAGGAACCCTTGGATGAACGTGAAAGCAACAGGGGGCATACCACACGGGTCTCAAAGCATAGCTAGTTTCCCCCTTTGCCAACGTCTATTTCAGTTAAAAAAATAGAAAAATAAAAAAAACAAAAAAAGGAGAAAAAATATGGAAAAATGGGTTTATTTGAATAATTGGGTTTGAGCTAACCTAACCTAGGGTCATTTCTTAATGACCAGTGGTCTGATCTCCTAGAATAAATATTGATCGAGGTCTATCTCGCATCACATTCTTTCTGCCAAAGAGTAGTTCACATTAGGATATGGATATATGTGTTCCTTTGACTTAAGATCACCATGGTAGCTTGCAAGTAACTCATTGTGCTTAGGTACCGAACTACCCGGATTTCTAGTCCGGTGATGAAAGGTTGTTGGGTACAGTCAAGTACTTGTATAGCAGTGGTTGGATCAAGATGAGATTAACCCTTCCAAAAGAGTTTGGAGTGAATAACTCATTATGTCTTAATTGAGTAAAACCTTGGCCATGGTAGTCCTTGTAAGTAGTTACAGGGATTTTGAGTTTGAGACATATTGTGATGAACTATTCTAGGGTTGGGCAGTTGAACCCTAAGTCATCTGGAGCATTGAGGGTTAAAGGAATGTATTATATGATTATTATATCCATTTGATTCTTGATAGTTCCTCTACAACCTTTGACCTATCTGGAGGCTGGGTGTCATTGCTGGATGATGACTTTGGCTGGTACTAAAAGTGTTCCAGTACTACCGGCTTAGTGTTCGAACCTATGGGGTCATACACCATAGGAATTTCTGATTGACATAATGGCTATTGAATGATTGGGAATCATTTTTGGACTCTTTGGACAATTTGATTGTCCATCTACATTTTGGAGTCAACTAGAGTTATGAGTCGACTCAATTATAGGGATTTGATGATTTGTCAAATGTTGATACATCATGTTACAAATATTGTGACAAAGGTTTTAATTACTAAATGTTGATAATTATATGGAGGGTTAGTGGCAATGTGATTGCTTGATTAACTCAATTTGATTGAGTAATCTAGTTTAGGTCAAATCAAATGTGATTTGGTTTGGGCTTGGGTTAGGTCCACTATGATTGGGCTAAATTATTGCATCCAATTTTAGATTTGAGTTTGAATTATGAATTCAAGTTTTAATTTAAGTTTTAAATTCAGAATTTATTTTGAATTTAAAAGGATGTAACCCCCATGGCCTTTGATATTATGTAATTCCCATAACTTATATAACTCTCCCCTTTCCTTCTCTCCTCACTTACTTACTTATAGGGTGGTAGGGGCACCAGGATCCGACATAGATTACTGGGCCCTATCTAGTTTTCTGATTTGAATTTTTTTGAACCCTTAATAATGTATCAAGTTTTGTAATCAAGTCTTATAATAAAGTTAGTCCAGCTGAGAGTTTTGAAGTTAGCTCAGTTGAGTGAGTCTTGTAATAAGCTGAGTTGAATTGAGTCCTGTAATAAGTTGAGACAAAAGTCCAATTAAGTTGTCTCAACCCTAGTCCAGTCCAATTAAGTCTTGTAAGAGTCCAGTAAGTGTGTTCTTTAAGTCAAATCTTGTATAAGAGAGGAGGATACCAAGTTCTAGAGTTTTATTTAGGCCTCATTGGGCCTTGTAAGCCACCCCAGCCCAAGATTCCCCAGATGCTCAAAGAATATACCAGGTCCATGGCGCCACATGATACCAAGAATATTCCAGGTGCCCTGGCCCAAGAAACCTCTCAATCCTAGGAGCCCATGGCACCCCAGGCCTCTCCAAATCCACATTTAGATGAAGCCCGGAACTTCTAGCCCACCAAGGAGACATACACTAAAATCCATGCACCAAACCTTGGAGGCCCAAGCCCATGCGCCCAAATCTTGAAGGCCACACCCAAGCCCAGCTATGGAGGATGCCCCTTTCTGCCCCAAGTCCAAGCCCACTCCATTTTGGTGCCCAAGCCCAAGGGAGAGCTCTTTGACCAAGTCAAATGAGGAGAGAAGTCCAAATAAATCAAGGAGATCAAGTTTAATTCCCATTCAAATTGTATTCTCCTAGTTTTAAGCAAACTTGTAATCCCTCTCCCACTCAACTTTGTAATCCTATCTTAATTAGGAGAGGACATGAAGAACATCTATAAATACCCCACCACTCCCCCTCTTGTAATCAATCTTTTATTCATGAATGAAATCCTGCTGAAATTTTAAGCTTGCTAGCTTGTTCTTGTGTTCTTGTGTTGAGGTATGTGAGTTTGTTTGTAAGCCCTAATTCATCCAAACCCTAGCCATCCCAAAGCACTCTCTTCCAAACCCTAAGATGCCAAGGAGAAGAAGCCCTAAGCCATCCCAAGCAAAGAGATTTCTTCCCCATCTAGGCCGCCAGCACTAGTAACCCTAATTCCTTCCTTTCAAACCCTAGTTCCTCTTCTTTTGTTTTCTTATTTGTTCCTTTGCTAATATCTGATGCTTGCAGGATCCCCATGGTGTTCACCTCCAAGGAGGAGGCCCTCTTTGCCTCCAGGACCGATCCAAGATAGCTGCCTGAACCAAGGAACTGAAGGCTTGTCTTCCAGGTGACAATCCCAAGTGCTATGTGACCTCTTCATCAATAGGATCTTCGAATCGGTGCTTGGTAAAATCCACCCCCTCCTAATTTTTGATTTGTTGAAGGTATTTTATCCTAATCAAGGGTTTCTCAATCTCTGAGATTCTTTCTTTTATTATTTTGCATGAGTTCTTATGTGGGTAGGTTTGATCTTGTCATTACTAGTTTACCTGCTACACTTTACTTGATTTCAGGACATTAGCCTACAAATTAAAATTCTAAAAAAATTATAAAAAAAATTTCTATTTTCCTACATTTATGGTAGTCTTAGGTTCATCCCGCATCAGTTCGGTATTTTGGGACATTAGCCTGCAAATTAAAATTCTAAAAAAATTATAAAAAAAATTAGTTTCTATTTTCCTGTAATTATGGTAGTCTTAGGTTCATCCCACATCATGGGGGCTTAATGAGGACATGAATGAGAAAGTTTTTCTGAAGTTTATATGCTGGAAAGTCTTTAAAAAAGAGAGGAAAAAAAAAAAAAGAAAGAAGAAAGCTTGAAACCTTTATGTGGGAAGAAAGGTTTGGATTTGGGTATGTGTTGCCTAGTGTTCTAGGCTTGGGAAGAATGTCTTGGGAAGGGTTCTTGAGTGCACTTCCTACATCCTCCATAATGCTTTTCATCTCCTAGAGCGTCTGGAAGAAGAAGAAGAAGAAGAAGAGTCCATAAGCCAATTTGTTCTAGAGAAGCTAGCACTTCAAAGGAAGAAGGTCAAGGAAGAACTCCGGTGTGGATTACCTGTAGAGGCCGAACACGGCGCGGCTTCCAGAGTGATTGTCTTTTTTGGTGAGCTTTTCCTCAACTCAGCGAGTGTCACATCGGATTAAAGGTAAGGCTCTTGGTGAGTTTTCTAAAGAAGTGTTCTTTGGTATGTGCATCGAACATAGAATGATTCTATGTGATGCACAACTTTGTATGCTTGTATTGTCTTTCATTTACATGTTAATATTCATACATGATCCTGTTTGTAAGCCTATATTAGAAATATTCTAATATTATATGTTGATTAATATAATTAATCTAGTTTTCCACTATGATGTAAGGTTAAAAAATTTTAAAGTTGCATCACTATTGCCTACATAATGTTTCCTTACAAGGGTATCTGAGCCAAGTTCATTTGTATGATTATTTAACATATAGATATGAATTTTTAGTTTCCTTTCACATAGGAAGTACTTGGATTAAGGTGAATTTTCCATAGCTGTCTGGTCATAGGAGAGAGGTAGGTTTTAAAGGCCCTCTCTTCCCATTCGAAGGGGTCTCCTATGGTGTGTAGGGGTGCCGCTTGCGTCATGATATTATGAAAAAAAAAAAGTGAAAGGTTTAGTAGATTAAAATAGTTTTAATCTTGTATGTTAGATCTTTAATTTGTTTAGATATGATCTAATACAATGATATGATCTAAATCCACTAAAATTTTAGTGAAAATCTTTGAATGTTTTGTAAAATTGTTTCACATATTTGAAATTATTTCAAATATGAAGTGATTAATTAAAAATGTTTCAATTAGAATTGATAAACTTAATTATGAATTAAGTTATCTAATAACCTTTTAAGATTTAGGAATGTGATTCAAAAATCTTGAGACATGATCATAACCTTGGATTAATTAGGTTAGCTATAATTAGTCCTTAATTGGTTTAGTCCTAAGTTTAGATGAAATGGATTAAATAAAGAATAAGTCTAATCAAATATTGTATTAGGTCTCTTCTCTATAGATCACTCTAATTAGTTAGTTTGATCGGTCCATACATCTAAATGGACTTGATTCTTCACTTCATGGTGAGCCCGAGTCTTTAGGTTGGTCCAATTGAGTTTGGTAAACCAATTGGTGTCTAAGGTAAGTTTGGCATCTTGATCAAGGTTCTTTGGGGCTAACTCTTACCTGGCTAACTCAAGGTTGGTGTCAAAGGCAAGAGGCTTACTGGGTATAACCCATCCCTTGATCTCACTTACCTGGACAGTGTGGTGAACCATAATTGATTGGATAACTTGTTATTTCGAGTTAACCCTTGTCAACTAAGGTAAATCAGTCATGACTAGTTATTAGGTTGCCAAGGACCAATTGATCATGAGCCCCACTATGAGCTAGTGGGAGGTTTCATGATTACATCCATGTGTCATAATGAATTAAATTTTCTAAATTATTAGTGATTGTATCAATGTGGTGCAGGTGCCTACGCTAAGCATGCAACAGCACAGGGAGCAGGTAAATATTTTAAAATTTTTAAAATAAATGCGAAAAACACCTACTCCGCACAGGATCTAGCATATGCAAGATGCATGTATTGGCATGATACAGATCATATAATATTTATAAACAATTTTATAAATCCAGATCTACATATGCACGAAAATAGAACCCAAAAACATACCTTATTCCCAGCTGGAATAAGTCTGTGATAAACCTGGAATAGACTGGAATAACTGGAATAAAGTTATTCCAGCCGTCTTCCACCTTGGGCTGAAAATAGGGCTTCCGAAAAGTCCCCGGAACGCCACCTTCTGGACCTCCGATCACTCCCAAATTTGAACTGTAGATTCTTAAGGAAGTCCTCTTCGATTTGGCACTAGTTTCTGCAAGAAAAACTAAGCCAATAAATCGTCATAATTCGCCGAAGTCTTCTGCACGAAAATGACAGCAGAACAGAGTAGCTATCTTCGTCGTTGGATTTCGGGCAACTGGAGCGATCCCGGCTCATGTGGTTTGCTCCGAGGAGTAGAAGAATACTCCCTCTAGAGGGGAGACATGCCTGGGACTCTCGGATCCGCCTCCACGCACGGTGCTAGCCGCTGGAAGAGGGGTTCACGGTCACAAAAATTCTGCTGCTGGGCAGAATTTGAGCACTTCAAAACAAGGGAATAATGCCTTGTATCTCTCCCTCACAAGCTCCTAAACCTAGCCCCAGATGCAAATAATAGTTCTCAAAATGGTGAACTCTCAACCTCTCAAAGAACACCCAAAGCACTCTCTCTTTAGGCCTCTCTCACGGTGGCTAAAAAATATTCTCTCGTTGAAACTTCACCACACGAACAGGGGAGGGCTTTTGTTTATAAAAGCTGCTGGGAGGGAGAGGGAGGTGGAGCGTTGTGAGGCCAAGAGATGGAAACAGCCCAATAAACAAGCCATTAAGGGAGGGATTAAAGCCATTAAGGGAGGAGAAGGGAAGAGACGCTAGCCCAGCGTCAAACAAAACGTCGTTTGGCCTTCAAACACAAGAAAAAACTTCTCCCAACGTAAATGACGTGTAAATGGTCCAAGAGAGAGGAAAAGCCACCGGTCCAATAAAAAAAAAACGGTCCAAAATATTTAAACCAAGTGGTTCAATCTAATTTGAACCGGTTTAAAATTTGGTTCAAGGAAAAAATTGGTTCATAACCAATTGAAGGCCGAAACGAACTCCGAATCAGTTCAAAACTGATTCAGAAAAATCCTGGCGCAGTGTTGGTCAACCCAGAACATTTTCCGGTCGACACAGACAAGGGCAAGACGGGAAAAGAGTGCTCAAAAAATACTGTGACCTAAAACCGAGACGATTCCCAATCGTAATCGGTATTCGGATCAGAGAGTTATCCTCTGTGGCGTGTGACCTCATAGGTTCGAACCTAAACGGCAGCACTAGAATAATTCTAGTACCAGCACAGGAAACCATCTAGCAATGGGTCCCGGCATCCGGATAGGTCGAAGATGCGGGAGCAAACTATCGAACCTCTGGCATATGGTTACCGTATAATTCATCCCTTTGACCTCTAATGCTCATGACGACTGAGATTGGGCTGCCAACCCAGACAGAGTCAATCGACTACGTGTCTTAACCTTGCAAGCCCAGTGACTCTTCACTAGGACTACCCGGGCCGAGGATTTGCTAAATTGAGATACTGCGAGACATTCAATCCAAACTGTTTGGACAGGTCAATTCCATCTTGGTCCATCACTGCTCCACAAGTACTTGCCTGTACCCAGAAATCTTCCATCACCGGATTAAAAATCCGGGTAGTCCGGCACCAAAGCATAGGGAGTTGCTTGCAAGCTACCGTGATGATCTCAGGTCAGAGGGACACATATACCCATATCCAATCGTGAGTTTCCCTTTGGCAGAGAGGGGCTGCACGGAGTCACGTTCAATGAGATACCACATATCCCACTTGTAGATCACATCAGTGTCACCACACTCATTTAGTCAAGAGGACAACCAAACGATGTGAACTGCAACAACCTATACTTGATATATTGCCGTCCAGTACAATATATCCTTTGGTTGTGAACTGGGTTTAAGGACCACTCGATACATCCTCTCTGTATCGAAGTCAGTGTAGTCCTAAGGACTTCATCACATGGAAAGAGTTCATTTTAGGGAAATACAATATGTGATGAGCTGCCAAATAATAATTTTATTAATTCATAAAATAAATACAGTGCTGAGCACAACCGCCTACAACCCAGGAGATTGGCTTTGGGACATATTTCCCAACAATTAGGTCCTTTAAAAGACAAAGTTATAGGATAACCTAGTCTTAGCCTCCCATTAAGTGGATGGTAATGAGTCCATTAGTAGGGTGATCATCAACAGATCCAAAGATAAGATTGTCATCAGGCTAGTGGAATTGCCATTCATAATATGATTGCTCAGTGCAACTATTTTAACAAGTGGTTAAGTTAGCTGACCAAAGTTGGGCTTGATCATTCATTAGTTAGAAGCATTGAATTCGATCATGTTAATGGTTTGACCTAACCAGGACCTTCAATTAGAGGCCTAAAGGCTGATTGATTGGCACCCTAGGGCAAAAATATATACTAGAAATTGCTTCGAGAGGTAATTGGTATGAACCTACCTTTTAGAGCACATGGGTTGGCCGACCAAAGTTGGGCTCATTTGTAATCTATTGGATTCTAGTACTTGCTAAGGAGTAAGTGTTATTCTTCAGATTGGAGTGTAGAGGCTACCCATCTGTACAAAATAGTGGGAGAAACCTTTAAACTTAAGTCCATATCTTTAAGATGTTAATAATCCATATGCACTAATATTTTTTTGAGATTTTTTCTTTCAAATTACGTCTACCAGTCTATCGCTTTGATCATTGCTTAACAATGACTAACTTATGGGTCCCAACTTTGATAATTTGTATTGAAGACTCAGAATAGTTCTGGAGCATGAAAGGATCCTATATGTGATAGTAGATCCTGCACCTGAGGAACCTACTACCAATTCCCGTATTGCAGTCAGGGATGCTTATCAGAGTAGCTCTATGACTGCATTACGGTGCGATGTATTATGTGGTGGTGATGAACTATGAGTTTGATCATAGGTTCGAGGAAGTCCAGCTAGAGGAGATGCTTCAAAAGTTGAAGGAGTCTTTTGGCACACATGATGATGTTGAGTGATACAAGATTTTCTCTGCCATTTTCAGTACTCGGATGCATGATGGAGCATCAGTACTGATCATGTACTATACATGATTGAGTTGATTGAGCATTAGTGCAAGCTCGAATTTTCCTTGCATGAGCAGCTGGGGAAAGATACGATTTTAAGTTCTTTGCTTCCCTCCTACTTGGACCTTCTCAATCACTACAGATTGAATAGGCCTATAGTAAACTACCACGATTTGTTAGGTTTACTGCAGACCTACAAGAAAGATCATCAGCTTAATAAAGGGTTTGTGAACCTAGTAAGAGTGGTGAGGGCACCGAGATTAGACAAAGATTGCAGGGCTCCATTTGGATCTTTGATTAATGTATTGGGAGTCTGTCACCTTTTTCCTCATTTGAGTCAAGTTAGCTGTTATCTCAGTCTTGTCAGTTTAAGTCATGTACTGAAGTTAAGTCAAAGTCTGTAATTCAATTGAGTTAAGTTAGAGTCTGTAGTTCAATTGAATTAAGTCAGAGCTGCAATCAAGAAGTTGAAGACCTAGACAAGAGGTTGAAGCATCACCTTCCTTGCGCCACCTCCACTAGTCCCACTCAAGCACATATGGAAGATTTCATGTGCCACCCATGGTGGTCCCCACTCAAGCAAGATGGCATCCCACATCCTCCCTAGATGGAAAGTTATAGCCGCCCAGCCCTAAAAGGAAAGTGGATGGCACCCCCCCTGTTTCATGCAAGCCAAGAAGGAAAGTAATGGGTGCCCAAGCATTGAAGTGGTCCCCCTCCCTGTTTCATGCAACCACTCCAGGCAAAATTGGAAGATAAGTGGTGCCCAAGCAACCCCCTCCTTGTTTCATGCAAACTGCCCCAAGCAAAGGAAGAAAGCATGTCGGCGCCCTTGATTTTCTTCTCTCCTTATTTCCATGTATAACCAACAAGAAAGAAAATTTTGTGGTGCCCCCTCTTTTCTCTCTTATTCCATGTATACAGTTTAAAGTCTAAGAGGTCTAGGTGAATTATAAATACCCCTCCTCCCTCTTGTAAAATCATAAAGTTTGATGAATGAAAGTTTTGAAGGTCTTCTTCTTCAATTCCTGTGTTTTGTGCATTGACACTCCATAAGGGAGAGGGTCAGAGGCCCAACCAACCAACAATCTTCCATCTTCCAACCCTAGCCGCCCATCCATCTTCCAAGCCCTAGCCGTCCCATCCATCCACCAACTTAGCTGCCAACAACCCTTCCTCCAAAACCCTAGGTCGCTAGGTCCTCCTCCAAGATCTTGCCACCAGGGGTCCTCCTCCAGTCCAAGGCAACACGAGCATCTTCCTTCTAGCCAAGAATCTAGGCATCCTCAGGCACTCTGAGATCTACATCGAGCTATGGCTTAATCTTCAAGACTTCTCCATCTTCCCTCCTATCTTCCATTGATTTTGTTGTGCACCGTTGCTTTCTCTAATCAAAGAATCCTTCTTCACTTAGTCTTTGCAGGATCCCTTAGGTACCATGCCCCACAGAGGAAATCTTCTTTGACAACTGAACCACCAGCCAGGAGCCAAGAGTTTAGGAAAACCTAGCCTTTTCATCTAGGCGCATCCTTCGAGAGATTGTGTGATCCCGTCGCTTTAAGAGAGAGGATATTCATTGCTAGGTATTCCAAACCCTTCCCTTCTCCTATATCTATTTGTTAAAGAGTGGATCGAGCATGTTCTAGTTAGGGTTTCATAATCCTTGCGATCCTACTTTCTTTTTCTTCTTTGAGGGTTAAACTTCATGGGGGATTGTGACTTTGATCATCATAGGTTAACCTTGCATGTTCCTTAACTCATTTTCAGGAATAGAAGCATCATAAATCCTAAAATCTTACTTATATTAATCTAAAATTACTTTCTTCTTTATGATGATCACTTGCATGCCCTTTGTTCCCCATCATCTTTGTTATCAGAGTAGGTTAGAACATGTTCATGCATAAAACCCTAGAAATCTGCATTGCTAAAATTTTTGCATAACTAGATTAGGGCTAAATTTTATTTGCAGTGAAACCTTCAAAACTTAGTTCTTCTTTGCATTTAATTAACTTGTTATTAGTCTTTGTTAAATCTACCATTTGCACAAAAAAAAATAGAAAAACAAAATTATTTTTCTGCATGTTTTTTGGTTTTAGTTTCATGTTGCATATGTCCTGTGTGTTCATGCGTACTTGGAAAGTACTTAGAGGCAATACTCTCTAAGATAAGGGAAGGATTTCATCACCTTTCCTTAGCCTAGAAATAACCACCCTGCAATGAACCCAAGCCTAATTAAAATTGAGTAGCAACCTAATCAAACTAGGGACACCAACAGGTTTGATTCATGGTATTGTGAGAAAGCTAGTGTACTCAATTCATCACTTATCTCTTAAAATTGGTGTCTAGGCTAGGGGTCCAGAGGCAAACACCCTAAGCGGAGCTGTGGTTACTTAATTAGGACCCTGCGAGAGCAGGGAGAGCCTTCCACACTCCCACCTCTTACTTGGCCAGTGGAAAGGATAACTGTTGACTTGGTTGTATGTTGAGTTGACTCATTCTACTTGAGCTGCTAGGTCTAACAAAACCCTAGAACAATTTGTGTGCTTGCTGCATGACCACTAGATTAGGAGTCCAATACCAGCAGTCTCAAATCCAAACCCAGTCTGGTTTAATCATGGTGCCCAATCTAGAAACCCAATTAAGGGCCATTACTGAATAGCTTACCTAATTGAACCTTAGGTTTACCCAAATGGAGATATGGGTAGGAACCCTAGAAGGAGCCCATGAGACCCATACTGAGCCTGAACTTGAGACACCTCTTCCAACACCTCCCAACCTTAGAAAAGCCTCATGCCATGACCCAATCTTGGAGCTTAATTAGAGGAGACCCAATCATGATTTCATGGACCAAGATGAGAGAGCCATTAGGAACATCAGGTTAAAAGCACTTACATTTGATGGCAGTCTTGATCCTAAGGTTTACATTGACTGGCAGGGAGATATGGACCAATACTTCAAGTGGTATGAGATGACTGAAGAAAGGAAGTGTAAGTTTGCCAAACTTAAGTTATTCTACCAGGCTAGGCTATACTGGGGAATGTTGAACACATAACTAAACTAAGAAGAGAATACCCATAGCCACCTTGAGGTCCATGAAGCTTAAGCTTAGAGAGAAGTAGCTTCCTATATCCTATCATCAGAGACTTCTAGACCAATGGTAGAGGCTAAGTTAAGGAAATAAGTGATAGAAAAGTGTCCTAAGAGCCAATCATTATAAGAGCCTTTTTGTAAACTTTCAGCTCATGTATGACATAATTTTCATATTAATAAAGGCATTTGATTCATCATATACTGTTGTGTCATGATTTGTTGATTATGAATCCCATAGAGTAGGGCAATAGAATTAGGGTTATGATAAAATAACAGTGAGACCTAATTTCTATAAACCCTAATCTAGAATGTTTCTAGTCATTGGACCATCGATTTGAGGATCGATGAATTCGAAAAGACTAGCTTATCCTATGTATGCTCAGTTGATGAGGATGATTGATTTCACAACCACTTGTGTAGAGACACAAATACAAGGATAAGGGTGCTCATCAGGATATGAGTACACTGGACTGATCCGTACCGGGACTATCTTATGGAAGTCTTACAACTTGTCAAAAGATAGATCCCAGAGTAGAAGTTATGCATGTGATATTTAGACCTGAGGTCACCATGGTTCCTTGTGCACACTAAGCCATACTTTGGTTCATACTCATTCATGGCATTATGACATGTATGAGATATTTTGGATATGGTGGAAGGTGTACGAAGGATGTAAGTGGACCAACAAGGAATCGATCTTTCCTAGTAAGAGGAATTGTTATCCTATGTAATCTCTTCGATGAGTGACTCAAGGAACCTTTGATCAAAGCAGGATGAGATTAGAATTGGTTTCTAATCAGTCATCAACTGAGTCCTCATAATCGAAATGAGATTCAATATGATTAAGTGTTAGGGTTTGACATATATCCATATCTATTACTAAATCAGGATAATGGTAGAATGAAAGATTGAATTGCATGGTAACTTACTATTGAAGGGTACTTTGATAATTTCTACCAAATTCATCATCTTCCGGGTAGGAAACACAAGTTGCTAGACATCAATCTTGTCTTGTACATTTTTATGAACCAATTGATTTGATTTCATGAGTCAATTCGATGTGTGATTTGAATTGGACAATTAGGTGAGCCAATTTGACATAATTAGGTCAATCAGGTTCGATCGGATCAAATTGGCTCAAACCTAAATCTACTGCTGGCTAGATATGGAATCCAATGGGCCACACACACTAAAAAGTTGGCCAAGGAAGCAGAGTCCTTCTGCTTTTAGGACTCTTCATATTCTCCAGTGTTTGGAGATTGAAGAGGCACCTCTTGGCTTCCTAGGGACCAGTACTTGCCATGTGGCAAGTCACAGATTGTCTAGGAAAGTGGATGGATGCCGATGTCTTTTGGTGTATGAGAAGACATATTGGATATGATTTTTCGATCTTCAAAAATTATATCTGATAACCTGTTAAAGGACATATGACATGACACTCTTAAAACTATAAATAGGGGTGGTGATAAGAGTTTCATATAATCTTTTTTACCGTAAAGACATTCTGAGTGTTTCTCTGTCTCTCCCTCCCTCCTCCATTCTTTAAGACAAGACTTGTCTGATGTGGGATGGAATTGAATGATGCAATCTAAGAGGAGATAGTAACAATTAAATGAAAAATGAAGTAAAGCTAGGCTACTTTCCATGTAAAAGAATAGAATCTATCATGAAGGGATTTGCATGTAAACTAGACCTGAATGAGAACCTTCACAATATTAAAGAGACAAGGATCTTCATGGTTAAGAAACCACACAGGATCGGGCCTAATTAATCTAATATTTCAGATCTAGAAAAATACTGAAAGAGGGGTAACCAGGCATTAACATCTCAAAGATTGGAAAGGTTACACTCAAGGATGAAGCCCTTGGATGACAGAGATTCCTTCAGTTGTTGGGGCTTCCTGTCTCTATTTCTTATCTTGGAAGACCCTCTTCTTTGGAACCCGGACATCCCAGGGATCCTACACAAATCATATTAGAGTTAAGAAGGAGATTGAAAGGTAGAAAACAATTGAAATGATGGTTGAAGTTGAGAAGAAGTTGATGGAGTGGAAGTAGCTTGGCTGGCTCTCTTGGAATGGCTTTTCTTGCACCTTGGACATTGGAATGGAGTGCTTGGATGGACTAGAAGATTTGTTAATGGCTATTGGCATGGAAGATGATCTTTCTTGATGTAGCTAAGGGCCTCTCACCCACTCCCTCTCGGAGGACATTTGATAACACCAAATGGAAGAAAGAAACTCACTTTTATTTCATTCAATTCATCCCACATCAAATTGGTATCAGAGCATGGTAGGTTAGGGCTTTGCATCATTTTCAATACCTGGATTTGGGTGCTTCACCAGGCCATCCGGTCTTAGGAGAAAAGTAGGGTTTCAAGACCCTCTCTTCCCATTCCACGGGGATCTCCTAAGGCGTGTAGGGCTGCCATTGTGATTGACCCTTGAAGGGGAACACAAGAAGGTAAGTTTAAAATCCTAAAGAATAGTTTTGCATCATTTAAATCTAGCATCTTTAAAATTTTTGCTTGCTATATTTCTGAGTAGGCTGACTGTAATTCGTATAAAACTCTAAAAAAAAGTAGTTATTTTTTTATTGAAGTAATTTTTTTCCTAATCCATATAAAGTTAGCTATTAGCATGCATAATTTTATCTTCAAAAAAAAATCACAGAAAAAATAAAAATTCCTGCACTCTATCACTATTGCTAAAATTCCTGTATGTTTTGTTATGTTCTTTTTACATTGTCTAAATTTCAGGATCTACTCAGCACAGCGCAGATTTTATTTTTAAATTTCCTTTCATATGGCATATCATCTGTAAGTTAGTGTGAGTCCCAAAGTCCATGAGATCCATATCCCTATCTTCCATCCCCATTATTTTCTTCACCACCACTAACAAAAAAATCCAAAAAAAAAATATGATACCCTAATTTTGGTGACTTCTAGGTTCACCAACGATCCTATCTCTGTCCCCCATCAATTTTGGTATCAAAGCCTAGAAAAAATTAGGGTATCCCATGTTCCCCTTCTCTCCCACCAGCCTCGATGAGTCCCTCTACTTTCCCGTCGCTGATCCTCTCATCTCTAATCCCATTTCCACCCAGCTCCATGCAACTCCCGAGCAATGTCCGCTGCATCACCCGAATCCCACTTCCCAAATCCAAAAAAAAAAAGTTCAGTCAATAAAGATGAATTTTTAGGGAAAGAGCGATTCTTTTCTTCCACTCCGTGAGGAGAGGGTGTGAGGCCCAACCATAGGACATGATGTGAGGTCATGTCTAGTTATCCCCCTTCCCATTTTATTTTCTTTATCCCCTCATGACCTTTGAGATTCAACCTAACGCCTCCAAGTATCAAGGAGGGTGGAATGCCCTAGAGAAGAGAGGTCTCTTCGTTAGTGTGAGTCCCAAAGTCCATGAGATCCATATCCCTGTCTTCCATCCCCATTATTTCCTTCACCACCCCTAACAAAAAAATCCAAAAAAAAATATGATACCTTAATTTTGGTGACTTCTAAGCTCACCAACGATCCTATCTCTGTCCCCCATCATTGTCTTGTTAAGACAAGGTCTAATCTTCTAGGATAAGGCTTTGTTTTATGATATAAGCCTAAGGAGTCTTAGAGGATGGTTGTCCTACGACCAAGAGTGGTGTACGACAGTGTTCTTAGTGCCCTTAGCAGGACAGGATGTCTTATAGTGGTCAAAGGTCAAAAGGCTGCCATAAGAGTTTTGTTGAAGCAAGCAATCCCGGTGGGGATTCTTTCTTAGTACTATTCTCATGTGGATCACCGTTGGAGGGCTTGCACTTGTGAGCATCATGGAAAGATTGGATTTCAGCAATCCAGGTATGTTTTTTTGACTCCATTTATGTTTCATTAATTGGTATTGCATAAGGGGTTCTTGGGAATTAGGATTTTCTAGCCATATTAGGGTTTCATGCTTAGAATTTTATTTTGAAATTCTCTTCCGCATGCTGCATGATTCCCGGCACCCTAGGAGAATTCCCATCAATAAGAATGTATCTGAGTATATAGCCAAATTCGATGAATTTGTCATGAGGTATAGTATAGATGAGTCTAAAGCTATGACCCTATCTAGGTTTAGGGCTGGACTACGTGAGGACATTCAGAGAGAATTATTTTTGAGAGAGGTCCATGATCTTGAGTAGGCTTACCAGATAGCTAGAGACTATGAGAGATTCCAAAGGGGACCCATAATCCATCGACCCAAGCCCACTAGGATTAGTACCCCTAATCAAAAACCAGGATCTAGCCAACTACATACAAACCGACCCAATCCTAGCATCCCATTGACTTGTAAGGATGATAAGGGTAAGGCACCTGAAGTTCAAAGAAACCCTAATGCTAATGGTCCCTATTTTAGATGTCATAAATTGGGACACTATGCTAGTAAATGCCCTATCCGATCCCTACACATAGGAGAGCTAGAGGAAGAAGATCTTAAGCCCACTGATGAGTTTGAAGAAGAAGTGTATGAAGCTAGATGATAGTTAGTGGATGAATATGAAGGAGATGAGGAAGTCATTGAGTCATCTGATTTATTGGGAGTTATTAGATGTATCTTAACCTAAACCAAAGGACAAGAGGACTGGCGTAGGACCAACATCCTACAAACATCTATGAGGTTAGGGAAAAAGGTATGTAAGATCATCATAGATAGCGGGAGCTATGTTAATGCCATCTCAACCAGAGCTGTCAAAACCCTAGGTTTATCTGCTGTTCCCCATCCCAATCCCTATAAGGTATCCTGGATAGACTCAACTTTCATCCCCATCAAACTTAGATACCAAGTCCTGATCTAACTACAATCCTACCAAGAAAAGGTATGGTGTGATGTCCTTCCTATGGAAGTTAGCAGTATCATCTTAGGATGACCTTGGCTATATGACCATGATGCTACCCTGTATGGTCGATCCAACTCCTGTACCTTTAACCACCATGAGAAGAAGTTTGTGATAAACCCAGCCCCACCTAAGGATAACATTAAGAGGGGATCTAGCAACCTGGAAGAGAAAAAATCAGGATTAAATCTGATCAATATTAAAGAACTAGAGCATGAGATCACTGAGGGTTCACCAGTTTAGATTTTAGCTACTAAGAAAATTCATGATCAAACCTAGAATAAACACCCTCAAGAGATAGTAGAGTTTTTGAAAGAATTACAAGATATGTTTCTTGAAGAGCTTCCTGATCAACTACCACCTTTAAGGAACATACAACATGCTATAGATCTAATCCTAGGAGCTACATTGCCTAATCTCTCACATTATAGGATGAATCCCATTGAGCGCTTATAATTACAAAAACAGGTTGGAGAACTCCTCAAGAAGGGATTTATTAGGGAAAGTCTGAGTCCATTTGAAATAGTCCATGGTTATAAGCCTAAGAAACCCATAGACCTAATCCCTTTGCCTATACATGCATAAGTCTCTGAGTCAGCTGAATCATATGCACAGTATGTTAGGGATCTGCATAAAAAAATACCAGTAAGATTAAATTGAGCAATGATACTTATAAATGAATGGCTAATTCCGAAAATGAACTAAAAAATTTGCTGAGGGAGATTTTGTGATGATTAGGCTTAGACCTGAGTGGTTTCTCCCAGGGACCGTGAAAAAGTTACATGCCCATGGAGCTGGATCCTTTAAGGTGATTAAGAAAGTTGGACCCAATGCTTATGTGCTTGAGTTACCACCTGAATTAGGCATTAGCTCAACCTTCAACATCTCAGACCTAGTTGAGTATAGGGAGCCGGCAGTGATACCCAGTGAGCCATTTGGACCTGATCCCATTCTTGAGAATGAACCCATCCCAAAGTGTCCACTAACAAATTAGCTTGAGAGAGGAGAAAGGATTGAGCGTATTCTAGATGACCAGGCTATTACTACCTGGAACAAAGGTTACCAGTGATACTTGATTTGTTGGCAAGGTTGACCGGAATTTGAGGACTCGTGGATCATCCTAGAGGATCTGCAGCGCATTGATCCAAACCTATTAGAGAAGTACCAGAGCCAGATTGACTTTTACTCGACAGAGTCGAGTACTTCCCACCCCTGGAGAATTGGTGAGGGCACTAGGATCAGACAAAGATTGCAGGGCTCCATTTGGATCTCTGATTAATTTATTGGGAGTAAGTCACCTTTTTTCTCATTTGAGTCTAGTTAGCTGTTATCTCAGTCCTGTCAGTTTGAGTCTCACCTTTTTTCTCATTTGAGTCTAGTTAGCTGTTATCTCAGTCCTGTCAGTTTGAGTCATGTATTGAAGTTAAGTCAGAGTCAGTAATTCAATTGAGTTAAGTCAGAGTCTATCGTTTAATTGAGTTAAGTCAGAGTCTATAATCATGAAGTTGAAGACCTAGACAAGAGGTTGAAGCATCACCTTCTTTGCGCCACCTCCACTGGTCGCCACTCAAGCACATGTGGAAGATTTCATGCACCACCCATAGTGGTCCCCACTCAAGCAAGATGGCATGCCACATCCTCCCTAGATGGAAAGTTGTAGCTGCCCAGCCCTAGAAGGAAAGTGGATGGTGCCCCCCCTATTTTATGTAAGCTAGGAAGGAAAGTAATGGGCGCCCAAGCATTGAAGTGGTCCCCCTCCCTATTTCATGCAACCACTCCAAGCAAAATTGGAAGATAAGTGGTGCCCAAGCAACCCCCTCCTTGTTTCTGTTAAGAATTATATATCCCAAAGCCAATCATCTAGGTTGTAGATAGTTGTGCGACTCATGTATATGTATATAAATTATTGAATTGAATAAAAAGTTTATTCTTGTTGTTCATCACATGACATCTTCCTAATTAAACTCTTGCATGATGATGTCCTTTGAGCTACCCTGTATGAGATGTAGAGAGGATGCGTCGTGTAGTTCATAAACTAGTTTGTGAACAAAGGATATGCTGTTTCAGGATGATGGTGTATCGAGAGTAAGTCGTTGATGTCATGTTTGTTGGTTGTCCTCTTAACCAAGTAGCATGGAGATGCTGGCTTGACATCAGGTGTTGTGTTCGATACTTCATTGAGCATGACTCTCATACAAGATTCTCTTTCTACCAAAGAGAAGTTTTGCATTAGAATGTGGACATGAATTATTCCTCTAACTTGAGATCGCTATAGCAGCTTACAAGCAACTCACTGTACTTAGATGCCAGACTACCTGGATTTCTAATCCGATGATGGAAGGTTGCTGGGTACAGTCAAGTACTTGTATTGCGGTAGTAGGAACAAGATAAGATTGATCTCTCCAAATAGTTTGGATGAATTCTTAATATGCCTCAATTGATAAAGACCTCATGGAAGCTAAAACATGGTTAAAAAAAAGCCCAGCACTCAAGCAATTCACTTTTAAAGAAGCTACTTCCATGAGCCGACTCAAAAAGGAGAGCCCCAATTTTCAAGTGTCGACTCATGCACCTTGAGTCGACTCAACCTATCCTTAAGCCGACACTTCATGCACCTTAAGTCGACTAAACCTGTCCTTGAGCCGGCACTACCCCTTTTCAAGCAAATTTTCCATGCCACTTGGGAGATCATCAAGCTTTTTTATTTGCCACTTGAGAGTTTACTGAAGCACCACTTGAAGCACACTTGAAGAGTCTTGGATGTCATCCTTTATGATATTTGGAAGTTCCATGTTGATTACACTTGGAAGCATCCTTGGATGCCATGTGGAAAACTTCTCATGCAGCCACTTGGAAGATCACTTTTATTGAAGACACATGGAAGAATCCCTTGTTGACACATGACAACCTAAGAAGGTGCCACTTGAATGTTTGTTGTAACCAAAATTTTTTATTAACCATTTCTTATTGGAAGTTGTAACCAATTTTAGTTAAGGCCACCTAATCTAGTGCTTAGCATAACAAATCCATGGATTAGTTATATTTTAATCTTGTTTTGGATGAATTTTCTAGAAATTCCTTGGCCTATAAATAGGGCCAAGCCTCCCCTCTTGTATTCATTCCATTTAGAAATGAAATTGAGATGATATTGAGTTTGGTTTTGTTCTTGAATTCTAGTCTAGTTTTCTTGTGTGGAGAGGGTAAGATGCGCTTTAATCTAGCTAGTTTTCTTCATTCCCTAGTCCTAAAGCTAGGTCACTCCTTGAGGGAGAGGGTGAGAGGCCCATTTGATGCTTCAAAGAAGCCCTTCCAAGGTCTTTGAGGCGTGTACCAAGAGGAAGAAGAGAAGAGCTTGCCGCCTAGCTTCAAGCCATTTCCAAACTTCCCTTCCTTTGTTTTTCTTTGATTTATTTCCTTCCATCTTTGTTTCCACGCCCTTATTGCTGGTTCATTACAAGTTCTCTTAGGGATTCGAGTTGATGATGAAGGTTTCTTTCCATAATCCAAGTTCAAGGTAAGTTCATAAGTTGAAGGAGTTCTAGTCTAACCATCTAATCCTCTTTCCTAGAGTGTTGTGTGAACCCTTCCACTAAAAATATTTTATCCATCATTGTTGGTAGGAAAACTCTTCCTAAGCTTCATTAGATCTGATCATTTGAAGGTTAACTTGTCCTAGTAGTGATGGTTTCTTTGCCATGAAGATCCTAATCTTTGTTTTGAACTAGATCTACATTGCGGGTGTTGTAACTTAGATCAACTAGTCTCCTTATAAAAATTCTTTTCTTGGATTAATTTAGTCTATTTATTTGATAATTAATTGCTTAAGTTTGCATGCTGGTTAGCTTGCTAAAACTCTCCATCCATCATTTCATTTTGTCCCGCATCAAAACCCCTTGTTGGTTTTGTCACTTAGGCTCACCAACAAACTTTCCCTTAAGCCAAACCTAGGCTTGAATTCTAATTCATGGCTTGGAAGGGCCTAATCCTAGTTTCAATAGCCTTGAAACTAGTTACAACAATTAAAGCCAAATGTACAGTAACAAGGACAAGAAAAACTCTCAAAAGAGCATAAATAAATGTTGATGAAGCTCTTCTTGAATCCTTGAGTTATCTTCTTCCTCTTGAATGCTGTCAATGAGAACTTTTGGAAAACGATTTGAAGGCACAACAGCAAGATTGAAGGCTTTTTCAGATGGAATATTCTTTATGGCTCACTCTTGCCTTTTCAAAAACTTTTCTCAAAAGATAAGATTTGTCTCTTGTGTCTCACTTTTTTTTTTGTCTTCAATGAGTTTGGTGAGTGATAAATAATCCAGAAATCTCTAAAAAATCATTGGTAACCGTTAGAGTGAAGAAACTATTCATTTAGAGCCATTTGAGCAAATTCAAAACTTCAAAAAATATAGCCATTACTATTGTCAGAACCTATGAGTCAACACTTGAGTCGACACTTGAGTCTTCATGAGTCGACACTTAGATAACACTAGGTATAATTCTTGAATTTCCATGGTTCTACTTTATTTATGTTCTTAGGCTATGAGTCGACACTTGAGTCAACACTTGAGTCAGTACTAGGCAAAAAAGTCCTGGAATGACATTGCTCTGTTTTCTTTCCTTTCTCAGGCTTTGACTGATCTATGAGTCAATACTTGAATCTTATGAGTCGACACTTTATTTAAGTCCAAAAAATGATGTTAAGTCCATTTCTGTTCTCAGGCCTTGAGTCGATCTATGAGTCGACACTTGAATCTTGTGAGTCAAAACTTAGGTCGACACTTGAGCCAACACTTGGCATGCCAGCTAAAACTCTGCATGCCAGTCTTCAAAGGTGTTGACACTTGCCTCATGAGTCGATACTTGAGTTGACACTTTGGTCGACACTTGGTCTGTGCCATTTCCATAAAGTGTGCCAAACTCCAAAATTCTTAAATTTTGTCCATTAGACTTCCTGTTTTTTCTTCATAAAGGCCAAAGTGATCAATTACATGTCATTCCAAGATGAGAAGACCTCTTAATCTTTGAAATTCATCTTGCTTTAGTATCAATAACTTTGTAAGAAGTTTGATGTACCTGTGACCTAGAATTCATAACTCCAATTGAAACATTAGTACAACATATACTCAACATTTTGTTATTCATCAAAATCAAGGGCCAAAGCCAACAATCTTTTTCTTTTTGATGATGACAAAACTTTGAGTATATAAGCAATTGAGTTCAAAATTAACTATTGTGTTAAGCTTTCAAGTATGCATATTTTCAAAAGCACTATGAATTAAGCAAGTTCATCAAATTAACTTCATAATTGTTATCATATCAAAGTTTATACAAGCATTTAGATGAAAAAGTATCAGTTTGATGTATCAAATAGGGTTGGATTTTCTTATTTTCTCCCCTATCTTAAATAGATTGTGAATTCTTGAAAAATTTTGAATTTGTTGCTTATATAGTCTTTCTTACTCCCCCTTTTTGTCATCATTAAACATTAAAAGGAGTTTCTCCCCCTTAATTAGTGCTTTGATCAAAACAAAAAGTTAATTAGACAAAAAGAAAAGTAATAATAGGAGACATAACATTCATAAAAAGTTTCAGTACAACAGGAAATACAAGCATAGCATAAACTAAAAATACAACATAAAGAGTACATGAAATGCAGACAAGTATCTATGAGGCTACTCTTCATCAGATGGAAACTCTAGAACTATCAGCGCCATAACTCTAGAAGCCGAGGGTCTAGGAGTCTTATGGGTCAGGCTTCTAGTCCTAGGAGAGGGACTAGAGCAGTGATAGGTGGCATGGGACCCAAGAGACTCTACAGGTGTCACAAAAGCTGAATCAGTGGCATGTTGATCATCAAGAGCAGGATCATCACCAATTGGAGGCTGAGTAGAAATATCTGTAGCACTGACTGGAGGCTGATCCTCATGAACTACATTGCCACCAACTATCTGATCATTAGTACCGGCACCACCACTACCATCATCATCATCATCATCTAAAGAACCATCATCAGCACCATCAGTCAAGGGAGGTGGAGGAGGTGGATCTGAGGGTCCAAGAGCAGCTAGAGGTAATAGGGATCTCAGTAAGTCTCTGATCTAAAAAAACCCTGCCTTCATAGACTGCCTAATAGATGTGAGCTGCTCATCTATGTGAGCTCTAAGTCCATGCAGCTCAAGCTGTAACCTACTAGTCATGATGAAACACTCAAAATGTCCTCACAGATTGCAATGATCTACTCAATGATCCTCTCCTCGAAAGTATAATCTGTAGCTGTGGAATGCTGAAGAGCTGGAGTAGTCAGAGGTGTCATAGGCTCTAACTCAGAAGTGGCAACTAGAGCAGGTCTGGGGGGACTCATCTGTGATGCAAGTCCAGAAGGTCCTGCCTCTGTAGCTCTAATCTCGTCCTCCTTGTCAGGCTCCTGGCCTGACTCCCATCTAGTCCATCTGCCAGCAATCTTCCTGTAGCCCATATGGTGCAGAGACTTCTCTCCATATGTATCAATATGCAGAATCTCCTTGGAGGCCTCGTCCTCTAATGGTATGCCATATGCATGGAAAATCCTCGTCAGTCCCATACTGTATGGCTAGCACAGTCTCCACTGGGTAGCTGCCTCACCCATCTGATGAATCATCAAAGGAGGTAGGTTGATGGTTGTCCGCTGTGTTAAGGTGACCATCAAAACCAACTCACACTCTATAATGAAATCAAATCTACCTATCTTCGGGAGCAAAATCCTGGGAATGATATGATGTAACAATCACATCTCCATGGATAGCTAGTTTGCTGAGATGATGGATACTTCTCTGACATCTTCTTGGTCTAAGATGCATCTAAATGTTGCATCCCTATCTCCCATATAGTTGACAGCCAAACCATGAAGGGGAATCTCCCAAACTCTGCTGATAGTCTCTGGTGTGATCAGGATCTCCACTCCCTTAACCTGTGCAGTCCACCTGATGTCATTTATAGCCAAACTACCATAGAACTCATGCATCAAGTGTGAGTAATATCTCTCCCTCATCGTACAAAATGGGACCAGGCCAGCCACTCTGAGTAGATCTCCAATAACAAAACCCTCTAAATCCCAGAACTGAATGTCAGTCCTCCCGCAAGCAATCACTTTTCATGCAACTCTCTTCGCTGCGGGGGATAACTACAGAGGGGGTGATTTGTCCACTACCTGCTGATCCTCGGGCTGCACATGCTGCTCAACCGAGTCATCTCTAGCCTTGGATCTCCTCTCACCCGAGCTCGCCTCACCTATTTGGAAGTGGGTTCGCTTCTTGCAAAAGGCAACCTGCTTTCTCGGACCCATGCTCACTAAGAAAGGACTTGGAATAGACCAAAAATGAGGGAGAATGAACCAAAAAGAGGGAAGAAACGAACCAAAATCGAAGGAGAGAAGGGGAAATTAGCCAAAAGAGGAAGGATTTAGAGGAGAAATCACTATTTGTGGGTGGTTGGGTGAGTTTGGAGACCACACGAAGTAAAAAGAGGGGAAAAAAATGAAAAAAAATGGGTTCGGGATGCCCTAGAAATACTATCAAATCGTTCATGGGTTGACACTTGAAATTTGCTCAAGCGTCGACACTTCAGTGAGTCGACACTTAGGCAATTTCCAAGTGTCGACACTTGGGCAACAATCAAAAAAAAAATTAGGCAAAAACCCAATAAATTTGCAAAAAATCAAGGGGGTCTAGGGTTTATACTAGAATATATTTAAGAGGATTTTGAGCATCTTAGAGAGTTCAACAAGGAATTTGAAAGGGTTTCAATCGAAGGGATCAATTATGCTTAATTTTTTTCTGATCATGCAAAACCTATCTTCGCTAAGGGGTTTAGTGAAAATATCTGCTAATTGTCTATCAGTACATACAAAATCAAGCATTACATCACCATTTTGCACATGATCTCTTATGAAATGATATCTTATTTCAATATATTTGCTTCTTGAATGTTGAACTAGATTTTTAGTTAAATTAATTATACTTGTGTCATCACATCTTATGGATGTTTTATTTAACTTAATGCCAAAGTCTTCGAGTTATTGTTTGACCCATAAGATTTGAGCATAATAATTTTCAGCTACTATATATTCGGTTTCCACCGTAGATAGAGCAATTGAATTTTATTTCTTTCTAAACCATGAAATTAAATTAACTCCAAGAAATTGACAAATACTACTAGTGCTTTTCCTATCTAGTTTACATCCAGCAAAGTCATCATCAAAATAAGCAATTAACTCAATTGATGAATCTCTAGAGTATCACAGTCCAATATCAATTATGATAGATAGATATCTAAGTATGCATTTAACAACCAGTAAATGGATTCTTTAGGAGCAGACTGATATCTAGCACACATACATACACTGAACATAATATCTGGCCTACTTGTAGTTAAGTATAATAATGAACCAATGATACCTCTATACAATTTTTGATCAACATTTTTACCTAATTCATCTTTATCAAGTTTGCAAGAAGGGCTCATAGGTATACCTAATGGCTTGGTTGTCTCCATCCCAAACTTCTTTAAGATTTTCTTTGTGTACTTAGCTTGGTTGATGAAGATCCCTTCTCTAGTTTGCTTGATCTGAAGTCCAAGAAAGAAGTTTAACTCTCCCATCATGCTCATCTCGAGTTCTCCCTATATAAGCCTAGCAAATTCTTGACAAAGTATTTCTTTAGTAGCACTGAAAATAATATCATCATCATAAACTTGTACTACTTAGAGATCATCATTCTTCTTTTTCAAAAATAGTGTAGTATCTACATTGCCTCTAGAAAATCCATTTTCAAGCATAAATTTACTTAATCTATCATACCAAGCTCTTGGAGCTTGTTTTAAACCATAAAAATCCTTGTGGAGTTTAAAAACATGATTAGGATAAGCATGATTTTCAAAATCAGGGGGCTGTTCAACATACACTTCTTCTTCATTAAAACCATTTAAAAATACACTTTTGATATCCATTTGAAATAACTTAAAATCCATAAAGCAAGCAAAAGCAAGTAATAATCTAATTGCTTCTAATCTAGCATCAGGAGCAAAGGTTTCATCAAAATCAATACCCTCTTCTTGATTATAACCTTTTGCTACCAATCTAGTTTTATTTCTAGTTACTATTCCATTTTCATCAAGTTTACTTATGAAAACCTATTTTGTTCCTATTATTAAAATATTTGAAAGTCTTTCAATTAAAGTCCAAATTTTATTTCTTTTAAATTGATCTAGTTCATCTTGCATAGCATTCATCTAATTTGAATTTTTTCAGCTTCTTCAATTGATTTTGGTTCTACTTGTGATACAAAAGCTAAATAATCACAAACATTTCTTAGAGAGGAATGAGTACTTACCCCTTTCGATGGATCACCAATAATAAGTTCTTTAGGGTGTCCATGGGCATACCTCCATTCTTTAGCTAATGACTTGGGTGTAGATGAAGCTCCAACTTCGTGTATGTGATCTTCTTCATGATTTTGATCACCTTCTTGCTCTTTGAAAGCTCCTTCATTGATGGTCATTTTTCCAATCTTTTGGATACCTATTTCATCATCAAGAATATATTCTTTTCTAGAAATTTTTTTGTCAGTCTCATCAGAAATAACATGGATGGACTCTTCAACAAGAAGTGTTCTTCTGTTGGAGACCCTGTATGCCTTGCTAGAAGTAGAGTATCCTAAGAAGATACCCTCATCTGACTTGGCATCAAATTTACTTAAGTTATCTTTTCTATTGTTTAGAATGAAACAACGGCATCCAAAAATATGAAAATATTTAATAGTTGGTTTTCTACATTTTCAAAGCTCATAAGGTATTTTCTTCAAAATCGGTTGGATTAAAACATGATTTAAAACATAGAATGCAGTGTTTATGGCTTCCGTCCAAAAATATCTAGGTAAATTATTTTTACAAAGCATTGTGCATGCCATTTCTTCTAGTATCCTATTCTTCCTTTCTACTATCCCATTTTGTTGAGATATCCTAGGTACAAAAAAGTTATGATAAATACCATTTTCATTGCAAAATATTTCAAAATCATGATTTTCAAACTTGGTACCATGATCACTACATAAAGAGATAATTGAAACATCTTTTTTATTTGAAACTTTTTTGTGAAACTTAATGAATGCAGAAAATATTTCATCTTTATGAACTAAAAACATCACCCACGTAAAACGTGAGAAGTCATGTACAATTACTAGACCATACTTCTTGCCTCCCAAACTAGTTGTTCTAGTTGGTCCAAAGAGGTCCTTATGAAGTAATTCTAAGGGTCTAGTTATAGAGACTACTCCTTTTGGTTCGAAAGATAATTTTATTTGTTTTCCAAGTTGACATGTACCATAAATCTTATCCTTTTCAAAAGTGGATTTTGGCAAATCTTTTATGAAATTCTTTTTGTTCAATTTTGAAAGCAAATGCATACTTGCATGCCCTAGCCTTCGATACCAAAGCCAACTAGTTTCATTGATCTTGGCTTCCATTGCCACTAAGAATTGACCATTTTGCATAGGTAGATCATCAAGATCAACCATGTAAATGTTTCCATGCCTATGACCAATAAACTTGATGCCATTGTCATCTAGACTAGATATAATGCACATAGAAGATTCAAAAACTACTTTGAAACCTTTATCACAAAATTGACTTATACTAAGTAAATTATGTTTTAAACTATCAACAAGTAAACATTATCAACATAAGTAAAGGGGATGATATGGACTTTACCGATACTGATAATTTTGGCTTTTCCATTATTACCAAATGTTACATTTCCACCATTTAAAGCCTCCAAAGATGAGAATTGCTTTACATCTCCAGCCATGTATGATGGGGATATCAGAGGTCCTAAACTTTGGCAGAGGCATCTCAATCCTCTGTGGTTATATCAAATTAGAGTTTAGGATTTGAGTCCAATTTGTAATTAGGGTTTAATTAATTTGAGTGAGTTCATTTGAGTTTTGTGGGTTAGTCCATATGACTCTTTGTATGGCCCCTAGGTCCTGTTTTGGGCCTTTCAATATTTGAGTCCTATATTTGGGTTTTGATCCATACTATTAGCGTTTGTGATCAGTTTCTAGATTATGTCAAGTTAGTTAAGTCAAGTCAAGTTTTGAGTCATGTAAATTTTGAAGTTAAATTATGTAAGTATGAGTCCAGTCTATTGAGTCCAATCTAGTCCTGTAAAGAAAAGAAAACTAAAATCATTTTGAAGCCTGTCAGCATAACACTCCAGTCATCCACCTAGTTGAGCCATTTAGGAGCATGAAGCCATCAAGGGAGAGCTAGAGGACATGTGATCCAGCCTGCCAAAAATGATAATAGCTAAAGAAGCCTTGAAGCCTGCCCAGCATTGAAGTTGGCCTCCCAAGGCCTAAGAGTAACCAAGAAGGCACCAACCCTTAGGGTTACCACCCCTTGGTCGGCCACCCTTAAGGTCACCACCCTTTGGCTGACCAAGAAAATGAGAGGAAGAGAAAGAGGCTCAGTCAAAAATGGAGAGAACTTGAGGGAGAGTTTGTATAGGTTAGGGTTACTGTGAGATTAATTGTATACCCTTTCTTAAGCCTCAAGTTTGTAAGCCTATATAAAGGCCTCCCCTCCTTATGTAATTGGAGAGATGAATTGATGAATTAAATTGAGTTTTTTCTCTTTGTTGTGTGCGTGCTATGTGCGAATTTTTTTCTCCTTGTTCCTGCACCCTGCCTCTATCCCCAACATCAAAACCCTAGCCATCGTCCTTCCAAGCCTTGGCCGCCCAACATAAAACACTCTTTCCTTTGCTATTTTTGATTTATTCCTTCATCCCTACACCATTTTCTAACCCATAGATAGTGATTTGTAGGTCCCTCAGCTCCCACAAATCCGAGGATACCTTCTGATCAGCCTTCGGATCACCGAGCAAAAAGCCGCTAATCCACAAGGTCAGAAGCTTGCTTTTCCAAGTCGCATCTGGGAGCGAGAGTGATCTCTTCGTGCACGATCTTCATCAGGTGCTTCAACCATTACCAAGTACACCCTCTTGACTCCCCAGTAGTGGTCTTGCAGAAAGTAGCCTTACCAGGGTTTTCTTAAACCTTGGCGATCCTGTTTTCTCTAACTTTTAGGATTTATTTCTGCATGCATGACTTCTAAAAATTTTCTAGAATTGTTTACTTTAAGTTTTGGCTTGAAACTCAAGATCTAAAACCCTAACTCATTATTTAATCACAAAAAAACACTTTGCATGCATAAATCATCCCTCATCATTTGGTATCAGAGCATAGTTTAGGGCTAAATTCTGCATCCCATAATTCTTGTATATGGTCTGTTAGTTTTATGTTTTCTGCCTGTAGGAAGATCTAAAAATTCTAATTTATATTTTCCTAGATTCTTTATAATTGAAATTATTTTTATAAATTTTCTAATAATTTATTTCAGTTTGTGAGTTTTCTACATGTCGGAATACTGCTTGAGAATAAATCTGCTTTATTTTTCAACAAGACAAATTTTAGTATATTTAGGATTCTTCTTGCATAATTTTGGCATATTTTAATTTTCTACATATTTCCTGCATATTAGGTACTTTTCTGCATATTTTATTTCCTACCAAATATAAAGATAAAAACAATTCAAAATCAGAAAAAATCAAAACTACAAAACCCTAATTTGTATTTCATATGTGTGCCATCATCTACATAACTTACCTTAAGGGCACTTTTACTATGTCAGATGAGGGGAGGATTTGATCACCTCTCCTTAGTCCAAAACCACAATCCTTGCATCTGAACCCAACACAAACTAAAATTGATTAGACCTAGTTTGCTCTAGAGAGCTAGGGACATCAACAGGTCAGGTTCAACCATTGTGGGAAGACTAGTGCACCCAATTCATCTCCTATTACTAGAAGCTGGTGTCTAGGCTAGAGGTACAGTGTCAAACAACCTAAGTAGATTAATGGTTCCTTAATTGGGTCCTGCATTAAGCAGGGGGGCCTCCCACCATCCCACCTCTTACCTAACTAGTGGAAGGATTAGGGGTTGAGTTGTATGTAAGTTGAGTTGACACATTCTATTTGGGCTCTAGGTCTAGGTATCCGTAGTCGATTTGTTTGAGTCCTGCATTTACACTAGATCAAGAGCTTCATATCATCCACCACCTCCACAATCGGTTGAACCCATGGATCCCACCTTGATGCGATCCTAAAGATCTTGAGTAACCAAATGGCCCTATTGAACACCCGATTAGACCAAATGGATGACAAGATGACCCAATCGAATGCCCAATTGACTCATAGATTTGACCAAGTAGATGTTTGGCTAGGAACCCTAAAGAAAACTCGTAGGACCTAGACTAGATCCAAAGCCGAGCCACCTTTACCCACATTACCCAGGTCCTATGAACCCAGAACCTATGAACCTAGATCCTATGACTCAAGATCCTATGACCATAGATCCTATGCATCCAGATCCTATGCACCCATACCCTATAAACCCATAGACCCATGACCTATAGATCTAAACCCATAACCTATGAGCAGAATAAACCCATAGGCCATCGACCTGAATTCCATAGGATTAGTACCCCTAGATATGAGCCCAGTACTAGTCCACTTCCTCGTAGTCAACTTGAACCCACTAGGATCAGTGCCCATAGTCAGAACCCAGATACTGGTCAGGTACCCCTTTATCAACCCACCCTAGCTACCCTAGTCACTAGTCAGTATTTCATTAACCAAACCCCTCCTACCAAAACCCCTCCTACCACCCCACTGGTTCACCAGAATGACATCAAAGTGGAAGTGTATGAAGCTGATGTGAGCTTAGTGGATGAGTACGAGGGAGAAGAAGAGGAGACATCTCTAGAAGATCTAGAATTAATTAACCCCGTAGGTACCCAGGTAGAAGCCAATCTAGATGTAGCTGACCTTGACTACATCCAAACCAAAACCATCTTGGAAGAACAGTTAGAGAAAGAGGACCATGAGAAACATGACCCTACTATTAGAATCATGCCTGAGGAGCCACTAGAGGAAAACCTAATTATAGAGCCCAATCCTAAAATTCAAGAAACCAAGGAATTTATTGAGGACATGATCTCTTTAATTTAGTACCCTCAGGATGAATCCTCTCCCATAGTTCTCATTAAGGACCTCTTCCCAGAAATTGTTGACCCATCCTTCCATAGCATGGACCATTTCTTGTCTAGAGATATAACCCAATGTTCATACATTAAGGTCAGTCTCTTTAGTCCAGAACCAGTCCCGGAATCCCCTTCCTATTTCTTACCCTTCCCTGAGTCAAGTCATGTATCTAGAAGCATTAGGTCATATTTTGTTGAGATTATCAGGTTGCATGAATCCTTAGAGCCCATCCCATTTGCTACCTACTTTTGGAAGATCCTCTGGCATCCATTAGGTGTTCCTGGCAAATTTTCATCTGCATATCACCCATCAACCATGACTCATTCCCCATGCCCAAGTTGTAGTTAAGACCTAATAAAACTCTTTCGATAGGAATGCATAGTCGAGTCTATTAGGTGTTAGTATGAGTCCTTTGTGTCACCTATTAGGAGTCCATAAACCTAGTTCAACTGTCCACACCTACACTAAACACCGCACAGCATATGCATCAAGATATTAGCCATAAGAGTAATTTAAGTAATGAAACATCTAACAAACTGGATAATTCCCGAATAAGAGCCAATGTATTCAATGTAGGGAATTCTATCTTGGTTAGGCTTAGGCCGAAGAAGAAGTCTCATGCTCGCAAAGCCCTTAGAGTTTGGCTTTAGCTCTACCTTCAATACTGCAGACCTGATTAAGTCTAGGAAACCGGCAGCGATTCCTAATAAGGCCTTTGAACCTACCCTATCCATTGAGAGTGAGCCTGACCCTGAGTGTCCACCGATATTTTGGCCTGAGAGAGGAAAATGGATCGAGCATATCCTGGACGATCGAGCTACCTTGAACTGAGATAGCAATTTTCAGTGCCACCTAGTCCGTTGGCATGGTCTACCAGGATCCGACACTTCGTGGGTTACTCTAGAGGACTTGTTGCACCTCTACTCAGACTCTCCAGAGAGACACCGATTCAGTGTGACCCTTACTCGATAGGGTCGAGTTCCTCCCATCCCGGGAGAATTGATGGGGACATCAGAGGTCCTAGACTTTGGCAGAGGCATCTCAGTCCTCTGTGGTTATCAAATTAGAGTTTAGAATTTGAGTCCAATTTGTAATTAGGGTTTAGTTAATTTGAGTGAGTTCATTTGAGTTTTGTGGGTTAGTCCATATGATTCTTTGTATGGCCCCTGAGTCATGTTTTGGGCCTTTCAATATTTGAGTCCTATATTTGGGTTTTGATCCATACTATTAGGACTTGAGATCAGTTTTTGGGTTATGTCAAGTCAGTTAAGTCAGGTCAAGTTTTGAGTCATGTAAATTTTGAAGTTAAATTATGTAAGCATGAGTCCAGTCTATTGAGTCCAATCTAGTCCTGTAAAAAGAAGACTCACATCATTTTGAAGCCTGCCAGTATAATACTCCAGTCATCCATCCAGTTGAGCCATTTAGGAGCATGAAGCCATCAAGGCAGACCAGGAGGACATGTGATCCAGCCTGCCAGAGAGGAGAATAGCTGAAGAAGCCCTGAAACCTGCCCAGCATTGAAGTGGGCCTTTCAAGGCCCAAGAGCAACCAAGAAGGCACCAACCCTTAGGGTTACCACCCCTTGGTCGGCCACCCTTTGGCCAACCAAGAGAAGGAGAGGGAGAGAGAGAGGCTTAGTCAAAAGTGGAGAGAACTTGAGGGAGAGTTTGTATAGGTTAGGGTTTACTGTGAGATTACTTATATACCCTTTCTTAAGCCCCAAGTTTGTAAGCCTATATAAAGGCCTCCCTTCCTCATGTAATTGGAGAGATGAATTGATGAATTAAATTGAGTTTTCTTTCTTTGCGTGTGCGTGCTGTGTGCGAATTATTTTCTCCTTGTTTCTGCACCCTGCCTCCATCCCCAACATCAAAACCCTAGCCGCCCTCCTTCCAAGCCTTGGCTGCCCAACACAAAACACTCTTTCCCTTGTTATTTTTGATTTATTCCTTCATCCTTACACCATTTTCTAACCCGTAGATGGTGATTTGTAGGTCCCTCAGTTCTCGGGAATCCAAGGATACCTTCTGATCAGCCTTCGGATCACTGAGCAGAAAGCTACGAATCTACAAGATCAGAAGCTTGCTTTTCCAGGCCACATCCGGGAGCAAGAGTGATCTCTTCATGCACTATCTTTATCAGGCACTTCAACCATTGCCAGGCACACCCCCTTGACTCCCTAGTAGTGGTCTTGTAGAAGAGCAGCCTTACCAAGATTTTCTTAAATCTTGGCGATCTTGTTTTCTCTAACTTTTAGGGTTTATTTCTGTATGCTTGACTTCTAAAAATTTTCTAGAATTATTTACTTTGAATTTTGGCTTAAAATTCAGGATCTAAAACCTTAACTCCTTAGTTAATCATGAAAAAATACTTTGCATGCATAAATCATCCCACATCAATATGTCTTGAGCAACCACTATCAAGGTACCATAATCTTCTTTTGTCTTTGGTTGCAAGACATACCTACAAAAATAAATCAAGTGAAAACTTTAGGTACCCAAGTCATCTTGGGTCCTTTGGGGTTAGTTGATGTGGTTCCTTTTGGAATCCGAACTTTTCTAACACTATTTAATTTCCTTCTATCACACATGTAAGATTTATGTCCTAATTTAATACAAGATTAATAAGTAGGATGCAGGTACAAAAAAAAATTTGAAATATTTTTGTTATTTTTAAGGTTTAAAACCTAGTCCTACTTTGTTAAAAATTGCACTTTGGCTTTTCAAAAGCAAGTTTAGTTTTTCAGAACTATAGCTAATTTTCTCAACAAATGGTTTTACTTTTTCAAGTTCTTCTTTGCATTTTTTGTTTTCTTGTAAAAGTTCTTTGTTTTGTTTGATAAGTTTTTCATTTGTTACAAAAACTCTATCCTTTTTCAAAGATTTTTTTTCTTTCAAGAATTCTTCCTTCTCATTTTTCAAAAGAGTAATTTGATCATTCAAATTTTTGTTTTCTTATAGTAAACTATCATTATCTATCAAAAACTTATTATTTGTTTTAGATAAATCCAAATTTTGCTTTCTCAATTCTTTGTTTTTCATTTTCAGTTTTTGATACTCTATAACAAATTCATCAAAAATATTATCTAATTTTTCAAAATTAAATTCATTTTTGGTTTCAGATCTTACCTCATCATCATTTGCCATGAAGCAAATGTTGGCCACTTCTTGCTACTCTTCATTAGAGCTTGAATCTTCACTTTCACTCCACATTGCCATCATCGCTTTCTTTTTGAATTTTTTTATCCTTTTTGAGAGTGAGGCAATCCATTTTGTAATGTCCAGGCTTTTTACATTCAAAACATATTGGTTGCTCTCTTTCCTTTTTTTTTCTTTCTCCTTAATGGGCTCTCCTCTTTGTGGCTTCTTCTTGTAGTTGAACCTTTTCTTTCTCATGAATTTCTTAAATTTTCTTGAGATGAGAGCTAGCATTGTTTTATCTTTTTCATCTGAATCATCACTAGAATCTTCCTTGGTTATGGACTTGAATGCAATGGCCTTCTTTTTCTTCTCATTGTCCACCACCTTTTGCTTGAAGGATAGCTCATATGTCATTAATGAACCCAAGAGCTACTCGAGTGGAAGAGGGTTGGCATCCTTGGCTTCTTCAATAGCGGTGACTTTTGGATCCTAAGAGGATGGAAGAGACCTGAGGATTTTGTTAACAAGTTCAGCATTAGATACAACTTTACCTAAACTCCTCATACCATTAACAATATTAGTGAACCTAGTGTACATTTCACTAATTGATTCATTTGGTTCCATCCTAAACATCTCATAGGTATGAATGAGCATGTTAACTTTGGTGGTCTTCACTTGATGTGTACCCTCATGGATGACTTCAAATGTATCCCAAATTTCTTTAGCAGAGGTATAGTTAGATATTCTATTAAACTCACTAGGGTCTAGTGCACAAAATAATAAATTCATGGTTTTAGCATTAAGCTCAGCTTGCTTAATGTTATTCTCATCCCAATCTTCTTCTAACTTAGGGGTGGGAATGCCATTAACTAAGATAGTGGGCTGATGAGGACCTTTAACTATGGTCTTCTAAATGTTATAATCTATGGCTTGAATGTATATTTATATGCGTGTCTTCCAGTAGGTGAAATTTGTGCCATTAAAGAGTGGGGGACGGTTTGAGGCTTGACCCTCAACAATACCAACATCAATTTGGGCTGCCATTAGATCTTTGACTCAAGATCGTTAGACCTATACACTGAATACCAAGCTCTGATACCCCTTGTTGCCCAATGTAGCAACCCACGAGGGGAGGTGAATTGGGTTTTTAAAATTTTAAACAAGTATATGCTGAACTAAAGTAATTTGTAACAATGTGATTGTGCTCAATAATGATATGCAGCATAATAAAAAGCAAAATAAATATAAGCAAGTAATAAGAAAGAGCAAGCAATCACAAACATCCAGATGTATAGTAGTTTGGTGCACTTCAAGCACCTACATCCACTCCCCAAGTTATCCCTTGGGTAAATCCACTATAATCACCAAGATTACAGCCAACTTATTTTTCGGGTTCACAAGTTAAAACCCCTTGTTGGTTTTGTCACTTAGGCTCACCAACAACCTTTCCCTAAAGCCAAACCTAGGCTTGAATTTCAGTTCATGGCTTGGAAGGGCCTAACCCTAATTTCAATAGCCTTGAAACTAGTTACAACAATTAAAGCCAAATGTACAGTAATAAGCACAAGAAAAACTCTTAAAAGAGCAGAAATAAATATCGATGAAGCTCTTCTTGAATGCTTGAGTTGTCTTCTTCCTCTTGAATGCTGTCAATGAACACTTTTGGAAAATGATTTGAAGGCACAACAGTAAGATTGAAGGTTTTTTCAGGTGGAATCATTTTATGGCTCACTCTTGTCTTTTTAAAAACTTTTCTCAAAAGATAAGATTTGTCTCTTATGTCTCACTTTTTCTCGTGTCTTTAATGAGTTTGGTGAGTGATAAATAGTCCAAAAATCTTCAAAAAATCATTGGGACCATTAGAGTGAAGAAACTAGCCATTTAGGGTTGTTTTAGCAAATTCAGAACTTCAGAAAATATAACTGTTACTGTTGTCAGAACCTGTGAGTCGACCAATGAGTCGATACTTGGGTTGACACTTGAGTCTTCATGAGTCGACACTTGGATCAACACTAGGTATAATTCTTGAATTTCCAAGGTTCTGCTTCATTTCTGTTCTCAGGCTATGGGTCGACCTATGAGTCGATACTTGAAACTATGAGTTGACACTTGAGTCAGCACCAGGCAAAAAAGTCCTAGAATGATACTATTATGTTTTCTTTCCTGTCTCAGGCCTTGAACTGATTATGAGTCGACACTTGAATCTTGTGAGTTAACACTTCATTTAAGTCCAAAAATTGATGTTGCCTTGAGTCGATCTATGAGTCGACACTTGAATCTTATGAGTCGACACTTAGGTCGACACTTGAGTCGACACTTGGCGTGCCAGCTAAAACTCTATGTGCAAGTCTTCAGAGGTGTCGGCACTTGCTTTATTAGTCGACACTTGAGTCAACACTTTGGCCAATACTTGGTCTGTGCCATTTTCAGAAAGTGTGCCAAACTCTAAAATTCTCAAATTTTGTCTATCAGACTTCCAGTTTCTTCTTCATAAAGGCCAAAGTGATCAATTTTATTGCATTCCAAGATAGGAAAACCTCTTAATCTTTGAAATTCATCTTGCTTTAGTATCAATGACTTTGTAAGAAATTTGATGTACCTATGACCTAGAATTCACAACTCCAATTGAAACATTAGTACAAACATATACTCAATATTTTGTAATTCATCGAAATCAAGGGCCAAAGCCAACATCTTGTAATCAAGCCATTAAATGAATGAAAAAAAAGTCTTTCTTCTCTTTCATTGCCTTGTTGCATTGTCACTCCGTGAGGGAGAGAGTGTGAGGCCCAATAGGTTCATCCAAGCTCCAAGAAATTATCAACAATCCTTCACTTCCCCTTCTTCAATCATTTTTCTCTCTTCTCTTTCTTTCCATGCCCACTGATGTTCTCTATTGCAGGATCCCTCCATGGCCACAATTTGAGGATGGAGTCTACCTTGCCTTGGCATCAACTGTGTTAGGTGTCTTCAATCAAGGGAGTGGTAGTCTTCTCATCCAGTCATTAGTCCTTCGTGTGTTGAAGTTTGAGCCACTTACAAAGTTAAGATTTCATTGTTGGTAAGATAATCCTCTCCTAAATTCTTAGGTCTAATTTCTTGAAGGTAATTATCTTAATTAGAATGATTTCGTAGCCATTAAATCCATTTACTTTTGAATGAATGAACCTCCACTACGGGTAACAACTTTCTAGTAGTCTGCTTCATTAAGCTCATTTGCTTTCTTACGAATGAAACTTGCTGATACATGGTAGACTCATTATTCTCTTTAGACTTATAAGTTCTTTAGTTTTAAAACCCGTTTCCATCCCGCATTAGTTGTGAGGCTTCCCTCACCTTACAACGTGATCCTGGTGTTGGGAATTATGTCCCAAAGCCAATCATCTAGGCTATAGATGGTTGTGCTATTTTGTATTTGTATATGAATTTTTAATAATAAATAAAAGTTATTTATTTTTGGCTGTCCATCATTTTACATTTTTCTGTAATGAACTCCTGTATGATGGAGTCCTTAGAACTACATTGTTTGATATAGAAAGGATATATCAAGTAGTTCTTAAACTGGTTCACAACCAAATGATACATTGTTATAGGATGACGATGTATCAAGTATAGGTTGTTGTATGTCATATTTATTGGTTATCCTCTTAACCAAGGAGTGTAGAGACATTGGTGTGACATACAAGTGAAGTGTATGACATTTCACTGAACGTGACTATTTGCGGAGCTCCCTTCTTCCAAAGGGTAGCTCGCAAAGGGATATGGGTATAAGTGTCCCTGAGACCTGAGGCCACCATGGCAAATTGCAATCAACTCACTATACTTTGATGCTAGACTACCTGGATTTTTAATCTAGTGATAGGTTTCTGGGTGCAGTTAAGTACTTGTGGAGAGGTGGTGAATCAAGATGGAATTGACCTCTCCAAATAGTTTGGAGTGAATGACTCACTATGTCTCAATTCAGTAAAACCTTGGCCAGGATAGTTTTTGTGAGGAGTCACAGAACTTGTGAAGTTGAGACATGATCTGGATAAACCATATTAAGATTGGCAGTCTAATCCTAGGTCATCCTGAGCATTATAAGGTCAAAGGGATGAATTATGCGGCAACCATATGCCAAAGGTTCTTATGAGGTGCTCTGCATCTTTGACCTATCTGGACGCCGGGTATCATTGCTAGAAAAGGACTTTGACTGGTATTGGAAATGTTCCAATACTACCGGTTTAGTGTTCGAACCTATGGGGTCACATACCATAGAGGATTTCTATATGATCTTTCGGGCTAATCGATGATTGAGAATCGTTTACCATCACCTGAAGTTATGGTTGACTTTGTTCCAAGGGTTGACACTTAGAATTTTATAGGTGTCGACACTTGGTGAAATGTCGACACTTGGCCATTTTCGAGTGTCGACACTTTCTGTGATGAGCAAAAATCTGGGAGGTTTTCATGAGATCTTTTTGGGCATGTTTTGACCTGGTTTGAATTTTGAATTCAAACCAGTTTTGGATCCAAGGATTTATGGTATGAATGTCATATTTTCCTTAATGGATTGGACCCATTTGGAATGGCCTTGATCCTCTCCCACATTCTATCCCTCCATCTCTCCTCCTACCTTCTTCTCCCTCTCATGGCAGCTCCTATAAATAGAAGTCTTTGTAGTGGCTATTGGGGTTACAATACAACAATAACACAACATAGAGAAAAGAGAGGAAGAATAAGGGCTTTGTGAGAGGTTTAGGGATTGGGTGTGAGCCTCCTAGCGATCAAGCTAGGTATTGGAAAAGAGGTTTGGGAAGGGGTTCATGCTCTCATTCCAGTCTTCTTGGAAGAAGAAGTTCAGCCCACGGATCCCGAAGAGCTAGCACTCCAAGGGAGTTGATCAGAGTTGAGCCCTGGTATGGACATCTTGTAGAGGCCAGACGCATGTGTGGCTCGAGCACCCTCCTTCTCACTATCCTTTACTGCTCTCTTGCACTCTCAGAGGTATAGAGGTATGACCTTTATATTTATGTTCTTCTGTTATTTTTGTTGTTATATGCATGCTACATTATTATGCTAGGTCCTGTTGCGGGCAGATCGATAGATCGTTTAGATCTATCTATCGAGCCTTCCACTGTGCATGATTTAACATAGTTTTAAAATGCATATTCTCTGCCCTGTTTTTCTTGCATATTGTATGCTGGGTGTAGGTGTTTTCACCTTCAATGGTATCAGAGCAATAGGTTCATTTTATAGTATAATGATGTTAGCATGCTAATAACTTCTTCTTTCTTCTTAAGTACTTCGATTGAGTGCTTCACCAGGCCATCTGGTCATAGGAGAGAAGTAGGGCTGCAAGACCCTCTCTTTCCATTCAATGGGGTCTCCTATGGCATGTAGGGGTGCCACTGTAATTGACTCATGAAAAAGAAAATAAGAAGAAAGTAATTTGTAGGTTAAAAATGTTTTAATCTAATGACATGATCATAAAATGACTTTAGATAAGATCTAAAAATTATTTTGATCAGTTTTTGTTTGTATGTTTTGAGAAACATCAGATTTGAAATCACTGTTTTTCATTGTCTCAGGCTGTGAGTCGATACTTGGCCTTTGAAGTGTCGGCTCATGAAAAAATTTTACGATATCTGGTTTCTGTTTTTGTTCTGAGACAGGCTGGAGTGTCGACACTTGTCCCTGAAGTGTCGACACTTAACCCTTGAAGTGTCGACACTTGAGGCATGCCAGAAAACATGTTCTATTTTCTGTTCCCTGTCTCAGGCCTTGAGTTGACACTTGCTCCTGAAGTGTCGACACTTGGCTGCAAAAAATGCTGAAAATAGTGAATTTAAATTTTGAATTTGTTATAAAATTATTTTACATGATAAATTAAAATTGTTTTTATTTATTTAAGGCCATTGAACTTAATTTTGAATTAAGATTGACTAAGTACTCTAGGAATGTGATTCAAAGACCTTAAGTCATTTCAATAAGCCTCAAGGGTCATGGGTTAACTTCTATTAGGTCCTTGATTGGGTTAGACCTAAGTTTAGATTCATTGAACATGTTAGAGAACTAATCTAATCAAAAGTTGAGTTAGGATTTCTTCTCTAGATCTATCTAATAGTTAGATTGATTAGTCCAAATCTAAATGGATCTAATTTGTGGCTCAATGGAAAGCCCGAGTCTTTAGACTAATCTAATCGAGTCTGATGAATCGATTGGTATCGAGGTAAGTTTGGCATTGTGATCATGGTTCTTTGGGGCTACCTCTTACCTGGCCAACTCTGTTGGTGTCTAGGCAAGAGGGTTAATGGCGAAACCCAACCCATGATCTCACTTACCTGGCTAATGTGGTCAATCAGGATTGATTAGATAGCTCATTGACTCTTGTTAACCCTTGTCACCCAAGGTTAATCAGTCATGATTGATTTTAGGTGTCCATGGATCATTTGTTATGTGTAACCCTCCTTGATTGCTGATATGGTCAGTGGGAGTTTGATCCATGTCTTCTCATCTCTTCATCTGTCATATTAATTAAAACCCTCTAAATTATTAGGTCCTTAAAAGGACAAAGTTATAGAAATAACCAAGCCTAACCTCCCATTAAGTGGGATAGTAATGTGTCCATTAGTTCGGTGTTCATCGACAGATCCAAAGATCCGGTGTTCATTGGGATATTGGAATTACTGTTCGTAATATGATGGCTCAGTGCGACTCTCTTAACGGTGGTCAGGTGAGCTGGCCAAAGTCGGGCTTGACCGATTGTTAGTTAGAAGTATTGAATTTTATCATGTTAATGATTGGACCTAACCGGGACCTTCAATAGGAGGCCCAAAAGTTGATTGAAGTGCTCCTTGGGGCAAAACCCAATTACTAGAGGTTACTTGGTGAAGTAATCGGTTAAAGAACCTACCTTTAGACATGCATGGGTGGGCCGGCCAAAGTTGGGCTCATGTGTTGTCTATTGGACTATAGTACCCGCTAGGAAATTAAAGTAATTCCTCAGATTGGAGGTAGAGACTACCAATCTGAGCAAAATAGTGGGAGGGACCTTTAGACTTAAGTCCATGTCTTTAGGTTAATTATTCATATACACTAATTAGTTTTGGTTTTCCATTCAGATGTCTTCCAACCTGTCACTCCGGTCTCTTCTCAACAACGAGAAGCTCAATGGACCCAACTTTGATAACTGGTATCAAAGACTCAGGATTGTCCTGGAGCACGAACAGATCCTATATGTGATATCGGATCCGGCACCTGAGATCCCTACTGCCAATGCTCGAGGTTCGGTCAAAGACACTTATCAGAAGTGGCTTTCTAACAGGACCACTGTCCAATGCATCATGTTGGCTGCGATGAATGATGAGTTCAATCGCAAGTTCGAGGAAGCCCAGCCAGAAGAAATCCTTCAAAAGTTGAAGGAGTCTTTCGGGACACCAGATGACGTTAAGAGGTACAGGGTCTCCTATGCTATCTACAACGCACGGATGCGTGATGGGGCCTCGGTCACTGATCATGTATTGTACATGATCGAGATGATTGAGCGTCTGGGCAAGCTCGACTGTCCCTTGCATGAATATCTTGGGAAAGATGCGATTTTGAATTCTCTCCCCTCCTCTTATCTAGACTTTCTCGATCATTATAGAATGAATAAGCCTGCAGTTAACTACCACGGTCTGTTGGGGTTGCTGCAAACTTTTGAGAAAGACCACAAGTTGAATAAAGGGGTGGTGAATCTAGTGGGAGGTTCTTCGGGAGGGCGTCATCCCTTTAAGAAAGGGAAGAAGAAGAATAAAGGGAAAAAGGTTCTTGGTACTTCTGAGCCCAGTCAGGCCAAGAAAGTAAAGGCTGATCAGAGTCGTGCAGAGTGCTTCTTCTGCAAGAACTAGGGACACTAGAAGAGGAACTGTCCTCTTTACATTGCGTCCCTTGATCCGAACAGGTCCAAGAAGAGAAAGCTGCAGGATGGTCCTGGACAAGATATTTATATGATAACTCCTTGTAGTTTCTCTATTTGCAATACTACTAACTGGGTATTGGATATTGGAAGTCCAATTCACATTTGCAATTCTTTGCAGGGACTTCAAGTTAGTAGAAGATCGAGGATGGCAGAGGTTTTTTAACGTGGAAAATGGAAGCCGAGTTCCAGTTCTGGCGTTAGGAGTCCTTAAACTAGTTTTCAAGTCCTGTACTATCATTTTGAATGAATGTCATTTTTGTCCTTTCATTTTGAATGTCATTTCTGTAGGCCAGTTGGCCATGTATGGTTATGAACTATTAATAAAGAATGACATTTGCAAAATCATTTTGAATGGTTCTGTAATTTTGAATGGACAAATGCGTGATGGCATCTATGTACTATCGTGACCTATTAGTATAATGTACACGTCTAGCAAATGCCCTAGGATAGATAATGTCAGCAAATAACACCTATGGCATTGTAGGCTAGGTCATATAAACGGGAACAGGATAAACAGGTTGAAAATTGAGGGTCTCCTCAATTTTAGTGAAGATAGTTTATTTCCAACCTGTGAGTCCTGTCTTCTTGGAAAAATGACTAAGTCACCTTTTATTCGAAAAGGTGAACGAGCCAAAGAAATTCTGAGTCTAGTGCATATTGATGTATGCGGACCCATAAATGTTAGTGCCAGGGGTGGGTATGTTTATTTCATTACTTTCGCAGATGACCTTTCGAGGTTCGATTATGTCTTCTTGATGAGACAAAAGTCTGAGTCATTTGAAATGTTCAAATGATATCGTAATGAAGTAGAAAAATAAACTGGAAAGGATATCAAAACCCTTCGATCTAATCGAGGCGATAAATACCTTTCTGGCAAGTTTCTGACATATCTCGAGGAGAATGGGATTCTTTCTCAATGGACACCTCCAGGACACCCCAGTTAAAGGGAGTGTCTAAGAGGAGGAATCGAACCCTGTTAGACATGGTTCGATCCATGATGGGCTTTGCTTCTCTGCCAGTATCCTTTTGGGGATATGCTTTAGAATTAGCATGTTACATTCTGAATAGGGCTCCAAGTAAGTATGTTAGTAAAACACCATATAAGATGTGGATTGAACGTAAGCTGACACTTTCACACCTTTGGGTCTAGGGGTGCACGGCTTATGTAAAACATTTTAAAACGGACAAACTTGGACCTAGGTCTAACTAGTGCCTATTTGTTGGGTATCCAAAAGTGTCTAAGGGGTATTACTTCTACTTAGCTGAGGAACAAAAGTTGTTCGTCAGTCTTAGGGCTATCATTTTAGAAAAGGAGTTCCTTGGTGAAGGGACTGTAACCACTAAGATTGAACTTAGTAAAGTTCAATAAGTAGAAGAACCGATACACTTATGGGACAACAAAGAACCGACTATGATTATATCACGCCCAGAGCCCACTCAGGAACCATTAAAGAGATCTGGTAGAGTACCGAGCTGACCAGACAGATACTACGGTTTCTTGGTCCGGAATGGTGATCCCATTGAACTCGATGAGAACAATGAGGATCCGATCACCTATATGGATGCGTTGCAGAGGTCCGACTCTGAGTCATGGCTAGGAGCCATGAAATCCAAAATAGAGTCCATGGAGATCAACAATATATGGACATTGGTTGATCCACCTGAAGGGATAAAATCCATTGGGTGCAAAGGAAAAGGGGCGCAGACGGAAAGGTAGAGACCTATAAAGCCCGTCTAGTTGCCAAGGGGTATCGTCAACGTTATGGTATTGACTATGACGAGACGTTCTCTCCTGTGGCAATGCTCAAATCCATTCGGATTATGCTTGCTTTAGCAGCGCACTTTGACTATGAAATCTGGCAAATGGATGTCCGAACAGCTTTCCTGAATGGTGAGCTAGAAGAGGAGGTGTATATGATACAACCTAAAAAGTTCACATCCACAGATGAGTCAAAGGTGTGCAAGCTTCAAAAGTCCATCTATGGACTGAAGCAAGCATCAAGGAATTGGAACATGTGATTTGATAAGTGTATCAAGTCGTATGGCTTCATTAGGAATGGAGAAGAGCCTTGCATTTACAAATGGGCTAATGGTTCTATGATTGTATTCCTTATATTATATATGGATGACATTCTCTTAATCGGGAATGGCATCGCAGCACTGCAAGGAATAAAGGTCTGGTTATCATCTCAGTTCTCTATAAAGAACTTGGGTGAAGCCTCTTACATACTAGCTATGAAGATCTATAGAGATAGATCTAAGAGGCTTCTAGGACTATCCCAGTCTACGTACATCGACACCATGCTGAAACGGTTCAGCATGGAGAATTCCAAGAAGGGCTATCTCTCGATAGGCACTGGAATTGATCTCTCCAAATGGAATTGTGTGACAACTCTTGATGAGAGAGAGCATATGAGTAGAATTCCATATGCTTCGATAGTGGGTTCTATTATGTATGCCATGACCTATACTAGACCAGACATGGCATACTCACTAGGTATAGTGAGCAGATACCAGTCTGACCCAGGTGAAGCTCATTGGAAAGTGGTTAAAACCATCCATAAGTATTTACGAAATACTAAGGATCAATGGCTCATTTATGAAGATTCTGACTTGAAACTTGTGGGGTATATTGACTCCAGTTTCCAGTCTGATAAAGATGATAGCAAGAGTGTGTCAGGTTTTGTCTTTACCCTAAACGGAGGAGTTGTCTGCTAGAAAAGTTCCAAGTAGCCTACTGTGACGGACTCAGTTTGCAAAGCAGAGTACATTGCAGCATCTGATGCAACGAAGGAAGTTGTGTAGTTGCGGAAGTTCCTTAGCGAGCTGGGAGTGGCACCTTCCCTGGATGGTCCTATTTCGGTGTACTGTGATAACACTGGAGTCATTGCTTAAGCCAAAGAGCCGAAGTGTCATCACCGCACAAAGCATATTCTGCGGTGCTATCACCTTGTATGAGAGATCGTGGAACGAGGTGACATTGACCTTCAGGAGATCGATGGAAAGGAGAACCTGGCTGATCCCTTCACTAAAGCCATCGGAGTTCAAGAGTTCGACTGTTGTAAAAGAAAAATGAGAATGAGATTTTGTACTGATTGGCTTTAGTCCAAGTGGGAGTTGTTGGGAATTATGTCCCAAAGCCAATCGTTTAGGCTGTGGATGGTTGTGCTATTTTGTATTTGTATATGAATTTTTAATAATAAATTAAAGTTATTTATTTTTGGCTAACTATCATTTTATATTTTTCTGTAACGAACTTTTGTATGATGGAGTCCTTAGAAATACATTGTTTGATATAGAGAGGATATATCAAGTAGTTCTTAAGCTGGTTCACAACCAAATGATACATTGTTATAGGACGACGATGTATAAAGTATACGTTGTTGTATGTCACATTTGTTGGTTGTCCTTTTAACCAAGGAGTGTGGAGACACTGGTGTGACATACAAGTGAAGTGTATGATATTTCACTGAACGTGACCATCTGCGGAGCTCCCTTCTGCCAAAGGGTTGCTCGCGAAGAGATATGGGTATATGTGTCCCTCAGACCTGAGGTCACCATGGCAGCTTGCAAGCAACTCACTGTACTTTAGTGCCGGACTACTTGGATTTCTAATCTAGTGATGGAAGGTTTCTGGGTGCAGTCAAGTACTTGTGGAACGATGGTGAATCAAGATGGAATTAACCTCTCCAAATAGTTTGGAGTGAATGACTCACTATGTCTCAATTCAGCAAAACCTTGGCCAGGGTAGTTCTTGTGAGGAGTCACAGAACTTGTGAAGTTGAGACATGATCTAGATAAACCATATTAGGGTTGGCAGTCTAACCCTAGGTCATCCTGAGCATTATAAGGTTAAAGGGATGAATTATATGGCAACCATATGCAGAGGTTCTTGTGAGGTGCTCTGCATCTTCGACTTATCCGGATGTCGGGTATCATTGCTAGATGAGGACTTTGACTAGTACTGAAAATGTTCCAGTACTACCGATTTAGTGTTCGAACCTATGGGGTCACACACCATAGAGGATTTCTATCTGATCTTTTGGGCTAATCGATGATTGAGAATCGTTTACCGTCACCTGAAGTCAATATGGTTGACTTTGTTCCAAGTGTCGATACTTGGAATTTTATAGGTGTCGACACTTGGTGAAGTGTCGACACTTAGCCATTTTCGAGTGTCGACACTTCCTGTGATGAGCAAAAATCTGGGAGGTTTTCGTGAGAGCTTTTTTGGCATGTTTTGACCTAGTTTGAATTTCAAACTCAAACCAGTTTTGGCTCCAAGGCTTTATGGTATGAGTGTCATACTTACCTTAATGGGTTGGACCCATTTGGAATGGCCTTGATCCTCTCCCCCATTCTCTCCCTCCATCTCTCCTCCTTCCTTCTTCTCCCTCTCATGACAGGTCCTATAAATAGAAGTCTTTGTAGTGGCTGCTGGGGTTACAATTCAACATCAACACAATACAAAGAAAAGAGAGGAAGAAGAAGGACTTTGTGAGAGGTTTAGGGATTGGGTGTGAGCCACCTAGCGATCAAGCTAGGTATTGGGAAAGAGGTTTGGAAAGGGGTTCCTGCTCTCATTCCAGTCTTCTTGAAAGAAAAGTTCAGCCCACGGATACCGAAGAGCTAGCACTTCGAGAGAGTTAATCAGAATCGAGCCCAGGTGTGGATATCCTGTAGAGGCCAGACGCATGTGTGGCTCGAGCACCCTCCTTCTCACTGCCTTTTACTGCTTTTCTCCTGCACTCTCAGAGGTATAAAGGTATGACCTTTATATTTATCTTCTTCTGTTGTTTTTGTTGTTATATGCATTCTACATTATTATGCTAGGTCCTGTTGCGGGCAGATCGGTAGATCATTTAGATCTATCTACCGAGCCTTCCACTATGCATGATTTAAAATAGTTTTAAAAGCATATTCTCTGCCCTATTTTTCTTGCATATTGTATGCTGGGTGTAGGTGTTTTCACCTTCACTTGGGGCATCCTGGACTCAATCTACTCGATGCGACCATCTCTGCCAGGCATCTCCTCGTCTAGTTCCCCACTCCTTAGGAGACCAGGGAGATGAGAGGATCTCGGCAGCTAGTCTAGCACTATCTGCAGATGGTCCCCAGAGCGTGAGTGATGGTGCAAGGTCCGATCATCGACCAATTAAGCCTGACCGAGCTGGAATCGATGGGTGGGCCGGTCGGGCCCCTGCTATCTTTCTCTCTGCAGTAGGACCCCCTGAAGACTGTGCAAGTGGGAGCCCTACTACCTGAAAAGGAGAGATCCCATCTGCTTAGTTTTCTATGGGATAATGCGGACATCTTCGCATGGACCGCGGTAGACATGCACGAGATACCACTAGAACTGATCACCCACAGGCTGAACGTTGACCCCAACTGCCATCCAGTTTAGCAGAACAAGAGGAGCTTTGCCCTAGAGCAGCAGAAAGTAATTAATGAGGAGGTCGAAAAGCTCCTTGCAGCAGGCTTCATCTATGAGGTACGGTACCCTGACTGGCTTGCTAATGTAGTGATGGTCAGGAAAGCTTTCAAAAAGTGGAGGATCTGTGTGGACTACATTGACCTCAACCGGGCATGCCCGAAGGATAGCTTCCTACTTTCCAAGATCGACTAGCTGGTGGCTGTGACCTTGGGCCACAAGGCCCTTAGCTTCATGGATGCATTCTCTAGATAGAACCAAATCCGCATGCACCTGGAGGATGAGGAGAACACGGTGTTCGTGATCAACAGGGGTACGTATTGCTATAGGATGATACCATTTGGTCTCAAGAATGCGGGGGCCACATACCAGCATATGGTTAGCAAGGTCTTCAAAGACCAAATCAGCTGTAACATGCAGGTTTATGTACATGATATGCTCGTCATGAGCTACCCAGAGTCGGACCATATCATCAACTTTGTGAATGCCTTTGACAACCTCCACCTCTACCAAATGAAGCTGAACCCCACAAAATATGCATTTGGCATTGTAGCAAGAAAATTTCTAGGGTTCATGGTCACCCAAAGGAGGATAGAGGCCAATCCAGAGAAGATCCAGGCAATTATCCATATGAGACACCCTATCTCTAAGAAAGAGGTTCAGTGCCTAACTGGATGCATCGCGGCATTATGCCATTTCATCTCGCACTCCACTGAGTGCTGCCGGCCATTCTTTAAGTTGCTGTGCAAGATTCATGACTTCACCTGGATGGAGGAGTGCTGGGAGGCTTTCGAGGGACTGATGAAGCTCCTCGCCTCCCTACCATTGCTATCCAAGCCGGAGCCTAGGGAAGAGCTCCTCCTGTACCTAGCAATCTCACCAAAGGTGGTTAGTTCAGTGCTGGTTTTCACCGATAAGAATGGCTCACAGTAGCTAGTCTACCATACCAGCAAACTGCTTCGTGATGCAAAAACCAGGTACACTCGATCCAAAAAGATTATCTTTGCACTCATTGTATCTGCATAGCATCTCAGGCCCTACTTCCAAGCACATCTGATCACTGTCCTCATTGACTAGCCTCTAAGGGCCATTCTAAGCCACCCTGACACATCGGGGCACCTGGCCAAGTGGATGGTGAAGCTTAACATGTTTGACATCACCTACCATCCATGATCGATGCAAAAGGCCCAAGTCCTCACTGATTTCCTGGTAGAGTGCACTTGGGCGATCGAAGATCTGGAGGAGGCAGATGAGCGAGCCGAGCCCAGGCAGCACTTAACCCTAGGAGTGATGATGTGGATTCTCCATGTTAACGGTGCATCCAACACCAGAGGGAGTGGAGCCGGGCTCATCCTCACCAACTTCAATGGGGTCATCGTAGAGTATGCACTACGCTTCCTCTTCATGGCGACCAATAATTAAGCTGAATACAAGGCACTCCTCATAAGATTAAAAGTGTCCCACGAGCTAGGTGTAAGGTGCCTGAAGGTCTTTATGGATTCGTAGCTCATGGTGGGCCAAGTTTCTAGAGAGTACGAAGCTCGAGATCCCATGATGGCAAAGTATCTGGACAAGGTACACTCGTATATAGCAAACCTGCAACACTTTAGCATTTTCCACATCCCTTGTATGGAGAACGCTCGAGCCGATGTCCTCTCCAAGTTGGTGTCCCTGTCAGATTCGTTATTGGGGTGTACCTTCATTGAATACTTGGAGACCCCAGCTATGAATCTGTGGTGGAGGTCCAGCAGGTCACCTCCAAAGCAAGTTGGATGGACCCTTACATCAAATACATTATCACCGGAGCCCTACCCAAGGATCGCAAGGAAGCTAGCCTCCTCAAGAAGAAGGCTGCACGGTTAATGCTGATGGATGGGCAGCTTTATCAGAGGTCTTATTCCTACCCCCTATTGAAGTGCTTGAAGCCCTCAGAAGCTGCCTATGTGCTTTAAGAAATGCACGAAGGTGTCTGCAAGAATCATGTGGGGGGCAAGACCCTAGCTTACAAGGTACTCTGGTAGGATACTTCTAGGAGACCATACCGGAAGATGCCACAAATTTTATAAGGAAATGTGACCACTGTCAACATCACGCCCACATCCAACATCAGCCGGCTACCCCACTCTCCTAGCTATCAGCTTCGTGGCCATTCACTCAGTGGGGAATGGATATCCTAGATCCCTTTCCTCCCGCATCCAACTAATGAAAGTATTTGATCATGGCCATTGACTACTTCACCAAGTGGGTCGAGGCTGAACCCCTGGCATGGATCATTGAGGCCAAGGTCAGATCCTTCTTCTAGAAGTTAGTCATCTACCATTTTGGACTTCCGCACTTGGTCATCACTAATAATGGATGGTTGTTTGATAATCAGGCTTTCAAGGAGTTCTATGCCAACCTCAACATCCATCATCACTTCACTTCGGTGGCTTACCCTCAGACCAACGGGGAGGCTGAGGTGACCAACCGAACCATCCTGCAAAGACTTCGCACAAGGCTGGATGAGGCCAAGGGTCGATGGGCTAAAGAGCTCCGCAGTGTACTGTGGGCCTACCACACCATGCCTCGGATGACAATAGGTGAGACACCCTTCAACATCATTTTTGGTGTAGAAGCTATGATTCCAATGGAAGTGGGTCTACCCATACTATGGGTAGAGCAGTACAACAAAGCTGAGAATCTGGCTTGCCTCCTTCTGAACCTAGACCTTTTGGATGAGATGAGGGACAAAACTCGATTTTGGATGGAGCATATCGGTAATGGGTAGCATGATACTACAACGCCCATGTCAGGCCCAAGACATTTCGTCCAAGCAATCTGGTCCTCAAGTGAGCAGAAATATCCTAACCAGGAGAATGCGGTAAGCTATCCTCAAACTGGGAAGGCCCCTATAAGGTGGTTGAAGCTCTGTAGAATGGAGCCTACTACCTCGCTACGCTCAGCGGCGACCAGTTCCCTCGAACGTGGAATGCCAATAATTTAAGGATGTACTACCAATAATGCAAGGCTCTCCCTCAATTATTAAAGTTTCTTATCGGTGCAACACTATCTTCTACCTATGCAGGAACTCACTCGCTCGACTCCAAGTCTGATAAACAAAGCTGGGAAACTTTCGAAGTCCCGCACTCTAAAGCCGAGAAACTCACGAATCCCAACACTTTAAAGCCAGAAAACTTACAAAGCCCTGCACTCCAAAGCCAAGAAATTTACAAAGCCCTGCACTTCAAATCTAGGAAACTTACGAAGCCTTGCACTCCAAAGTCGGGAAACTTATAAAGCCCCACACTTAAAGTCGGAAAACTTACAAAGCCCCGCACTCCGAAGCTAGGAAACTTACGAAGCCCCATACTCCAAAGCCGGGAAACTTATGAAACCCCGCACCCAAAGCCGGGAAACTTACGAAGCCCCGTACTTAAAGCCAGGAAACTTATGAAGCCCCACACTTCAAAGCCAAGAAAATTATGGAGCCCTGCACTCAAAATCGAGAAACTTATGAAGCCCCGTACTCAAAGCCGGGAAACTTACGAAGCCCCACACTCCAAAGCTGGGAAACTTATGAAGCCTCACACTCAACTACCTTAATCACAGTCCAGAGATGTAAGCTAGGAAACTTCCAAAACCCCGCTATCTACCGCTTGACTCACAATTTGAGAAATTGAGCCAAGAAACTCTAGAAGCCCTGCGCTTAAGTCCGCATGACCTCAAGACTGGCAGAAATAAGCTGGAGTGTTCCCAGCATCCTCCCACCGATCCCAGGATTTTGGAATCAGCCAAGGATGGCCAGGACCTGGGAAGGCTCACCCTTGGCGGTCGTGAAGCCCATCTTCTCATGATAAAGGAGGAAAAGGAACAAGATGGAGTTCATAACCAAGTAAGGCTTGCTTTTTATTATAGAAATAAGTCCATTACAATCTAAGAGATTCCTTCAAAATGCTTTAAAGTATGTCAAAAAAAAAAAGAAAAGAAAGAAGAAGAAGAAAAGGTGAGAAAGGAAGGGGACACATTAGTTGGGAAAAATTGTATTATTTATCGAAGTTCTCCTTACATTAGTCAAGGCTTCCAATAGGCTGGGAAGCCATTCAAAAACTTAAACAAAAAAAAGAGAGAAATTACTCGATAATTGAAGGAATAATGTATTTATTGATCAAAATCTTTCTTTACATCAGCAAGGACTCCTGACTGGCCGGGATGTCTGATGCAAGATGAAAATGGGTTTTAAAACTAAAGAACTTATAAATCTAAAGAGAACAATGAGTCTACCACATATCAGCAAGTTTCATTCATAAGAGAGCAAATGAGCTTAGTGAAACAATCTACTAGAAATTTGTTACCCATAGTTGAATTTCATTCATTCAAAAGTAAATGGATCTAATGGCTAAGAAACTATTCTAATTAGGATAATTACCTTCAACAAATCAGACCTAAAAATTTAGGAGGGGATTATCTTACCAACAATGAAATCTCAACTTTGTAAGTGGCTCAAACTTTAACACTCAAAGGACTAGCGGCTGGATGAGAAGACTACCACTTCCTTGATTGAAGACACCTAACGCAGTTGATTCCAAGGCAAGGTAGACTCCATCCTCAACTCGTGGCCATGGAGGGATCTTGGAATAGAGAACATCAATGGGCGTGGAAGGAAAGAGAAGAAAGGAAAATGATTGAAGAAGGGAAAGAGAAGGATTGTTGGTGATTTCTTGGAGCTTGGATGAACCGGTTGGGCCTCACACCCTCTCCCTCATGGAGTGACAATGCAACAAGGCAATGGAAGAGAAGAAAGACTTTTCTTCATTCATTCAATGGCTTGATTACGAGAGGGTTAGGGGGTATTTATTAACTTCCCTAGCCCTTTGAAATTTGAATTTCATGCATGAAAAAGTGGAGTGATAAGTGGGGCGTCCCACCTGAATTCAAATTTACTTTGGGTGCAAAAATGGAGTTGATGAGGCATTCCATCTTGGCATGGAGGGTGAGGTGGTTTGCTCCATCCAATGTTGATGCTTCTTTCCATGCTTTCATCAAATGGTCTTGATCTTGCCTTAACTAATTTGAACTCAACTTGACCAATTACAAGACTAAATTGAACCCAACTTATCTCTTATGACTAATTATAGGACTTTTGCTAAAATTAAAATTGACTTGACTCTAATTACAGGACTCATGTTGAAATTCTTAAGCTAAAATTAACTTGACCCTATAGGACTCAGCTGAAATTAAAAGTTAAAACTAAAATGGCTTATTCACTGGTAATCCACAAGGAGCCTGGATTGATTGGGTTTGATTGAAGTCTCTTTCAAATTCTGGTGCCGCATCAATTCTCCCAAGGTGGGAAGGACTCGACCCTATCGAGTATGTGCCAACTTGACTTTGGTAGTGTTCAAGTAAGTCTAGGTTGATCCTTCGCAGATCCTCTCAAGTGATCCATGATTCTTCATATTTTGGTCGACCTTGCCAACAAACCAAATAGCATTAATATCTTTTGTTCCAGGCAGTAATAGCCTAGTCATCTAGAATATGCTCAATCCTATTTCGTTGTTCTGGTAATGTGGCTGGTGGACACTCAGGGGTAGGTTCACTCTCAAAAAAAGGATCAAGTCCAAAAGGCTCACTAGGTATCATTGCTGGTTTCTTATACTTTACTAGGTCTGAGATATTGAAAGTTGAACTGCTACCAAAATCAGATGGTAACTTAAGCACATAGGCATTAAGTCCAATTTTCTTTATTATTTTGAAAGGACCTGCACCATGGGCATGTAACTTTTTCATGGTTCCTGGTGGAAACCATTCAGGTCTAAGCCTAATCATCACATAATCTCCTTCAGTAAACACTTTGACTCTCTTACGGGAATTAGCCATATGCTTGTAAGTTTCATTACTCAAGTTAATTTTCTTACTAATCTCTTTCTTCAAATCTCTAATATGCTGTGCATTTGACTCTGTAGATTCAGAAACTCGTGCATGCATGGGTAAAGGGATAATGTCTCTGGGCTTTTTTGGTTTGTATCATGGACAATCTCAAATGGGCTTTTTCCAGTGGACCTATTGACAGAGCTATTATAGGCAAATTCAGCACGTGGTAACAAAAGGTCCCAATTTCCAATACTCTCACTAACTAGACATCTCAACAGGTTTCCAAGACTCCTATTCACAACTTTTGTTTAGCCATCAGTTTGTGAGTGGTAGGTGGTAGAAAACTCCAGCCTGGTTCCTAACATGTGCCATAAGGTTTTCCAAAAATAGCTAATGAATCGGACATCTCTTTCGAACACAATAGTTATGGGCAAACCATGTAACCTAAACACTTTATTTAAAAATAGCTTAGCCACTTTTGAAGCATTAAAAGTTTGGGAACAAGGTAAGAAGTGTGCCATCTAGAAAAAATGATCGATTACAACATAAATAGAGTCGTGTCTTTGCATGGTCTTTGGTAACCTTAACACAAAATCTATACTACGATCTTGCCATGGACAATCAAATACTGGCAAAGGGGTGTATAGACCAGTGTTTTGTTTTTGCTATTTGGCAACAGCATAGGTTCGACACTGGGCCACTACTTGGGCCACATTTTGCTTGAGGCTAGGCCAAGAAAACTAGTCTTCAACTGCTAAAATGGTTTTATTCTTACCAAAATGGCTAGCTAAACCCCCTGCATAGATTTTCCAAATTAAGAATTTTTAGATGGAAGTTTGAGGGATGCATAACCTATTTTTTTTGAAAAGGAATCCATCGTGAAAGGTATAGTCACTATACCTTATCTAAGAAAATCCTAGAAAAGTGTCAAGTCATAGAGCCTAGTCCTATAAATTCAGGAACCAGAAGAGCTTATTGAGGACTTGATTTTTCCAAACCAACAACCTCAGGAAGAATTTACTCCATCAGTTCCAATTGAAGATCTTTTTCCTGAAATAACTGACCCATTCTTCTATAAGGCAGACACTGTAGAAATACCACAAACCTTTAAGGTCAACCCCATTAGTCTAGGACCAATCCCCGAACCCTTTTCTTATTTTCTATCCTACCAAGTCAACCCCGAACCAAGTTCTTATTTTTTACCTTTTCCTGAAGCTTCCAGCATTTCTAGAACCATTAGTTTGCATTTTATAGAAGTTAGCATCTTGCATAAGCCCATTGAGCATGTTAGGTTTACAACCTATTTCTGGCAGACTCTATGGCATTTATTAAGAGTGCATGTCAAGTTTTCATCTACATGTCATCCACCGACCAAGGTTCAAGCACAGAATTGAAATTAAGGACTTAAATAGACAAAATAATAAATAAATAAAAATAAATAAATAAATAAAATTTTCACTATAAATGCATAGTTGAGTCTATTAGATATTTGCAGAGTCATATGCATAATATTTTAAAGAATTATATAAGAATCATATGGCTAATTCAAGAAAAAGACTCCAAGAATTCAATGGAGGAGACTTTGTTATGGTTAGGCTACGACCTGAACTAGTTATATGCCCGTAGTTGTGGACCTTATAATGTAATTAAGAAAATAGGACCTAATGCCTACGTGCTTGAATTGCCACCTGAACTAGGCATTAGCTCTACTTTCAACATTTCAGACCTTATTGAGTATAGGGAGCCAACGTTGATTCCTAGTGAGCCATTTGGGCCTAATCCAATCCTTGAGAGTGAACCAACCCAAGTGTGTCCACCTACCATACCACCAGCCCGGAGAGACAAGATCGAACGGATCTTGGATGACAAGATCATCGCTACCCGGAGCAAAGATTACCAGCAATATCTGGTTTGTTAGCAAGGATGACCTGAGTCTGATGATTCTTGGATCACTAGAAAGGTCTTGCAGAGAGTTTTCCCTGACTTACTAGAGTATTATAATAGTGGAATTGATCCATACTTGACAAGATCGAGTTCCTCCCACCAGGGGAGAATTGGTACAGGCACCAGGGCTAAAAGAATTCGACAGGTTGAACCCACAGCCCTGTGGATCACCTGTGAGTAAAACCCTGAACCCAAACCCTATTTATCATGTAAATATTTATTTTAAATTCTATTATTTTGGTTTAGTTAAGGTAAAACCTTTTTACCAACTGTAATTAGGGTTTTGTTTATTATGGGATAAAATCCTTTTTACCAAGTTGAGTTGAAACCCCAATTAAGTCAAACCCTATTTACCTCAATGGGATCTTAGTGGTCCAATTTAATTAGCCCTTTTTACCAACTTTAATTGAGTTTTTATTTGAAAGCCTAATTAAGTATGGTTGGTTCAATTAGTTATTAGTTGGTTAAATCATTTGGTTAGTTATTCATTGAGTCCATGTAATTAGTTAAGTCATTGAGTGATGTATTACAAGAGGGGACCCAAGACAGCATCCCATGTGCACCCAATTAAAGATCCATATGACTCAAATCAAGACCCATGTGCTAGCTCAAGACAAGCCCATGTGACTCCATGTGCTAGCACAAGTTTCTTGTCACATGTCATCCTATTTGGTGCCATCTTTGCAAGACTTCTAGACAACACCTGCCACATCACCAGGGGACATCAACACATGGCATGTCACTTGTGTTTGGACATGCAACAAAATTAAGACATCACCACATGACAACACCCTTTGGTCGGTGGTGTAGACACCAGAGGCACCAAAATAAGACAAAGGCTTCTCAACCCTCTATGGATTACTTAGTAGCTTTTCAATCCATTTGTAATAAAGGCTTAGCCTATTTGAGTTGTGTTTTATTATTTGAGTCCTGTACCAGTCAGCTCATGTTGAGCTAGTCTTCTTCCTGAGTCCTGTACATGTCAGTCCAAGTACAAGTGAAGACATGTCAGCCCATGTACAAGTGAAGACTGAGCCAGTACAAGTAAAGATCAACCCAACCTGAAGTTATGAAGATCATGGAAGGCTTAGTAGAAGAAATCAGAAGTCCTGGAGTCAAGTCGAAAGCCCTAAACCGCAGCCTGAAGCAGATTGGTCCAGCCTAGGCCCAGGAGGGGAGCTAGGGTGCCATCCACCCTATGGTCACCACCCCTTGGTCGGCCACTAGGGTCACCTCCCTTGGCTGACCAAGGCAAGAGAGGGAAGAGTGATTTGAGGGATTTTAAATCCTAGCCCTACCACGTATTCTAGCTAGGGTTTGGATGGGATTCAAATTCATAGGTAATGACTATTGTAACCTTACTTGGGGGCCAAGTTTAAGAGTCTATTTAAGAGACTCTACTCTCTTGTATCAAGACACTTTTATTCATGAAATATAACTAAGATTTCCAATTGTTGTGTGCTACCTACTATGCGCTAAGGGGATTCTATGTGAGCCCCTCCTTCTTCCCGGTGTCCTACACCCAGTCTCCAGCCACCATCCATCTCTCCAAGCCCTGGCCACCCACCCTCAAACCTTCCTTCTTCTTGATATTTTCTCAATTAATCCTTCATCTTTGCTTTGTTTCCTAACCCCTAAAAGGCTATTTGTAGGTCCCTCAGCTTCTACGAATCCAATGACTCCAACCGGGTAGCAATCGGATCACCGGGTTGAAAGCTGAGAATCCGTGGGTCTCTGGCTTGATTTTCCAGGCCGAATCCAGAAGTGAGAGCGATCCCTTCACCTACGATCTACACTGAGTGCAGCAACCATTATCAGGTACACCCCCTCTGCCTGCCAATCACTTTATTGGAGATGAACTAGCCCAACCGAGACTTCTCAGCCTCGGCGATCCACTTTTTCTATTGCTTTTAGGTTCTATTTTGCATGCTTTAGCTTCTTATCTTGCATAGATTTCCCTACTTAGGTTCTTGGTCTATTCTTCAGGATTTAGATTCATAACTTAACCTAAAAAAATACAAAAATATATTTCCATGCAATTTTAGTTCCGCATCATTTGGTATCAGAGTCTATTTTGAGCTCAGTTCTCTTTGGATATTTGGATCGGGTGCTTCACCATGGCCATCCGGTCATAGGAGACTAGTAGGGCTGCAAGACCCTCTTTTTCTAATCTATAGGATCTCCTATGGCGATAGGGGTGCCGCTGTGAATTGACCCCTGAAGAAGAACACAAAGAGTTCCATTAGGGTATTTGCATTCTCGGCCTTCTCAGTACATCCCCTATTGTTTTAATTGTTTACCTGTATAGAATTTAGAAATATTTGAATTTTATTTTGATGAATCCCTTATAATTGAAATTAATTTTTAAATTTTTTCAGGAATTATTGAAGTCTATGGATTTTCTCCCAGCCGAAACACTATCTAAGAATAGTTCTGCTCTATTTTGGTAGCAAAGCTGATTTCGAAAAGTTTAGGGTTCTTTTAGTATAATTTTTGCATATCTTTAATTTTAGCATGTTCCCTGCATATTAGGTCATAATTTTCAAGTTATCATTCTTTTTAAGAAAATACCAAAACAAAAAAAAAATTACATATATTCATAAAACACCAAAAACACTTAAACCCTAATTTGCATTTTCATCTACCTGCCATCATTGCATAAAATACTTTAAGGGCACTTTCTATATGTCAGATAAGGGGAGGAGTTGATAACCTCACCTTAGCCCAAAACCAAATCCCTTGCATTCTATCCCAAGCCTAATCTAAAATTAACTAGACTTAATTTGCCCTAGTGAGCTAGGGACACCAATCGATCGAGTTCGATCATTATGGGATGACTAGTGCACCCAATTTATCTCCTATTACTGGATTCTGGTATCTAGGCTAGAGGTACAATATCAAACAACCTAAGTGAATCGGTTGTTCCTTAATTGGGTCCCTGCGAGAGTAGAGGGGCCTCCCACCATCCCACCTCTTACCTGGCCAGTTGAAGGACTAGGAGTTGAGTTATATGTAAGTTGAGTCAACCCATTCTATTTGGGTTCTAGTTCTAGGCAGCTGTAGTCGAGTCAGTGTTGAGTCTTGCATGAGCACTAGATCAGGAGCATTATATCACCCATCATCTCCACCTTTGGCTGAATTCATGGACACTCTTGAAGCCCAGATTAAAGCCCTTATTGAACAGCTAGCCCAGGTGAATACCCAAATGACTCAATTGACCCAGTCTAATACCCGAACCCATAATAGACTTGACCACTTAGTCAATAGGTTTGATCAGGTAGAGGACTATATAGGGACCTTAGAGAGAACCCATGGGTCACAATCTGAACCAGATCCTGAGTCACCTCCCCATCCTAGGAGAACCCCTCGCCGTGATCCTTACTGTGAGGCTAATCCTAGGAGGACCCCAAACCCTGATCCCTACTTTGAGGCTGAGCCTAGGAGAGCCCATCATCATGACCCAGTCCCAGCGGTTCGTCTAAGGAGACCCAATCAGGACTTCATAGACCAAGAGGATAGAGCCTACAAAAACATAAGGTTAGAAGCCCCCACTTTGGATGGTTGTCATGATCCTAAGGTTTATATAGATTGGGAGGGAGAGGTTGTGTTGCCCAGGTGGCTTCCCAAGAGGGGGGTGAATTGGGATTAAAAAAAAACTTTTTACAATAATATGCACTTTCAAATTCTTTTGGTGTTGTGGTGCAATATGCAATGCGGAAGTAATCAAGTAAAAGCAATAACACAATAAGAACATAATCACAAACACAAAGAAATTTAGAGTGGTTCAGAGCAACCGGCTCCTACGTCCACTACCCAAGCACCACTTGGGATTTCCACTATATTCCCCAACTGGAATACAGTCAGATTGTTTTACCAGGTTCACAATCCAAACCTATACCTTTGGTTTTATTGGGATCACCAAAGAGAACCCAAACACTTGGTTTTATACCGAGATTACCAAGAAACCCAAACACTTGGTTTTATACCGGGATTACCAAGAAACCCAACTAAGGTTTTATAAGGTTCACCTAAAAACCTTCAACCCTCTCTTAAGATATAGTCCCTTACTATTCTTAGAGAGAAAACAAAGATAAAAAAATGATGAATAAGCAACTACAACAAACCAAGTTTATTTAAGTGTTGCCGATGTAGATCAAGATGAAGTCAAGCCTTGAATGCTCTTTAATACTCTCCAAGCTACTTCTTTTCTTCTTCAATGAGTGGATTCAATGATGGAGCAGAGTTGGTGAAGCTTTGAATCCAACTTGAAAGCTCTTTGAGGTAGGTAAGTGAATGACTTGAAAGCTCTTCAATATCTCAAGATAATTCCATAATAAAGCTCTAATTATTTTTTTAATCATTCAAAAACAATCCCTTTTATAGTTTTCCAAGAGATATGGCCGTTGTAGGGCCTAGGGATTCGTGAAAAGCTGTTGGAGATGAATTGGAGTTCAAATTTTAACTTCAGCAACTAGCCGTTGGAGTGCAGAAAATGGCTCCATGAGTCGGCTCAAGGTCCACGAGTCAGCTCGAAGTCTCAGATAGCCCAAAAAGAAATTTTGTAAGAGTCGGCTCTTTTGGCTGGAGTCAGCTCTGGCCTTCAGTCAAGTCAAAACCATGACTACCTAGAGTCGGTTCTTCAGAGTAGAGTCGGCTCAAGATCTCAACCTTCAGAATGCATAACTCTGGACGAGTCGACTCTTGGGGCAAGAGTCGGCTCGAGGTCTCAGGCTTCAGAAAAATACTTTCCTCCATGAGTTGGCTCTTAGGATGGGAGTTGGCTCTTAAATCTGAAACACTAAAACTTCCTCCATGCTGTGCCACCATGAGTCGGCTCTTGATCCAAGAGTCAGCTCTTGTAAATCTTCAAAAATTGCTTCAAGCTTCTCCAAAACTCTTCAACATTGAATCAAATAGAAGCTAATCTACATACCTTTAATTTTTACAACTTTCAGCCCATTTTACAAGATTACAAAATTAATAAAACTAGGGCTTTTACAAGTTCAAGTTCATAAAACTTTATACAAAATTGCATTACCCTCAAATCAGTTTGAAAACTAATTTAAACTAAAGGTAACTAATTTCCTGCAAAACTACTCAAGTAATTGAAAAGAGTTAGTATCAAATACATGCTCCAATGTTTTATGATCATCAAAATCATTCCAGGGATCAACAATCTCCCCCTTTTTGATGATGACAAAATACTGGGCATGATTAAAAATTAAAATTCTTTACAATTGCAGTATATTCAAATTTATATGTGTCACACAGATTAGGTATCAATGTATCAACATAGTGTGCCATAATGTATCATATGTATCAAATGTATAGAACTGAACACTATTAACATAAAGTATCATGGCATTTTCCGTATCATATGAATGATGTATCAACACAGAATGTATCAAGAGTATCATCTATACAATGCGTATCGAAACTTATAAAATTACCAAACATTTGAAGTGAATTTCATGATAATATTTGAAGTAAAGCTCTCCCTTACTATTTGTAATAGCATTCCTTCTAAATTTCACCAAATTTTCATGAATCATTCAAATTTTCATTTCAACATTCATATTTTCATGAATCACATGAATCAACATTCATATTTTCATAATATAGCCTTTTTCATGAATTCATGCACAATCTCCGTTCTCCCCCTTTTTGTCATCAACAAAAGATATAGAAGAGAACATTCATTCACAATAATTCAATCATAACAAAAATAGACATGTAGCATAAAAAAGTGATATCTATATATATGAAAATGAGTACATAGGTGATACATTACAGCTGTGCCTCAGCACTACAAAATTATATCACAACAAGCAAAATATAACAACATAGAGTCCCAAAGACATCAAGATAAAAGCCTAAACATCAAAAAGATGAACTATGATCATCACTATCAGGTTCTTCATCGTCAGAGGAGGAACCGACTTCTAAGATTCCTGGACTAGGTTTAAACTTAGGAAATCTAGGTCGAAGATCCCTAATCCTAGTCCTAGTAGGAGTGGTAGTCCTAGACACTTTAGTTTTAGCTTTGGATTTGGACTCTGAAGATAAAACAATGGGTGTGGGTCTGGCAGTCAGTGATCAAAGGATAATGCCAAGGTGCTGGTGATCAAAAGTATCTAGGTAGCCGGAGTCTATCCAACCTCAGATCTTGTGGCCTCCATACCAACCTCGGGCTCAACATCAGCAGGTATGGTGTGAGAATGTATGTCACTGGAATGTGCCACCAGTCCCTGCTCTCGATCAGTGCCAGTGCCAGTGCTAGCGCTGTGGAAGTCGATGGTCATAACATCATGAAATCCCTGCTGCATCTCAAACTGGAGTAGAGTGATCTTGCTATCAGTGTCCAATTTGAGACACGATATCTCCTCCAAGACTCTCTGAAGTATGTCCTCTGCATCAGGTCTAACAGATGTGGATCTCCCGACTAGTGAATGAGGTGTGGTAGGAGCTAGCTCTGATGGTCCAGCTTCATCAGCCTGTGCATCAGTCTCCTCAACAAGTCCCTGAGCCACCTAAGTGTCATCCTCTGAATCATCTGAATGTGCTATAGGAACACCTAAAGTCTTCCTGACCCAATTGCCATCAACTTTAATGAATCCCATTATGGTAAGGGATTTCACAGTATACCTGTTAGTGTGCAGCAGTAGTCGGCTATCCTCTCCTGTCAGATCTACCAGAGCATCCTGAAATAATAATATAAAAACCATCCCGTACTGCAGACAAGCTAGTGCCCTATAGGCTGCCTCCCTCATCTGCGAGAGCATGATAAATGGCAAGTTGAGGGCCTCCCCCTCAATCAGTCACCTCATAAACATAAGGTCACGCTCGCTGACCCAGTCACAACGCCCGGTCTGGGGCAAGAAAATCCTACTAATAATATTGTGTAATAGCCTCATCTCCAATGATAGCTGATTTGCACTCACATGCACAATACCCTTCACATTTGATCTCTCCAGTATGAGTCTGAGGGTCTTTTGTTTCTCCTTTAAAACTAAATAACACTCCCCTTCTTTTGGTATTTTTAGTATACTTGAAAGCTTCTATTCACTTATTTCAATATGCTTTCCTTTAACTGTTCCTTCTAAATGAAATGCTCCCAATGACATATTTTCAAAAAATTAACTAAATTAGGATATGTTGGAACATTCAATAAACAAAAATCTTTCCACCCCTGTTTTTCAAGCCAATCCCTAATATACAATTATTCTTGCTCCAGAAAATCAAAAGCAATGCACCTACCTGGAGTAACCTGATGATTTCACATAAGAATTACTTGTCGGGGTGCTTGAGGTTCTTTTTCCTGCTCAATCAGCTGTTCCTCTTCCAGATTGGAGGTGTCCAACCACCTCTTGGTTCTCCTTTCTTCCACAACGGTCCGAACCACCTGCAAGGGTTTCTTAGCTACGGCTTTGCGGGGTGCCATCTAGATAAGATTAAAGGATTGGAGGGGTTTGAGAGAGTTTTTGGAAGGTTTCCTAGAGTGGAATGTGGAGTCGGCTAAGTGGAAATGACCAAAACCTATAAACATAAGGAATAGAAAACATGGAAACCCTATTTAAAGAAACGTTCGGCCCGACCTTCGAGTCGGCTCACCGAGGGCCCTAATAACTCAAGTCAGCTCGAGCGAAAAATCAGTCTAAAGTTCAAAAATGGTTAAACTCAGTTTCTATAGGTTTCTTGACACTAAACTATGTTGTCCTATGCTCTAAAGAAAAATTTGAAACACCTAGATAATTTTTTCTTAATTTTCAAAAATTAGGTCAAAAAGGTTCAGAATGGATCACATAGCCTTAATTTGTCTCTAATTTTCTCAAATCTATCTAGATTAAGTGGTTTAGTAAAAATGTCCGCTAGTTGATCTTCAGTAGGTACAAATTCTAATTCAACAACATTGTTTAAAACATGATCACGAATAAAATGATGTCAAATTTCAATGTGCTTAGTTCGTGAGTACTGAATTGGATTTTTGGATAAATTAATAGCACTAGTATTATCACATTTAATAGGAATTTTAGATTGGACAACACTGTAATCTTCTAGTTTTTGCTTGATCCATAACACTTAAGCACAACAGCTCTCAGTAGCCACATATTCTGCCTCAGTAGTAGATAGTGCTACAGAGTTCTGTTTGCGATAGTGCCAAGAAATCAAGTTAACACCTAGAAATTGACAGGTGCCACTTGTGCTCTTTCTATCAATTTTATAGCCTCCATAATCAACATCAGAATAACTAATTAACTTCAATAATGTGTGCTTAGAATACCATAAACCTACATTACATGTGCCTTTCAAATATTTAATGATTCTTTTAATAGCCATGATGTGTAACTCTTTTGGATTAGATTGAAATCGTGCACACATACAAACACTAAATAAAATATCAGGTCTACTAGCTGTCAAATAAAGTAGAGAACCTATCATACCTTGGTACAGCTTTTGATCAATAATTGTCCCATTCTCATCTTTATCAAGCCTACATGCAGGACTCATGGATGTCCCATTTTCTTTGCTTGATTCCATGCCAAATTTTTTGATTATCTCTTTGATGTACTTGGCCTGGTTGATTAGGATACCTTCTTTAGTTTGTTTGATTTGAAGTCCAAGAAAGTAACTCAGCTCACCCATTAAGCTCATTTCGAATTCTCCCTGCATTAGCTTAGCAAAATCTTGACATAAAGATTCATCAGTAGATCCAAAGATAATATCATCAACATATATTTGAACAACTAAAATGTCATTATTCTTTATTTGAATAAACAGTGTGGTGTCAACACTACCTCTTACAAAATTATTAGCAATTAAAAACTTAGTCTATCATACCAGGCTCTAGGTACCTGTTTCAGACCATACAAAGCTTTATTCAGTTTGAAAACATGATTTGGAAAAGAGTGATCAATAAAACCCGGTGGTTGCTCAACAAAAACTTCTTCAGATAAAAACCATTCAAAAATGCATTCTTTATGTCCATTTGAAATAATTTAAAATTCGTAAAGCATGCATAAGCTAGTAGTAGTCTGATGGCTTCTAATCTAGCTACTGGTGCATAGGTTTCATCAAAATCTATTCTCTCTTCTTAATTATATCTTTGTGCTACCAGTCTAGCCTTATTCCTAATTACATTTACAACTTCATCTAGTTTATTTCTATAAAACCCACTTAGTACCTATAACAGAATAGTCATTAGGTCTTTCTACTATGGTCCAGACATTATTTCTCTTAAATTGGTTTAATTCATCATGCATTGCTAACATCTAATTGGGATCAGTTTCAGCTTCTTCTAAATTGTATGGTTCTACATGCGAAACAAAAGCAATTAAATCATGTGCATCTCTAAGTGCAAATCTAGTTTTAACACCTTGAGATGGGTCTTCTATAATTAATTCTTTAGGGTATGATTATACATACCTCCATTCTTTAGGTATATCAATATGATCTTTACTTACCTCTTCTTCATGTGGTTCACTTGATTGTTTGTCTTTAAGTGTCAAGTCTTTCAGTCCATGTTCTAGAGTACCTGCATCATCATCAGCAAAATCTTCCTTTCTCGAAGATGTAATGTCAGATTCATTGAAAACAACATATATAGACTCTTCAACAGTCAAAGTTCTTTTATTGAAAACATGATAGGCTTTACTATTTAAAGAATATCCAAGAAAAATAGCCTCATCGGATTTTGCATCAAATTTAGCAAGATTGTCTTTTCCATTGTTAAGAACAAAACATTTGCATCCAAAAACATGAAAATACTTAATATTAGATTTTCTATTGTTCCAAATCTCATAGGGGGTTTTTCTGATAATAGGTCTAATTAAAACTCTATTTAAAATATAGCATGCGGTATTCACAGCTTCTGTCCAAAAGTATTTTGGAAGATTTCCTTCACAAAGCATTATTCTGGACATCTCTTCCAAAGTACGATTATTTCTTTCTACAACACCATTTTGCTGTGATATTCTAAGAGCAGAAAAGTTATGATCAATACCGTGCTTTGTGCAAAAATGATCAAAATACTGATTTTCAAATTCGGTGCCATGATCACTACGAATTGAAATAATAGATAAATTTTTCAAATTTGTAACTCTTTTGTAAAACTTTTTGAATACATTAAAAGTTTCATCTTTATGTGCGATAAACAAAACCCATGTGTATCTTGAAAAGTCATCTACAATCACAAGGCTATATTTCATACCACCTAGGCTGGTAGTCCTAGTAGGTCCAAGTAAGTCCATGTGAAGTAGCTCTAAGGGTCTAGTAGTAGAAATGATAATTTTAGATTTAAAACTCCCCCTCACTTGTTTTCCTAACAAACAAGCATCGCAAACATAATCAAAATTAACTTTAAGTTTTGACAAACCTTTGACTAACTCCTTTGAAATAAGTTTAGCTATTGTGTCCGTACTAGTATGACCAAGTCGCCTATGCCATAGTAAACTTGATTCCTTGCTCTTGTCATTCATTGCTACAAGACTTGTATTGCTTGACATAGCTAGATCATTAAGATCTACTACATAAATGTTATCAAGTCTATTTGCAATGAATTTAGTACTAGAGTCAAGTGGATCAACTACTATACACATTGATGACTTGAAAAGAACATTAAAACCATTGTCACATAGCTGACTAATACTCAAAAGATTATGATTTAACTTTTCTACAAGTAACACATTTTCAATGAATGTAGAAGGAGTAATTTTGATTTTACCAATACCGATTATCCTTCCTTTTCGATTATCACCAAATGTTACCATTCCACCATCCTTTTGTTCTAGGGTAAAGAATTGATCAATGTCACCCGTCATGTGTCTTGAACAGTCGCTGTCCAGATACCATCTTTTCTTTATACTTATAGCTGCAAGACATCCCTGCAAAACAATCATTTAACAAATTTAGGTACCCAAGCTTTCTTGGGTCCTTGCAAGTTAGTGGAAATGGTTCCTTTTGGAACCCAAACTTTCTTAATTTTTTTTTTGTCATTATATTTCAAATGACATTCAAATGCTTTATGACCAAGGTTATTACATGCATAGCATATAATTTTTTATTTTGAATAATAACCATGAGATGATGCAAATTTAGGTCTAACTTGTTTTAAATTAATGAACTTAGGAGCATATGAAGTAGATGCTGAAAACTTGTTTGAAATAGAACCTTTATAACCAATTCCAAATTTATTATTTATTTTATTTTGATCTTTTAAAATTAATTCAAGTTTGTTAGAACTTAGGGTTAGTTTTTCAACCAAAGGTTTTAGTTTTTGAACTTCCTTCTTTAAATCATCATTTTCATTTTTCAAACCTTTATTTTTCTCGAGATGCTCATCTTTTTCAAATTGAACAATCTTGAGTCTTTCACAAACTAAGTTTAATTTTCTTTGCAAGATTTTATTTCTTTCACAAAATTTATTTTTGTCTTTTTCAAATACATCACATTGATTTTTCAAATCTTTCATTTTTAAACCTGCCTTTTTGTATTCTACCAATAATTCATAAAAAGCATTATTCAATTCATCATAAGTGAATTCTATGTTGGGTTCAGATGTATTTACCTCGTCCTCCAAACCCATAAGACAGATTTATGCAATTTTTGTTGTCTCTTCATCCTCTTCGGTGGATGTGGTTTCATCACTATCACTCCAAGTAACAAGCATTGACTTCTTCTTCTTTTTGGTGAACATCTTTTTCTTCGCTTCAGGACAATCAGGATGGATATGTCCTGACTTTTTGCATCCATAGCAGATAGGTACTTGATCTTTATCTTTATCCTTCTCTTTTTCTTTATCTCTTTCTTTTTCTTTTCCAAAATCACCTTTTCTATATTGCTTTCTCCATCTGTTTGATTTTCTTCTGCCTATAAACCTCTTGAATTTTCTCATGACAAGGGCAATTTCATCATTTCCAAGATCATCATCTGATGAGTCTGATTCTTCAATCTTATCTTCTTCAACAGCTTTAAATGCAATGGCTTTCTTTCTTTTTGTATCTTCCTCAGTCCTTTGTTGCATAGCATTCATGCATGATTAGTGATCCAAGCAGTTCATCCAGTGGTAGAGTATTTAGGTCCTTCGCTTCTTGAATTACTGTCACTTTGGCTTCCCACTTATCTGGTAAAGATCTTAAAACCTTTTGGACAAGATCAGCATTAGAGTAAGTTCTACCAAGACTTTTGAGACCATTTATAATATTAGTAAAGCAAGTATACATAGCATATATAGTCTCACTGGGATCCATCTTAAATAGCTCATAATTATGTACAAGAAGATTGATTTTTGATGTCTTAACTTGAGATGTGTCTTCGTGTGTGATTTCTAGCTTGTCCCAAATTTTTTTAGTAGAATTGCAAGTTGAAATTCTGTTAAACTTATTTGGATCCAAAGCATAATAAAATAAGTTCATTGCTTTGGCATTCAGCTCAGCTGATTTCATATCATTTTTGTCCCATTCCTCTTCAGGTTTGGGAACTTCTACATCATTAACTCTAATTATGGGTGTGTGAGGTCCTTTCAGAATAATCTTCCATAAATAAAAATCTATGGCTTGAATGTATATTTTCATTCTTGCCTTCCAATATGTATAATTGGTTCCGGTGAAAAGTGGAGGTCTATTTGTGGATTGACCTTCGGCCAATGAGGTGCTCATGGGATGTGCCATATATCTTTACTCTAAATAACTTTCAGAGACTCTGCTCTGTACCACTTGTTGCCCAGGTGGCTTCCCAAGAGGGGGTGAATTAGGATTAAAAAAAAAAAATTTTCACAATAATGTGCACTTTCAAATTCTTTTGGTATTGTGGTATAATATACAATGCTGAAGTAATCAAGTAAAAGCAATAACGCAATAAGAACACAATCACAAACACAAAGAGACTTAAAGTGGCAACCGGCTCCTACGTCCACTACCCAAGCACCACTTGGGATTTTCACTATATCCCCCAACTGGAATATAGTCAAATTTTTTTACCAGGCTCACAATCCAAACCTTTACACTTTGGTTTTACCGAGATCACCAAAGAAAATCCAAACACTTAGTTTTATACCGAGATTACCAAGAAATCCAAACACTTGGTTTTATACCGGGATTACCAAGAAACCCAATTTAGGTTTTATAAGGTTCACCTAAAAACCTTCAACCCTCTCTTAAGATACAGCCCCTTGCTGTTCTTAGAGAGAAAACAAATATAAAGAAATGATGAAAAAGCAACTACAACAAACCAACTTTGTTTAAGTGTTATCGATGTAGATCAAGATGAAGTCAAGCCTTGAATGCTCTTCAAGCTACTTCTTTCCTTCTTCAATGAGTGGATTCAATGATGGAGCAGAGTTGGTGAAGCTTTGAATCCAACTTGAAAGCTCTTTGAGGTAGGTAGGTGAATGACTTGAAAGCTTTTCAATATCTCAAGATAATTCCACAATAAAGCTCTAATTATTTTTTAAATCCTTCAAAAACAATCTCTTTTATAGTTTTCCAAAGATATGGCCGTTATAGGGTCTAGGGATTCATGAAATAGCTGTTGACGATGAATTGGAGTTCAAATTTCAACTTCAGCAACTAGCCATTGGAGTGTAGAAAATGGCTCCACGAGTCAGCTCGAGGTCCACGAGTCAGTTCAAAGTCTCAGACAGCCCAAAAAAAAATTCTGTAAGAGTTGGCTCTTCTGGCTGGAGTCGGCTCTGGCCTTCAGTCAAGTCAAAACCATGACTACCTAGAGTCGGCTCTTCAGGGCAGAGTCGGCTCGAGATCTCAGGCTTCAGAATACATAACTCTGGATGAGTCGGCTCTTGGGGCAAGAGTCAGCTCTTGGGGCAAGAGTCGGCTCGAGGTCTCATGCTTTAGAAAAATACTTTCCTTTATGAGTCGGCTCTGAGGATAAGAGTCAGCTCTTGATGCTGAAACTCTGAAACTTTCTCCGTGCCGTGCCACTATGAGTCAGCTCTTGATTTAAGAGTCAGCTTTTGTAAATCTTCAAAAATTACTTCAAGCTTCTCCAAAACTCTTCAATATTGAATTAAATAGAATCTAATCTACATACCTTTAATTTTTACAACTTTCAACCCATTTTACAAGATTACAAAATTAATAAAACCAGGGCTTTACAAGTTCAAGTTCATAAAACTTTATACAAAACTGCATTACCCTCAAATCAATTTGAAAACTATTTTAAACTAAAGGTAACCAATTTCCTGCAAAACAACTCAAGTAATTGAAAAGTTAGTATCAAATACATGCTCCAATGTTTTGTGATCATCAAAATCATTCCAGGGGTCAACAGGTTGACCAGTACTTTGAGTGGTATGATATGTCTGAGGAGTGTAAGTTTAGGTTTGCCAAGCTTAAGTTGGTCCGCAAGGCCAAGTTATATTGGGCGAGTGTTGAGAGAACACTTAGACTAGGAGGTCATGATCCCATAGTCACCTAGAGGGCCATGAAGGCTAAGCTTAGAGGGAAACATGTTCCTACCTCATATCATTATGGTTATTGGATCAGTGGCAGCGATTGAATCTGGATAGCAAGAGTGTAGATGAGTACATCGCAAAATTTGATGAGTATTCCATGCGATGTGACTTAAATGAGGCTGAGGATGTTGTCTATCTAGGTTTAGGGCTGGCCTGAGAGATGATATTAAGAGGGAGCTCTACATGAGAGAGGTTAGGGACCTAGACCATGCCTACCAAATTGCTAGGGATTATGAGCATTTCCAGAGAGGGCCCATCTACCGTAAACCCGAGCCCACTAGATTCCTAGTCAGTACCCAGGAGTTACCAGTCCCATCAGAGCCAACCCAGCCCTAGCTGACCTAGCCCGAGTCGACCCAATCTGAGTCACCCTGACCCGAGTCGACCCCAGCCTAGTACTCTTTTGACCCGTAGAGATGATAGAGATAAATCTGTAGAGGTCCACAAGAGTCCCAACCCCCAGAAGACCCGTTTTAAATGTCAAAAACTAGGCCACTTTGCTAGCTAGTGGCCAATTAGTGCCCTGCACTTAGGTGAGCTAGAGGAAGAAGAGCCTGAACCCATGTTGAACTTGAGGAAGAAATCTATGAGGCTGATGACTAGTTGTTGGAGAGTATGAAGGTGAGGAGGAGGAACCTGAGTCTGAGAACCTATTAGGAGTGGTTAGGTGCATCTTGACCCAAACCCAAGTTAAGGAACAATGGCATAAGACTAACATCCTACAAGCCTTTGTTAAGGTAAGGGGTAAGGTGCTTAAGATCATCATAGATAGTGGGAGTTATGTCAATGTCGTCTCTGCTAGTACAGTCAAATCTTTAGGGTTGACCAAAGTTCCCCATCCTAGCCCTTACAAGGTTTATTGGATAGATTCCACCTCCATCCAAATCAAGTCTAGGTGCCAAATCTTAGTTAAACTGCAAACCTATGAGAAAAAGAATTGGTGTGATGTCATTTCCATGGAAGTAAGTAGTATCATTTTAGGTCGACCTTGGCTTTTTGATCATGATGCAACCTTGTTTGGTCGAACCAATGTCTGTGCTTTTATCCACCATGGGAATAAGTTTGTTATCCACCCAACTCCACCTAGAGACCCAGTTAAGAGAGGTTCTAGTAGCCTTAAGGACAAGAAACCAGGAGTTAATCTGCTTAACGCTAAGGAGTTAGAGAAAGAGATTGCTGAGGGTAACCCTATTTGGATCTTGACCTCCAAAGAAATCCATGAGCTGACCCAAAAGGAACACCCCCTAGAAATTATTGAGGCTCTTAAAGAATTTGAGGATGTCTTCCCTGATGATTTACCTGATCAATTACCACCTCTTAGAGACATCCAACATGCCATAGATCTAGTCCCAATAGCAACTTTATCAAACCTTCTCACTATAGAATGAACCCTAGTGAGCATCAAGAATTATAGAAACAAGTGGGAGAGTTACTTAGGAAAGGTTTCATTAGGGAGAGCTTGAGTCCATGTGCAGTCCCTGCTCTACTGACCCCTAAGAAAGATGTTACCTGGAGGATGTGTGTAGACAGTAAAGCCATCAATAAAATAACTATGAAGTATAGGTTTCCCATCCCCCGATTGGATGACATGCTAGAAATGATGGCCGGTGCTAAAATTTTCTCAAAAATAGACCTTAAGAGTGGCTATCATCAGGTTAGGATTAGACCTGGGGATGAGTGGAAGATCGCATTCAAAACTAAGGATAGCCTGTTTGAGTGGGTTGTGATGCCTTTTGGCCTTTCAAATGCACCAAGTACATTTATGAGGATTATGACCCAAGTCCTGAGAGAATATACTGGAAAATTTGTTGTGGTCTATTTTGATGACATCTTGATTTATAGTAGGACTAAAAAGGACCACCTTAGTCACCTTAGACTAGTATGCCAGACCCTTAGGGAAAATAGCCTCTATGCCAACTTTAAGAAATGTGAGTTCATGACACATAGGGTTATCTTCCTAGGTTTTGTTGTCATCCCTGAGGGAGTTTCTGCAGATCCTGAAAAGGTTAAGGTAATTGTTGAGTGGCCTGTACCCACTAGTGTCCACAATGTGCATAGTTTTCATGGTCTAGCAATCTTTTATAGGAGATTTATTAGGGGTTTTAGTACTATCATCTCACCTATAACCGATTGCATTAGGAAGGGTACATTTGAGTGGACTAAAGTAACTGATAAGGCCTTCCTAGAACTTAAGGATAAGATGACCCATGCACATATTCTTAGATTACCTGATTTCTCTAAGGTGTTTGAGGTTGCTTGTGATGCCTCGGGAGTAGAATTAGGTGGGGTACTAAGTCAAGAAAATCATCCTATAGCTTTCTTTAGTGAGAAGCTGAATGAGGCTAAACTTAAGTACTCTACCTATGACAAGGAATTTCATGCGGTAGTCCGGGCCCTTAGATATTGGAGACATTACTTAGTACCGCAAGAGTTTGTCTTATTTTTTGATTATGAGGCACTCCGGTTCCTAAACTCCCAAAAGAAACTCAACCCACAGCATGGTAAATGGATCGAGTACATTCAAGCATACACATTTATCCTGAAACACCGTGCCGAAATAGATAATAAGGTAGCAGACGCCCTTAGCCATAGGTCTTTGCTTTTAGGCTCAGTCAGCACCCAAGTCATAGGGTTTAATAGACTAAAGGAAGAGTATGAAGCTTGCCCAGACTTTGGTGATATTTACCAGACCATTAGGCTAGGACCATCTAGTACCCATAGCGAGTATACCATTCAGGATGGCTACCTTTTCTAGAATAATAGACTCTGTATCCCTAGAACTTCTCTTAAAGAATTCCTGAATTGGGAGACCCATGCTGGAGGTTTAGCTAGTCACTTTGGTAGGAATAAGACCATTTTAGCAATGGAAGACCAATTTTATTGGCCTATCATGTATTCTGGCTAGGGTTTGGATGGGGTTCAAATTCCTAGGTAATGACTATTATAACCTTACTTGGGGGCCAAGTTTAAGAGTCTATTTAAGAGACTCTACTCTCTTGTATCAAGACACTTTTATTCATGAAATATAACTGAGTTTTTTCAATTACTGTGTGCTACCTACTGTGCGCTAAGGGGATTCTATGTGAGCCCATCCTTCTTCCTGGTGTCCTGCACCCAATCTCCAACTTCCATCATCTCTCCAAGCCCTGGCTGCCCACCCTCAAACTTTCCTTCTCCTTGCTATTTTTTTAATTAATCCTTCATCTTTGCTTTGTTTTCTAACCCCTGAAAGGCTTTTTGCAAGTCCCTCGGCTTCTACAAATCCAACGACTCCAGCCGGGCAGCAATCGGATCATCGGGTTGAAAGCCAATAATCCGCAGGTCTCCAGCTTGATTTTCCAGGCTGCATCCGAAAGCGAGAGCGATCTCTTCACCTACGATCTATACTAGGTGCATCAACCATTGTCAGGTACACCCCCTCTATCTATCAGTCGCTTTATTAGAGATGAACTAGTCCAACCGAGACTTCTCAGCCTCGGTGATCCACTTTTTCTATTGCTTTTAGGTCCTATTTTGCATGCTTTAGCTTCTTATCTTGCATAGATTTCCCTACTTAGGTTCTTGGTCTATTCTTCGGGATTTAGATTCACAACTTAACCTAAGAAAAATACAAAAATATATTTTCATGCAATTTTAGTTCCGCATCAGTCGGCCACTTAAGAAGGATTTAGCGCCTCTTATTTTTTTTTAAGAGGAGTAAAGCAGAAGGAGATTTCCAAGTTGGCGCCTTCCACTCCATTCTTTCATGCCAAAACTAAGGAAGAATTTGGCCAACATTTCAATGCCAACATTTAAGGAGTTCCAAATCATCTAATCATCTAAAGAGGAGAAGGTTGGAAGGTTTTCTTACTTTAAGAGTTTTGATAAAATATGTTGGAAGCTGCTTAAGTCTCCTGAACTCAAGAGTTTCACCAAAACTCTTGAGTCTTCTTCAATCCAAACTAAAGAGTCTAAGATGCCCAGAAGTAGGACTCTAGGAGTTGTAGTCCAAGGGAGCACAAGACAAGTGTTTGTATCCCTTACATCACTGGTTGGGAGTCTTTAAATACCCTACCAGCCCTCGTTATAAATCATCATTTTATTCATCAATATACAATGAAATTCTATCGAATTTTATTCCTTTGCTGTGTGCATCGCACGATGTGTGGCCCTTCCTTTGTTCTACGGAACATCACGAGGTGTGAGGCCCTATTTATCCAGCAGTCAAGAAATCCAAATCCGCCATTTCTAAACCCTCCTTCCTTTCATTCTTTCATTTCCATTGCTGCTTTTAATTCATATTTCTTTATTTGTTGAGTGTGCAGGTGATCAAGAATCGAAGCCAGGTTTTCTTGCCTCCAAACCAACATCGCTTGAAAGATCGGAGCCCGGAATCAAATTCTTGAAACCCTACCATGAAGATCTTGAGAGTCCTGTTAGATCCGATTTAGAGGAGCATATCTTTGTTTGTAAAATCTAAACTTATTCCCTCCTCATAATTTCTAACTCATTGAATAGGTAACCCTAGTTTACGGTGGTTTCTCAGCCACCAAGTCCTATTTTTTCTAGTTTACTTTGTTAGGTTTACTTTGTGGGTAATAGCTAGTAGACTAGTCTTTTTTTATTAAATGATTTGGTCTCTAAAATTTTAAAAATCTAAAAAAAATAATCTCTATTTTTTCTCTGTTAATTAGGTTTAAATATCAAAAATTTAATTTTGGTTTCTTTGTCCCACATCAAAAAGGGACCTGGGTGAGCTTATAAATACCCACCCCCTCCCCATCTTGTAATCTATCTCTTATTCATCAAATAAACTCTACTAAATTCTCTTGTGAAAATTTGTGTCCTCCTTTTGGAGTAGGTGTATACCCGTGGTTACTTGTGTGTGTGCAAACCATAACCGCCCCTGCTACTCTCTCTCGTCCCTCAACTCCAAGCCACCCTAGCCTCCATCTTCAAGCCCCAAGATGCCCAACACCAAGCCCCAAGCAAATCGCCAACAGCAAAACAGCCCACTCTTCCCTTCTTCAATCTCATGTTCTATATTTTTTTCATCTTCTATCATCCTAACCTTTGACGTTTGCAAGATCCCTCCGGTAGCACGCCCCTTGGATGAAGTCTTTTTTCCCCCATACGAAGTTGATAAAAAGCCAGCCAGCAGATCCGCAGGAAAGTGATCAGATCATCCAGGCACTGATCTGAGTTGAGAGATCTCTTCTGTGACATCATACAAATCATTGCTAGGTATGTAGACCCCTTCCCTTCTCACTTTTTCTAATTTCTTGAAGTTGAACATGCTCCTAATAGGCCTTCTTAGACTTAGGATCCTTTATTTTCTTTTCTCTTTAATTGATCTAGCATGTGGGTAGGATGATAATTGATACAAGATAACCCTAACCTAGTCTTGTCTAGTTTCGGGAATTAAATCCTAAACAAATCTAAAAATATTTGCTTGCTTTCATCTGATTTTCTTAATGTTCATCCTTTGCATATCATTCTGCATCATATTAGAATCCCATCCCTCATCAATTTTGTGGTATTGATGAGGACATTAGATCAAACATAGACTTCAAGCTTCAATTTGTTCTCTAGGTCATGTATTGGTCAATTTTTATTAAGTCCTATAATAAAGTAAGCCAGTTGGGTTCACTAAGTTAGTTGAAGTTCCTTGTTTAGTCCATTGAGTCTTGTTACTTGAGTCCATTTATAAGTTATGTTAGTCCAGTCAAGAAGTCCACCCAGTTTCAATTCAGTCATTTGAGTCCTGTAACTTTCATGCTCAAGAGAAGGATTATTGGACCTGCATTCAACGAAAATTCAGCCATATAAGTCCTGTAACTTTCATAATCAAGAGGAGGATTTTTGGACATCAGCACAACATCCGGGTCCCTTGTTCATGCTACCCAAACCCTAGAGAATGAAGCCCTAGCCCATCAAGAGGAGGCACCCCAAGTCCACAAGAATTCCAGCAACCCCTAGCCCATGACACTTGGCCCATGGTGCCCCAGGGATTGGCCTTCCAGCTTTTGGCACCCCAAGATTTGGTGCCCCTACCTTGGCCCATCTGGAGCTGGCACCCTCCTAGGCCCATTCATACCTATGGTGCCCTAGCTAGCCCAAGCCCAAGCAAAGATTCTTAGTCCAAGGAGGAGTCAGCCAGCCCAGTTCTACCAGGAGTCAGCCAGCCCAGTTCTACCAGGAGACCTATCTTCCAATCCAAGTTTATTTTGAGTTTTAATTCTACAAATACTTGTACTCCTAATTAAATAAGGAAAGGGACCTGGGTGAGCCTATAAATACCCACCCCTCCCCCTCTTATAATCAATCTCTTATTCATGAAATAAACTCTGCTAAATTTTCTTGTGAAAATTTGTGTCCTCCTTTTTGAGTGGGTATGAGACTCACAGTTACTTATGTGTGTGCAAACCCTAGCCACCCTTACTGCTCTCTCTCTTCCCTCAACTCCAAGCCACCCTAGCCTCCATCTTCAAGCCCCAAGATGCCCAACACCAAGCCCCAAGCAAACTGCCAATAGCAATAACAGCCCACTCTTCCCTTCTTCAATCTCCTATTCTATATTTTTCTCATATTCTATCATCCTAACCTTTGACATTTGCAGGATCCCTATGGTACCATGCCCTTTGGATGAAGTCCTCTTTGCCCCCGAACGAAGCTGATAAAAGGCCAACAGATCCACGGGAAAGTGACCGAATAATCCAGGCACCGATCTGAGTTGAGAGATCTCTTCTGCAACATCATCCAAATCATTACTAGGTATGTAGACCCCTTTCCTTCTCACTTTTTTTGATTTCTTGAAGTTGAACATGCTCCTAATAGGCCTTCTTAGACCTAGGATCCTTTATTTTATTTTCTCTTTAATTGATCTAGCATGTAGGTAGGATGCTAATTGATATAGGATAATCCTAACCTAGTCTTGTCTAGTTTCAAAAATTAAACCCTAAACAAATCTAAAAATATTTGCTTGCTTTCATCTAATTTTCTTCATGTTCATCCCTTGCATATTAAAATCCCGTCCCTCATCAATGAGTCTTGCTTATATGTGGTAGAATCATTGCTCATTTTAATTTGTTAGGTTCTAAGTCTTAAAACTCCATCAAGCATCCCACATCATTTTGGTATCAGAGCATGGTTACTGAGACTTATTTTGCATAGTTCTAAAATTTTATGCATGCTAAAATTCTGCATATCAAGGATTGATCTGAATGTTCTCTTCATAACTTTCAAGATCCTAGTTTTCATTAGCATTTTTCATTAATATTGCTAGTTCAGAAACTAGGGCTGAAATCTTCCTCATAGATTGAAGATCTGAAATTTAAAAAAAAAATCTGCATTATTTTCATTCTTTGATCTAGGGTTTCACACCTCCTGAGCGGGTATACAAAAGTATACTGTCATGACCCATGGGTGTAATGAGCTACAGCCGGATGTGAGATCCTTAGGTTAAAGGTTTGATGTGCTAATTGCTTGCTTGATGTGTGATGCATGACTTGCCTAAGTGATTGCTTGAATTGCATGATTTTTTTTTTATTAGCACATTGAACACCCTAAAGTTTTCTGGCATAATTTAAATTCAAAATCCACCTAACCATAATTCAAAACTTTAAAATTTAAAATTTTAATTTTAAAATTTAGAAATTTGAATTTTGAATTGCATGTTATTCCTAGTCTTTATGTTTATTCCTTGTCTTTATGTTTTATTGATTAGCTAGATTGTTGGATGTGCATTCATTTTAAAACATTTAAGGGCAATCCTATCACAAGATAAGGAAAAGATTTCATCACCTTTCCTTAGCCCAAAAACAACCAACTACATAATGCATTGACCCAAGCCTAACATAAAATTTAGTAAGAACCTAAAACTAGGGACATCAATAAGTCAAATTCATGATCATGTTGAGACTTAGCACTATATGATTCTGTATTTACTCCTGGATATTGGTGTCTAAGGCTAAATGTCCAACGGCAAATGCCTTAAGTAGATTTGTGATTTTTAATTAGGACCTCATAAAAGCAAGGGGAGCCTCCTATAACCCCACCTCTTACTTGGCCAGTTGAAAGGGTAACTGCAGTCTTGATTAGTGTTTTGGCAATTCAAGCTATCTTGAACTTCTAGGTCTAAAAACCCTAGAAGCTAGGTTTGTATTATGGTGCGGACACCAAAGGCACCAGAATAAGACAGAGGCTTCTCAATCCCCTGTGGTTATCTACTTAGTATTTTCAGTATTTAAGTCCAGTTTTGTAATAAGGGCTTAGCCCATTTGAGTCCTTACTTTTGGTCCCGAGTCATGTTTTTGGCATTTTCACAATTGAGTCCTATATTTAGAGTCATCCATACCATTAGGATTTTGGATAAGTTAAGTCAAATTCAGTTGAGACATTTATCATTTGGAGTCTTGTAAGTTCAGTTTGCTCATGTTGAGCAAATTTTGAGTCCTGTAAGTTTTTTGAGTCTAGTCCAGCAAGAGAAGATTCAAGACACTGATGGATCCCAGCCAGAATGATAACTTGCCACTTCAAGGAGTCTCAATCATATTTGGATGTGCTATTGGGAATTGTGTCCCAAAGCCAATCGTCTAAGCTATAGACAGTTGTGCTATTTTATATTTGTATATAAATTTTTAATAATAAATAAAAGTTATTTATTTTTGGCTATCCATCATTTTACATTTTTCTATAATGAACTCTTGTATGATGGAGTCCTTAGAACTACATTGTTTGATATAGAGAGGATATATCAAATAGTTCTTAAACTGGTTCACAACCAAATGATACATTGATATAGGACGACAATGTATCAAGTATAAGTTGTTGTATATCACATTTGTTGGTTGTCCTCTTAACCAAGGAATGTGGAGATACTGGTGTGACATACAAGTGAAGTGTATGACATTTCACTGAACATGACCATCTACGGAGCTCCCTTCTGCCAAAGGGCTGCTCGCGAAGGGATATGGGTATATGTATCCCTTAGACCTGAGATCGCCATGGCAACTTGCAAGCAACTCACTGTACTTTGGTGCCGAACTACTTGGATTTCTAATCCAGTGATGGAAGCTTTCTGGGTATAGTCAAGTACTTGTGGAGCAGTGGTGGATCAAGATGGAATTGACCTCTCCAAATAGTTTGGAGTGAATGACTCACTATGTCTCAATTCAGCAAAACCTTGGCCAGGATAGTTCTTGTAAGAAGTCACAGAACTTGTGAGGTTGAGACATGATCTGGATAAACCATATTAGGGTTGGCAGTCTAATCCTAGGTCATCTTGAGCATTATAAGGTCAAAGGGATGAATTATCCGGCAACCATATGCCAGAGGTTCTTGTGTGATGCTCTACATCTTCGACCTATCCGGACGTCGGGTATCATTTCTAGATGAGGACTTTAACTAGTACTGGAAATGTTCCAGTGTTACCGGTTTAGTGTTTGAACCTATGGGGTCATACACCATAGAAGATTTCTATCTGATCTTTTGGGCTAATCGATGATAGAGAATCGTTTACCGTCACCTGAAGTCAATATGGTTGACTTTGTTCCAAGTGTCGACACTTGGAATTTTACAGGTGTCGACACTTGGTGAAGTGTCGACACTTGGCCATTTTTGAGTGTTGACACTTCCTGTGATGAGCAAAAATCTAGGAGATTTTCATGAGAGCTTTTTGGGCATGTTTTGACCTGGTTTGAATTTCGAATTCAAACCAGTTTTGGCTCCAAGGCTTTATGGTATGAATGTCAACTTACCTTAATGGGTTGGACCCATTTGGAATGGCCTTGATCTTCTCCCCCATTCTCTCCCTCCATCTCTCCTCCTTCCTTCTTCTCCCTCTCATGGCAGCTCCTATAAATAGAGGTCTTTGTAGTGGCTGTTGGGGTTACAATACAACAACAACACAACACAGAGAAAAGAGAGGAAGAAGAAGGGCTTCGTGAGAGGTTTAGGGATTGGGTGTGAGCCACCTAGCGATCAAGCTAGGTATTGGAAAGAGGTTTAGGAAGGGATTCCTGCTCTCATTCCAGTCTTCTTGGAAGAAGAAGTTCAGCCCATGGATCCCGAATAGCTAACACTCTGAGAGAGTTGATCAGAGTCGAGCCGAGGTGTGAACATCTTATAGAGGCCAGACGTGTGTGTGGCTCGAGCGCCCTCCTTCTTACTGCCCTTTACTGATTCTCTCCTGCACACTCAGAGGTATAGAGGTATGACCTTTATATTTATGCTCTTCTGTTGTTTTTGTTGTTATATGCATGCTACATTATTATGCTAGGTCCTGTTGCAGGCAGATCGATAGATCGTTTAGATCTATCTACTGAGCCTTCCGCTGTGCATGATTTAAAATAGTTTTAAAATGCATATTCTCTGCCCTGTTTTTCTTGCTTATTGTATGCTAGGTGTAGGTGTTTTCACCTTCATGTGCCACCTTAGATTGCATGAGAAGGATCTTGAAAGATCTTCACATCATCAACCTGCTGAGAAGATGGAGCCCAGGAGAAACCCTAGAACCAGACCAGCACTAAAGTGGGTTGCCCTAAAGCCCAAAGCCTTTCATGAATTGGCACCCCACCCTTAGGATTACCTCCCTTTGGGTGCCCCACTTATGGTCACCTCCCTTGGCCAAGACCAAGTCAAAGAGGAGGAGAAGAGTAATCCTAGTTGGGCAAGAAAATTTGAACCTATTTGGGAGAGGAGATCTCTATGTATTTGTATGAGAAAAGGATACTTAGAGTTTTACATGTATACCCTTACTTGGAGCCCAAGCTTGTATGCCTATATAAAGCCCCCCTCTCATGTATTTTGATCAATTATTATGAATGACTTTCTCTTGAGTTTTCCTCAAAACTTTGTGTGATTTCTATGTGAATTCTATGTGAAGGGTATCTGTGTGATCACAACCCCTACGCCCTGCCTCCAAGCCCTCCAACCAGAAGCCCTAGCCGCCCCTCATCCTTCCCTTCCTTCCCTTCTTCTTTCAGTGATCTAACCCTCTTCTTCCTTATTTTCTAACCCATGAATGGTGATTTGTAGGTACCTCAGAGTTCACAAATCCAAGGATTCTATCTGACCAGCTTTCGGACCATCGGATTGAAAGCCACGAATCTGCAGGGTCAATAGCTTTGTTTTCCAGGCCGCATTCGAGAGTGTAGAGCGAACTCTTCATGGATCATATTCAAATCTCTACTAGGTACAACCCCTAGACTCCTCTAGTAGTGGTATTGTAGAAGAGCTAGTCCTACCGGGGCTTCTTAGCCTTGGCGATCCTGTTTCTTTACTTTTAGGATTTATTTCTGCATACCTATGCTTCAGATTTTTTATAAAATTCCTTGCTTAATATCTTGGCTTGAAATTTGGCATACAAACTCCTAACTTAATGTCTAATAACAAAAAAATAATTGTCATGCATCAATAGTCCCATATCAGTTTGGTATTAGAGCGGGTTTAGAATAGCTTGCATCTTCATCAAAACAACAAAAACATTCATATCTATTTTTCTGCATCCTGTTATTTGCATTAGGGTTCTGAGTTTCAATCTATTTTATCAACTTAGGGATTTTATTTTTCATTAAAATTTAAATTGCATACTCTTTGTTTAGTCATGATAATTTTCATAATTTTTAGTTATTTTTATAGAAACAAAAAAAATATAAAGAAATCTGCATTCTAGAAACCCTAACCAAAATTTTGATTTTCTATACATAGTTTGAAACCCTAGGTGTTTCATTATCATCTGAATTTTGTTTTGTATCAAACTTGGTAAGGATCATCATCACTACTAATACTCTATATTGAAATTTTTTTGATTTTTTTTTGCATAGAAAACCATGACAAATCCTGCATCAAAACAAACCATAATTTCAGTTTCTGAGAATTCTGCATGCCTGACTGAACCAAATCTAATTCACTTCCAAACCATATCTTACCCAAGCCCAAATTTTATTTGATAATTTAATTTTAATTTGCCACCTCATAAAAGATAAAAAAATATTTTTTATTTTTTGATTTTTATTAGTTGCATTAGGGCTTATCGATTGTCATCATCTCATTCAATTAATCTTAATGGCAATTTTCCATCTCAGATCAGGACAGGATTTCATCACCTATCTTGAGCCCAAAACAACCACCCAGCATTAGAACCCTAGCCACCCAAAGCAACCCTCATCCAACCCTAACACGCCCAAGTGAAAGAAGCCCTAACCGATCCCAGCAAGGAGTCTTCTTCCACTTCCAAGCTGCCAGCATCAGCAAACCCTAATTCCATTTTTTTTCAGCCCTAATCCCTATTCTACTTCCTTATTTGCTTTCTAACTGATCCCCTGATGTTTGCAGGATCCCTCCAATGCCACGCCCCTTGGATGACATTTTCCTTGCCTCTGAACAAAGCTGATAAAAAGCTTATGGATTCATGGAAAAGTGACCGGATCATCTGGGCACTGATCTGAACAGAGCGATCTCTTCCACAGCAACTAGAAATCATTGCCTGGTATGTTAAACCTAATCCCCATCTCTTTTTGTCTAATTTCTTGAAGATGAACATGCTCCTAATAGGTGTTCTTAGACCTAGGATCCTTTACTTGCTTTATTTCTTTGATAGTTCTAGCATGTGGATAGGAATTCTAGCTATTGCATGAAATCCTAACCTAGTCTTAGCTATTTTCGGGAACTAAATCTAAATAACATCGAAAATCATTGCTCCTTTAATCTAAATTATTCTTTATGTTCCTCTCTTTCATGTCATCATGTATCATGTTAGAATCCCATCCCTCATCATATTGCATGACCACTAGATCAGGAACCCCATACCAACACTCCCAAACCCAACCAAGTCTCACCATGGACCCCAATCTTGAAACTTTGATGAGAACTATGACTGAGCAATTCAGGCAACTAAACAATAGATTTGACCAAATGGAGGAGTGAATTGGAATCCTTGAAGAGACCCGTTTGACCCACATTGAACCTGAATCACCTAGACCAACTCCCTTTGGACCAAGAGCCCATCACCATGATCCGACCCCTAAACATAATCCTAGATGCCCACACCAAGACTTCATGGATTTAGAGGAAAGAGCCCTTAGGAACATACATCTCGATGCACCCACTTTTGATGGAAATTTAGATCCTAAGGTGTATGTTGATTGGGAGAGTGACACGGATCAACACTTTGAGTGGTATGAGATGTCAAAAGAAAGGAAGTACAAATTTGCTAAACTTATATTAGTCTAACAAGCTAGATTGTATTGAAAAAATATTGAGCATATTTGTCGACAGAGAGGAGATATGCCCATAGTCACATGGAGAGCCATGAAGATCAAACTTAGGGAGAAGTACCTACCCTTGTCCTATAAGCAGAGGCTTTTGGATCAATGGCAAAGATTGAGCCAAAGGAATAAAATCGTATCTAAGTATATCACTAAGTTTGATGAGTTTGTCATGAGATGTAGTGTGGTCGAGTCAGAGGTCGTCACCCTATCTAGGTTTAGAGCTGGCCAATGTGAAGAAATCCAGAGGAAATTATTTCTAAGAGAAGTCCATGACCTACAATAGGCTTACCAAATCGCTAAGGACTGTGAGAGATTTCAGAGGGGACCCCTGATCCATCGACCTGAACCCAGTAGGATTAGTACCCCTGGAAAGAGGCCAAATTCTAATCAAATTCCCTTGAACCGACTAATCCTACTACCCCCTAGCTCGCAAAGATGATAGGGGTAAGGCCCTTGAAGTTCAAAGGGATAATCATCAAAATGTACATTGCTTTAGGTGTCATAAAGTTGGTCACTATGCTAGTCAATGTCCTACCTGAGCCTTACACATAGGAGAGTTAGAAGAAGAGACTCCAAGAACCTTTGAAGAATTTGAGGAAGAAGTCTATGAAGCTGGGTCAAATGTAGTGGATGAGTATGAGGGGGGTGAAGAAGATATTGATCCGACTGAAATATTAGGAGTTGTTAGACGTATCCTGGCCAAAACAAAAGAGCATGAGGATTGGAGAAGGACCAACATACTTCAAACATTTGCAAAAGATAAAAGAAAAGTTTTATAAGATCATTATAGATAATAGGAGCTGTGTTAATGCCATTTCAACTAAGGCCATTAAGAATCTAGGCTTGACTACCGTTCCCCATCCCAATCCCTATAAGGTGTCTTGGATAGATTCGACTTCCATTCCCATTAAATTAAGATGTCAAGTTCTGATTCAGATCCAATCCTATCAAGAAAAAGTTAGGTGTGATGTTCTTCCTATGGAGGTTAGCAGTATCATTTTAGGTAGACCTTCGTTGAATGATCATGATGCTACCTTCAATCCAACTCTTGTTCCTTCACCTACCAAGAAAAGAAAATAGTTATAAACTCATCACCAAATAAGGATAATCAAAACAGAGGATCTAGTAATCTAAGAGAAAAAGAAGTGGGGTTACACTTAATCAATGCTAAGGATCTAGAATGACAGATCAATGAAGGATCACCCATTTAGATATTGACCACTAAGGAAATCCTGGAGCAAACCCCTAAAAAACAACCCCAGGAAGTTGTTGAGATCTTGAGTGATGCAGGGTACAATTGACAGGGATGAACATGCAAGAAAATAGCAACCAATAATTTTAATTAATTTTTAGATTTTATATTTGATGGCTATGTTCCTAAGTAAGATGAAAAGAACTATCAAAAGAAGATGTAAAGGCCAACTACACTACTCGTAGTTAAGATCATGCAAAGCAATAAAGACAATGACCGCACGGGTTGAGAAACCACTTGGTTAGGACAGTCTTATCTTCAACAAATCAGAACTATGAGTAGGTTTTGTGTTCATACTTGGCAATGATGAGATCTTGATCAAAGATGGGATCACTCTACACTCCTGGATCGGTGCTTGGATGAATGAGTCTCTTTCCCATGGATCAGCCATCTTTCTATCAGTTGGTCTCGAAGGCAAAGAGGACCTCCTCCTTGGGCGGTTTCACCAGAAGGATCCTACACACGTCAAGGGTTGGGTTAACAGATGACAAGAAAAATATGAAATATGATGAAGATGGAAGGGGGAGAGAGAGGGGTTGTTGGAAGGCTAGCGGCCTGCTTAAGAAGATGGATGCCTGGCTTGGAGAGGGTGGCCTTGCTGAGGGGGGCACCTGGGATGGAGCACCTGGCGGCTTGGAGGCCAGGGCATGCCTGGAAGAGAGACGGTAGGGGCGGCCAAGGGTAGGAGAGGGTTTGGGTTGGCGGTTTTATGAAAGTTGGAAGAGAGGGTGGTGGCCTAGGGCTTGGGTATGGAGGCATCTTACGATTGATGAGGATGCTGGGGTCAGCTAGGGTTTAGAAAAGAGAGAGGAAGGCTAGGTCGGCTTGGGTTTGCACACATAAAGAAACACACTGAGTCTCACACCCACTCCAATCTGGAGGAAAACACTTAGCAAAATAACTCTGAATTTATTTCATAAAAAAAGAGATACTGATACAAGAGGGGAGGGGTGGGTATTTATAAAGTTACCCCGGTCCCTGAACTCCAATACAGACTAGGACTTCATTACTTGAGGGCCAAGAAACCTTGGTGGACTTGGTCAATAGTAGGCTTCTTCCTTGGGCTGGGGTGCCAACTTTGGAGGGCTTGGGCTGGGGCCCTAATCATGAGAACCTGAAGGGGGTGCCAAGGGCCTAGAATGGAATGCCTTCTCTTGATGGGCCAGGGCACTAATGGGCTTAAAGGGCACCTAAAGAGTGTGGACCTAGCAGGGCGCTAGACTGGGGAGGGTGCCATCTGGAGGGGCGCCTATACTGGGCTTGGCAGCATGAAGGCCCATTCCTTGGGCACCAAAGCTGGGGGAGGCCTGAGTAGGGTCTAGGTGTATGAGGTGCTGCTCTGGTGGAGGGGTCTGGTGACTCTTCCAGCCTGGTGACTCTCCTCTTGAATGGAAAAACATAAATTACAAGACTCAAGAGACTCACTTGATTGGGTGGGCTCAATTAAACTCAGTTGCCTCACTCTAATACAAGACTCAAACTTTATTATAGGACTTGGCTCACTTTAATACAAGTGACACAGTACTAATGAACTATAGGACTCATCAGAAAACTTAATTAGAAAACTACATTGGGACCAGTAATCGTTTCCTGACTCTGGTGCCCAAAACAATTCTCCCAGGACGGGAGGAACTCGACCCTGTCAAGTAAGGGTCATCTCAGCTCTCGTACTACTCTAAGAGGTCTGGATTGAGGCAATGCAAATCCTCTCAGGTGATCCATGAATCCTCGAATTCTGGTCGACCTTGCCATCAGACCAAATACCATTGGTAGCCTTTGTTCTGGGTACTGATGACTCGATCATCTAGGATGTGCTTAATCCTTTTCTCTCTCATAGGCCAATTTGTTGGTGGACACTCAGGGATGGGCTCACTCTCAAGGGAAGGGATAGGCTCACTCTCAAGGAAAGGGATAGGTCCAAAGGGCTTGCTGGGTATTGTTGCTGGTTCCCTATACTCAACAAGGTCTAAGATGTTGAAGGTTGAACTAATACCTAATTCGGGTGATAACTCGAGCACATAGGCATTGGGTCCAACTCTTTTTATTACTTTAAAGGGTCCAGCTTCACAAGCATGTAGTTTCTTCATGGTCCCTGGAGGGAACCACTCAAGCCTAAGCCTAATCATTACATAATCCCCTACAGAAAATTCTTTAGATCTTTTTCGGGAGTTAGCCAAATTTTTATAGATTTCATTGCTTATGTTAATCTTTTGACTAATTTTCTTATGCAAATCCCTAACATGCTGTGCAAATGACTCAGCTGACTCGGAGACTTGTGCATGCACGGGTAAGGGGATTAGGTCAAGGGGCTTATTAGGCTTGTAACCATGGATAATTTTGAATGGGCGCTTACTTGTGGACCTATTGACTGAACTGTTATAGGCAAATTTGGCTCTGGGTAAGAGCAGGTCCTAATTCCTGGTGTTCTCACCTACAAGGCATCTCAGCACTGTGGACTCCATTTTGATGATAAATAAAATACTTAAGTATAAGTTGAGTACTAACTGTTTATTTAAAGTATGTTTTTATAGAAAAATATACTCATCAATCCAACAGTTTTGATTGCTTGTCAAAAGTCCCCTCCATGAATAAAAGATCAGCTTTAAATGGACTTAAGCACTTGAAGATTGCTTCAAATAACACAAAGAGTTTAGCACAAATTGGTTTCAATAGAGGTTTAGTGGTTTTTGAAGAAATCTCAGCAAGTGTCGACTCACAACTCAAGTGTCGACTCATGACAATGGAAGTGTCGACTTAAGCCGGCATACAGAAAGAATTTCAGAAGGGACGGCTGAAGTTTCAACTCATGCCAGTCAAGTGTTGACTCAAGGTGTCGACTCAAGGATCGGCTCATCGCCTGAGAAATTTTTGATACAGAACTTGCTGAAATTGAAGACTTGGCTGAACTGTCGACTCATGGATGTCAAGTGTTGACTCAAGTGTCAACTCACCAGAAGAAGTGTCGACTCACCTGAGAATTCTAGAGAGCTTTAATGAAGAAATTTGAACTAGGTGTCGACTCATGGAATGTAAGTGTCGATCCTAAGTGTCGACTCACAGCTTGAAGTGTCGATACATGGAGTTCTAGGAACAGTAACAGCTAGTTTTTCAAACACAGAACTCGGCCCTCTTAGCTCCCAATGGCTAGTTTTTCATGTATAACGCCATAAAGTGACATTGAGGCCTTGGAAAGGTATTTAAGTGATTGAAATCAAATCTAAACACAAGAGGATCAATAATAGAAAAATAAAAGCAAGTGCATTCACTCCCATTCATTGAAAGCAACCACCTTCAAGCAAAAAGAAGTCTCCAAGCTTTCAAAGCCTTCAAGAGCATTCAAGTCCAACATTCTTGAGCATTAATTGAGGCTTCATCAAGTTGAAGACAAGTGATTCCTCAAAGCTTCAAAGAGATATATGTTTTTATTTAGAAAGCTTTTATTGTTTCTTTACTTCAAACTTTATACTTATTGTAAAGATTATTGGTTAGCCTTGAAAACCAAGGAGGTTATTGGTTAGCCTTGAAAACCAAGGAGGTTGTCGGTGGGCCTTAAAACCAATTAGGTTCTTGGTTAGCCTGCAAAACCAAGGAAGATTTTGACTTGTGAGCCTTGTGAAAATAAGTCGGGTTTTGATTAGTGAGCCCAGAAAACTAATCGGCTATAATCGATGGAGATTATAGTAAATTCCCAAGTGATCCTTGGGGAGTAGATGTAGGTGCATTTGAAAGCGCCGAACCACTATACTTGGATTGTGTTTGTGATTATTTGTCTCTCTTTTGCTCTTACTTTTATTGCTTTTAAATTTCTGCTGCATACTCTTTAAGAGCACATTACACTTGCATTTCATTGTACTTAGATTATTTATTGAATCGGTTCATACACTTGCAATTAATTTTTAGAAACCAATTCACCCCCCCCTCTTGGATTGCTTACTGGGCAACAAGTGGTATCAGAGCTACGTTCTCAGTATATAGGTCTAACCACCTTGAGTAAAGATCTATGGCAACCCCCCTTGGTACTAGTATAGTTGACGGACAAGCCTCAAATAGACCTTCATATTTTAATGAAACAAATTATACTTATTGAAAAACTAGAATGAGAATTTATATGCATTCAATGGATTATAATTTATGGAAAGTTGTTGATAAAGGTCTACATATTCCTTCGATTGTGGTTAATGGTGTTTCCATCCCAAAGCTTGAAGGGGATTTGGATGAAAATGACATTAAACAATCCAAGATTAATGTGAAAGCAATGAATATCCTTTATTGTGCACTAGATCCTAGTGAGTTTAATAGGATTTCTACATGCACATCTGCTAAGAAAATATGGAACACACTTAAAGTTACCCATGAGGGTACTGATCAAGTGAAGAACACAAAAGTAAACATGTTAGTGCACACTTATGAGATGTTCCGAATGGAACCAAATGAATCTATCACTAACATATACACTAGATTCACAAACATTGTCAATGGCATGAGAAGTTTAGGAAAAATCATGTCTAATGCTGATCTTGTCAACAAAATTCTCAAGTCACTTCCATCTTCATGGGATCCAAAAGTGACCACCATACAAGAAGCCAAAGATGTTGACAAATTATCCTTGGAATAATTAGTGTGATCGCTCATGACTTATGAGCTAAATCTAAAATAGAAATCTATGGACTTGGACAAAAAAAAAAGGGGATAGCCTTCAAGTTTGCAATTCAAGAAGAATCCTCAAATGAAGAATCAAATGAAGAAGAAGAGGATGAAAGTGAGGAAGCTCTTCTAGCAAGGAAGTTTAAAAGATTTATCAAAAGAAGAAAGTTCCCTTACAAGAAAAGATTCCCAACAGTTAAAGACAAGGGAAAAGAAAAGGAGAAAGAAAAAGGAAAGGAGAAGGAGATACCAACATGATTCGAATGCAAGAAGCCCAGATATTACAAGTTTGACTGTCCTCTCCTAAAGAAATCAAGAAAAAAGCTTAGGAAGAAAGCTATGATGGCGACCTGGAGTGACAGCAAGGACTCTAGCTCAGATGAAGAACAAACTGAAGTTGCCAATCTATGTTTCATGGCACAACAAGAACAAGAAGAGATAATTTCTGACTCTAAAATGGATTTTACTTTTGATGAATTAAAAATGTATTTGATGAATTGATGCATGATTATAAATTGATTTTATCTAAAAATAAAAAATTGAAAAAGCATACAAATAGTTTTTCACATGAAAATAATTCTCTTATAAATGAAGTTAGTGAATTGAAAAGCAAACTTGATGTTTTAGAAAAGAAAAACAAAGCATTAACAATAGAAAATGAAGTTTTAAAAAGACCTAAAGTTATTATGTCAAATGGTGATCTTTTAAAGAAAAACAGAAATCTAGAGTTTGAAAACAATAACTTTAAAAATGAACTAGATAAAATAAAACCCTTTGTTGAAAAGTTTACTTATAGTTCTAAAAAACTAGATCTTCTTTTAAATAATCAAAGAGCTATTTTTAATAAAGTAGGATTAGGATATAAACCTCAAAAATAGTAAAGGTATTTTAAAAAAAATTTTGTACCTGCATCATCAAGCATTACATATTTTTCATGCAAAAAACTAGGTCATAAAGCTTTTCAATGCAATTTGAGAAAAATCAATAATTTTGGAAAGACTAGGATTCTAAAAGGAACCAATTTAATCACTAACCCTAAAGGACCCAAGTTGACTTGGGTATCTAAAAATAAAACTTGATTTGTTTTACAGGTGTGTCTTGCAACCAAGAAAAACAAAAGGCTATGATATCTTGATAGTGGTTGTTCAAGATACATGACAGGAGATGTGAAGTAATTCACCGCTCTTGAGGCAATAAATGAAGGGAGTGTGACCTTTGGTGATAATGGTAAAGAAAAATCATTGGTATTGGTAAGGTTCACATCTCCCCTTCTACTTGCATTAATAATGTACTTTTAGTTGAAGGTTTAAAACATAATCTTTTAAGCATTAGCCAATTTTATGATAAAGGAAGAAAAGGGTTAGATCGCTGAAAGAAGAAGGGGAAGAGGTTTAAAGAAGGTGTCTCAGAGATGAAGAGGGTTGGCGGCTTGGAGGCAGGGCACAGCGATCACACAGAAACCCTGAGGGATCACAAAGATATCCTTAATCACACAGAAATTCACTCAAAATTTTGAGAAAAACTCAAGAGAAATTCATTTATAATAATTCAATAATAATTGATCATTAGTTACAAGAGGGTGGAGGGGTGTGGTATTTATAGATGTTCTCATGCCCTCTCTTAGTTAGGATAGGAATACAAAATTTGATAGGGAGAAGGATTACAAAGTTGCTTAGAACTAGGAGTACACAATTTGAGTAGAAATAAAATAAGATCTCCTTGTTAGAATTGGTCTTCTCTCTTTCTTTGACTTGGTCAAAAGCTCCTTCTTTGGCTTGGACGCCTAAATGGACTTGGGTTTGAACTTTAGGGCAACAAGGGCATCCTCCAATGGGCTTGGGCAGTCTTCAAACTTGGGCGCATAGGCTTGGTCTTGGGTGGCCTCCAAGGTTGGCACATGGGCCTGGTTCATGTCCTCCTGGTGGGTTGGAAATTCCTGGGGATCCATTTGAAGTTGGATTGAATTATACTTGGGGTGCCATGGGCTTCACTTGAATTGGACTTTTGGGCTTGTGGCGGTTGGAAGGGAATATTCTGGGGTGGCCCTGGAATCTTCATATATGAAGGCTTTATGGGCTTCTGTTATGGTGCTCCTCCTCTTGTATACACTTGGACTAGACTAATATAATTTACAGGACTCATAGGACTCAAAATTGGCTCAACATGAGCTAACTGAACAACTAAGCTCAACTGAACCGAATATATCCCAAAACTTGACTCAAAATCCTAATTATATGAGTCGACTCTAAATTTAGAACTCAAGTATAACAAGGCCTGAAAATAAAACTCAAGGCCCATGTACAGGACTCAAATGGCTAACACAGCCAGATTATTGGACTTAGAGACAAAATTTGAATCATAGCTAAGGGACTCAAACTCAGGGACCCATAGTGAACTAGGGTTGACCTGATGCCCCCATCACTAAGAGTCCAATACTGAACCTGATCCTGAGTCACCCTATTCTACCTCTTATAACCCTAGGGGAGCCTTAAATCAAGACCAATTTATAGAGCCCAATCCTAGGAGAACCTAGAACCAGGGCCAATTTATGGAACCCAATCCTAGGAGAGTCCAATGCCAAGAACCATACCAGGAACCCAACCCTAGGAGAGTTCAAGACCCTGACCCTATCCAGGAACCCAACCGTAGAAGGCCTCACCATTAAGTTTGTGATAAAGATGAAAGGGCCATGGAAAACATTAGGGTAGAGGCACCCACCTTTGATGGTAGTCTTGAGCCAAAGGTCTATGTAGATTGGGTAGGAGACATGGACTATTATTTTGAGTGGTATGACATGAGTGAAGAGATGAAGTACAAATTTGCAAAGATGAGGTTGATTCGTCAAGCTATGCTATATTAGGCTATGATGCAGAACAAAGAACAAAGAAGCGTATGCGGAAGTAAAATTAAGATTAATTCTTTTTTTTTTATATATATTTCAGAAATTGGCTTTGACTCAAAGTAAAGTTAAACTAAGTTGATGGAAACTAGGTAAGGATTGAATGCACAATTTAGAAGAAGCTAAGTTATCAGAGTAGTTCAGAAGTAACGGATCGCTGGGGGTTGAGAAACTCCCAGACCTAGGGTTTCGCTCTGAACTTTCAACAGGACAGAAATAAAGAGAAGAGATGATTTACCAACTAGACAGTGATCTTCACAGAATTTGGGTGGAAGAACTCTCTCGAGCAGATTGTTGGATCCTCGGATTCGGCTATCTTCGCAATGGATCCTCCAATACTGGTCTCGTGGCTGGGTCGGCTTCTCTTGAACTCAAGATCTGGGAAGAAGAAAAACAAGTGATGGATTCAGATACTCAGGGAAGGATTTACCAGTTCGAAGAACTTGAAGGCTGAGGTCGCTGAGATCCGGATTCTGTTGAAGGCTGATTCGACTCCCTCTGGAAAGAGCTATGGATCTGAAGTATCCGGACTGGAGCTGGATGCTGGTGGTCGGCCTGGACTTGGAGAGTGAGGCCGTGGAAGGTGGGATAGGCTAGGGTTTGGTGGATTGAAGTGGATGATGGGCGGCTAGGGTTTTGGAGTAGAAGTTGCTAACCTAGGGTTTGGGGTTTGGAGATCTCACACCTCCTCAAGGTTCCTGGGGAACCCGGATTTACTCCCTCACGGAGCTCAACACCTGGATGCAAGTGCGGAAGAGAGAAAACACAGAGTTTGCTCACAAAAAAAAAGTTGGTTTCATTCATCAGATTAATTAAAATTTACAAAGGGGGTTTAATTTATAGGACTTTACAAGAGAGTAGGGTTTTACATCTTCCCATGTGGGACTAAAGGAGGGGATCTGTAAATTAGGATTGTAGGATCAATCCTTACACATATGGCCAGCCAAAGGTTCCAAAAAAAAAAAAATGATTTGGGTTTTAAAAGGAAGGTAGATGGCGCCTCCAAGCTTTGTTCTTCAAGAGATGATTCCTTTCCTTCCATGGCTCAACTCTTTTGGACTCCTCCTTTTCTTTCTCCCTAAGTCAAGGTCCTTCCCATCTTTGTTTTTGGTATTTTTGGCAGGGAATAGGCACCTCCTTGAAGTTCTCTCCAAGAAAATTTCTTCCCTTTCATAGTTTGGCTCTTTTGGAAGGTCTTGGGTCGCCCCCTTGATTTATGGATCCCTGGTTGATTTCTCCTCAATTGGCGCATGAGAAAAGGGAGCTGTTATCTGTGGTGTGGGGACCAGAGTATACTAGATGGAGATGTGGTGCCCCCTGGACTCAGGCGTGTGGCTGGGAGTGTGGCTGAGAGTGTGGCGCCCACTTGCTTGGCCTTGGGAGAAAATGTAACATCCCAGGTTGAAGTCCTAGACCACTACTGAGTCAACATGACTCAACAAAATAAAAATGCAGGGAATACAGACTCAAGCTAAAATTGAGTTGATCAAGTCAACCCTTATTACAAGCCAGAAAACCATAATTCTTTGGGCAAGGTTAATCAGCGATCCAGATGGAGCTCTGAAGTCTTCTTCTGAGTCTGGTGCCCGCACCAATTCTCCCAGGGTGGGAGGAACTCGACCCTGTCGAGTATGGATCAAGTTGGCTCTGGTATCTCTCCAAGAGGTCTGGGTCCAATTCTTGTAATTCTTCTCGGGAGATCCAAGAGTCATCAGAATCTGGCCTTCCTTGCCAGCAGACTAGGTATCTTTGGTATCCTCGATTACGAGTAGAGATAACCTGATCATCCAGGATCTTTTCAATCTGCTCTTTCCTCACAGGCCAGTTTGTTGGTGGACACACAGGATTAGGTTCACTCTCAAGAGTAGGATTAGGTTCAAAAGCCTCACTGGGAATTACAGCTGGCTCTCTATACTCTACTAGGTCTGTAATGTTGAAAGTGGAGCTAATGCCTAGTTCTGGAGGCAACTCGAGCACATAGGCATTGGATCCAACTCTCTTCACTACTCTAAATGGTCCAGCTCCTCTAGCATGTAACTTTCTAACAGTTCTAGGAGGAAACCGTTCAAGCCTTAACCTAATCATTACATAGTCTCCCTCATTAAAAGTTTTGACTCGCCTTTGAGAATCAGCCAACTTCTTATAAGTTTCATTACTTAAATTTATTTTGGCATGAATTTCTTTATGCAAGTCTTTTATATACTGTGCAAAAACTTCAGCAGACTCAGAGACTCGTGTGTGGACTGGTAAAGGAGCTAGGTCAAGAGGTGTGTGAGGTTTGTAACCATGCATAATTTCAAATGGACTCTTGCCTGTAGACCTATTGACTGAGTCATTGTATGCAAATTCAGCTCTAGGTAAGTACAAATCCCAGTTCCTAATGTTTTCACCAACAAGACACCTTAACAGATTGCCTAAACTACGGTTCACTACTTCGGTTTGGCCATCAGTCTGGGGATGATAGGCAGTTGAAAACTTAAGTTTTGTCCCTAACTTATGCTAAAGGGTTTTCCAGAAATAGCTGGTGAACCGGACATCCCTATCGGAAACAATTGTCTTAGGTAGGCCATGGAGTCGAACTATCTCATTAAAGAACAGGGTGGCTACCTTAGACGCATCAAATGTTTGGGAACAAGGCAAGAAATGGGCCATCTTGGAAAATCGGTCTACTAAAACACAGATGGAGTCATGCCTCCTCTGGGTCTTAGGCAAACCAAACACAAAGTCCATGCTCACATCTTGCCAAGGACGATCTAGGACAGGGAGTGGGGTATAAAGGCCGGTGTTCTGTTTTCGCTGTTTGGCAATAGCGCAGGTCTGACACCTAGCCACAATGTGTGCTACATCTCTTTTTAAGATAGGCCAGAAAAAGTGGTCTTCAATAGCCATGGTGGTTTTATCTTTTCCGAAATGGCCAGCTAAACCTCCAGCATGAGTTTCCCAAATCAAAAATTCCCTAAGAGAAGTTCTAGGGATGCAAAGCCTATTCTTAAAGAACAGAAAGCCATCTAAAAGGGAATAATCCTTATGATCACTAGATGGTCCTTGAGTTAGATCCTGGTACACAATCTTAAAATCCGGACATGACTCATATTCCTCTTTGATTTGCTCAAACCCTATGACTTCAGCCCTAACAGAATTCAACAACAAAGATCGACGACTAAGGGCATCAGCTACCTTATTTTCAGACCCAGCCTTATGCTTCAAAACAAAAGTATAGGACTGGATATACTCTACCCACTTAGCATGCCTAGGGTTAAGCTTCTTCTGGGAACTCAAGAATCTAAGAGCCTCATGGTCCGAAAACAGCACAAATTCTTGCGGTAGTAAATAATGTCTCTAGTAACGCAAAGCTTGTACTACCGCTTAAAATTCCTTATCATAGGTAGAATACCTAAGCTTAGCATCATTAAGTTTTTCACTAAAGAATGCTACGGGATGGTTCTCTTGGCTTAGGACCCCACCTATACCTACTCCTGAAGCATCACAGGCAACCTCAAATACCTTTGAAAAGTCCGATAACCTCAAAACGGGTGCCTGGGTCATCCTATCCTTAAGATCTAGGAAGGCTTTATGGGCTGCTTTAGTCCACTGGAATTCTCCCTTCCTAATACAGTCTGTGATAGGAGCAACTACAGTACTAAACCCCTTGATGAATCGCCTATAGAAGGTAGCCAAGCCATGGAAACTTCTGACTTCATGCACACTGGTCGGCTCTGGCCATTCTATTATGGACCTAATCTTTTCTGGATCGGCAGCCACGCCGTCAGGGGTTACAACAAAACCAAGGAAGATAATTCTACTGGTCATAAATTCACACTTTTTGAGATTACCGTAGAGACTATCATTCCTCAAAACTTGGCAGACTTGTCTAAGGTGGCCTAGGTGATCTGCAGGGGTCTTACTATAGATCAAGATGTCATCAAAATAGACCACTACAAACTTTCCTATGAAAGCTCTAAGTACCTGGGTCATAATCCTCATGAAAGTACTAGGGGCATTGGACAACCCAAAAGGCATAACAACACATTCATAGAGACCATCCTTAGTTTTGAAGGCGGTTTTCCACTCATCCCCTGGTCTAATCCTAACCTGATGATAGCCGCTCTTGAGATCAATTTTAGAAAAAACCATGGCACCGGCCATCATATCTAGCATGTCATCTAGTCTAGGGATGGGGAACCTATACTTGATTGTAATTTTATTGATGGCACGACTATCAACACACATCCTCCACGTGCCATCCTTCTTTGGGGTCAGAAGTGCAGGGACTGCACAAGGGCTAAGAATCTCTCTAATGAACCCCTTCCTCAATAATTATCCAACCTGCTTTTGCAGTTCCTTATGCTCAGATGGATTCATCCTATAATGGGGCAAGTTGGGTAAAGTAGCTCCTGGGACTAAATCTATGGAATGCTGGATATCCCTAAGAGGTGGAAGGTGGTCTGGCAGATCCTCGGGAAAAACATCCTCAAATTCGTCTAACAAAGGCTTAACTTCCTGAGGAGGCTCTGAGGGTGTAGGAGTCCTAAGTTCCTTAGCAGTCAACATCCAAATAGGTGAACCACTATGAATTTCTTGTTCTAGATCCTTGGCACTAATTAGGTTCACCCCAGTCTTCATCTCTCTGACCTTATTGGGTCCTTTAGCTACCTTGTCCTTAAGAGGGACTGAATGGATTGTGATTTTCTTCCCATTAAAACTAAAGACACAGGTGTTGGATTTTCCTAAGAGGGTGGCATCATGATCATATAACCAAGGTCTTCCAAGAATTATGCTGCTCACCCCCATGGGCAAGACATCACACCAAATCTTCTCTTGATATGATTGCATTTGGATTTGGACCTGACATCTAGACTGGATGGGTATAGAGGTAGAGTCTACCCAAGAAACCTTATAGGGGTTGGGGTGGGGGACAGGAGTCAAGCCTAACATCTTGACAGTGCTAGCAGAAATGGCATTCACACAGCTCCCACTTTCTATGATGATTTTACATACCTTATCCCCTAGTTTAAAGAAAGTCTGTAGGATGTTAGACCTACGCCAATCTTCCTGAACTTTAGTCTGGGACAAGATGCATCTCACAACCCCTAATTGGTCAAACTCTGTGGATTCTTCCTCTCTTTCATACTCATCGACCAAATTCATTCCGGCCTCATAAACTTCTTCTTCAAACTCCTCATTGGGCTCGGAATTCTCTTCTCCTCCCTCTTATATATAAAGGGATCTACGAGGGCACTGGCTAGAAACATGACCTATCTTATGGCACTTAAAACAAGCTATGGCTGTGCACTGGTTGGAGATATGACCGGGCTTCTGGCACTTAAAACAGATGATACTAGGGGTTCTCTGGGTGTCAGGTGCCTTACCTTTGTCCATGGGCCTAGGGGTGGGAATACCTTGATTAGGCTTGCTAGGGGTAACCTGGCTAGGTCCATTTCTTGGGATTGGGGCACTAACCCTAGAAGGCATGGGTCCTCTCTGAAACTTCTCAGTGTTCAGTGTAATCTGATAGGCTTGGTCTAGGTCAGTAACCTCTCTCAGAAATAACTCTCTCTTAATGTCTTCCCTAAGTCCAGCCCTAAATCTAGACAAAGTGACCTCATGGGCTTCACTCACATCACATCTCATCAGGTACTCATCAAAGGTGGTTATGTAGTCTGATACAGATCGGTTCCCTTGTTTCAAAGTCTGCCATTGGTCTAACAGATTTTGCTGGTATGAAATGGGTAGGTACTTGTCTCTAAGCTTCTCTTTCATACCCTGCCAAGTGGTTATGGGCTCTACATTTTGTCTTCTAGTGGTCAGCTCAATGTTCCCCCAGTATAACCTAGCTTGACATACTAACTTCATCTTGGCAAACTTGAATTTCCTCTCCTCAGACATGGCATACCACTCAAAGTAATGGTCCATCTCACCCTCCCAATCAGAATACACCTTAGGGTTTAAGCTACCATCAAAAGTGGGTGCATCTAACTTGATGTTCCGAATGAACCTATCATCTCTATCCTCAGGTTCTGGGTCAGGCCTCCTAAGATTAGGTTCAGGATCTCTGTATAAAGGCCTTCTAGGCTCTTGGTGTGGGTGAGGTTGAGGCACATTAAAATCTGGGTCAGGAGTCCAATTCCGATGCCTAGGTTCCTTAAGTACTTGGACTCGATCCCTAAGCTGGGCAAAATCCTCATGGACTTGTTCTTTAAACTGGGCAACAGTGGTAGTCACATCCTGACTCAATTTGTTCATACTCTTAGTAAGAGCTCTAACCATGGCCTCTAAATCAGGTTGGTTTGACCAGGTTGGTAGGGCAATCCATTCCGGGTAGACATGATGCAAGCAAACACACAAAATGAGATTCAACTGAACGACTACGGGCTAACTAGACCTAGAGCCCAAACTAGATGCCCAATCAGAGTGGCAAGCTAGCCTGTAGTAACTCAGGACTCAGCCAGGCAGGTGTAAGGGGAGTGTTAGGTCCCTAGATGCCAATCCTAGACACCAATCAGAGATTGGCCAGGTAGGCGGACCAGCACACAAGCCCTTCGGGATGGAATCCCTGAACCACCATTCTAGACAATGAGTACAAAGCACACACAGAGTAACTAGACAAACTGACTCAACACTAGCCTTGACCCGACTTGTTGATGTCCCTAGCCCACTAGGGCAAATTAGGTCTAATTAATTTTAAGATTAAAGGCTTAGGTTCGAATGAGTGGGTGGTGGTTTTGGGCTAAAGAGAGGTTATCAACTCCTTCCCTTATCTTAGATGCTCAAATGCCCTTAAGATGAATTAAGAGATGATCACTCAAAAATAATTGAATTGCAGAAACACAAAAACAAAGTTGCAGTAATTTAACTCTCAGAAATTTTATGGAAATCAATAAATCACAGGAAAATTATGTAAAATATCTTCAATTATACTGGTTTCATCAAAACAAAAATCACAAAACTTGGAGTTACCTGCAGTGAGAAACAATTCCTGCAACAGGATAGTTATGGACTGAAAACAGAGTACTTCCCCGTTTACAATTCCTGCTACGAAGTTGTAACCCAACGGATCCCCTACACGCCCTAGGAACACCCCATGGAATGGAAAGAGGAGGTTTGTACCTTGCTTCATTCCTAGGACCGGACGTCCTGGGGAGTCTACTTCGAGCAGACAAAGTAAAAAGAGAGAGACTCAAACAAGCAATCAAAATAGAAACCCTAGACAGGGCTCTGATACCAAAAATGATGCAGAACAAAGAACAAAGAAGCGTATGCGGAAGTAAAATTAAGATTAATTCTTTTTTTTATATATATTTCAGAAATTGACTTTGACTCAAAGTAAAGTTAAACTAAGTTGATGGAAACTAGGTAAGGATTGAAAGCACAATTTAGAAGAAGCTAAGTTATTAGAGTAGTTCAAAAGTAACGGATCGCTGGGGGTTGAGAAACTCCCAGACCTAGGGTTTCGCTCTGAACTTTCAATAGGACAGAAATAAAGAGAAGAGATGGTTTACCAACCAGACAGTGATCTTCACAGAATTTGGGTGGAAGAACTCTCTCGAGCAGATTATTGGATCCTCGGATTCGGCTATCTTCGCAATGGATCCTCCAATACTGGTCTCGTGGCTGGGTCGGCTTCTCCTGAACTCAAGATCTGGGAAGAAGAAAAACAAGTGATGGATTCAGATACTCAGGGAAGGATTTACCAGTTCGAAGAACTTGAAGGCTGATGTCGCTGAGATCCGGATTCTCTTGAAGGCTGATTCGACTCCCTCTGGAAAGAGCTATGGATCTGAAGTATCCGGACTGGAGCTGGATGCTGGTGGTCAGCCTGGACTTGGAGAGAGAGGCCGTGGAAGGTGGGATAGGCTAGGGTTTGGTGGATTGAAGTGGATGATGGGCGGCTAGGGTTTTGGAGTAGAAGTGGCTAACCTAGGGTTTGGGGTTTGGAGATCTCACACCACCTCAAGGTTCTTGGGGAACCCGGATTTACTCCCTCATGGAGCTCAACACCTGGATGCAAGTGCGGAAGAGAGAAAACACAGAGTTTGCTCACAAAAAAAAAGTTGGTTTCATTCATCAGATTAATTAAAATTTACAAAGGGGGTTTAATTTATAGGACTTTACAAGAGAGTAGGGTTTTACATCTTCCCATGTGGGACTAAAGGAGGGGATCTGTAAATTAGGATTGTAGGATCAATCCTTACACATATGGCCAGCCAAAGGTTCCAAAAAAAAAATTTTTGATTTGGGTTTTATAAGGAAGGTAGATGGCGCCTCCAAGCTTTGTTCTTCAAGAGAGGATTCCTTTCCTTCCATGGCTCAACTCTTTTGGACTCCTCCTTTTCTTTCTCCCTAAGTCAAGGTCCTTCCCATCTTTGTTTTGGGTATTTTTGGCAGGGAATAGGCGCCTCCTTGAAGTTCTCTCCAAGAAAATGTCTTCCCTTTCATAGTTTGGCTCTTTTGGAAGGTCTTGGGCCGCCCCCTTGATTTATGGATCCCTCAATTGGCGCATGAGAGAAGGGAGCTGCTATCTGTGGTGTGGGGACCAGAGTATACTAGATGGAGATGTGGCGCCCCCTGGACTCAGGCATGTGGCTGGGAGTGTGGCTGGGAGTGTGGCGCCCACTTGCTTGGCCTTGGGAGAAAATGTAACACCCCAGGTTGAAGTCCTAGACCACTACTGAGTCAACATGACTCAACAAAATAAAAATGCAGGGAATACAGACTCAAGCTAAAATTGAGTTGATCAAGTCAACCCTTATTACAAGCCAGAAAATTCTAATTCTTCGGGCAAGGTTAATCAGAGATCCAGATGGAGCTCTGAAGTCTTCTTCTGAGTCTGGTGCCCGCACGAGGCTAACCTTGAGCATACTAAGAGACAACAAGATCTACCTCCCATAACCACCTGGCAAGAAATGAAATTGAAACTTAAGGAGAAGTACCTTCCTGAATCCTACAATCAGAAGCTCTTAGACCAATGGAATAGGATCCGTCAAGGGAATAAGTCAGTAGCAGATTACATCGCCTAGTTTGATGACTTCGCAGTTAGGTGTAATGAATACGAGTCTCTAGCACAAACCTTGTCTAGGTTTAGAGTAGGATTACGTGAGGATATCCAGAGAGAGCTATACATGAGAGAGGTCACCGATTTAGAGCAAGCATACCAGATAGCTAGACATTATGAACAATTCCAAAGGGGACCTACATATCAACGATCTGAACCAATTAGGAACAATGCCCCATTCCCTAAATCAAACCCAAACCAGGTATACCAAGGTCGACCCAATCCAAACCCAGTTCGATTTAACCCCAACCTAGTTAGGTCAAACCCTAATCCAGTCTGACCCAACCTTAACCCAATTCGATCCAATCTCAACTCAACCTGTCCCAACCCTAATCCACTTCGACCCAACCCAAGTCCGAGTCAGCCCAGTTCAAGCAATTCTGCACCAGTTAGAATCGATAAGGGTAAGGCACCAGCATTTCAGAGAGCCCCGAGCCCTAGCCCCAATGCCTGTTTTAGATGCAACAAGGTAGGTCACTATGCTAGTCAATGTCCCACCAGATCTTTACACATAGGGGAGCTTGAGGAGGAAGAGCCAGAACTCAACAATGATGATGAGGAAGAAGAGGTTTATGAAGTTGAGGTAGACTTGATAAAGGTGTATGAAGGAGATGAGGAGGATTTTGATCAGTCTGACTTAGTAGGGGTAGTTAGATGCATCTTGTCCTAGACCAAGACACGGGATGATTGATGTAGGACTAGCATCCTACAAATCTTTGTAAAATTTGGCGATAAGGTATACAAGATTATAATAGATAGTGGGAGTTGTGTTAATGCTATCGCTGCCGATACAGTTAAATCTTTAGGATTGACCCTAGTTCCCCATCCTAGCCCCTATAAAGTCTCATGGATAGATTCCACCTCCATTCTAATCAAGTCTAGGTGCCAAATCTTGATTAAACTGCAATCATATGAGGAGATTTGGTGGATGTCCTTTCCATGAAATCCAGTAGAATCATCTTAGATCGACCATGGCTTTACGATCATGATGCAGCCCTGTCTGGTCGAACCAACACCTGTACCTTTAGTCACCATGAAAAGAAATTTGTAATTCATCCGACTCAACCTAGAGACCCAATTAAAAGAAATTCTAGTAGCCTTAAGGAAAAAAAACCAGGAATTAATCTAATTAAGGCCAAGGAATTAGAGGAAGAAACTTCTGAACCCATTAAGTAATCAAAGAAAAATGATCCTGAACCCACTATAGTATTTGGAGAAGAAGTGATTGGGCCAGGATCAAACATTATAGATAAAAGTAAGGGTTCACAAGAGTTGTTCATAGAGGAAATCCAAGAACAAGTCCCTAAGGAACAACCCTAGGAAATAGATGTGGGTAGTGAAATAATATCTGGTTTTGAGTCTAAGTAGTCCATAGACCTGATCTATCTGTCCACATATGCACTGACTCTACATAGCAATTGCATTAAGACATTAGTCAAAAGATAAACATAATTAATAAAATTTATAAAAACTTGGCTAATTCTCGAAAATGAGCTAAAGAGTTTTTTGCAGGAGATTATGTGATGATCAGGCTTAGGCCTGAGCTGTTCCCTCTAGGGACCGTAAAGAAGTTTCATGCTCGTAAAGCTGGACCATTCAAAATAATAAAGAGAGTTGGATACAATGCCTATGTGCTCGAGTTGCCACCTGAATTAGGTATTAGTTCCACCTTCAATACTTCAGACCTTACAGAGTACTGGGAGCTAGCAGCGATACCTAGCGAGCACTTTGAACCTATCCCTTCTCTAGTGAGTGAACCCACCCTAGAGAGTCCACTTACAAATTAGCCTATTAGTGAGAAAAGGATTGAGCGCATCCTGGACGATCAAGCCATCAGTACCCGAAATAAAGGCTATCAATAGTATTTGGTCCGATGGCAAGTTCGGCTAGAATTTGAGGACTCATAGATCACCCGAAAGGATTTATAGTACCTCAACCCAGACCTTCTTGAGCAATATGAGAGCCGCATTGACCCTTACTCGATGGGATCGAGTTCCTCCCATCCCGGGAGAATTGGTGGGGGCACCAAGATCTGACACAGATTACTGGACCCTATCTGGTTTATTGATTAGGATTATTTTCAAATCCTTAATAATGTGTCAAGTTTTGTTATCAAGTCTTGTAATAAAGTTAGTCCAGTTGAGAGTTTTGTAATGAAGTTAGCTTAGCTGAGTTGCATTGAGTCCTGTAATAAGTTGAGTTATCTTAACCCCAGTCCATTCCAATTGAGTCCTGTAAGTTGAGTCCAGTTATACAAGAGGAGCACCAATCAAAGCCTTCTCTAGGCCCTCCCAGAGCAAGCAAGCCCAAGTCTATAAAGATCCACACATGAAGATGCTAAAGAATATTCCAGGCGCCCCAACCTAGAGTTTCCAGCCCACCAGGAGGCCTATGAACCCAAGTCCTTTGGAGGCCGCCCAAGCCCAAGATGGAGGACGCCCCTTGCTGCCCACACGCCCAAGCCCATTCCATTAGGCATGCAAGCCCATAAGTCCAAGCCCAAGGTGCCTTTGACCAAGTCCAAGGAAGGGAGAAGTCCACTTCAAATAAGGAGAATAAGTTTTATTCCTACTCAAATTATGTACTCCTAGTTCTAAGCAACTATGTAATCCTTCTCCTTATCAAATTTTGTAATTCTATCCTAACAAGGAGAGGACTTAGGGAACATCTATAAATACCGCACCCCTCCCCCTCTTGTAAGCAATTTTTATTCACGAATGAAACTCTGTTGAACTTTTGTCTTAAGATTATGTTCTTTGTGTGAGTGTGAGTGTTCCCTTTGAGCCCTAATCCACCCAATCCATTGCTGCCCAAAGCCTTCTTCATCCAAACCCTAACATGCCAAGGAGAAGAAGCCCTAAGCCATCAATCAGCAAGAGGCCTTCTTCCCCCTACAGCCCCCAGCAGCAAAAATCCTAATTCTTTTTTTTTCCAAACCCTAGTTCTTTCTTTTGATTTCTTGTTCCTTTGCTAACCTCTAATGCTTCCAAGATCCCTGAGGTATTCACCTCCAAGGAAAAGGCCCTCTTTGCCTCTAGGATCGATCCCAGATAGCTGCCTGAATTGAGGAACTAAAAGCTTGTCTTCTAGGCAACAATCCCGAGTGCTGTGTGACCCCTTCTTTGATCGGATCTTTAAATCGATGCTTGATACAATCCTTTCCCCTCCTAATTTCTGATATATTAAAGGTACACTATCCTAACCGGGGGTAGGTTTGATCTTTTCATTACTATTTTACTTGCTAATCTTTACATGATTTCGAGACTTTAGCCTGCAAATTAAAATTCTAAAAAAATTACAAAAAAATTAGTTTCTATTTTCTGCATTCATATCAGTCTTAGCATCATCAAGCATCAATAAATCTCTTGGACTTTTTGGTGGTCAGGATTTAGTCACCTGTAATGCTATCCTAAGGAGGCATGGCTTGAATGCTTTGTAGGCCGTAGTCTCAACCTACCACCTATTGAAGAAGTTTTCTACTCCCCATGGGGTGGGCGAGGTGCAATGTGATCAAGCATTGGCAAGGCGATGCTACATGGCAACCCTTGAGCAAAAACCAAAAGAAGCCATGTCCATTGAAAGCCTCTACCCCTATGGTCAATAGAAGTAACATCACTGGGAGCTTGTGAAGAATTGATCCCTATTTTTTTGGACCCAGCTAACTCCCCCCGAGTGGTGTATATCGGTAGTGAATAGAGCGAGGAGTCTAAAGATTAACTGGTGGAGCTCCTCTATGTGAACACTAACATCTTCGCATGGACAGCAGCTAACATGTCAACCATCGACCCCATGGTCATAGTGCACCACCTTAATGTCGACCCTACACATCCACTAGTTCCTAGAAGAAGAAAAGCTTCACCCCTGAGTGCCAGCATTCCATCAAATACGAGGTGAAGAAGCTTCAAGAGGCCAAGTTCATCTGTAAAGTCCAGTATCCTGACTAGCTCACCAATATTATCCCAGTAAAAAAGGCCAGTGGCAAGTGGTAGGTGTGCATTGACTTCATCGACTTGAACAAGGCCTACTTGAAGGGCTATTTCCCTCTACCGTGGATTGATTAATTAGTGGATTTGACTTCTAGGCTTGAGACTCTCAATATCATGGATGCCTTTTCCAGGTATAACCAGATCTAGATGACACCAGAGAATGATGAGAAGACTACATTCATACCTGACCAAGGGCTGTACTGCTATAAGATCATGCCTTTCAATCTAAAAAATACGAGAGCAACTTACCAGCACCTCGTCAACAAGGTCTTCAACAACCAAATTATGCATAACATGGAAGTTTACATGATAATATGTTAGTGAAGAGTAGCAAGGAAGATCAACACATGGCAGACTTGGAAGAGACCTTCCAGACCCTATGCAAGTATCGCATGCAGCTCAACTTCAACAAGTGTGCTTTTGGGATTTTCTCAGAAAAGTTCCTAGGTTTCATGGTATCCCACTATGAAATCAAAGTGAATCCCGAGAAGCTCCAGGCAATCCTAGAGATGACATCCTAAAAGCCAAAAGGAGGTCCATTGCCTTGCAAGATAGGTTGCCATGCTAAGCTGGTTCATGGTAAGGTTCGACAATAAGTGCCTACCCTTCTTCAAGGCCTTAAGATAGATTGCCTTCTAATGGATAGAGGAGTGTCAGACTATCTTTAAATAGCTCAAGACCTACCTGGACACCACGCCACTCCTTACAAGGCAAGTTGCGAAATGCTTTACCTCTATCTAGGCATCTCTTCCATGGCTGTGAGTTCAGTGCCTATCTGAGAAGAGGATGGAGTGTGAGTGCTCAAAGATTTAGAGACCTGGTACTTGAAGATGGAGGTTGCCTTCACCCTCCTAATTCAGCAAGGCAACTCTGTCCTTATTTTTGAGTGCATCCAGTCATGGTCCTATCCAAACAACCTCTATGATAGATCTTGTAGAAGGTCAATGCCTTTAAAAGGGTCACCAAATAGGCAGTAGAATTGGATGAGTTCGACATTCGAAATCAGCCTCGCCCCTCCATCAAGGTCCAAGCTCTAGTAGACTTCATTATGGAGTGCACCATCCTCGACAATGTGGAAATTGGACCAACCCACATGGTGCCCACGTTCGTGGATGAGCCCTGGGCTCTCCATGTTGATGGTGCTTCCAATACTAGAGGGTTCAGGGCTGGGATGATCCTCGCCAATTTGAAAGGAGTTGTCACTAAGCAAGCACTTCACTTCAACTTCAAGGCCTTCAACAACGAGATAGAATATGAAACCCTCCTCGTGGGGTTGAAGCTCACTCTCTAACTTGGGGTTCAGCATCTCAATGTTTTTAGCAACTCTCAACTAATAGTGGAGCAGGTTTAGAAAGAGTTTAACACCAGAGCCCTTGCTATGGAAAAGTATCTCATCAGATAAGGGAAATCACCCTGACCTTCCATCCTTTAGAAATTGTACAAATCCCTTGGATAGAGAATGCCCAGGCGGACCTGCTCTCAAGGTTGGCCACCTCTGATTATACAGATATTCCAAAGAGTGCTTACCTGGAGAACATTGGGAAGCCAAGTATCAAGGAAATGCTAGCCCTGATCCTACAAGCAAGACAAGAGCCTTGCTAGATAGACCCCTTGACCTACTATCTATAGGAAGGAATACTGCTAGAAGACATGACTGAGGTAAGAAAGCTCAGACATTAATCCATCCTATTTATGGTAATCAACAAAAAGCTATACAAGCAAGCCTACACTTTACTACTCCTTTGCTATCTTTGCCCCTTAGAAGCGGACATTGCCCTTTGGGAGGTCCACGAAGGGATCTATGGTAACCATGCCGGAGGCTACACCTTGGCCTACAATATCTTCAGACAAGGGTACTACTGGCCGAGTATATGCAAGGATGCTCTCGAATGCATGCGATGCTGTGATTGTTGCCAAAGGCATACCAACATCTAGCATCAACCTATCATACCTCTTAGCTCTCTAAGCTCTCTTTGGCCCTTTGATCAGTGGGAGATAGATATCCTCGACCTTTTTTCCATCGATCATCGGCTAGAAGAAATTCACGATTGTTGCCATCAACTACTTTACCAAATGGGTCCAGGCAAAACCCCTGATCTAGACACTAAGGATGAAGCATGAAACTTCATCTGAAGTCAATAATCTACTACTTTTGGCTCCCTCATGTCATCAACACCAACAATGGCAAACAGTTTGATAATGTGTCCTTCGATGAGTTTTGTTGCCTAGCGAAGCAATCCAAGAGGGGGAATTCAAAAATAATGAAGGTGCTAGTGTGATTTCAAGTATGTATGCTTGATAATAAAATACAACAAAAATAATGAAGTAATTGCAAGAATAGAAAAAGCAATCACAAACAAATAATATTTTTATAGTGGTTCGATGCACTCCAAAGTACCTACATCCACTCCCCAAGGTCCACTTGGGTATTTCACTATAACCCAACTTAATTACAGTTGATTAGTTTTTCCGGGCTCACTAATCAAAATCCTTCTTGGTTTTCACAAGGCTAACCAAATATCAAGTTGATTTCTTACAAGGCTCACCAACAACCTAGTTAGTTTTCACTAGGCTCACCAATAACCTAAGTTGATTTTTACAAGGCTCACCAACAACCAAAGTTGGTTTTTACAAGGCTCACCAACAACCAAACCACTAGTAGATTGAATAATACTAAATTCAAGTACAAAGTAAAGATATAATAAGCTTTCAAAATAAAAGAAAATATCTCTTTGAAGCTCTTGATTGCAGTTGAGAAAGCTTGTCCCTAAGTTATTGAAGATTTAATGAATGCTTAAATATTGGAATTGAATGCTTCTTGAATGCTCTTAAATACTTAAAGGCTCAACTTTACTTGAAAGTAATGAATACTTAATGAATGCTCATTAGTTCTCTCATTAGTTTGTAGTGAATTACATCCTCTAAGTATTTGGTCCACTTTAAATACCTTTCCAAGCTTTAAATGACTATTTATGACTGTTGGAGAGGAGAAAATAGCTGTTAGAAATAAAAAGGACCAATTCTGCGCTTCAAAAAACTAGTTGTTACTGTTCATCCAAACCTGCAGGTGTCGACACTTCAGGTCATGAGTTGATACATGAGTCGACACTTGATACTAGATCAAAAATATCTTCTGAAGCTCTCTAGAATGCACTAGTGTGTCGACACTTCTTCTAGTGAGTCGATACTTAAGTCGACACTTCATCTTCATGAGTTGACACTTGAGCAAAAACTTGAATTCAGCATGTTCTATATCATTTTGGTCTCAGGCCTTGAGTCAACACTTGAGTCAACACCTGAGTCAACACTTGGTCTTTATGAGTCGACACTTCATGCATGCTAGCTAAAACTTCTTCTGCATATCAGCTCAAGCTTCTATGAGTCGATACCTTGAGTCAACTCTTCACTTCTATGAGTCAATACTTGGTTGAAACTCTCCTAAAACTCTGCTGAGTCTAAATTTATAAATTTAGTCTTTCAAGGTCATTCTTATGTGCCAAGGTCTATTTAACTTGAAATTCCATCAATATAAGTGACTTCTTCAACAAGATGACAAGCATTTGAACTTTCAACACATTTTAACTTTTGATGAGTACCCTATTCTGATAAATATACTTTTAACACAGTTAATACTCAAATATACTTAAGTATTTTATTATTCATCAAAATCAAGATAGGAGTCAACAAGTTCTATGAAGATCTATGGGTCAGTCACTAGTTTACTTCAGTTGCACACCCACAAACAAATAGAGAAGTTGAAGTCACTAACCAAATGATCCTCCAAGGGTTGAAGACCCGACTAAAAAAAATCAGAGGGCTCTAGGAAAAGAAGCTACACTGTGTCCTTTGGACCTATCGCACCATCCACTAGCTCCCGACAAGTGAGATGCCGTTCAATCTCACCTTTAGGACTAAGGTTATCATCCCTTTTGAGCTAGGCCTACCATCACCCTGAGTTGAAGCTTATGATGAGTGGTGTGACTCAGAAGCCCTCAGGACAAATCTCAACCTCTTGTAAGAGGTCAGGGATAGAGCTCGATTTGAATGGCTCTGTACCAACAATGCACTGCCCTCTATTTCAATGCTTGTGTGAAGATGAAGTAGTTTGAACCAAGAGAACTCATCCTCTGCAAGGCAATGGTTAGCCAACCCATAAAGCATAGGAAGCTATTCCCTAATTAGGAAGGACCCTATCGCATCACCAAAGTGGTTCAGACTAGTACGTATGGTTGGAGCATCTAGATAGCATGCCCATTGCTAGAACTTGGAACTTTAACAATCTCCTACCATACTACCAATAAGATGGACCCCTAGCTGCTATACTTAACTTGTTCAATGAAACTTCTTTCCTCTTTCACCCAAAAAGAGAAAGTGGTTGAGGTTAGGGACATCTTTGAAAGACTTGGGGTGAAGCTAACCCAGGCAGGGTTCCTAAACCCCTTATTTCTGAAGCTTCGGTTGAGTAGTCAAATGCGAAGGTTAGGCCCTGATTCTTGAGATTCCTAGCTAAGCAGTTAATCTCTCGGGTGCCCTTAGGAGGGTTATCCCAAGTAAGCCTCATGGCTTCCAAAGCCTTGGATGAGATTGCACCAAGAACCTTGGTAAAGCTATCAAACTCATAGGCCGGGTCAAGATATCCCTAAGTTCCAGTTAAGCAGTAAGCCTTTCAGCTTCCAAAGCCTTGGGTGAGGTTGCCCTTGTTAGATGTATACCCTAAAAGCCTAGTTGGCTTGACACATTTCAATTTTTAGGGCATGAACTTTGTACTTAATTTTTTTTATTAATAAAAGGGCATTAGTTTCATTCATATTGATGTGTCTATGAATCATTCATGAAGTAAATGGACAATAACACATATTCTCAAAAGTTGAGAATTTGAGCCATGTGTCATTATAGATTAACTCCTAAAAGCTCCTGATTGTTGGAATATCATGAGGACGGTGATTGATCCATTAAAATTGGTGCACAAATCACTTCCCTTTCTGGGTAGATGAGTCTTTGACCTACAGTGTGGTGACACTAGAGTGAGAGTGCAAGTAGTTGATAAAGATCAATGGTACTGAATGTGACCAAGTACAAGAAGTTATATGGATGACTACTCACTCGTCGATAATTTCTTGATGCTGTAGTCATGTGAATAGTTCTTTGACCTAGAGTGTCTCAGCTACTCATAATAAGGTTATTGTAGTTTGATAGCATAAATATATGGTTCCTATCCATTCAGGACCTTGCGGTGTTTGTTAGCTGTAGTAAGTTTATTGTAGGAGTAAAGTGTTCACTCATAAAAATCTACCAGCCTTAGTAGTAAGGAATAATCCTATGCAGCTTAATGAGACTAAGTCCAGAAGTCTATGGCCATAGCAGGGTGATAATGACAAGGATGTTTTTATTAGTATCACAATTGGACTTGAGTCGATTAAGTTAAGCATATGATTGATGAGTTTGATGAGTATCCGTAACCAACATCATGTCAGGATTTTTGATAGAGGAACCGAATCATATGGTAACTATACCTAGGGATTCCAATCTTATTCTGCTGGGTTGCCACTACATACTACTAGGTGTCACTGGTGGATTGTGAGAGCCTATTAGGTACATTCTTGGATCGATGATCCTGATTAGGGTTGAGCTAAAATTATTTCAGTTTACCGAAAGGAGTTTCGATGATATATAATAAAGATTGTAGCATGTTTCATTACCAGACAGGATGGGACCTGAGGAGTCACACACATTAAGAGCTTAAGTAACCAATCAACAAATCAAAATGTTACTAAAATTGATAATTTTAGTACATTTGGACCTAATTATAAATGTTATAATTAATAAATTATGGATTAATTATTAATTAAATTAAATTAGATTTAATTTAATTGAGTAGACTCAGTTAATTGATCCTAATTGAGTTGGGTCAATATCCTTTTCAAAATGGTTTGATCAAATTTAAAATTGGCATTGATTTGATTATCAAATTAATTTATTTGGACCATGACCTAGAGTCCATTAGACTAGGACTCTCTTTCCTTATCTCCCCCTACCTCCACATGCCAACAAGTGGGCCCTATGTTCTTTGTGCGACAAAGAGGAGTAGGCATGAAAAATAAGTGGGTGCAAAGGTGTTTTGACGTGAAGAGAAAAAGGGGAGGAGTCCTCTTTTACTCCTCTTAATTTTCAACCAGTTGAAATAAAACACTTGTGTTTTGGCTTGGAGGGTTGGGAGAACTTATTTATAAAAAGGGGAGAGGGGTTGACCGACTAACACACTTTTCTTATTAGCGTGAAGAACCTTTGGGCGTGAGCATCTTCCTCTTAAGCGTCTTCTCCAAAGAGTCTCTCTCGGGGTGCCAAGTCCTCCTCTCCCTTTATTTGTTTTCTTCTTTATTGTGTGAGATCTAGAGAGATATTCTACAAGAGAAAGAAGAAAGAAAGAGGTCCTACATCTTGCAAATCTAAATTTGTAAGATAGAAGACAGTTCGAGAAAAGCCGGTCCAGATTCGGATGGGCATAGTTTTTGAAGTGACTGATTTGCTGAAAGAGGAGAGGGCTGCAAGGATCTAGCAGTCCAGTGCTCTCTACAACTCAATTATGTGAGCTCTGTGTGGATACCAATAGAAGTAGGGCAATTGCGCGACTCTGGTAGAATCCCAGATTCAAAAGCGGATCGGCATTTTTTTAGAGCAAGCCAAGATAGTAATCCAGGTAAGATTTTATGCTTAGAATAATTTTATTTTTAGATTTGATATTTTTCTCATATATTACAGCATGTTAGAAATTTATGATGAATAAATTAAATTTATTTATAAATTGTATCATTAGATATAAAATAGTTTTTATATCTACTTCTGCTGTGTCAGGCTTTTGATGCCTGATCGATTGCAATATACTATTCCTTGGAGAATTCCAATAGCCCTAAGCACCCTAGTAGAGCTATCAGACTCCAGGGCTAGCTCACAATACCCCTAAGTCCCAATTTTTCTAGGTTCCAAAGACTTGGATGAGGTTGCCCCAAGTACCCTAGTGGAGCTATCAAACTACCAGGCCCAGTCACGATACTTCTAAGTCCTGGTTAAGTAATAATCCTTCTAGTTTCCAAAGCATTGGACAAGGTTTCCCCAAGCATCCTAGCAAAGCTATTAAACTCCCAAGCCAGATCATGATAACCCCAAGTCCTGGTTAAGCAGTAAACCTCCCAGGTTCCAAAGCCTTCACCAAGGTTATCCCAAGCACCCTAGTAGAGCTATCAGACTCTCGGGTAGGGTCGCGATACCCTTAAGTTTTGGTTAAGCAATAAGCTACCCATATTCTGAAGTCTTTGGTGAGGTAGCCTAGGCAAGGTCAAAAGATCCGTTATTCTTACAAAGCTTTAGATGAGGTTGTCCTAAGTAAGGTTTACGAGTCCCTTTCATACAACACACTACACAAGCATATAGATACAAGCAAGTATTAAAAGAATGAAAGTTTATTTCATTAATAACTTCTTGGTACATATATTTTTGTCTCTACAACCAGGATGTCTTGAGAGGTAGATGAAGGATAAGGATAAGTTACATAGATTGTACAAGACTCTCTAAAGCATCGAAGCATCTTTGATGTCTTGTCTGTAAGAGGAAGATTGCACCAAGTCAAAATTCCTAGGAGATCTTGATACGGGATGAAATGCATGAAGAACATCAACATAAAAGAAAAACTATTTCGGATGAGCAATGATTCAGATCTATATGGCTTATTTTTCCTGAGAAGGAGTAAAGAACATGCTGTGATTGATTACAAGAAGAGTAAAGAGCATTATCCCACAGACTGAACTCACCCAAATTGTAAAGAGGATCTAAGGGTTGAGAAACCACTTACGATTAGGACTAGTGCCTTCTTCAACAAGTCAGACCTAAGATTAGGGGGGTTTGTACCATGCAATGATATCTTCTCCATAGTTGGGTCTCTCAGCACTCGAGGGGGTTGGCGCTTGGATGAGGAGGTGTTACTCTAGCGGATTCATCGACTTTCAGGTCCGGGGTTCCAAGGCAAGGATGACCTCCTTTGCGGATCAAGATATCCAGGGGATCCTACAAGCAACAGAGTTAGAGACCTATCGAAGTAGAGAATGAAGTTGAAAGGAAACTTTGAGTAAAGAGGGGTGGGGAATGGCGATGGAAGATGGATCTTGGCATGGATGAGGCTTGGAGTGGAAGAGTCTTGGTGAGGAGGAAGCTTGTCGCCCAGAGACTTGAAGGAGGAATTCTTGATGGCTAGGGCTTGGAGGATGAACTCTTGGCAGCTAGGGCTTGGAAGAGAGATTAGGATTTGGAACTTAAAGAACTAGGTTGGTTTGGGCCTCACACCCTCTCCCTTATGGAGTGTCAATGCAAAGAGCACGGGAAGTATAAGAAAACTTTTCATTCATCAAAATTCATCTCTTACAAGAAAAGGGGGGTACTTATTAATCACCCAAGATCCCTTTTGAAATTTGAATACATGCCTAAAACAAGGAGATAAAAAAGGGGAGCGCCTTTCATGATTGGGCGGTCAAGGACTTCCAAGTGGGGCACCTCTTTCCTTTCATGCTTGGTCAAAGATTTCCCAGTGGGGCACCTCTTTTGAAATTTGAAAAGCTTCCAAGTTGGTGGGAGAAGAAGGTGGGGTGCCCATTTGAATTTCATGGAAATAAGGAGAGAAAGATGGGGGTGCCACTTTGTTTCTTCTTTTGCTTGGGGTGGCTTGAGTGGGGACCAGTGGAGGTGGCACATGACGTCTTCCTTCTTTGCTTCAGTGGGGACCAATAGAGGTGGTGCATGAAATCTATGTTTAAGTGAAGACCAGTGGCTCTCCTCTTGGACTTGACTTGAATGAAGGAAAATAAAATTACAGGACTCAAGATGAAAACCAAATAGGCTTAAATGACTTAACTCTATTACAGGATTGATAGGACTCACAAACAGATGGACTCAAATGCCTAAGCAATCCATAATGAGCTCTAATTTGGGTGCAGCCTCTTTCTGATCCTGATGCCCACACCAGATCTCAAGAATCCCATAATTAGACAAGATCCACTACAGGAGGCCCTTCCTTTAGTGGATCACGAAGTGGCTCCTAGATCCTCTAATGAAGCTTGAAGAAGATGCAGATCGAGAAAAAAAAGATATGCATCACCTACAAGAGGCCTAGCCAGTACACAGGAGAGGTGGAGGTGAGCCATAGGCATTGCTAAGCCTCACCCATCAAAGATGGAGAAGAAAGCTTAAGACATGCCAAGGATCCTTTTGGAGAGCCTCACCATGGTCTCAGTACAATCTCATTGCTTGCTGGCGAGGTGGCATTCTCAAGGCTACTCCTACCCTTGACTTGGCTGACTCCCGATGGAGAGCTAGGCCCTGCGCGATGACACCTGAAGCCAAGTTGAAGCTGGCGATAGGCCATCATCGTGCCCCATCATTAGGATGCATCTAACGATGGGTGGGGTGCGTTTCTAAGGCTGCACCCACTATAAATCTACCAATAAATGGAGTAGCTAGGTGACAAGATATATGACCCTCGCCTCTCTTTTGGCTTTGTCATTAGATCGATGAAGGCTACAACCCAACGACAGGAATGCCAACTTTTTTCAACACCTCTCATGTCAAGAAGAATGCTCACCAACACTCGTACATCACGAAGGAAACACCCCTAGGGAGAACCCTTCTAGGGAGAAAGGAAACCTCCAAGATCCAGGCCCGGAGTACCTCTACAAGCAGTGCAACATTTCTCTGGCCATTGGAGTTTCAGAAGGGTCTATCAAAGCCCAATTCCCTCAATGCTCTATTTATAGAGGGATGGAATGAAGGACACCCTGACTTCGCCCAACTAGTGGTTGACAAGTGTCTCTACCCTGTCAGCCAAATGATATGTCCCATAGACCCGAAAGACAAGACATCGAGTGCCTTCCCTAGACTTAATAATTCTCCTGGGAGATCACGCATCCATGAGCAATGGCACTCCAATTGAGGTGATGCTATGGAAGCACCGCATCACCTCCTACTAAGAACTTCATCGAAGCAGAGTCCACCCTTAAGCGGTGCATCATGCCATGTTGTGACCTATGATTGGGCCAAGCTAAGCCTCCATACCTTACCCGCAAGTGTTGCCAAACCTAGAGGCTCTTGTGACTCCTTGAAACCCAAGTGAAGATGTTCTCCAATCGATAACATATTAGGTATTAGGCTAAACTATTTTAGATTATGTAGAGATATGCAAGACATTGCAATTCCTAGTGCTGAACATGAAGACATAGAGTTAAAGAAAGAATTCTTATTCATTTTTTAAAAAAAAGATGGGGAAAGTACAAAATCAATCAGCCCTAGGGCCTTGCTCAATCTCTCCATCCTATGCTCCGCCACATGGACAATCTCCTCAGGCATAGCATTAGAAGGGACAAGCAGCTCGGTTGCCCCTTCTTCAAGGAAATGACCTTTCATGATGAGCTCTCACACCCTAAAGCCAAAGTTATACCCTTGCAGGCGTGCGTCATCTGCCACCCTAAAAAAGCCATGGACCTCCCTGACATTGGAGGACCACGCATGCCCTTCTGAGGCTTCTCCTTGATAGTGCCTGAGCTTCGCCTACCCTCCAAAGTATGGGCAAGCTCTACCTTGAGATGATCAGCCTTCACCTCTGCCTTGACCATGCAGGTCCATAGTGTTGCTAGATGGCAAGCATCATTCAACTTGACAGCCTGCTCGGAGGCCATAGCCTCTTCCGTATCTTTTAATTTTTCTCTCGGGAAGGCCAGTTTGCACTGTAGGTCTCTAGCTGGCTCAGCAAACCATTGCATCTTTTAATTTTCTTCTTAGGAAGGCCAGTTCGCACTATAGGTCTCTAGCTGGCTCAACAGACCATGCACTGTAGTTCACTTATGGCCTCACCTTCCGGAGAGGGAATTGTCTTGCCCTTCTTCGCAAGCACTTCACCAACAACATCAAGTGACATGCCCACCTCATGAGGTGCCTCACCTGCTTCCATAGGTACCTCGCCAGCAATAATAGGTAGTTCGCACTGCTCACAAGAAGATTCTACCACTATGGCCTCACTAGTGGCACCGGACAACATGCCAAGCCCGTGAAGCATGGTGCCTGTCGATGAGCCAAGAACTTCCTGTTATAAGGCCATGCACTCTCCACCGCCATCTTCGATTAGAATCTTTGCAGTGGCTCCAACAAGAACCTCAAGATCCTCCATATGGATGCCTATGGAGAACTTGAGTGCCACCACTAAAGCTTTGCCCATGCCTGATCTGGTCTCGGCACCCTCTAATAATCGAGTGAACTTATAGTGGGTGGCCTTCAACTCCCGAACCAAGTCCTCATTCATGCACATGTATAGGTCCAACTAATGCTTGGCTATCTTCCTAGCCTCCTCCACTGTAGATCGATCATATTCTATAATGGTGCACACCTTCTCTGCAACCTTCAATCTATGCCTGCCATCATCATGCTCTCTTTTCATGCTTTCGACTTCCTTCCAAAGCTGTAAGGCACCAGTTTTAGCCACCTATTAGGAGAATGAAACCATCAGCTATGCTAAAAGAGAGAACTTATAGCAATGACAAATACTACCTTACTTGCAAGCTTTTGGGTAAGGCAATCAATTAGCCTCCTAGGCAGCGAGTCGGGGATCCTATTGGTGTGAGGTGAAGAGTCTTAAAGCCGACCAGTGCTACTATCTCCAACTACCATGGGGAGTACCCCTAGTGGAAAGGTCACCTTTGGAAGTGCCAATGTAGATGCAATAGCCCCCATCTCTACCAGCCTCGTCTATGATCTCTCCTACTGCCTTGGTTATGAGCAACTCAACCACGGTAGAGAACACCCTAGCCATGCTTGGACTGATGGCAAGCTTGCCACAACAAGCATTGTAGTTCCTCCTACCGCATTTCTTGATAATGTTCCAATGGTGACCAGGAGAACTTCCATTGCATCCTTGATCATCGGAGGACCCATCATGATAGGTTCCCTTTCTCTAGCTACCTCCGTAATGACCAATTTTTCTGGCACCAAAGACACCATGAGCCCGGTCGCCTGTAGCTCCCCTTCTAAAATGAAAGAGGCTATAGGAGAGGCAATGACCAGAGTCACCTCTGACACCCCAAGGTCCACAGGAGCAACTAGAGCTACCACTACCCTTCTGATCAAGATGTCTATCTCAGGATCGGAGGTGGACACTAATGTGTTGCCCAGTAAGCAACCCAAGAGAGGGGTGAATTGCGTTTCTAAAAATTTAAATGCAAGTGTGTGAACTAATATAATTATAAAACTTAGTACTATGAATGCAAAGATAAAGTGCTTTTAATAAGTGTGCAGCGAAAATATAAAAGCAATAAGAGAAGAATAAATGAAAGAGACAAGCAACCATAAATACAAAGAAAATATAATGGTTCGGTGCTATCCAATGCACCTACATCCACTCTCCAAGACCCACTTGGGAATTCACTATAATCTCAATCGATTACAGCTGATTAGTTTTCTGGGCTCACTAATCAAAACCCAACTTATTTTCATAAGGCTCACAAGTCAAAACCTCACTTGATTTTCTGGGCTGACCAAGAACCTGATTGGTTTTCAAAGGCTCACCAATAACCACCCTTGGTTTTGCGGGCTAACCAAGAACCTAAATGGTTTTCAAAGGCTCACCAATAACCTCCCTTGGTTTTGCGGGCTAACCAAGAACCTAAATGGTTTTCAAAGGCACATCAATAACCTCCTTGGTTTTCTAATAGGCTAACCAAAAACCTTTACAACAAATATAAGTTTGAAGTAAAGAAACAATGAAAGCTTTCTAATAAAAGCGAATATCTCTTTGAAGCTTTGTTGTAGTGCTGCCTCCAACTTGATGAAGCCTCTTTTCAATGCTCAAATGGGTTGAATTTGAATGCTCTTGAAGGCTCTTAAATGCTTGGAGACTTTCTTTTAGCTTGGAAGTAGTTGAACTCAGTGAATAGGATTGAATGCTCTTCTTTTCTTTTTTCTTGGTTATTCTCTTTTCATTCTCTTATGTTTAGCTTTGATTTGAATCAATTAAATACCTTCCCAAGGCCTCAAACTAGGTTTATAGTCGTTAGACATGAAAAACTAGCCGTTGAGAGCCAAGAGGACCGAATTCTGCTTTTGAAAAACTAGCCATTACTGTTCCCAAAACTTCAAGTGTCGACACTTCAGGCTGTGAGTCGACATATAGGATTGGCACTTGCTCATTGGCACTTGCTCTCCATGTGTCAGCACCTACTTCAAATATCTTCAATGAAGTCCTCTGAAAATCTCAGATGTGTCGACACTTCCTTTGGTGAGTCGACACTTTGCATCCATGTGTCGACACTTCAGCAGGTCTTCAACTTCAGGAAGTTCTGTAATCCAAAAATCTCAGGCGATGAGCTGATCCATGTATCGATACTTTAAGTCGATACAACATATCCATGTGTTGACACTTTAGCTATGACAACTGAAACTTTCTCTGCATGCCAGATTGTGTCGACACCTATGTTATGGGTGTCGACACAACACTGAGATTCTCTCAAAAATATCTGAACTTCTACTGAAATAAGTTTGTGTTGAACTCATGTGTCCTTTCAAGCATTCTTCATCTTCTAAAGTCCTCTTTAAACAAATCTTTCATCCATATTTGGGACATTTCAATCAAACAATTTTTGTTAAGTTGATGAGCACCTTTTTCTATAAAAATATACTTCAAAGAAATCATTAGTACTCAACTTATACTTAAGCATTTTGTTTATCATCAAAATCAATAACGGAGTCAACAATCTCCCCTTTTTAATGATGACAAAACCTTTAAGTATAAATTGCACAATAAAAAGCTTTCAAGGAAATATTTTCAATGTGCATAGAGCATATTGCAATAGGTATTGAGATACTAAAAGAGATGTATCAGGGCTAAGAGTATTGCCATAGCTAAGAGCATCAGAACTTAAATTAAATGGAAGATAAAATCATGTATCATGATACTCTAAAGGAAAACATGCTTAAGAGAAACAATTTCAGCAATAACCTATACTCCCCCTGAGGAGATGATTCATAGACAAAAATGTGAACATCTTTTAAATATCTAAAGATAGGAATTGGGCATGAAATCCAATTCAAAACAGATTTTCAATACAAAGGAGATATTACTCCCCCTCACTAAATGCACAGAAATTTTCAAAATTTTCAGATTTTCAAAATTTCTTTCATCATACATATATACATATTTATCTCATTTCTCATTTATACTTATACTGATTTCTCCTCCTTTTTGTTATCATTAAAAAGGAAGGAAGAACTAAATGAGTTTGAAAAAAGAAGTTATTTACTCAACCTAAAGGAAAATAATGAACTATTGAGAGTAACTAATTCATTTCATTCACTCAAAGCCATAATATTTCATTCACTTAAAACAAGTTTGATACATAAAGGGAACATCAAAATATACAAAAAGTATCAAAATATAAATCATATAAAAGCTATCCTAAGTATCATCCTCATCATCTGAGGATCCAATCTCGATCGGTCCAGTATTAGTGAAAGCACAAGATCAGGGCCACATTGATCTAAGATCACGAAGTTGAGTCTTGGTCTGTCTGGAAGGAGAACGATGACCATGACCTCTGCATCGAACATAAGTCCTCCCTCTAGTTGGAGCAAAAGAGGTAAAAGCTATGTCATCAGCAGGAACAGAACAAATTAGAGTGACAGTCTCAACAACTATCGGATGTGGTGTACGATCAAATGAAGGACCTGAATCAAGATAATGGAAACCAGGTGTGTAGAAACCTAGCTCTCGAATAAGAGAGGATGTATGCAAGGATGGTGTATCAACTACAAGTGTATCAAAAATCGATGTATTAGCTGAAGAAATGATAGGTGCATCAATGATAGGTGAATCAGCTGAAGAAATAATAGGTGTATCAATGATAGGGGAATCAATAACAGGTGAAAGTATAGGAATGGCAGAATGATCAACAGATCTAGAAGGTGGTGTGGATATGATAGGGTCTGAAAGGATGAAACTCTAGATCAAGAATGGGACTCCTAGGTAGGTCAACAGCTGTCTCCTGTACTGGCTCTGTCATCATATCTAGAAAGTCGAATCCATCAGAGTCAGTATCACCATCAGTATCAATCTCTGGTCCTAGAGCAGGTGGAGCTAGAGCTGAATTTGGAACACTCCCAGGAGAGGGTCTAAATAGTGCAGACAAAATAGCGAAGATGCCATCACTCAATCCTCTACGGCTCTCTCTCGTCTCCATAATAAAGCAGTCAAGTCACTATCGAACAATCATAATATCTATCTCTATGTGACTGACTCTATCCATAAGACTCTCTGAAGCTCCTAGAGCATCTGACTATGCTGGTTGAGGCTGAGTCTCAGGTAGATGTGCCTCTAAAGGTCCTGCCTCATCTGAATATATGCGCTCCTCTTCTGCAGTGTCCTCATCTCTATCATCGACTTGTCTTGATACTCTGCATCTCCACAAGCAACTGATCAGCTGATATCCCATTCGGTGTAGTGACCTGATGTCATAGACATCAGTTCATAAAAGCATCTGGTAGGGCTCATCATCAAATGTCACTCTATATGCTCTGAAGAGCAATGTCAAGCCCATCCCATAGGGTAAGCATAGTCTCTGACTAGTCAATGCCTCCATCATCTGATGTATCATGAGTACTGGAAGGCAAACTGGTACATGCTGAACTAATGAGACCATCATAAGTAGCTCTCTCTCTGTGATGTAGTAAAAACATCTGGTCATCGATAGAAGAATCTGGGCAATGATATGATGTAGTAGTCTCATCTTAGTAGAAAGACGGGATGCTACAATAGTGGCTCCCTCAAGTAGAATATCTTATTCAAAAATACACTGAAGACCACTGAGCCTATCCACCAAGCTATCCACTACAGATCCAGTCAAGAGTATATCCCATACTCTACTCAGAACCTCTGCAGTCACCGAGATATCTCTGCCATGGACCTGCGCGATCCATCCATCACTGCCATGGGCTAAAGATCCATAGAATTCTCATATCAGGCCCAGGTAGAATCTCTCAGTCAATGAATAGAATGAAGTCCAACCAGCATCTCTAATCTACTAACCAATCCGAAAGTGCTACTGGTCAATGAATCCAAAGTCTACACGGCATCCTCCGATAACTATCTTCGAACTCATGCGACTAGAAGTAGGAAAAAGTGGCCGAACAGGTGGATCAGGTGCTCTATCTTCAGGTCTGGCTTTAGTCCTCTCTTCTTCATGGTTGGATGGCCGAGGGTGACAAACCACTTGCTTTCTAGGTCCCATTCCACAAATACACGGATTGAACAAAAGAGGAGAGGAAACTAGGGTTTCAACGATCCAAAACAAAAAATCTAAGAGGGTTTTTTATGAGATTTGGAGGGAAATAGTGATTGGGACAACGCTAGGGCAGGTGTCAGCTTGAATTGGAAAGAAATGGGGAAGAAAACACTTTGTTTTCACCTTTATTCTTGGTTTGCAGCCGTTAATGTGTTGACTTACGACACAGGGCCATGTGTCGACATATCAAGATATCAACACATCGACTTAAAACTGAAAAAAAGAAAATGAAGTGCAGAGTAAAATCACTAGAAATACAATGACATTCAACATGATTAAATGTATTTGATGTCAAATTTGATCTTTTATGGGTCAAAGAATAGAAAATTTCAATCAAAAGGATTAATGACCCCAAGTTCTCTTCTAATCGTACTAAACCGATCTTCTTGGAGAGGCTTAGTCAAAATATCAGCTAAGTGTAACTCAGTACAAATAAATTCAAGTACAATATCATTATTTTCAATATGGTCTCTAATAAAATGATGCCTAATTTCAATATGTTTACTTCTAGAATGCTGAACAGGATTTTTAGTTAAATAAATAACATTAGTATTATCACATTTTATGGGTGACTTAGTTAATTTGATTCCAAAATCTTCAAGTTGTTGCTAAATCCATAAGATTTTAGCACAACTTCCTGCTGCAATATACTCAGCCTCAGCTATGGATAGTACAACTGAAGTTTGTTTCTTGCTAAACCAGGAGATTATGTTAACTCCAAGAAATTGGCAAGTTCTACTAGTACTTTTTTTATCAAATTTACACCCAGCAAAATCAGCATCAGAAAATCTAATTAATTCAGTAGATGAGTCTCTAGAATACCATAAACCAATATCAGTTATACTAGACAAGTATCTAATAATACGCTTAATAGCCAAAAGATGAGATTCCTTAGAATCAGACTGATATCTAGCACATACGCATACACTGAACATTATATCTAGCCTACTAGCAGTCAAATACAATAAAGAGCCAATCATACCTTCCTATTGACTTAGTAGTCTCCATCCCAAACTTCTTTATAATTTTCCTTGTATACTTAGCTTGGTTGATGAAGATTCCATCCTTGGTTTGCTTAATTTGAAGTCCGAGAAAGAAATTGAGTTCTCGCATTATACTCATTTTGAACTCTCCCTGCATTAGCTTAGCAAACTCTTGACAAAGAATCTCATTAGTAGCACTGAAAATAATATCATCAACATAGATTTGCACTACTAATAAATTATCATCTTTCCTTTTTAGAAATAAAGTTTTATCAACATGGCCTCTAGAAAATTCATTTTCAATCAAAAACTTGCTGAGTCTTTCATACCATGCTTGAGGTGCTTGCTTTAAACCATAAAGTGCTTTGTACAATTTGAAAACATAATCAGGATGTGCATGATTTTCAAAACCAGGTGGTTGTTCAACAAAAACTTTTACTATAAAACCATTCAGAAAAGCAATTTTAACGCCCATTTGAAAAAGTTTGAAATTCATAAAACAAGCAAATACTAATAGTAGTCTAATTGCTTCAAGTCTAGCAACAGGAGCAAAAGTTTCATCAAAATCAATTCCTACCTCCTGATTGTAGCCTTTGGCAACTAGCCTAGCTTTATTTCTAATAACAATTCTATTTTTATCTAACTTATTTCTAAATAACCATTTAGTGCCAATAATAGAAATATTAGATGGTCTTTCTATTAATGTCCAAACATTATTTCTATCAAACTAAATTAGTTCATCTTGCATAGCATTTATCCAGTCAGGATCTTTTTCAGCATCTTCAAAGCATTTAGAAAACAAAAGCAATATAATCACATTCATTTCTAATTAAGGCTCGAGTTCTTATCCCTTTTGATGGATCACCTAGGATTAATTCTTTAGGATGTCCAAGAGCATACCTCCACTCCTTAGATAGATCTTGGTGCTTTGGTGTAGATTGTATGACTTCACCTTTTTCATCTTGGTCTTGATTTTCTTCACTTTGTTGAGATGGTTGATCATTCAATGTCAACTTTTATAACTTATCAGCACCTGCACATGCATCAGAAGTTGGTGTGGGCACCAGAATTAGATAGACGCTCTTCAACCCTCTGTGGATCTTTGACTAGGGTTTAGTCCAATGGGTTCTGTAATAAGGCTTCAAGCCTATGTAATTCTTTACTTTGAGTCATGCACTTTTGTTTTAGTCCTGTACCTTGGCCAATGTGGTCAAGTTAGGTCAATAACCTTGTATTTAGTTGAACTGATCCAAGGCCGAGTCTACTTGAAGATTGGACCCAAGCCTGTTTGAAGAAGAAGTGGACATTGAGTCTAGTCCAATTACTATTGGGCCAAGCCATGAAGGATGCCAATTCAGCCCTAAGGTGCCACCTCATCATCCCATGTGGTGCCACTTCACCTTGCCAAGTGGGCGTCACAAATCTAGAAGATGTGATGATTTCTTGGACACCATCAAGCCAAAGGGGACAACATCACTAGATACAAGCCTACCTTCCCTCCCCCTATCATGCTTATCTCCAAAGATGGGTGGGCGGCCAAGGAAAGATAATGGGAGTTAAAGATTATGAAGACAAGTCCCTTGCTTCAAGCCCCCCATATCAAGCCATCTTTCCAAAACACTTGGTCAGCCATGGAAGGTCAAAAGGAGTTAATGATATGAAGTGACAAGTCCCTTGCTTCAAGCCCTCATATCAAGCTATCTTCCCAAAATACTTGGTCGGCCATGGAAGGTCAAAAGGAGTTAAAGATATGAAGAGACAAGTCCCTTGCTTCAAGCCCTCATATCAAGCTTTCTTCCCAAAATATTTAACTAGCTATGGAAGGAAGATCAAGAGTCTAAGGGCACCAAGACAACCTCCATCTTCCAAGCCCAAAGTCAAGCCATGCCATCAAACATAATCAAGATGTTGGTTGGCCAAAGAAGAAGAAAAAAATTTGAATTTGGGTGCCACCTTTTCATGAAGCTTTGTATTTTTGATTCAAATTTTGAATAGGTCTTAAGGTGCCTATATAAAGGACCTTACCCCCTCCCTTGTAATGTTGAATTTTGATGAATGAGAAAAAAAGATTTTAAGTGCTACTCTTCTTGTTTGTTGCCTTCATTCTCTAAGAACGTCGATCTCCACGAGGTAGCGCCTTCGCCTTCGGGCATCGAGGGGTGTGAGGCCCCAAGTTACCATCTCTTCCTTGCAAGCCATCTTCCATCTTCGAGTTCGGAGGCTATTTGGATGATCCATCTTAGCACCTAGCAAGAAGATCCCCCATCACCACCATCTTCAACCTTTCTTCCCTCATTACTTCTTGCTTCTTGTTGACTCCTAACATTTCTCTTGATTGCTCGTAGGTCCTCTAGGTGCCACGAATACGGAGTCGATCTTCTTTGCCTTCGTGACCTTTGAATAGAATGCCGGCGCATCCACAAGGTTAAAGGCTCAATCATCTAGGCCGCATCCACGAGAGCGAGTGAACTCAGCATCGGGCGCTTTAGAGCTTTACAAGATTTGCTACCCTAACTCCTGAGTTGGTATTGAACTAAGAGCTAAGTCCTACGGGGTTTCTCAATCCTAGGAACCTCTTCTTATCCTTGTTTAGGAGCTTACTGCTAGTTTGAAGTTCTTATTATTATAGAAGTCCTAGATTTACTCTTGATCGTCTTCGGGAATCCTTAACCTCATTAAAACCTAAAAATGACAAGAGAAAAATCACTTGCATCATTCTATCTTATCCTAGCCTCTAGTTAGTCCCGCATTAGAAGTATCCTCTTTTCTGGAGGATTTGTTAGTAGACTCTTCAAAAACCACATGTACAAACTCCTCTACAACTAGGGTTCTTTTGTTAAAAACTCTGTATGCCCTGCTTGATGTAGAGCATCCTGAAAGATACCTTCATTACACTTGGCATCAAATTTTCCAAGATTGTCTTTATCATTATTCAAAATAAAACATTGACAACCAAAAACTCGAAAATACTTCAAAGTTGGTTTTCTTTGATTCCAAAGTTCATAAGAAGTTTTCTTTAAAATGGGTTGGATTAAAACACGATTTAAAATGTAACATGCAGTATTAATTGCTTCAGCCCAAAAATATCTTGGCAAATTATTTTTATAAAGCATAGTGTGTGCCATTTCTTCCAAAGTATGATTTTTTCTTTCTACTATCCTATTTTGCTGAGGTGTCCTAAGTGCAGAAAAATTTTGTTCTTTATCTTTCTCATTACAAAAACTTTCAAAATCTTGATTTTCAAATTTAGAATCATTATCACTTCGTATGTAAATAACAGATGTACCTTTTTCATTTGAAACTTTTAGGCAAAACTTTACAAATGCAAAAAATGATTCATCTTTATGAGCAAGAAAGAAAACCCAGGTAAATCTTGAAAAATCATCCACTATAACCAATCCATATCTTTTACCTCCTAGACTAGATGTTCTAGTTAATCCAAAGAGATCCATATGGAGTAGTTCTAGTGGTCAACTAGTGGTAACAAAACCTTTAGGTTTGAAATAGTTTTGACTTATTTTCTAAATTTGCAAGCTTTACAAACTTTATCTTTTTCAAAAACTAGTTTTGGTAAATCTCTTATTAAATTCTTTTTATAAATTTTTGAAAGTAAGTACATACTAGAATGTCCTAGTCTTCTATGCCAAAGCCAGCTAGTCTCATCTATAGTAGAATTCATTGCAACTAGGCATTCTCCATTAGACAAGGATAGATTATCCAAATCTACCAAGTAAATATTACCATGCCTTTTAAAAATGAATTGTACTCCATTTTTATTATGACTAGTAATTATGCAATAAGATGATTTAAAAATAACTTGAAAACCTTTGTCGCAAAACTGACTAATACTTAAAAGATTATATTTCAAACATTCAACTAAAAGTACATTATTAATACATGTAGAAGGGATGATGTGAACCTTACCAATGCCAATGATTTTTTCTTTACCATTATCCCCAAAGGTCACAATCCCTCCATTCATTATCTCAAAAGAAGTGAATTGCTTCACATCTCCTGTCATGTACCTTGAGTATCCACTATCAAGATACCATAGTCTTTTGTTCTCCTTGGTTGCAAGACACACCTGTAAAACAAATCAAGTTTTGTTTTTAGGTACCCAAGCCAACTTGGGTCCTTTGGGGTCAGTACTTAAATTGGTTCTTTTTGGAATCCAAACTTTTCTGGAGTTATTGATTTTTCTCATATTACATTGAAAAGCTTTGTGTCCTTGTTTTTTGCATGAAATGCATATGATAATAGATGATGCAGGTACAAAAAAGTTTTTCAAATACTTTTCTTGTCTTAGGGATCTATAAACTAATCCTGCTTTGTTAAAAACTGCTCTTTGATTGTTTAACAGAAGATTTAGTTTTTCTGAGCTAAAAGTAGACTTTTCAACAAAAGATTTTATTTTATCAAGCTCATTTTTGTAATTTTTATTTTTTTATTCCAAATCCTTGTTCTTCTTCAAAAGGTCACCATTTGAAATGATAATTTTAGATCTTTTCAAAACATCATTTTCCATAGTTAAAGCCTTATTTTTCTTTTCCAAAATATCAAGTTTAGTTTTTAACTCACTAACATCATTCAAAAGAGAATTGTTTTCATGAGAAAAACTATTTGCATGCTTTCTCAATTTTCTATTTTCAGATAAAATTAGTTTATAATCATGCATTAATTCATTAAAAGCATTTCTTAATTCATCAAAAGTAAAATCTATTTCTGTATCAGATGTTACCTCTTCCTGCTCTTGATGTGCCATGAAACATAGGTTTGCAATTTCAGCTTGTTCTTCCTCTGAACTGGAGTCTTCACTATCACTTTAGGTCACCATCCTAGCTTTCTTCCTAAGCTTCTTTCTTGAATTTTTTTAGGAGAGGGCAGTCAAATTTATAGTGTACAGGCTTCTTGTACTCGAAGCATGTAGGTATTTCTTTCTCCTTTTTCTTTTCTTTCTCCTTTTCCTTTCCCTTCTCTTTAGTTGATTGAAACTTCTTCTTATAGGGAAACTTCCTTCTTTTCATGAATTTTCTGAACTTTCTTGCTAGAAGAGCTTCCTCACTCTCTTCTTCTTCTTCTTCAGATTCTTCATTTGAGGATTCTTCTTGAACAGTAGATTTGAATGCAATCTTCTTTTTTCTTCTTGTCCATATCCATAGACTTTTGCTTTAATTTCAGCTCATAAGTCATGAGCGATCCCACTAATTACTCCAATGGTAGCTTGTCAACATTCTTAGCTTCTTGGATGGTGGTCATCTTCGGATCCCATGATGTTGGAAGTAACCTGAGAATTTTATTGACAAGATCAGCATTAGACAATACTTTTTCTAAACTTCTCATTCCATTTACAATATTTGTGAATCTTGTGTACATGTCAGTGATAGATTCATTAGGTTCCATTTATAACATTTTATAAGTGTACACTAACATGTTCACTTTTGTATTCTTCACTTGATCGGTACCCTCATGGGTAACTTCAAGTATATCCCATATTTCCTTCGCCGAAGTGCATGTAGAAATTCTATTAAACTCACTAGGATCTAATGCATAATAGAGGAGATTCATTGCTTTCACATTGATCTCGGATTATTTAATGTCATTTTCATCCCAATCCTCTTCGAGCTTTGAGATGGAAACACCATTAACTACAATCGAAGGAATATGAGGACCCTTATCAACAACCTTCCACAAGTTATAATCAATTGAATGCATATATATACTCATCCTAGTTTTTCAATAAGTATAATTTGTTCCATTGAAATATGGAGGTCTATTTAAGGCTTGTCCCTCAACTATACTAGTACCAAGGGGGGCTGCCATAGATCTTTACTTAAGGCAGTTAGACCTATAAACTGAGAACAGGGCTCTGATACCATTTATTGCCCAGTAAGCAACCCAAGAGGGGGGTGAATTGGGTTTCTAAAAACTTAAATGCAAGTGTGTGAACCAATCCAATTATAAAACTTAGTACTATGAATGCAAAGATAAAGTGCTTTTAATAAGTGTGCAGCGAAAATATAAAAACAATAAGAGAAGAATAAATGAAAGAGACAAGCAACCACAAACATAAAGGAAATTTAGTGGTTCAGTGCTATCCAATGCCCTACATCCACTCCCCAAGATTCACTTGGAAATTCACTATAATCTCAACCAATTACAGCCGATTAATTTTCTGGGCTCACTAATCAAAATCTGACTTATTTTCATAAGGCTCATAAGTCAAAACCTCACTTGATTTTCTGGGCTGACCAAGAATCTAATTGATTTTTAAAAGCTCACCAATAACCTCCCTTAGTTTTGCAGGCTAACCAAGAACCTAAATAGTTTTCAAAGGCTCACCAATAACCTCCCATGGTTTTGCGGGCTAACCAAGAACCTAAATGGTTTTCAAAGGCTCACCAATAACCTCCTTGGTTTTCCAATAGGCTAACCAAAAACCTTTACAACAAATATAAGTTTGAAGTAAAGAAACAATGAAAGCTTTCTAATAAAAGCGAATATCTCTTTGAAGATTTGTTGTAGTGTTGTCTCCAACTTAATAAAGCCTCTTTTCAATGCTCAAATGGGTTGAATTTGAATGCTCTTAAAGGCTCTTGAATGGTTGGAGACTTGCTTTTGGCTTGGAAGTAGTTGAACTCAATGAATAGGAGTGAATGCTCTTCTTTTCTTTTCTCTTGGTTATTCTCTTTTCATTCTCTTATGTTTAGCTTTGATTTGAATCATAAAATACCTTCCCAAGGTCTCAAACTCGGTTTCTAGCCATTAGACACGAAAAACTAGCTGTTAGGAGCCAAGAGGAGCAAGTTATGCATTTGAAAAACTAGACATTACTGTTCCCAGAACTCCAAGTGTCAACACTTCAGGCTATGAGTTGACACATAGGGTCGGTACTTGCTCTTCATGTGTTGGCACCTACTTCAAATATCTTCAATGAAGTCCTCTTAAAATCTCAGATGTGTCGACACTCCCTTTGGTGAGTCAACACTTTGAGTCAATACTGTGCATTCATGTGTCGACACTTCAGCAGGTCAGCAACTTCAATAATTTTTGTAACCCAAAAATCTCAAGCGATGAGCTGATCCATGTATCGATACTTTGAGTCGACAGAACATATCCATGTGTTGACACTTTAGCCATGCCAACTAAAACTTTCTCTGTATGTCGGATTGTGTCGACACTTTACTGTCATGTGTCGACACCTGAGTTGTGGATGTCGACACTTTGAGTCAACACAACATTGAGATTCTCTCAAAAATATCTGAACTTCTGTTGAAACAAGTTTGTGTTGAACTCATGTATCCTTTCAAGCATTCTTCATCTTATAAAGTTCTCTTTAAATAGATCTTTCATCCATTTTTGGGACTTTTCAATCAAATAATTTTTGTTAAGTTGATAAGCACCTTTTTCTATAAAAACCACTTGAGTCTTATCGTCCACATGATCCACTCTGACACTTCAATTAAATGGCCTCTTGACTCATACATCAACCACCCACACCAAGCAAAAGAGGCTAAATATAATAATTACCCCCACATGGAAAGCATATAAGGCTAAACTCTTGTGCCATTTATTGCTATTCCGGGAGATGGTGCTGACTTGAGCTTAACTCGAACAAGGATAGAGCTAACATGACTGCTATCATTGAGCCAAGTTTTGTAAAGTCCTATCAGTAGGAGTCAGTCCTGTAAGATAGAGAAGACTAGAAAATCTGACACATCGAGGGTAGTTCCCGATGATGAACCCTTCGATACCTAAGTCAGTCTCCTAGAGAAGCAAATAGAAGAGGTTTGGAGTCCCCTCCAGACTTTAAGTAAGAGTAGGAGAGGAGTCGGAGAGAAGAAGTGGAGGGAGATGGAACAGAATCGATGAAAAAAGAAAATCTTGGTGCACATGAGTCCCACATCCATGAGGCCCTATGGTTTCTTAGTTCTTAGAAAAAGCTAAACCCTAAGCACGAGAAATGGGTAGAATTCATCTAGGCCTACACTTTTGTCCTGAAACACCGTGCGGGAATTAAGAACAAAGTAGTTGATGCTTTGAGTCAAAGATCTATGCTTCTGAACACTGTCTGTACTGAGGTCATAGGTTTTGACAAGTTGAAAGAAAACTATGAGGATTGTCACTTCAATAAGATCCACCAGTCTATTCTGCAAGGACCATCTAGTGCCTATAGTGAGTATACCTTACAAGATGGTTACCTCTTTAAGAACAATAGGTTGTGTATCCCTAAAACTTTCCTTAGAGAATTTTTGATTGGGAGACCCATGTGGGAGGATTAGCTGGTCACTTTGGTACAAACAAGACCATCCTAGCTGTTGAAGATCAGTTCTTTTGGTCAAGTCTGAAAAGAGACGTAGCAAAAATCATGGCTAGATGTAGAACCTGTGATGTTGCTAAGCAACGAAACAAAACACTGGCCTTTATATTTTTTTGTCTGTACCTAACTGTTTGTGGCAAGACTTAAGTATGGACTTTGTACTTGGGCTATCAAAAACCCTGAGGAAACACGATTCAATCCATGTTGTGCTTGATCACTTCTCTAAAATGGTTCACTTCATGCCTTGCTACCAAACTTTTCTAGAGTGGCCAAACTTTTCTTGAATGAAGTAGTTAGGTTACATGGCCTACCCAAGACTATTGTGTCCGATAGGGATGTCCGATTTATAAGCTACTTTTGGAAAACACTTTGGCACATGTTGGGGACTAAGCTAAAGTTCTCCACTTCCTACCACCCTTAGACCGATGGTCAAACAGAAGTTGTCAATACAAGTCTTGAGAACTTGTTGAGATGTCTCGTAGGTGAACACACTATAAATTGGGATCTTCTTCTACCTAGAGCCGAGTTTGTCTACAACAATTCTGTCAATAGGTCTATTGGAAAGAGTCCTTTAGAAATTGTCCATGGTTACAGACCTAAGAGACCTTTAGACCTTATCCAATTACCTGTGAATGCATGAGTCTCTGAATCTGCTAATAATGGGGACCCGAGAGCCCAGCCACCTCAGCAGCCAAGTGGAGTCCTAGTCATATCCTTGATTGCACCACCTAGGATTACATGGAGGATCACATGAAGATGGTCCGTGCATGACCACATGCCAGCACACCCCTTCCACCCTCCAGGCACATCAACTCTATACTCCATCAAGTGAGAAAGGAAGGTCAAGTGGACAAGCATGAATCCCCTGATTCATGCCAAGCAACTAAGGAAAGATGTGGTCCCCCCCAAGCCGAAAAGAGCAAGTGTTTGGCACCCCACATGGTCCTCCCCTTGGTCCTCCTCTTCTTTCCTTATTTTTCTTTAGTTTTTTGGAAATTGTATAAAACGTTCCATGTTGTCACTCAGCAAATCAGGAAGGATTGTGGTGCATCATATTTTCTTTACTTGCTTCCTAAGTAATTGGTCCCTATATAAGGACCCCTCTCTTGTATTGAAAAATAATGAAGAATATGAATTTTGAAAGAAAAAGTCTTCTTGGTTCTAACTCCATTAGGAGTGGACGAGAGGCCCTAGTTATCCCCCTTCCCATTCCATTTTCCTTATCCCCTCATGACCTTTGAGATTCACCCTAACACCTCCAAGTATCGAGGAGGGTGGAATGCCCTAGAGGTGAGAGGTCTTTTCATTAGTGTGAGTCACAAAGTCCATGAGTTCCAAACCCTAAGACTTCCATCCCCATTATTCCTTCGCCATCAAATTAGAAAAACAAAAAAAAAAATTAGGATACACTAATCTAGGTGACTTCTAGGCTCACCAACGATCCTACCCCCCATCATTGTCCCACATCAACTTGGTACAGAGCCCAGAGGTTTAGGATATCCGTTATTTCCTTTTTTATCCCATTTTATTCTTGTGATTCTTGCTATCCTCCACTTATCCCCAACTTATCCTCGAGTTATTCCCATCATCTCCTTCCTTGATCCATTCGACCCCTCATCTCCCTGCCGGATCTCCTCACCACTACGATGCCTCGCCAACGCCTCGTCTCCCACCGAATCTTCCCTGCTCCCCTGCCATCAGTCGACGACCACCATCACCTAATTCACCGTCAGCCTCCATCCAAATCCAAGTCCATCTCAATTCCACGGCCTCTGACCGTGATCACCGCAATCTAGAAAGCCCCCCTCCTTGCCGATCGACGTCGATGACACTGGACTCCTCCAAATCCATCTCCGACGTGCTGCCTGCAAGCCGAGTGCGCCACCCCGACTCCATCGCCTCCCTCTATATGGGAGATCCATGCTGACCAAGACAAGTGAGCGATGCCCACTCCCTCTTGTCCGTCATCACCGGAGTAGAGCCATCGGCTGCTGCCCTCCCATCTCAGATCGCCGTCGCCTGAGTCCTCCGGTGACCCTCATCCCCGGAATCAAGCCACAACCACCTCCGTCCTCCTGTCCCGATCTCTTCCACCACCCCTTCTCCATCCTCCTACCCCGATCTCTGCCACTACCCCTTCTCCACGATGTCCGACCACTGTGATCCCTACCGGATCTCACCCATGATGCCTCACCGACCAGAAGACACTGCACAAACCCGAGCGCCACCTCCCCTACTACTCCACCATCTATCTGCCCCTACTGCTCTGCCATGCCATGCCACGCCCTTCTCCCCCACGCCGCCATTCACCCTACTGGTTTCCATCCATGAAGAGAAGACACATGAACGTGAAAGCAGATACTCCACCCCTGTTACCGATTTCACGTTCTGCACGATTCTCAAAGTGCACATATCTCAAAGTATCCCAAAGAGGGTGAAGCATAGATCTCAAAGCAGTCAATAAAAAAAAATAAGAAAAATAAATCTAGGATTTGTTTAAAAAAAAATCAACAAGCGCTGCATAGACTTCAAATAATGGGTTTTAGTTTCACCCAAATCATCTTCAAACTCGATGGAGTCGAGTTCTCCCTACTCTAGGGGAATGATGGAGACCCGAGAGCCCAGCCACCTTAGCAGCCAAGTGGAGTCCTAGTCATATCCTCGATTGCGCCACCTAGGATTACATGGAGGATCACATGAAGACGGCCCGTGCATGACCACATGCTAGCACACCCCTTCCACCCTCCAGGCACATCAACTCCACATGCCATCAAGTGAGAAAGGAAGGTCAAGTGGATAAGCATGAATCCCCTGATTCATGCCAAGCAACTAAGGAAAGATGAGGTCCCCCGCAAGCCTAAAAGAGCAAGTGTTTGGCACCCCACATGGTCCCCCTCTTCTTTCCTTATTTTTCTTGAGTTTTTTGGAAATTGTATAAAACCTTCCATATTGTCACTTAGCAAATCAGGAAGGATTGTGGTGCATCATATTTTCTTTACTTGCTTCCTAAGTAATTGGTCCCTATATAAGGACCCCTCTTTTGTATTGAAAAATGATAAAGAATATGAGTTTTTGAAAGAAAAAGTGTTCTTTGTTTTACCTCCATTAGGAGTGGGCGAGAGGCCCTAGTTATCCCCCTTCCCATTCCATTTTCTTTATCCCCTCATGACCTTTGAGATTCATCCTAACGCCTTCAAGTATCGAGGAGGGTGGAATTCCCTAGAGGTGAAAGGTCTCTTCGTTAGTGTGAGTCCCAAAGTCCATGAGTTCCAAATCCTAAGGCTTCCATCCCCATTATTCCTTCACCATCAAATTAGAAAATCAAAAAAAAAAAATTAGGATACCCTAATCTAGGTGACTTCTAGGCTCACCAACGATCCTACCCCCCATCATTATCCCACATCAGCTAAGTCATATGCTCAGCATGTTAAGGAATTGCATCATGAAATTAATAAGAAACTTAATATGAGTAATGAATCATATAAGAATATGGCTAATTCCTGTAAAAGGTTTAAAGAATTTTTAAAGGAGACTATGTGATGATCAGGCTTAGACCTGAATGGTTTCCACCTAGGAATTTGAAGAAACTGCATGCTCGCGGTGCTGGTCTTTTTAAAGTGTTAAAGAAAGTTGGACCTAATGCCTATGTGCTTGAGTTACCCTTAGAGTTAGGCATCAGTTCCACCTTCAACATTATAGATCTTATAGAGTATAGGGCACCAGTAGTAATACCAAGTGAGCCTTTCAAGCCTGAACCAATTCTTAAGAGTGAGCCCATCCCTGTGTGTCCACCAACCAACTTACCGGAGAGGAGAGAACAGATCAAGCGCATCCTGGATAATCAAGTTATCACGACCCGGTATAAGGACTACCAACGTTACCTGGTTCGATGGCAAGGTAGGCCAGAATCTAAGGATTCATGGATCACTCACGAGGACCTGATTGTTTTCCTAGCTATTTCTAATTATGATGTAAAGAGAACCCAATCCACTTCTTTTGGGAATTAGCTAGTTTTTATAGATTTCATTACTTAAATTAATCTCTTGGCTAATGTCTTGATGCAAATACTGTGTAGAGGTCAGTGCAGGTATGGACAGATGAATTAGATCTGGGGACATATTGGACTCAACACATAATAGACTCGACTAGGGAGTTTTATCGAAGGGAATTTATTGGACTCTTTGGGTCTAAACCTAACAAAATTTAGGCTCTCTAGGTTTGACCCTGATTTAACATGCACATGAAAATTCACAATGAACTTTTAGTAAATGCCATAGAGTATGCCAGAAGTAAGATACAAACCTAACATGTACAATGAATGTATGCAGTAGGCTAATCTCAATAAAATGCAATCTAATAATCCTAGAAATGCTGGAGATTTTGGGAAAAGGTAGAAAATAAGAGGTGGGTTCAGGGTTAGTCTGGTAAGATAAAAATTAAGAAAAGGGTCGGGGTTAATTGGAAAGAACAAGATACAAGAAAGGGTTTCCAGGATTAGTCCTAGACTAATGAGGTTAACCTTATGGGATTGAGGTATATCTAAAGGGTTTGCATAATGGAAGAATGGGGCACTAATCTCAAGGAAGAGATCTTCAATAGGAACTATAGAAGGGGATTCATCCTAAGAGTACTGATAAGCCAAATCCTCAATAAGGTCTTCTAGTTCATGAAATTTAGGACTGGGTTCTATAATTCGGCATTCTTCTAGTGGCTCCTCAGGTAAGATTCTAACAGTAGTATATGGGTTCTCTTCCTCTAACTGTACTTCCACTACAAGTTTAGTTTGGGTATCGTCAGGGTTAGCTAACTTTAGATTGGCTTCAATCTAGGTATTGTCAGGGTCAGCTAATTCTAGATTGGCTTCTACCTAGGTATCTACTGGGTCAACTAATTCTAGGTCTTTTATAGGTATCTCTTCTTCTTCTTCCTCATACTCATCCACCAAGCTCACATCAGCTTCATATATCTCTTCTTCAAGGTCATTATGGTGAACCAATGGGATGGTAAGAGGGGGTTGACTAAGGAAAAACTGACTGATGACTAGGGTGGTAGGGGTGGGTCGACTAAGGGGTAGTGGACTAATACTAGGCTCATATCTAGGGGTACTATCCTATGGGGTTCAGGCTAACTAGGGGAAACCTGATTGGTACTAGGCTGATACCTAGGGATTAGGGGTTTCTTGGGTTCATAGGACAGGGTTCAGCTCTATGGATCTTGAGTTTATTGGGCTCATAGAAGGTGGGTGCATAGGTTCTAGAGTCATAGGCTTTGGGCTCATATCTATAGGTTATGGCTCTCTTACCCTGATCAATGAAATCATGATTGGGTTTTCTAGGGTTGGGCTCCTGGTATGGATCAGAGTATGGGGTTCTCCTAGGATTCAACTCAGCATGGATCCTAAGGTCAGGCTTAGGCTTAGATCTGGTATAGGGCTTAGGGGTTTTCTCTAGGTTTTCTAATTGGTCTCCTACCTGGTCAAACCTATGGGTTGTTTGGATAGTCGATTGGATCAATTGGTTAAGTCTATGATTTATTTGGATATTGGATTGGTCAAACTTAAAGTTCATCTAGGCAAACTGGTTTTGGGATTAGGTGTTGTACTGGTTTATCTAGGTGGTTAATTGGGCAACCATCTGTTCATTCATGGCTTTTAGAAGAGTTTCAAGATTGGGTTCCATGGTTGAACTAGGTTTGGACTTAGACTGGTTGTACTGGACTCCTGACCTGGTGGTCATGCAATCAATCAAACAAGGTGGTAGGATGCAGTTAAGCACACAAAGTGAAAATGAACTATAGCTTGCTAGACCTAGAGCCAAAATTGAATGGGTCTACTCAATAGCTAATCCTTCCATTGGCCAAGTAAGAGGTGGGGTGGTGGGAGGCTTTCCCTGCCTGTGATAGGGTCATAATTAAAAACCACCAATCCACTTAGGGCATTTGCCTCTAGACCTTTAGCCTTAGATACCAGTTTTCAGTAATAGCTGGAGAATTAGGTACACTAGTTGGCCCACACAATTCGGACCTGACCTATTGGCATCCCTAATCTCTTTAGAGCAATTAGGTTGCTAATTGATTTTAGTTAAGGCTTGGGTTCTGATGCTGGTTGGTTATTTTGAGCCCAAGATAGGTGATGAAATCCTGCCCTGATCTGATAGAGGAAATTGCCCTTAAAATTGATTTAATGAAATGATGACACTCAATGAGCCCTAATGCAACTAATAACAATCAAAAAATAAAATATTTTTTTGTCTTTTTATGAGGTGGCAAATTAAATTTAAGTTGATTAAATTATCAAACAAAATTAGGGCTTGGGTGAGGTAGGGTTTGGAAGTTGAGTAGATTTGGTTTGATCAAGCATGCAGAATAGAAATTAGGGTTTGATTCGATGCAGAATTTGGTTTAGTTCTTGATGTATAAAAAAATCAAGAAAAAATATAGGATAGAGTATTTATAGTTTAAATAATCTCTACCAAATTTCATGCAAATAAAAATTCGGATGATGATGAAAAACCTAGGGTTTCAAACTATATGCAGAAGTTTAGGATTTTTGTTAGGGTTTCTAAGATGCAAAAATATTTATAAGTTTTTGTTTTGATAAAATTAATTAAAAATTACAAAAATTATTAGGACTAAATAAAGAGTATGTCATGTAAATTTTAACAAAAAATAAAATTCCTAGGATGATAAAATAGACTGAGACTCAGACACCTAATGCAGAGACAGGATGCAGAAGTTTCTAGGGCTAAAGAAAATAGGCATAAAAAAATTCTATTAGCTGTAATAAATCATGAGAAAATTTTTAAAAATACTATAAATTATGAAGAATCCAAAAAAATAAGAATTAGGATTTTATGATCTATCTATGTAGAAACAATAAAAATAACATACCATGTATGAAAATTATGGGATGCAAAAACTAGCCCTAAAACATGCTCTGATACCAAATGATGCGAAGCTATTTATGCATGCCAATTATTTTTTGTGTGTTAAGCATTAAGTTAGAAGTTTGTATCCCAAATTTCAAGCTAGGATATTAAGTCTGAAGCACAGGCATGCAGAAATAAACCCTAAAAGTGAAGAAACAGGACCGCCAAGGCTAAGAATCCCCGGTTAGGACTAGCTCTTCTGCAATACCGCTACCAAAGGATTCTAGGGGGTGTGCCTGGTAGAGATTTGAAGACCGATCTATGAAGAGTTTGCTCTATGCTCTTGGATGTGGCCTGGAAAACAAAGCCATCGACCCTGCAGATTCATGGCTTTCAATCCGGTGGCTCAAAAGCTGGTCAGATGGAATCCTTAGATTCATGAACTCTGAGGGACCTGTAAATCACCTAACATGGGTTAGAAAACAAGGAAGAAAAGGGTTAGATCACTGAAAGAAGAAGAAAGGGAAGAGGATTGAAGAAGGTGTCTCAAAGATGAAGAGGGTTGGCGGCTTGGAGGTAGGGCACAGGGAGCACATAGAAACCCTGAGGGATCACACATATACCCTTAGTCACACAGAAATTCACTCAGAATTTTGAGAAAAACTCAAGAGAAATTCATTCATAATAATTCAATAATAATTGATCATTAGTTACAAGAAGGTGGAGGGGTGGGGTATTTATAGATGTTCCCATGCCCTCTCCTAGTTAGTATAGGAATACAAAATTTGATAGGGAGAAGGATTACAAAGTTGCTTAGAACTAGGAGTACACAATTTGAGTAGAAATAAAATAGGATCTCCTTATTAGAATTGGTCTTCTCTCCTTCTTTGACTTGGTCAAAAGCTCTTTCTTTGGCTTGGACACCTAAATGGACTTCGACTGGAACTTTAGGGCAGCAAAGGCGTCCTCCAATGAGCTTGGGCAGTCTTCAAACTTGGGTGCATGGGCTTGGTCTTGGGTGGCCTCCAAGGTTGGTGCATGGGCCTGGTTCATGTCCTCCTGGTGGGTTGGAAATTCCTGGGGATCCATTTGAAGTTGGATTGAATTATACCTAGGGTTCCATGGGCTTCACTTGAATTGGACTTCTAGGCTTGTGGCGCATGGAAGGGAATATTCTGGGGTGGCCCTAGAATCTTCATATATGAAGGCTTTATAGGCTTCTATTATGGTGCTCCTCCCCTTGTATACACTTGGACTGGACTAATACAATTTATAGGACTCATAGGACTCAAAATTGGCTGAACATGAGCTGACTGAACAATTAAGCTCCACTAAACTGAACATATCCCAAAACTTGACTCATAAACCCTAATTGTATGAGTCAACTTTAAATACAGGACTCTCAAGTATAGCAAGGCCAGAAAACAAAACTCAAGGCCCACATACAGGACTCAAATGGCAACATAGCCAGATTATTGGACTCAGAGACAAAATTTGAATCATGGCTAAGGGACTCAAACTCAGGGATCCATAGTGAACTAGGGTTGACCTGATGTCCCCATCACCAAGATTCCAATACTGAACCTGATCCTGATCTTGAGTCACCTTGTTCCACCTCTTATAACCCTAGGAGAGCCTTAAATCAAGACCAACTTATGGAGCCCAACCCTAGGAGAACCCAGAACTAGGGCCAATTTGTGGAACCCAATCCTAGGAGAGTCCAATGCCAAGAACCATACCAGGAACCCAACCCTAGGAGAGTTCAAGACCCTGACCCTATCCAGGAACCCAACCGTAGAACGCCCCACCATGAAGTTTGTGATCAAGATGAAAGGGCCATAAGAAACATTAGGGTAGAGGCATCCACCTTTGATGGTAGTCTTGAACCAAAGGTCTATGTAGATTGGGTAGGAGACATGGACTATTACTTTGAGTGGTATGACATGAGTGAAGAGATGAAGTACAAATTTGCAAAGATGAGGTTGATTCATCAGGCTAGGCTATATTGGGCTAACCTTGAGCGTACTAGGAGACAACAAGATCTAACTCCCATAACCACCTGGCAAGAAATGAAATTGAAACTTAAGGAGAAGTACCTCCTGAATCCTACAATCAGAAGCTCTTAGACCAATGGAATAGAATCCATCAAGGAAATAGGTCAGTAGCATATTACATCGCCTAGTTTGATGACTTCATAGTTAGGTGTAATGAATCCGAGTCTTTAGCATAGACCTTGTCTAGGTTCAGAACAGGATTACGTGAGGATATCCAGAGAGAGCTGTACATGAGAGAGGTGACCGATTTAGAGCAAGCATACCAGATAGCTAGACATTATGAACAATTCCAAAGGGAACCTACATATTAGCGATCTAAACTAATTAAGAACAATGCCCCATTCCCAAAATCAAGCCCAAACCAGGTATACCAAGGTCAACCCAATCCCAACCCAATTCGATTTAACCCCAACTTAGTGAGGCCAAACCCTAATCCAGTCCAACCCAACCCTAACCCAATTCGATCCAATCCCAACTCAACCCATCCCAACCCTAATCCACTTCGACCCAACCCAAGTCAGAGTTAGCCCAGTTCAAGCAATTCTCCACCAATTAGAATCGATAAGGGTAAGGCACCAGCATTTCAGAAAGCCCCAGCCCCAATGCCTGTTTTAGATGCAACAAGGTAGGTCACTATTCTAGTCAGTGTCCCACCAGATCTTTACACATAGGGAAGCTTAAGGAGAAGGAGCATGAACTCAATAATGATGATGAGGAAGAAGAGGTTTATGAAGTTGACGCAGACTTGATAAAGGCGTATAAAGGAGATGAGGAGGATTTTGATCAGTCTGACTTAGTGGGGGTAGTTAGATGCATCCTATCCTAGACCAAGACATAGGAAGATTAGCATAGGACTAGCATCCTACAAACCTTTGTGAAAATTGGGGATAAGGTATGCAAGATTATAATAGATAATGGGAGTTGTGTCAATGCCATTGTTGCCGATACAGTTAAATCTTTAGGATTGACCCCAGTTTCCCATCCTAGCCCCTATAAAGTTTCATGGATAAATTCCACCTCCATTCTAATCAAGTCAGGTGCCAAATCTTGATTAAACTACAATCATATTAGGAGATTTGGTGTGATGTCCTTCCCATGGGATCCAGTAGTATCATCTTAGGTCGACCATGGCTTTATGATCATGATGCAGCCCTTTCTAGTTGAACCAACACCTGTACCTTTAGTCACCATGGAAAAAAATTTGTAATTCATCCGACTCAACCTAGAGACCCAATTAAAAGAAATTCTAGTAGCCTTAAGGAAAACAAACCAGGAATTAATCTAATTAAGGCCAAGGAATTAGAGGAAAAAACTTTTGAACCCATTGAGGAATCAAAGAAAAATGATCATGAACCCACTATAGTATTTGGAGAAGAAGTGATTGGGCCAGGATCAAACATTATAGATGAAAGTAAGGGTTCACAAGAGTTGTTCATAGAGGAAATCCAAGAACAAGTTGATGGGGACTCGGGAGCCCAGCCACCTCAGCAGCCATATGGAGTCCCAATTGATGCGAGATGACTCTAAGACTGCTAAACATGCATGGAAAATAGTAAAATAATTTTTTTTATGATTTTATAATTTTATTTGCAGACTAGATTTCTAAAATAAAGTAAGAACTAGCGGAAAAACTAGTAGTGCAAAGAATCATCGGGTCACAGGCGTACTCATGCAAACCAATGAAATATCCAGGACCCGAGAGTTGAAAAACTCCCGGTTTAGGATAGTTTAACTTCATCTAAATCAGATAATAAGAGAAGGGAAGGTTGCTTACCAGTCAGAGATTAAAATTCAATAGCAGTAGGAATCACTCATAACTCTAATCGGAGCCTGGAAGAAGAAGCCTTGTTTCCCTTGAATCTGATGGCGAATCTGGGCAGTCTGGGTAGCAAAAAAGGCCTCCTCAAGGGAGGGGAAGCACCTCGGGGATCCTACAAGTATCAAGGTTAATCAAAACAGCACTTAAAAAATAAGAAAGGAACTATGGGTTGAAAGGAATCAGGATTAGAGTTAGAAGATGGCTGTTTGAAGCTCGTTGAAGATCTCCTTGCTTGGTGGCCTAGGGAACTCTTTCTTGGACGTGTGAAGGCTTGGATGGTAGTGAGTTAGGATGTGGAAGGAAGCTAGGGCAGCAAGGAGTTCGTCCAAATACAAGAACACAACCAAAGAACCAAAACAAAACACCGACACAAGGTAATAACTCAAATTTCAGCAAGTTGTATTCATAAGAAAGAGATTATTACAAGAGGGGGAGGGGTGGGGAATTTATAGAGTTCCCATGCCCTCACTAACCATGGTTACATTTGGGTTATAAGTCCTCTTCCAAATTGGAATACAAGTCCTTTCCTAGCTAGGTTAGAATTACAAAGTTTAAAGGGATTAGGAATCCTAACTAGGTTAGAATAACTTGGTCTTCTCCTTTTTTTCTTCAACTTGGACTTAGTCAAACCTCTTTGGACAACCCTCCTTTGGTGTGTGGGCTTTAGGGAAGCAAGGGGAGGTCAGCCATGGGCTTGGAGAGCTTGGGCTTGGGCCCCCTGGAAGCTGGGTTGCTTGGTTCCCTGGGCTAGTATATTCTCGGTATCAAAAAGGAATCTTGGTTCTCTTGTCTTGGGCTTGCTTCCTAGGCTTGAATTTGGAGGCCTGGAGTGTTGGGATAGCCTGGTAAACATAGGCTCCTGGCATATGGAATATTCTAGAAGCATCTGGAGGGAATCTGGCATCTAAAATGGTACTTGGGAAAAATCAGGGCACAAACAGTGCACCTGGGTGTCGATTGAGCTCCCCTAAGCTGCTGTAACTACTTCTGGCTTTAGAATGAGGTTTAGTGGGACTCTGAAATAGCATAGCCTCCTCTCTTGTACAAGAAGTGAACTCACACTGGACTCATACTGGTATATAGGACTCAAAATACTGACTAGGTTGAGGGTTGAGATAAATCAACTAACCTCAACTTATTACAGGACTCAATTCTAATTGATTACAAAATTTAAAACATGGCTAGGTAAACGAAATAGGGCCCAGTAATCTGTGTCTGATCCTGGTGCCCCCACCATCCACCAGTTGATCTTTAGACTCCTTGCTCTTCAGGTGTGGAAGGGGTGTGCTGGCGTGTGGTCATCAACTCCTCATGCATGGGCCGACTTCATGATCCTCCAAGTAATCCTAGGTGGAAAAATCCAGGGTGTGACTGGGACTCCATGCGGCTACTGAGGTGGCATGCTGGGTGCTATCCTTCACATGCTTGATCCTCTTTAACTAGGCTTGACTCAATACAGACTCAATACAACTGGACATGATTACAAGACTTAGAATATGATTAGCTCAACATGAGCTGACTTGACCGACTGATTCAAAACCCTAATGGTATGGATCAAATGCTACATACATGACTCAATTGTAGAAAGGCCAAAAACATGACTCAGGGGCCAAAGTGGGGACTTAAATAGGCTAAGTCCATAATACAAACAGGACTTAAACACTACAAAGTAATCCATAGAGGATTTAGAAGCCTCTATCTTATTCTAGTGCCTCTGGTATCCACACCACCAGTTTTGATCTCTGATTCATGTATTGGGTAGTCAGTCAATTTTTGTATTAAGTCCATTAGATCAAGTGAGTCCAGAGAGTCCATTTGGTCACTCAAGTCTTGAGTCCTGTAATAAAGATTGAGTCCTATAATAAAGAGAGTCAATTGAGTCTAATTGAGTTCACTAAGCCAGTTGAGTTGAGTCCAGTTGTTTCAATCTAGTCATTTCAATCCAGTCCTGTAATTTTTCATTCAAGACAAGCTCAAGAGGAGAGTCACCATACCCCTACTCCAACACCCCAACCCATGTGCCTAGGCCCCTTTCATGCCGCCCCAGGTCTCCAAGTTATTGGAGCCCCAGGCCTCCATGCAATTAGCACCCCAGGCCCACATGAAGTTGGCACCCCTCCAAGCCCACTATGAATGGCACCCCAGCCCAATTCCAAGTCCACATGATTTTGACCCAGTCCAAGAAGGTTGGTGCCCAAGCTTTAACCCAGTCCAAGAAGGTTGGTGCCCAAGCTTTAACCCAATCCAAGAAATTTGGCGCCCAAGGCTTTGACCAAGTCCAAGTGGTTGTCATCCCAGCCCAGCAAGGAGTCAATCAGTCCAAGCCCAAGATAACTTCATGCCAGACCAAGCCCATGGAGAAAAGTCAAAGCTTCCAAGTCCAACAAAGAGTCAGCCAGCACAAACTTATACTCCCACTTTAATTTTATTAAACTTTGTACTCCCACTTTGACAAAGACTTATACCCCCACTTTGATACAAACTTATACTCCAAGTTTGAGAAGGAGAGGGCTGGATGATCTATAAATACCCCACCCCTCCTCCCTCATGTAACTAATAAGTTATTGAATGAAAAATTGAGTGTTTTTTTCTTCTCCGTGCAATTTCTGCATTGACGGTCCATGAGGGAGAGGGTGTGAGGCCCATTTTCACTCTGCAAGGAGGCCACATGAAGTGCAACCTAACTATCCTAGCCCTAGGCCACCCCACCATCATCACCCACAAACCCTAGTCGCCCCATCAAGCCAGGCATCTTCATCTCCTACCAGGCCACCGATCAGCCTCGATGATCCTCCCGCTTCTCCTTCTCGTACAATCTTCCATCTTATATTTTTCCCATCTTCCTAAGCCCTAACCTTTGACATTTGTAGGATCCCTCGAGAGAAATGCACCTTGGATGAAGTCCTCCTTGCCCTTGAAATTATTTGATAAAAAGCTGGTGGATCCATGGGAAAGCTACTTCGTCATCCAGGCGCCGATCTAAGAGGAGGGATCCCTTCTTCAATAATAAGGAATCTGATGGGGACATCGACCTGCATGAATCTCAGAGTAGCATGAATCTCGAAGTGGCATGGATCCCAGAGCAAGCATGATTCTTGGAGCTGCACGAATCTCGAAGGATATCCAGAATAAATTAGTTTGGGATTTATTTGAAATTTGAATTAGGATTTTGTTGGTTAGGATTGAGATATGGATAGGCTTATCTTATCCTATCTTATGTTTGAATTTGAATCATCTCTATCTTTTTATCTTATATTCAAATTCAAATGAGGGTTGAACAGGTCTATAAATACCACCCTCAGTCCTTTGTAAAAAAAAAAAGTTTGGTCAATAAAGAGTTTTTTGAAAAGAGATTTTCTTTTCGTTCGCCCCGTATGGGGAGGGTGAGAGGCCCATCTATCCTTCGCCTTCGGGCATCGAGGGATGGAGACCCTAGTCCTTCGCTTTCGAGCGTCGAGGGATGAGAGACCCTAGTCCTTCACTTTCGAGTGTCGAGGGGTGAAAGACCCTAGTTATCCCCTTTTCCCCGTCGAGTCCCCTCTAGGTCTTAGAGATTTTCCTTCACGGACCCAGGTAGCAATTTGGGTGGGATGCCCTAGGCTCCGTATGTAGTGAGATGGGTGGGATGCCCTAGGCTACATGTAGTGGGATGGGTGAGATGCCCTAGAGGTGAGATGTCTCTCCATGAATGTAAGTTCCAAGTCCTAGAGTGTCTAATTTTCCTACCCTCCATCCTTATTTTTCCTTTGCCACCACCATAGAAAAATCAAAAAAAAATTTAAAAAATAGGATACCCTAACCTTCAGTGACTTCTCAGCTCACCGACGATCCTACCCTTATCTGTCCCCCATCAAATTTGGTATCAGAGCCCAGAAAATTAGGGTACCTGCATATCATCCCAAATTCCCTTTTATCAGCCATTCCTCCATTTCAAATCGATCCATGTTTTTCCAGATTCAACACCATCTAAAAAAAAAATTAAAACTCAAGTTGCCAACAATTTAATTTTCTTCTTTCTGTGCTTCCTCCCAAACTCCATCCTCCATCGACCGTGATTTTTTTCATCGCTGCCGGCTATCCCGAGCATCCCCTTCACCATGCCACTCCTCCGACGATCCTAATCCCCTCATCTCTAATCCTGTTTCCACCCAGCCCCAGTGAGTCCTCCTCCATCATCGCCTGTGGTAATAAAAGAGGCCAGGGTTTGGGAACCATTTCTCCTACTCCAAAACTCTAACCCTAGCATTAGCCCTCGATCTCAGCCTTCAGGGGCTCTTCCAACCATGGCGACGATGCGGGTGCTCTCCCAGAAGGATGCGGGTGCTTGTCTCTCTCCAAGGCGATCACCACCTCTGCTCGGCCTCTATTAGTGATGCAGGCTTAGGTTGTGAAAGGGTTTTCTGGACTAAAATCCGTTTCCTTTTCCATTCAACGGAAGAGGTTCATATCTTCATGTCAACATTGTGGAAAGGTCCGAAATGGAGATGAGGAAGAAGGCGATGGCTCCAGCGGTGGTGGCGGTGCTGCTGCTGTGTTTCGGGATCGCCGGAGTCACATCCAGCACCTCCGACCACTGCTACAAGCCGGAAGATCCGGTCCCCCTTTATGCGAACAAGGTCGACCCCTTCCAAAACCCTAGTAAGACTTATTAGTACTTTGATCTTCCCTTCTACACTCCAAAGCATGTGACCGAGAAAAAAGAAGACCTTGGTGAAGTTTTGAATGGGGACTGCCTTGTTGTTGCCCCATACAAGCTTGATTTCCATGTCGATCAAGATTCCAAAGTGGTCTGCAAGAAGCATCTGGCACTGTTTGATGATACTCCTGTGACTGGTGAATCAAAGTTTTCAACACTCGGGGCTGATTCTCTTGACACGGTTGAGATTACATGGGACTAGAGGAGGCATTTGGGATATCTATTGAATAAGAAAAAGTCACCACCTCTGTCGTCCCTTCCCTTGTGATGGCCCGAGGCCACCGCATCGAGCCCGCCGCCACCGCCGCACCAAACCCCACAACCCCAGCAGCAGTAGAAATCCTCGCCGTCCCAAAAAAAAAAAAAGAGAAGCCTTAGCTCCGCCCAGAGTCATTTCCGTCCACCCCTAGTTTCGATCCATGGAGAAGGGAGAAGAAGAGGCCTTTACGAAGGTGAATGCACTGCACGTTCCTCAAAGCAGTCGGATCCTTATTGCCGATTTCTTCCTCTACATGGATTTCAAAGTGCACGGTTTTCAAAGCTGCACCACTCTCAAAGCTACACCATTTTTAGAGCGGCTCTTTTTTTGGATGCGGTTCACTAGAGTCCATGCTGATCCACACTCGACGGAGTCGAGTTTTCCTCATCTCAGGAGAATGATGGGGACATCAGCCCGCATGAATCCCAGAATAGCACGAATCCCGAAGTGGCATGGATCCCGGAGCAAGCACCAATCTTGGAGCTGCATGAATCTTGGAGGATATCTAGAATAAATTAGTTTGGGATTTATTTGAAATTTGAATTAGGATTTGGTTGATTAGGATTGAAATATGAATAGTCTTATCTTATACTATCTTATGTTTGAATTTGAATCATCTCTATCTTTTTATCGTATATTCAAATTCAAATGAGGATTGGACAGGTCTATAAATACCACCCTCAGTCCTTTGTAAAAAAAAAAAGTTTGGTCAATAAAGAGTTTTTTTGAAAAGAGTTTTTCTTTTCATTCGCTCCGTATGGGGAGGGTGACAGGTCCGTCTGTCCTTCGCCTTCGGGCGTCGAGGGGTGAGAGACCCTAGTCCTTCGCTTTCGAGCATCGAAGGGTGAGAGACCCTAGTCCTTCGCTTTCAAGCATTGAGGGGTGAGAGACCCTAGTTATCCCTTTTTTCTCATCGAGTCCCCTCTAGGTCTTAGGGATTTTCCTTCACAGCCCCAGGTAGCGATTTGGGTGGGATGCCCTAGGCTCCGCATGTAGTGAGATGGGTGGGATGCCCTAGGCTACATATAGTGGGATGGGTGAGATGCCCTAAAGGTGAGATGTCTCTCCGTGAATGTAAGTTCCAAGTCCTAGAGTGTCTAATTTTCCTACCCTCCATCCCTATTTTTCCTTTGCCACCACCATAGAAAAATCAAAAAAAATAAAAAATAGGATACCCTAATCTTCGACGACTTCTCAGCTCGCCGACGATCCTACCCTTATCCATCCCCCATCAGAATCATTGCCTGGTATTTAAAACCCAATCCCCTTCTCTCTTTATTAAGTTTTTTTGAGGTTGAACATGTTCCTAATATGATTTCTTAATCCTAGGATCCTTTTCCTTTATTTCTTTGATAGTTTCTAGTATGCGGGTAGAACTCTAACTATTACATGAAAACCCTAACCTCGTCTTGCGTTCTTTCGGGAACAAAACTATTAAAAATCAAAAAAAAGAAATATTGCTCTCTTTAATCTATTTTTTTTCTTTAAGTTCATCCCTTTCATATCATGCATCAGTTTAGAGTTCGTCCCTCATCATTTTGGTATCAGAGCTTAGGATAGGGCATGTCTTGCATCATACCTAGAAAAATTTCTGCATACTGAAATCTGCATACTAGCCATAAAACCCTAGGAATTTTCCCATCAAACCCTTTCATATTTGCATCAAATTTTGCATCAATTAACCCCACATTTAGTTCTCTATTTTGCAACTTTTGTTTTTTTTTCTGATCTGAAAACAAAACAAAACCCTGCATCTAGAAAACACTAAAACATTGTTTGCTAAAATTCTGCATGCTGATTTCTGCATTAGTGGTCTAAACATAGGTCTAATTACCCCTTGAAACCTTGCTATTTTCCTCTGATTTTTGCATCAATTAATCTATGTTTAGTCTTCTTATTTTTTGCAATTTTAGTTTAGTTTTAGTGATCTGAAATCAAAAAAAAATTCTGTATAAAATGAAAACCCAAAAAAAAAACTTGTTTACTGAAATTTCTACATGCTTAGATTAGGGCTGAACTTAATCACCCATCAAACCCCCCCAAACCCAAGCCTTTTAAACTTAAATTTGCTGTTGCTAATCAATATTAGGTCTGTTATTTACACCAAAAATTAGACAAAAAAAATATTACATTTTTGTGACTTTTCTGATTTTTAGATTCATGTTGCATTAGGATTTCATGTGTGTGCATCATACCTAAAACATCTTAAGGGCACTTTTACTATATCAAATGAGAGAAGGATTTGATCACATTTTCTTGGCCCAGAACAACCACCCTACATTTGAACCCAAGCCTAACTAAAATGTAGTAGCAACCTAATTGATTTAGGGACACCAACAGGTCCAGTTCAAGTCTTGTGAGAAAACTTGTGCACTCAACCCTCCAATTATTATTAGAAGCTGGTGTCTAAGGCTAGAGGTCCGTGGCAAACATCCTAAGCAGACTGGTGGTTCTTAAATTAGGACCTTGCGACAAGAAGGGGGAGCCTCCCACCACCCCACCTCTTATCTGGCCAGTAGAAGGATTAATTGTTGAGTTGGATGTAAGTTGAGTTGACTCACTCTACTTGGGCTGCTACATCTAGCAAACTTTAGAACACATAACTCTTGTGTGCTTGTTGCATGGCCCCTGGATTAGGAGCTCAATACCAGTAGCCTCAAATCCCAACCCAATTCAATCATGGAACCAACTTTTAAGACTTTAATGAAGACCATGACTGAACAGTTTGCTTAGCTGAACCATAAGTATGACCAAATGAACCATTAGTATGACCAAATGAAACATAGGTTTGACCAAGTGGGAGATCGGTTAGAAATCCTAGAGGGAACCTGTAGGACCCGTGCTGAGCCTAAACTAGAGACACCTCATCCCACACCTCCCAACCTTAGGAGACCCCCACACCAAGACCTAATATGGGAACCCAATCCTAGGAGACCCCTACACCATGACCCAATCTAGGAACCCAATCTTAGGAGACCCCCACACCCTGACCCAACCTGGGAACCCGACCCTGGGAGACCCCCACATCATGACCCAAGCTAGGATCTTAGTTCGAGGAGACCCAATTATGATTTCATGGACCAAGATGAGAGAGCCACTAAGAACATTAGGTTAGAAGCACCTACTTTTAGTGGTGATCTTGATCTTAAGGATTATATTGATTGGGAAGAAGGTATGGATCAGTATTTTAAGAGGGAACTAATGTCAGAAGAAAAGAAGTTTAAGTTTGCCAAACTCAAGTTAGTTTACCAAGCTAGAATCTACTAGGATAAGGTTGAAAGGATAACTAGAAATAGAGGAGAAATATCCATAGCTACCTAGAGAGCCATGAAGAGCAAACTTAGGAAAAGATACCAATCCAAATCCTATGAACCCAGATCCTATGAGCCCATATCTTATAAGCCCATATCCTATAAGCCCAAGGAACCCATAACCCATCGATCAGAGCCCATATCTTATGAGCCCAAGAGACCCATAACCCATAGAGCTGAACCCATGTCCTATGAGCCCAAGAGACCCATAACCCATAGATATGAGCCCATGTCCTATAAGCCCAAGAGACCCATAACCCATAGATTTGAGCCCATGTCCTATGAGCCCCAGAGACCCATAACCTATCGGTCTGAACCCATATCCTATGAGCCCAAGGAATCCCTAGCCCATCACCTGAGCCCAATAGGATTAGTACCCCTAGCTACTAGCCAGGTACTAGTTAAGTTTTCCTTAGTTGACCCGAACCCAATAAGATTAGTACCCCTAGCTATCAGCCAAGTACTAATCAAGTTTCCTTTAGTCGACCCAAATCCAATAGGATTAATATCCCTAGATATGAGCCCAATATCAATCCACTTCCCCTCAGTCGACCCAACCCTACTACCCCAATTGTTTCCACGGATAGCATTGAAGAAAAAGTAGGTAGGACAGACTCAAGAAGTAGTTGACCCAGAAAATGCCCAGCCTGAAACCATAATGGAAGATCAGTTAGAGGAAGAGAACCATGATAGTGCTACTACAACTATGTCGAAGGAGACACTAGAGGAGAACCCAATTATAGAGCCCCATCCTATAATTCAAGAACCAGAAGAATTTAGTGATGACTTGGTTTATTTAATCCAGTACCCTCAAGAGGACTTCACTCCTTGATCCAAATTGAAGATCCCTTCCTTGAAATTAATGGCCCATTCTTCTATAAGGTGGACTCTATAGATGTATATCAAACCCGTAAGGTCAACCTCATTAGTCTAGACTAATCCCTGAAACCTCTTCTTATATCCTACCCTATCGATCAACCCCGAACCCTCTTCTTATTTCCTACCCTACCAGGCTAACCCTGAAACCACTTCCAATTTCCTACCTTTTCTTGAGGCTTCTGAAGTTTCTAGAGCCATTAGATTACATTTTGTAGAGGTTAGCATGTTGCATAAGTCCATTGAGCATGTTAGGTTTGCATCCTACTTTTGGAAGATCCTATGGCATCTATTAAGAGTTCATGCCAAGTTTTCATCTACATGTCATCCACCAACCAAGGGTCAGACACCCAGTTGTAGTTAGAGGTTTAGTCGAGTCTATAGTCCATTAGGTATTAGTATGAGTCATTTGCCTGCATGTTGGTATGAGTCATTTGCTTACATGAGATGTTAGTCTAAGTTGTTTGACCTGCATGTAGAGATCTGCATGAAGAATTAATCATAAGATTAATGTGAGCAATGTTTTTATAAAAAGCTGGTTAATTCTCGAAAGAGTCCAAGAGTTTGCTAGGGAGATCATGTAATGATTAGGTTACATACCCACAGTGCTGGACCCTTCAAAGTGATAAAGAAAGTTGGACCTAATACTCAAGTTACCACCTAATTAGGTATTAAGCTTAACCTTCAATATCTTAGACTTAGTTGAGTACAGGGAGCCAACAATAATACCCAGTGAGCCTTGGGACCTGATCCTTTTATTTATGAGTGAACCTATCCCTGAGTGTCTACAAATCAATTTCCTGGGTAAGAAAAATGATTGAGCATATCCTGGACTACAAATCATATGCCTGGGTAAGGAAAATGATTGAGCATATCCTAGACGACCAAGCCATTAGTACCCGGAACAAAGGCTACCTCATCACCTAGTTCATTCACAAGGTCAACCGAGAATTGAGGATTCATGGATCACTCGAGAGGATCCGCAATGCCTCAACCCATATCCACCAGAGCTGGATTGATGTTTTACTCGACAGGGTCGAGTTCCTTCCACCCCAGGAGAATTGATGGGGACATCAAGATCAAACCAGAATTTCAAGGCTCTAAATTTGATCTCTGATTCATGTGTTGGGTAGTTGATCAATTTTTGTATTAAGTCCATTAGATCAATTGAGTCTAGTGAGTCCATTTGATCACTCGAGTCTTGAGTCCAGTAATAAAGACTAAGTCCTGTAATAAAGAGAGTCAATTGAGTCTAATTGAGTTCACTGAGCCAGTTGAGTTGAGTCCAGTTGTTTCAGTCCAGTCTTATAATTTTTCATTCAAGACTAGCTCAAGAGGAGAGTCACCAGACCCCTACTCCAGCACCCCAGCCCATGTGCCTGGGCCCCTTTCATGCCGCCCCAGGTCTCCAAGTTATTGGTGCCCCAGGCCTCTAGGTAATTGGCACCCCAGGACCACATGAAGTTGGTGCCCCTCCAAGCCCACTATGAATGGCACCCCAGCCCAGTTCCAAGACCACATGATATTTACCCAATCCAAGAAGGTTGGCGCCCAAGACTTTGACCTAGTCCAAGTGGTTGTCATCCCAGCCCAGTAAAGAGTTAATCAGTCCAAGCCCAAGAGAACTTCATGCTAGTCCAAGCCCATGGAGAAAAGTCAAAGCTTCCAAGTCCAACAAGGAGTCAGCCAGCACAATCCTTCAAGGAGACCAGTCTTTTAATTTTATTCAACTTTGTACTCCCACTTTGACAAAGACTTATACTTCCACTTTGATACAAACTTGTACTCCAAGTTTGACAAGGAGAGGGCTAGATGATCTATAAATACCCCACCCCTCCTCCCTCTTGTAACTAATGAGTTATTGAATGAAAAATTAAGTGTTTTTTTCTTTTTCATGCAATTCTACATTGACGCTCTGTGAGGGAGAGGGTGTGAGGCCCGTTTTCACTCCACAAGAAGGGCACATGAGGTGCAACCCAACTATCCTAGCCCTAGGCTGCCCCACCATCATCACCCACAAATCCTAGTTGGCCCATCAAGCCAGGCATCTTCATCTCCTACCAGGCCACCAATCAGCCCCAACGATCCTCCAGCTTCTCCTTCTCCTCCAATCTTCCATCTTATATTTTTTCAATCTTCCTAAGCTCTAACCTTTGACGTTTACAGGATCCCTTGGGAGAAACGAACCTTGGATGAAGCCCTCCTTGCCCTCGAAGTCATATGATAAAAAGCCAACACATCCATGGGAAAGCTGCTTTGTCGTCCAGGCACCGATCTGAAAGGAGCAATCCTTTCTTCAACAACAAGGAATTATTCACTGGTATTTAAAACCCAATCCCCTTCTCTCTTTGTTTGATCTTTTTGAGGTTAAACATGTTCCTAATAGGATTTCTTAGTCCTAAGACCCTTTTCCATTATTTCTTTGATAGTTTCTAGTACGTGGGTAGAAGTCTAACTGTTATATGAAAACCCTGACCTAGTCTTGCTTTCTTTCGGGAACAAACCCATTAAAAATCAAAAAATAAATATTGCTCTCTTTACTCTATTTTTTTTCTTTATGTTCATCCCTTTCATGTCATGCATCAGTTTAGAGTTCGTCCCTCATCAATGGATGAGTAGAGTCACGGAGGCCAATGAACTTCAAAGAAATGGCAAGTGTGTGGGATGGCCTACAAGGATCTCACTCAGGTGGCAAGCTATAAAAAACTTAATTTAGGAAGCTCTAGGTGTATTTTAAGGTGAAAGAAAAAACAAGGTTCCTTTATTGTGGAAGGAAAAGGCTTTTGAGAAGAGTGGGCTCTTGGTTTTGTCTCCATTATCTTTCCTTGTTCTTCTCCCTGTGTCCTTACCATCACCTTACCTAGAGGGTCTCAGGGAACCAATTTATAGGTATATACCTAATGCTTAAATGTAGAAAATGATGGCTGCCATATTCTAGCTATTGCAAGTGCACCTGGAGTGGGAGATCATGTCATTGTAGGTGAGGTAAGGAATGGTAACGGGCATAATACGTCCCTGCAGTGGGGCATCTCTTAGGTGGTAAACTTTAATGGTCACTATCCTAGAACATGTGCAACTAGATGGACTCGGCAGGCCCAATAGCAGTCAATGTCCATATGGGGAGTTGGTGAGTGTGCATCCTAGTGTCTTGGTGGCAAAGTGTTTGGAGGTCACCCCATTGCTTGAGCTGGCTAACATGTTCGTAGAGTAGGTCAGAGCTGGGTGACATGCTGGACCAACTGGATCCTGACATATCAAATATCACCTATTTCTGAATTCAAGTGGTCTAGCTTGTAGGGCTTTGGGTGAAGGAAGTAAAGACCTAATTAGTTAAGTGGGGCATAAGGGCCTGCCATGCTAAAGTGAAGCAAGCAAGGCAGTTGCTGCACAAGGCTCATGGCATGGCAAGCAAGGCTATGATGGACAAGGCAACTCGTGACAAGGTAGGCGAGGCTATGCTGGGTGAGGCAGGTGAGGCAACTCGCAGTGAAGTGGGCGAGGCTGTGATGGGCAAGATCCATGTTTGGACTAGGCACAGTCCTTTGGGAGGTGATGTCATTTGAAGCAGCAGTAGTTTTAAAAGTTGCTGCGATGATTTAGACTTTTGAGACATTATGATGCCCCTCCCAGGATGGTGCATTTAATGATAAATTGACATGAGACATGTTGACTGGCAAAGCTAAAACTGACACCCCTTCATCGAGGAACGGATGGGTCTTTTTGATGAGTATATATATACATATGAGCATCAGTTAGGCCTATTCCATTAGTGGCTATTTACGGTGGGTTCTTCTATCTTTCCTTCCTTATTTTTCCTTTGTATCTGATGTGCGATAGTTATGCGGGTGGAAGAGCTGGGCCTGACACCTAAGATCATGGCCATCATCTTGATAGAAAAGAAGGTCCGCTAGCGAGGGGAAAATTTATCCTCACAACGGGCATTCATCTAAAGGTTCCTAGGGAGGATTAGCATATCACCGAAGGGATGGTGACAAGAGTCACCCTTCATGAGGAATTGCTAAACATGGGTCTCAGGATCACTATGCTCCCAGCAATGGCAAATTTGCTATAGTGGTATAACCTGTGTTCGGCATAGTTGGTTCCTAATGCCTAGAGGACCATTGTCAGCTTCTTTAGTGTTGCCCAGGTGGCTACCCAAGAGGGGGGTGAATTGGGTCTTTTAAAATTTAAAGCAGATAATGTGCAATTGAAATACCCTTTTAAAGTGTTGTGTGTTGTTATTAAGAATTAAATGCAGAAGCTAAAAGAAATTAGAGAATCACAATACAAACATAGAATTTATAGTGGTTCGGAGCAACCCAGCTCCTACGTCCACTACCCAATATACCACTTGAAATTTTTACTATATTCCACCCGAATATAGTAGGATTATTTTGCAGGATCACAATTCAAAATCTCTATACTTTGGTTTTAACAGGATCATCAAAGAAAATCCAACACCCTTTGGTTTTAAACAGGCTCACCAAAGAAACCTAAGTTGGTTTTACCAGGATCACCAAGAACCCAACACTTGGTTTTTATCAAGGCTCACCAAGAACCTATTTGGTTTTTCAACCGGGCTCACCAATAATCCAACAACAATTCAGAAAAAGAATTGAAGTGAATGCAACAAGAAATGACAAACTTAATTTGTCGGATGGTTGCCGGTGCAGCTTGATGGAAGTCCACTTGACTTGCACTTGAATAAGCTTTAACTGCTTCAATGGCTTCTTCAAAATTTGCTTCAAGCTTTAGATCAGAGTTGGTGAAGACTTGAAGGCTGACTTGAATGCTCTTGTGCTCTTTCTCTCTTGGTTGGTGGGATATTCAATGTAGCTCTCAAAACTTTGAAGAACTTTCAAAATCCTTGTCTTTTGGATGTTCAAATCCTTCAAATATAAAGTCTTCCATTACTCCAAGGCAGTTAGAGATGTTTTTGACCGTTGGGATGTGACTTATGACTGTTGGAGCATTTTTTGGCATTCAAAAATAAATTATGGAACTAGCCGTTGGATACCTGAGAGTGACATTCGAGTCAGTTCAGATTCCTTCGAGTTGGCTCGAATCCTTCAAGTCGATAGGTTGAGTCGCCAAATCCTCAATGTAGTCGGCTCTTTGTCTCAAAGAGCAAAACATCACTCTGGATGAGTTGGCTCTTGATAGCTCGGGTCGGCTCGAACTTGTATCATTGAAGAACTTGAACTCGAGGAGTCGGCTCTTTTTAGCTTGGGTCGGCTTTTCTTCTCAGGTTCGAAAAACCTCACTCTAGAAGAGTCGGCTCGATGCAGTTCGGGTTGGCTCGCTTTCTCGGTCTTCAAAATTAGGTATGGCAGAGTCGGCTCTTTTTGGTTCGGGTTGGCTCACCTGGCTGTTCTCAGAAATCTTCAAAAACTGGACTCTAGAGGAGTCAACTCAGACAAATTCTAGTTGACTCGGATTCATTGGAGTCGGCTCAGTTACCTTCGAGTTGGCTCGAATTACTGCATACCAGAATCTTTGCTGCGTGCCAATGGTAGAGTCGGCTCTTCAACATGCTGGGTCGACTAGAGCATCTTCTCAGGCTTTTTATATTTGAACTCAAGGAAGAACTCTCACCAACACTCTTACAATTTTCAATCATACCAACTCAAAATAATTCTAAGGCACACACATAGAGAAGTAACCCTTTTCACATGATTTTTTCTTAGCTTTTTCATTAAATTCTTCTTTACACAAACACATTATAACACAACTCAAACAAGAAACAAAGGTATAGGAGTTGAAGTTTGAACAATTAACTCATCCTACAAAAACTTGTAAAACACTTGAAGAGTTGTCAGAAATAAATGTACATGCTCCAATGTTTGGTTATCATCAAAATCACTTATGGGGTCAACAATCTCTTCCTTTTTGATGATGACAAAACACTGCGCATGAAAAAGCAAAATAAAACTTTACAATTACTTGTATAACTGTATTTGTAAGAATGTATGAACAAGTAAGAAGATTTAACTTTAATTGGAGTCAAACTATGGAGGAGAATTAGGGCAACGAGAGGTAGTCTCCCTCTCAATATGATACTCCATGTTTTGACACACTTTCTATGCATTTTCAAAGCTTAAAATGTTTCAAAGGAACTTTAAGTATTAGAGCTATTAAAAGTCAAAACTTAAAACATTATGTATCAGAGCTTAAATATGTACCATTATGTATCAGAGCTTCTTAAATATGTATCATTATGTATCAGAGCTTAGTTTGAGCTTAGCTTTCAAGCTTTATGCATCAGAGCAAATATATGAATATATTTTAACCTTTTCATGCAATGATTTTACAACTTTCTCCCCCTTTTTGTCAATCAATCAAAAAGGTAGAGTAAGAGTTAAGCTCAGATTTTAAAATAGAATGAGAAAGTATTTAAAATTTGTTTGAGATAATTTCACTTTCTCATATTCATCTTGAAACTCTAATTAAAAAGTCAGTCATTGTATGAACAATTGAACATAAACATCCATTTGCATAGAGAAATAGAACAATTTAAGAGACAAAAAGTGTACTTTCATTTCATTTCAAAGAAGTTCAGTATAAAGTACAAAGTGAAGGCCAATACATTTAATCACTATCTAAGTCTACTCTAGGATGTGAAGGTTGACCAAGAATCTGAATGCCAGGTGGCAGAGAAGCAATTGGGTCAACAAATTATGGGTTATTATGGGATTCTTGTGGTATAAAGTATGGAGCAAGTTGTCTTGGATGAGCATATTGGCTAGGAAAAGATCTAGAAGAGGGAGGAGCACTTTGAGCAGCTCGGATATCTTCAATTTTAGTCATCATTTTCCATAAGAAGCTATTCATAGATTTTAATTCTACTTCTATTTTCTTTGTGCTTCTGGAAGTAGCTAAATCTTCCATTGATTCTTTTATTTGTGCTACTTCCTTTTGCAATGTAAGGATTTCTGTGGCTTGTACATTAGCAAACGCTTCTACCGAGCCTCTCAATCATCCAAACTCAGTTCTAATTATTCCAATACCTCTGGTGTAATCTTCTTCCATTCTTTTACCTGCTTTTACTAATCCCATTCTTATTCTTAAGTTGTCCATCTCAACTCTGTAAGCTTCAAGTACTAGTGTAACAGATTTCTCAATCTTTTCAGAACTTGAAGTAATCAGCTATAAAATTGGTTACATATTTGTATCAGTTGTATGTACTATAGTCTTTGAGGTTTCAAGAGAGTCAATTTTGCTTTTCAGATAGTCTATCTGTCCTTCAAATTGATTGAGTCTCTCATCAACTAATTTTTGTTATTCTTTAAACATTCCAACCATAGAAGACTTTATAGTTTCGGTCATGTTATTCATTTGCTGTGTAATGAAGTCTTGTAATAATGAAGTGTCTATAGCAGGAGCAATAGTAGCATGATTGTGAACTGGAGCATCAGTGGTGGCCTGTGTGTAGATTGGTGTGCTTGGTGGCATATCAAGCATATCTGGTATTGAGACATCTGGAAATGATGCATCAAAGTCTATTTGGACTGGAGATCCTAGCTGTGGCTGTGATTCTGGGATTTGCATTGTAGTGCCTTCACCAGCCTCTATTTCTGCTTGCTCTTGAACCTCTTCAGTTTCTTCAACTATAGGAGCATCAGTCTTCTTTTTCCAGATTCCTTCAGATAATAAATAACCCATCCTTTGAAGAGTTTTCCCAATATAGGTATCGGTACATAAAAGGGTTTTGCTATCCTCTCCTGTCAAATCTATATTTGCATTTTGAAAGAAAAGTGAGGACCATACCATAAGGTAAGCAAGCCTTAACCTTTCTTACTACCTCCTTCATTTGACAAATCATAATGGCTGGCAGGTTAATCTTATCACCATTAATCAGAAGCTCCATGAAGCAAAGATCCCTTTCACTTACCCAATCAAAGTGGCCGATTCTGGGTAAAGAGATCCTGCTAATAAAACTGTGTAAAACTCTCATTTCAATAGACAAAGTGCTGGCCTTGAGAATTCCTATTTCATCTACTTCAGTCCTTTCCAAAACAATTTGTAAAGCTTTAGTTCTATCTTTTAGGACTAAGTACTCAATGCCCTAAAATGGCATTTCCAAGACATTTCCAAGAATTTTAGCATAAATGATAATTCTTTTTCCCCTAATAGATGATTCAACAAAATTCTCTCCAAACCTTAAATTTTCATAAAAGGTTCTGACTAGGTTTGGGTAGGTTTTGATGTCCAAGGAGCACATGGTTCTCCATCCATGATTCTCAATGAAATCATCAATGACAAAACCTATCTCCTTTAGATATTCAAATAAAATCTGTCTGCCAATGGTAATAGGTCTCATACCTAAAGAGATCTTGTGGCTAGGAGAAATTGGGCTTGGCTCTTCCTCAGACTGTGGTGGATTTCGGGAAGCACTGTATTCTCGAAACTTGGTTCTCCTTTCTTGCGGAGCAGCTACTATATCTCGTTTTGATTTCTTTCCAATTTCCCTCTTTGGTGCCATTTTGCAAAGATATTCGAATTCCGAAGTAGTTTTTGGAAGTTGGAAGTATTTGGAAAGTTTCTTGGTGGGAAAGAGAGTAGGGTTAAGGAATAGAAATGGAAAAGAAAACCCTATGGCTCGAACTAAAAAGAGACGGCTCGACATCCGAGCCGGCTCGACCAATAGGTCATCTGCTCGAGTCGGCTCGAGTAGAGAGAGCACAAAAGAAACTTTTGGATTTCAATCAAAGCTCATTTAAAAAAAATTGGGATTAGGAGGTTACCTAGATAATTTGTCCTTAAGATTATGGGAGTGTTTCTAGAGTGGGTCACATAATCCTAGTTCACTTCTAATCATCACAAATCTATCAAAATTCAAAGGTTTGGTAAAAATATCAGCAAGTTGGTTTCTTATTTGGCACGAATTCAAGTACTACATCATTATTCAATACATGATCTCTTATAAAATAGTGCCTAATTTCAATGATCTTAGTTCGTAAATGCTGAACAGGATTTTTTGTCAAATTAATAGCACTTGTGTTATCACATTTAATTGAAATTTTAAATTATGTTACACCAAAGTCTTCTAGTAGTTTAATCCATAATACTTGAGCATAACAACTACCAGCAGCAACGTACTCTGCCTCAATAGTGGACAATGCTACGGAGTTTTGCTTCTTACAGTGCCATGAAATTAAATTCAATCCTAGAAATTGGTATGCACCACTAGTGCTTTTTCTATCAATTTTGCAACCAGCATAGTCAGCATCAAAAAAACTAATTAAATTTAAAGATGATTCTTTAGAATACCAAAGACCTAAATTACTTGTACATTTCAAATATTTGAAATTTTTTTTAACAGCAAGCATATGTGTTTCTTTAGGATTACATTGAAATCTAGCACATACACATACACTGTACAAGATATCAGGTCTACTGCTGTCAAATATAATAGGGATCTGATCATACCTCTATAAAACTTTTGGTCAACATTAGATCCACTTTCATCTTTTTCTAGCCTGCAAGTAGTGCTCAGGGTGTGTTAGCATCTTTGCTTGTTTCCATGCCAAATTTCTTGATCATCTCTTTGATGTATTTGGCTTGGCTTATAAAGATTCCTTCATTTGTTTGACTTGTAGCCCAAGGAAATAGTTGAGTTCACCTATAAGGCTCATTTCAAACTCACCCTGCATCAACTCAGCAAAATCTTCATAAAGATTTTCATCAGTTGCACCAAATATAATGTCATCAACATAGATTCGTACAACTAGCATATCATTCTCTTTATTTTTAATAAAAAGAGTTTTGTCAACATTTCCTCTTTTGAAATCATTTTCAAGTAAAAATTTGCTTAGTCTATCATACCAGGCCCTAGGTGCTTCTTTCAAACCATATAAAGCTTTATTCAATTTAAACACATGATTTGGAAAATCATAATTTTCAACACCTAGTGGCTGTTCTACAAAAACATGTTCAGAAATAAATCTATTTAGAAAAGCACTTTTGACATCCATTTGAAAGAGTTTAAAGTTCATGTAGCAAGCAAATGTAAGAAGTAATCTAATGGCTTCTAGTCTTGCTACAGGAGCATAAGTTTCATCAAAATCAATACCCTCTTCTTAATTGTACCCTTTTGCTACCAACCTTGCTTTATTTCTTATAACCTTGCCATTCTCATCTAGTTTGTTCCTATAGACCCATTTGGTTCCTATGACTTGGTGGTCTGTAGGTCTACTAACTAGTGTCCAAACATTATTCCTTTCAAACTGGTTTAATTCATCATGCATGGCCATCATCCAGTTATGATCAATTTCAGCTTCTTCTAAACTATGTGGTTCAATTTATGAGACAAAGGCTAGGTAGTCATGTGCATCTCTATGTGCTGACTTAGTCCTAACACCATGAGAAGGATCACCAATAATTAAATCTTTGGGATGTGAAGTTACATACCTCCATTCCTTTGATAAATCAGTTTGATCCTTGCTTACCATTTCATTTCCATTTTGCGTTGGCTTGTCTTGAATGCTTAGATCCTCCTTTTTCTTTTGTAGTGTACCTGCACTATTATCTACACACTCATCTTTTCTAGATGGTGAGGGGTTAGCTTCATCAAAAATAACATGAATTGACTCTTCTACAGTAAGAGTCCTCTTATTAAACACTCTATATGCTTTGCTATGTAATGAATAACCAAGGAATATAGATTCATCAGATTTTGCATCAAACTTTCCTAGGTTATCTTTGCCATTATTTAACATAAAGCATTTATACCCAAAAACATGAAAATAGTTAATATTCGGTTTTCTTCCATTCCAAAGCTCATAGGGGGTTTTCTTTGAAATTGGTCTAATTAAAACTTAATTTAATATATAACAGGCAGTGTTCACTGCTTCTGCCCAGAAGTACCTTAGAAGATTACCTTCACACAACATGGTTCTGGCCATTTCTTTCAAAGTCCTATTCTTTCTCTCTACAACACCATTTTATTATGGTGTTCTAGGAGCGGAGAAGTTGTGATCAATGCCGTGCTCAGTGCAATATTCATCAAAAAATTGATTTTAAAATTCCGTTCCATGATAACTTCTTATAGAGATAACAGAAAGATTTTTTTCATTTTAAACTTTCTTATGAAATTTTTGAAATACATCAAAAGTTTCATCCTTATCTGTAATAAATAATATCCATGTGAATCTAGAAAAGTCATCTACAATCACAAGGCCATATTTCATACCTCCTAGGCTTGTGGTCCTAGTAGGTCCAAATAAGTCCATGTGAAGTAACTCAAGGGGTCTAGTTGTTGAAATAATATTTTTCGATTTAAAACTCCCCTAGTTTGTTTGCCTAATTGATAAGCATCACATACATAGTCAAGATCAACTTTAAAAAGTGGCAAACCTTTAACTAGATTCTTTGAGATTAATTTGGCAATTGTATGCATGCTAGCATGACCTAATCATCTATGCCATAATAAATATGACTCCTTGGTCTTAGCATTCATTGCCATTAGACTGGAACTGCTAGTCATGGTAAGATCATTTAGATCTACCACATAGATGTTTCCAAGCCTATGACTAATGAATTTGTTGCTAGAATCAAGAGAGTTAGTTACTATACACATAGATGATTCAAAGATAACCTTAAAGCCTTTATCACAGAGTTGACTAATATTCAATAAATTATGCTTCAATTTATCTACTAGCAGCATATCTTCAATAAAAGTACAGGGGGTTATTTTAATCTTACCGATTTCGATTATTTTCCCCTTGCCATTATCTCCAAAAGTAACCAATCCTCCTTTCATTTGTAGGGTGATGAACTGATCTTTGTCATCCGTCATATGCCTTGAACAGCCACTATCAAGATACCATCTTTTCTTTAATTTATGGACTGCAAGACAGTCCTGCAAAACATTCAAGGAGTGATTTTAGGTACCCAAGCTAACTTGGGTCCTTTCGAGTTAGCAAAATCGGTTCCCTTTGGAACCCAAATGGTTCTATGTTTTAATGCACCAATCATGGATTTTTTCAAAGAATTGCATTGATAAGATTTATGTCCAAATCTATGACATGGATAACAAATAATTTTATCATCTGTGAATGATGCATGCTTTGAAGCTATGACAGATGTAGAAACAGAAATATTTGGTTTGAAGGATTTTTGCATAGAATTATTAGGAACATATTTCAAGCCATTCGAAATAGATTTTGATGGAAAAGCTTTTTGAAATTTAGCATTTGATGCTGAAGCTTTTGAAGATATTAATTTTGTTGCTGAAATCCCTTTGGCATTTAAAGTATTAAATCCAATTCTAGCTTTACTTTTTGAATCTTTTTGTTCTTTCAAAATTAGCTGAAGCTTGTTAGAACTCAAAGTAAGTTTTTCTACCAAAGGCTTAAGCTTTTCAACCTCCTTTTTTAAATCAACATTTTCGGCAACTAAAACTTTGTTTGTCTCCTTTAAAGCATTTTTCTCATTATTCAAAATAATAACATTTTCAGAATGGTTATTCAATTCTTTTTGCAAAATTTATTCTTTTCAGAAATCTCGTCCTTGTCTTTTAATAAAACATCATTTTGTTTCTTCAATGATTTAATTTTAACCCTAGCTTTCTTGAATTCAATAAGTAAATCATGAAATGCAGAATTCAGTTCATCATATATAAATTCAGTTTGAAGCTCAGGGGATGATACCTCATTTTCTAGACCCATCAGACATAGATTCACAGATTTCGTGGTCTCTTCTTCTTCATTAGATGAGGATGCTTCGCTGTCGCTCCACATCGCTACCATAGCTTTCTTTTTCTTTTTCTTAAAATCCTTTTTTCAATAATGGACAGTATGGTCGGATGTGCCCTGGCTTTTTGCATTCATAGCAGGTGGGCACTTCTTTTTCTTTCTCCTTTTCCTTATCCTTATCCTTCTCCTTACTGAGTTCCTTGTTCTCGTGGAATTTTTTAAATTTTCTTCCTTTTCATCTTCCCAAGAATCTTCGAGATTTCTTGACGACCATGGCAACGTCTTCGTCTTCCATGTCGCTTTCAGTAGAGGAGCATTCTTCTTCCGATTCTTCATCCTTTCTAGAATCCATAGCAGCTTTGAAGGCCATTGACTTCTTTTTCTTTTGATCATCTTCAATTCGGTGCTGCATGGTCAGTTCATGTGTGATGAGAGATCCTAGTAGTTCATCCAGCAATAAGGTGTTCAAATCTTTGGCTTCCTGGATAGCTATTACTTTCGGATCCTATTTATCTAGAAGAGATCTTAGAATCTTCTGCACTAGATCTGCATTAGTATATACCCTGCCAAGACTCTTTAAGTCATTAATAATGTCATTGAAATGTGAAAACATGGCAGAGATTGTTTCATTAGGTCCCATCTTAAATAATTCGTAACTATACACAAGAAGATTAATTTTAGAAGACTTCACTTGAGAAGTTCCTTCATGGGTCACTTCGAGTTTATCCCAAATTTTCTTTACAGAATAGCAAATAGAAATTCGATTAAACTCATTACTATCCAAAGCACAATATAATAAGTTCATTGCTTTGGCATTTAACTCACCCATCTTCATGTCATGTTCGTCCCAATCCTCTTCAAGTTTAGGAATGTTTACTCCATCAATTTTAACCATGGGGATGTAAGGACCCTTTAGAATGACCTTCCACAACTAAAAATCAACTGCTTGAACATAAAATTTCATTCTGGCTTTCCAGTATGCATAATTTGTGCCAGTGAAGAGTGAAGGTCTATTGGTTGATTGGCCTTCCGCCAAGGACTACTCATTGGATGAGCCATCGATCTTTACTCTTATATATTTAGAGACACTGCTTTGATACCAGTTGTTGCCCAGGTGGCTACCCAAGAGGGGGGTGAATTGGGTCTTTTAAAATTTAAAGCAAATAATGTGAGATTGAAATACCCTTTTAAAGTGTTGTGTATTATGATTAAGAATTAAATGCAAAAGCTAAAAGAAATTAGAGAATCATAATACAAACACACGAAATTTATAGTGGTTTGAAGTAACCCAGCTCCTACGTCCACTACCTAAGATACCACTTGGGATTTCCACTATATTCACACCTGAATACAGTGGGATTGTTTTGCAAGATCACAATCCAAAACCTCTACACTTTGGTTTTAACGAGATCACCAAAGAAAATCCAACACCCTTTGGTTTTAAACAGGCTCACCAAAGAAACCTAAGTTGGTTTTACCAGGATCACCAAGAACCCAACACTTGATTTTTATCGAGGCTCACCAAGAACCTCTTTGATTTTTCAACCGGGCTCACCAATAACCCAACAACAATTCAGAAAAACAATTGAAGTGAATACAACAATAAATGATAAACTCAAATTATCGGATAGTTACCGATGCAGCTTGATGGAAGTCCACTTGACTTGCACTTGAATAAGCTTTAATTGCTTCAGTGGCTTCTTCAAAATTTGCTTCAAGCTTCAGATCAGAGTTGGTAAAGACTTGAAGGCTGACTTGAATGCTCTTGTGCTCGTTCTCTCTTGGTTGGTGGGACATTTAATGTAGCTCTCAAAACTTTGAAGAATTTTCAAAAACCTTGTCTTTTGGATGTTCAAATCCTTCAAATATAAAGTCTTCCAGCAATCCAAGGCAGTTAGAGACATTTTTGACCATTGGGATGTGACTTATGACCGTTGGAGCACTTTTTGGCATTCAAAAATAAATTCTAGAACTAGCCATTGGATACCTAAAAGCGATGTTCGAGTCGGCTCGGATTCCTTCGAGTTGGCTCGGATCCTTCGAGTCGATAGGTCGAGTCACCAAATCCTCAGTGTAGTCAGCTCTTTGTCTCAAAGAGCAAAACATCACTCTGGACGAGTCGGCTTTTAATAGCTCGAGTCGGCACGAACTTGTATCATTGAAGAACTTGAACTCAAGGAGTCGGCTCTTTTTAGCTTGGTTCGGCTCTTCTTCTCAGGTTCAGAAAACCTCACTTTGGAAGAGTCGGCTCGATGCAGTTCGGGTTGGTTCACTTTCTCAGGTCTTTAAAATTAGGTATGGCAGAGTCGGCTCTTTCTGGTTCGGGTCAGCTCGCCTGGCTATTCTCAAAAATTTTTAAAAACTAGACTCTGGAGGAGTCGGCTCGGACAAATTCCAGTCGACTCGGATTCATTGGAGTCGGCTCGGTTACCTTCGAGTCGGCTTGGATTGCTGCATACCAGAATCCTTACTGCGTGCCAGTAGGTAGAGTCGGCTCTTCAACATGCTGGGTCGGCTCAAGCATCTTCTTCAGGATTTTTATACTTGAATTCAAGGAAGAACTCTCACCAACACTCTTACAATTTTCAATCATACCAACTCAAAATAATTCTAAGGCACACACATAGAGAAGTAACCTTTTTCACGTGATTTTTTCTTAGCTTTTTCATTGGGTTCTTCTTTACTTAAACACATTACAACACAACTCAAACAAGAAATAAAGGTATAGGAGTTGAAGTTTGAACAATTAACTCATCCTACAAAAACTTATAAAATACTTGAAGAGTTGTCAGAAATAAATGTACATGCTCCAATGTTTGATTATCATCAAAATCACTTATGGGGTCAACATTCAGCTTGATGGTCCACCACCATATGGTGCCCAGGATGAGGGTGTTTTTCCAGTTCTTCCTAGTGCAGGCCTTTCAAGGATGGTGGTATGTCTCCCCTCACAAGGCTTTTCGGCCAGTCCAACGAAGTTGCATGGTTGAAAGTCATGATTCTTCTTCATAGTTTTCTCGTTGTCATGGCTATTCCCCGGACATTGGGGCAAGGTGGAGCCTTTGCAAATGCTAGATTCCCAATACTATAGGAGTAGGAACTTATCATGGAGGATGAGCTATCGCTAGTGTAGGTCCCACCATGTGATACTCTCCTGTCGAAGAGTTGGTTGGAGGCACTCAATGCGACAGGGATTTCTTTGTCCCGAGATAAGCTCCCCACCAACTGTTTGATGAATATTCTCTTGCTTTTAGAGACAAATGGATTGACTTCTATTGGAGCATGTTTCTAGATGCGTGGACAACCTTCTACCAGCAACCAACCTTAGAACATTATATTGAAAGTGGTAGTAACAGGGGATTGAAGCACTCAGCCTGGCAGGGATTGAAGTAATCAGCCTGGCTGGGATTCAGCCTTCTTGTGCAGAAATCTTCTAACTTTTTTAGAGTACCCCAAACATTCTAGATTTGATATGGATGTAAAACCACCTCTTTTGGGACCTCCAACCAATAAGGATTCGACTTTCCAAAGCTCCTCTGGTTGAACTCCAAAAGGGTAGAGGGAGGGATGACTCCAAATATGCTAGGCACTGGGTTTCCTACTTGGACTAGGAAACCATGACAATCTTCTTCCAATACCCACCAATCTAACCAGATCTCTTTTAGATCTAATCCCCCTCTAAATAAGACCAAGAACCAACCTTGAAGAGGCCTAAGATCACCATGTTTTATGGGAATAGGATTTGCAAGTGGGCGGCACAAGAATCCCTTGTGTTAGGGATTCCTACTTTGACTAGGAGTCCCTAGGCGCTAAAAAATTTTGTCCTTTCTAAGGTATAGAGGCTTGGATGCTGATATTACCCTGATAGAGAGTGACAACCAAAGAGGAAAAGAGGAAGGAAGAAGATGGATATCAGGGAGAAAAGGTTATTTCAATATGATAGCTCTAATCAGCCTCATATACAAAGTATATATATACTAGGTCACCATGACCTAACCCTAAAACTCTCATCGGCCAACCTAATGCATAATTGAGCTTTCCAAGCCCAAGTATACCCTTGACTCAGCCCAATCATACATACCTAGGACTCAAAACCAGTCCAATACATGTTGGCCCCTTGAGGCCCAAGTTTCCTAAATCTCAAGACCCGAAAGGCTAACAGTCTTTCATCCTAGGGCCCAAACTAGCCCTAGAAATTCCATGACAGCATCATGATCACTGGACCTTGGCCTTAGCCTTGGTTCCCTGAGCCTTAGAAGCACCACATGAGACCTAACAATCTCCACCTTGGTGCTTTAAGGCTTCAGTCAACTCCATCTTGTCCACAAGCTACATTAGTGCCATACACTTGCGAAAGCTATCATGCGGTAGAACCTTTGTCAGTGCATCTACTAGATTCTCCTTAGTATGTACCTTCACCAGCTCCACCTCACCATCCTCTATGAGCTCTCTGATTTGATGGTATCTGATGTCAATGTGCTTGGTCCGAGCATGATAGATGGAGTTCTGTGCAAGTAGAAGTGCACTCTGGCTATCATAGTGCACCCTGACAGCCTCCTGTTCAAGGTCCGTCTCCAATGCTAAGCCCTTCAGCCATAGGGCCTCCTTTGCTGCCTCAGTAACACCAATGTACTCCACCTCCATGGTTAATAAAGTCATAATTGGGCTGCAAACATGATCTCCATGAAATGGGACCTCCATACAAGCTGAAAATAAAACTTGTCGTCAAGCAATAGGTGTCCACATCTTCATCAAAATTCATATCCACAAACCTGCTTATCAGTCCTTGAGCCTCCTTGAATATGTTGGAGAGTATCTCGGCACCTCCTCGCTGTCCGAAGTAGATGCCAACTCCAGTTGTTCCTGCCAAGTACCTGAAGACTCCCTTCAGTGCTTGCCAGTGCTCTTTGTCAGGCTGCACCATGAACCTGCTGATCTAACTCACTGCATGGACAATATCCGGCCTACAACAAACCATGGTGTATAGATACTTCCTACACTAGAGGCATATGGCACCCTCTCCATCTCCTGAACCTCCACCTTAATCTATGGTGCCATGGTCTTCGAGAGTCTGAAGTATCCGATAATAGGCAGCTCTATCGATTTTGCTTCCATCATTCCATATCTCTCCAAAACCTTCTTTATATAACCACCCTATGATAAATGTACCACCTTCTTGGCTCAGTCTGTAAAGGTTTCCATCCCTAAGATCTTCTTTGTAGGCCCCAAATCTTTTATCTCAAACTCTTAAGACAAAACTCCCTTCGGTTCCTGTATAATCTTTTTACTCTTGCATGCTATCAGTATGTCATCTACATACAATAGTAGATAGATTCTAGAGCCATCATCCAAAGTCCTCACATAAACACAAGAATCATGATCATACCTGAAAAGTCTAATGCTCCTTACACAAGTATCGAACCACTTGTACCACTGCCTCAACGACTGCTTCAACCCATACAATGACTTCTGCAATAAACAGACTTTTCCTTTTGATCCTGGCTCTCTGAACCTTAAGGACTTCTCCATATAGATGCTCTCCTCTAGATGCCCATGGAGAAATGTCGTATTGACATCCATCTACTCTAGCTCCAAGTTTTGAGCTGCTACGATGCTTGGTGGTACCCTAATGGAAGTATGTCTGACAATGGGAGAGAAAACCTTGCTAAAGTCAATTCCTTCCTTCTGAGAGTATCCCTTGGCCACTAATCAAGCTTTCAACCTGATGCCTCTCTATTCCAAAGGTCCCTCTTTGCATTGGTAAACCCACTTGCATCTTATAGGTTTCTTTCCTTGTGGCAACTGTACCAATTACCATGTATCATTTTTGTGGAGAGACTGCATCTCCTCGAACATTGCTTGGACCCACCTCTCTTTGTCTTGACTTTCCATAGCCTCCTCATAGGTGTAAGGGTCTCCATTTGCTGTCACTAGGGTGTATGACACCATCTCTCTAAAGCCATATCGATCCGGTTGCCTGATATTTTTTTGGACTTTTGTAGCGCAACCCCGATATCCCTCTCGAGTCTAGCCCACTCATACTGGTCCTCCTGGCTTCCATCACCTGTCCAAGATCTCTCCATGTGTGGAGGCACCCTTTAGGAGTGCTCCACCTGAATATCAAGTCCTCTAGATGCACCTAAAAGTGGCAAAATAGAAAATGATGTGAGTTGTCTAGTGCTACCCTGCTAGACCGCCTACTGCTCCTATTGCTCCTCCATGCCACCTGACCTTTGGAGAACTAAATTTTCATCAAAGATCACATCCCTACTAATGACAACCTTCATCTCCAATGGATTCAACAACTGGTATCCCTTAACTCCTCACAGATATCTCAAGAATACCATCTTTTGTGATATGGCATCAAATTTACTCCGCTCACCAGCACCTACGTGCACAAATGTCGTGCACCCAAACACCCATAGATGGCTCAGCCTAATCTTCCTTCCAGACCATCTCTCCTCTAGAATTCCACTAACTAACTTAGTGTGAGGTGACCAATTCACCAAATAATAGGATGCATCAATTGTATCAACCCAGAATGTCTTAGGAAGCCCTGCCTGTAGCCTCATGCACCATGCCTTTTCCATAAAGATCATGTTCATTCGTTCAGCCACCCCATTTTATTGAGAAGTATCTTCTAATGCCATAATCGATAAACCCCCTACTGATCCTACACTGTAGCTGCTATATCAGTCTTCTCAGTTACAACCGATCTCTCCATGATGTAGAGATTATTATCCGACATCCTACCTCTCAGCACTATCATAGCTCTATTTGAGATATTTAGAACTCAACTCCTGGCTCGACTACTGAAGCTGAAACTGCTCCACTCCCGGTAGCCAAGTGATACTAAATTTTTCTTTCATTTGGTAACATGCTTTACATTTGTAAGAGTCCTCACGATACCATCGAACATCCTCACTCGAACACTTCCAATACCAGTGACCTTGCAAGAGTGATTATCTTTAAGTGTCATGCTTCCCTCATCAATCTTGGTATAGGTCACAAACCAAGATTAATTTAGGGTGTAGTGATGCGAATAGGCAAAGTCAAGAGTCTATATATCTGTGTGACGCCTGTGACCATCTGATACAACCAAGAGGTCATCCTCCACCTCTTTATCAGCCACCATGCTCAAAGAATCAGATCCTCCTTTATCACCCTTTTGGTTCTTCCACCATGGGCAATCCCATTTAAAGTGCCCGATCTCTTTGCACTTGTAGCACTTTGCTTCATTCCTGCTCCTGCTCTTCCTCCAGGACTTTGAACATCCCCTCTGCTTGGATCTTTCCTTTCCTCTTCCAGATCTCTCCCCCATGGCCAAGCCCTCCTGGGGAGCACCTTCCTTGGTCAACTTCTCCCTCTACTCGTTAGACCGCAACACCAAGACCATATCTTCATACTCCAGGGTCTCCTTGTCATGGAGCAGTGTAGTAACCAATGAATCAAAGGAAGGGGGCAGCGAGCAAAGCAAAAGAAATGATTTATCTTCCTCCTCTAACTTCACCCCAATGTTCAGCAACTTGTTGCACATCTAGTCAAACTTTTGAATGTGATCCACTACATTTCCGCCCTCCTGCATCCAAAGACTGTAGAGCCTCTTTTTCAGCATCAATTTGTTGCACATGTTCTTCCCCATGTATAGACTATGCAACTTCAACCACAAACCCTTCAGGGTCTTCTCCTCTATCACCGTGTAGAAAGCTACATCTACCAAACACTCTCTAATCATGGCACAGGCCTTCTTTTCCAAGGATATCCATTTCTTCTTCGACAACCCGTTAGGCTTTTCCTCTAATGCCTGATCCAGATCCAACCGAACCAAGAGATCTTTCACACGGACCTTTCACATGGAGATATTTCCTTTTGATGCGGGATGATCCTAATGCTACCATGACTATAGGAAAAATAGAAACTAAATTTTTTTTGTATTTTTTAAGAATTTAATTTGTAGGCTAATAACCCGAAAGCAAGTAAAGAATTACAGGTAAACATGTAATGAAAGAAACTATCATGCCCACAAAAAGACACATGCAGAATAATAAAAAATAGGATCCTAAAAATTGAGAAATCCCCAGTTTAGGATAGCATACCTTCAAGTAGGTCAAAACTTAGGAGAGGGAAGGTTTGTACTAGGTAGAGATTGAAGATCCTTTAATGAAGAGTTCTTTCAGCACTTTGGATGGTGCCTGGAAGACAAGCCTTTGTTCCCTGAATCTGAAGGCAATCTAGATCGGTCCTAAAGGCAAAGAAGGCCTTCTCCTTGGAGGTGAGCACCTTGGGGATCTTGCAAGCATCAGGGTTAGCCAATGAATAATCAAACAATAAAAGAAACTAAAATGGTAAGAAGAAATGGAATCAGGTTTTTTGTTGCTGGCGGCTGAAAGTTGAAGAAGGCCTCTTGCTTTGGGATGCTTAGGGCTTCTTCAACTGGGGCATGGCTGATTGCTTGAGATGTGGAAGGTTGCTAGGGCATGGAAGAAAGCAAAGGAATAGGGTCGGCCAAGCATAAGAACACTCACACAAACAACTCAAACACCACCAACACAAGAACAATATCACTCAAAATTTTTGCAAGGTTTGATTTCATGAATAAAGTTTTTTTACATAAGGAGGAGGGGTGGGGTATTTATAGATGTTCCCCAAGTCCTCTCCTAGTTAGGATAAAAATTCAAAGAATACAAAGTAGAGAGGGAGAAGGAATACAAGTTTGCTAAGGAGAATACAATTTGAAATAAAATAAAACTAGCTCTCCTTAATTAAGTGGAACTCCTTCTTCCTCCTTGGACTTGGTCAAACTATTGGATGCCTCCTCTTATTGGTATGTTGACTTCAAGGGGAAACAAGGGGCTGACCAAAAGGTGAAGGATGCATGGGCTTTGGGCCCCTGGAAACTGGGATGCCCTGGTTTCAGAATATTCTCAGAATCTTGGTTCTAACTGCTTGGGCCTGGTACCTAGGCTTGAGTTCTCTTGGGCTGGGGTGCAGTTATACCCCTAGGATCATGGGGCGCCTAGCATCTGGAATACACTCTGGCATCTAGAGGGTATCAAAGCATCTGGAAGGCATCTGGAAGACATCTGGAGGGCATCTGGATATTTGGAAGGAATCTTGGACCCTGGGATGGCAAACAAGGCCCAATAAGCTGATGTGAAAGACTCAGGCTCCTGGATGAGCTTGGTGGAACTTCAAAACAGGGTATCCTCCTCTCTTGTACAAAAATTGGACTGGTACAGGACTAATACTGAAATACAGGACTCAATAACTGGACTAGGATTGCGACAAATCAACTAGTCTTAACTTATTACATGACTCAATCTACTTGATTACAAAATTGTGACACATGACTAAGTAAACTAGATAGGGCCCAGTAATCTGTGTCTGATCCTGGTGCCCCCACCAATTCTCCCAGGGTGGGAGGAACTCGACCCCATCGAGTAAGGGTCAACTCGGCTCTCATATTGCTTAAGAAGGTCTAGGTTGAGGTGCTGCATGTCCTCACCAGTGATCCACTAGTCCTCATATTCTGGCCGACCTTGCTTTCTAACCAAATACCTTTGAAAGCCTTTGTTTCGGGTACTGATGGCTTGATTGTCTAGGATTCGCTCAATCCGTTCCTCGCTTATAGGCCGATTTGTAAGTGGACACTCTGGGATGGGTTCACTCATAAAAGAAGGGATAGGCTCAAAGTGCTCGCTAGGTATCGCTGCTAGCTCTCAGTACTCCATAAGGTTTGAAGTATTGAAGATGGAACTAACACCTAATTTGGATGGAAACTCGAGCACATAGGCATCGTATCCAACTCGCTTTATTATTTTGAACGGTCTAGCTTCACGAGCATGAAATTTCTTTACGGTCCCTGGAGGGAACTGCTCAGGTCTAACCCTGACCATTACATAATCCCCTGCAGAAAATTATTTAGCTTGTTTTCCAAAATTAGCCAAGTTTTTATATGGTGTATTACTTATGTTCATCTTTTGACTAATTTTCTGATGCAAATGCTATGCATAGGTCAATGCATGTGTGGATAGATGGATCAGGTCTATGGACTGATTGGACTTAAAACCAACACCTAATAGACTCGACTAGGCATTCCTATCGAAGGAAATTTATTGAACTCTTTGGGCCTAAACCTAATAGATTATAAGCTCCCTAGGTTTGATCCTGGTTTGGCATACACATGAAAATTTACAATGGACTCCTAGCAAACGCCATAAGGTATACCAAAAGTAAAATGCAAATCTAACATGCACAATGGATGTATGCATTATGCTTACTTCTACAAAATGCAATCTAATGGTTCTAGAAACATGAGAAGAATTAAGGGAGGGTAGGAAATAGGGAAGAGATTCAGGGAGTGGCTCTGGACTAAGGAGACTAACCTTAATATATGAACATGGGGTTCTATCTATGGGCAAGAAAAGGTCCATTCTATGGAAGGATGGGTCAAGAATTTTTGGAAAGAGGTCTTCAATGGGAACTATGGGATGCAGAAACTAGCCCTAAAACATGCTCTAATACCAAATTGATGCGGGACTATTCATGCATGCTAGTTATTTTTTTGTGATTAGATATTAAGTTAAGAGTTTGTATCCCAAGTTTCAATCTAAGATATTAAGTAAGAAATTCTATAGAAAATCTGAAGCATAGGTATGTAGAAATAAATCCTAAAAGTGAAAAAACAAAACCGCCAAGGCTCAGATGCTCTGGTTAGGACTAGCTCTTCTGCAATACCGCTACCAGAGGAGTCTAGAGGGTGTACCTGGCAGAGATTTATAGATCAATCCATGAAGAGTTCGCTCATCGCTCCTGAATGCGGCCTGGAAAATAAAGCTATCGACCCAGGGGATTCGTAGCTTTCAATCTGGTGGCCCGAAAGTTGGTCAGATGGAGTCCTTGGATTCGTGAACTTTGAAAGACCTGCAAATCACCTATCATGGGTTAGAAAATAAGGAAGAAAAGGGTTAGATCACTGATAGAAGAAGAAGGGGAAGAGGTTTGAAGAAGGTGTCTCAGAGATGAAAAGGGCTGGCAGCTTGGAGGCAGGGTGCAGGGATCATACAGATTCCCGAAGGGATCACACATATACCATTAATCACATAGAAATTCACTCAAAATTTTGAGAAAAACTCAAAAGAAATTCATTCATAATAATTCATAATAATTGATCATTAGTTACAAGAGGGTGGAGAGGTGGGGTATTTATAGATGTTCCCATGCCCTCTCCTAGTTAGGGTAGGATTACAAACTTTGATAGGGAGAAGGATTACAAAGTGGCCTAGAACTAGGATTACATAATTTGAATAAAATAAAATCTCCTAGTTAGAAGTAGATTCTTCTCCTTCTTTGACTTGGTCAAGGGGCTTTCTTGTTGGGTTGGGAAGGAATATTCCTTCATTTGACCTAGTCTTCCTCTTGGGTGCTTGGGCTTGTCATGAATGGGCCTAGGGTGCCAACTGCTTATGGGCTTCTGGGCTGGGGTGCCTGGGGGTAGTATATTCTTTGGAAATCTTGGTCTCTTGGGCTTGGATTCCTAATTGAACTTGGGCTTGACTTTAGGGCAGCAAGGGGCATCTCCAACATGGGCTTGGGCGGCCTCCAAAGAGCTTTGGTGCATGGGATTGATCCTGGTAGGCTGGAAACCCTGGGCTAGGATGCTGGAAGAATATTCTTGGACCATGGTATCTTTTATGGGCTTACTTTGTTCTGGGATCCTGGTGAAGACTTTAGCTAATGCTCCTCCTCTTGTACAAAATTTTAAAAGAACACAACTTACTAGACTCTTACAAGACTCAATTGGAATAGACTGAGGTTGAGACAACTCAACTTATTACAGGACTCACTCAATTTAACTGGACTGGACTAGTTACAAAACTTGACGCATGATTAATGGCTCAAAATTGACAAATGGCTCACAATGAGCTGACTCGATCAACTAAGCTTGAATGTAATCCCAAGCTTGACTCATGAGCCCTAATGGCATGAGTCAACTCTAAATACAGGACTCAAGTGTAACAAGGCCTGAAAACAAAACTCAAGACCCAAATACAGGACTCAAATGGCTAACACAGCTAGATTATTGGACTCATAGATAAAATTTGAATCATGGCTAAGGGACTCAAACTCAGGGACCCATAGTGAACTAAGATTGACCTGATGTCCCCATCAAACATGCAGACAAATGACTCATACCAATACCTAATGGACTACGATCTTGACTAAACCCTGAACTACAACTGGGTTTGACCCTTGATCAAGTGGGTGACATGCAGATGAGAATGGTGCATGGACTCCTACTAAATGCCATAGGGTTTTTCAGAAGTAAGTGCCAAACCTAACATGCTTACAAGATGTATGCAACTTGCTAACTTCTACAAAATGCAATCTAGAGATTCTAGAAACTTTGAAAGCCTTAGGAAATGGCAAGAAATAGGAAGAGGACTCATCTACTGGTTTTGGAATCAAGGGAATGACCTTAATGTATGGAAAAAGGTTCACTGTATGGAAGGATAGGTTGCTAATCTCAGGGAAGAGATATTCAATTGGGACCAAAGGAGGGGTTTCATCCTGAGGGTATTGAAGTAAAGAGATCATGTCCTCCATAAATTCCTCGGGTTCTTGAATTTTAGGACTAGGCTCTATAATTGGGTTCTCTTCTAGTGTCTCCTCATGTAAAGTTCTAGTAGCAATATCAGAGTTCTCTTCCTCTAATTGGGTTTCCAATACAGCTTCAGTCTAAGCACTTTCTTGATCAACAAATTTTGGGTCTTCCATTGGTGTTTCCTCTTCTCCTTCATATTCATCTATTAGGTTTGTTCCTGCTTCATACACTTCTTCTTCAATGTTATCCTTGGGAACAACTGGTGTAGTAGAGATAGGTCGGCTAAGGGGAACTTGGCTAGGTCCTGGTTCCTGATTAGGGGCACTAATCCTAGTTGGTTCAAGTTGACTAAGGAGAAGTGGGCTTATACTGGGCTCATATCTAAGGGTACTAATCCTATGGAGTTGGGGTTGACTAAGGGTTATGGGTCCCTGGGCTCATAGGATATGGGTTCATAAATTTAGGTTCATAGGATCTGGGTTCATAGGATCTGGGTTCATGGGTTTTGGGTTCATAAGATCCAGATAGGTACCTTTCCCTAAGTTTGCTCTTCATAGCTCTTTAGGTAGCTATGGATATTTCTCCTCTTTGTCTAGTCTTTCTTTCAACATTTCTCTAGTATAGTCTAGCCTGGCGAACTAACTTGAGTTTGGCAAAATTAAATTTTCTTTCCTTACTCATCTCATCATGTTCAAAGTACTAGTCCATACCTCTTCCCCAATCAATGTAACCTTCATAATCAAGATCGCCACTAAAGACTAAAGGTAGGTGATGGGGACATTAGGATCAACACTAGCTCACTATGGGTCCCTAAATTTTGAGATCTTTCGGTCCTCTTAACCAATTTTCAATTTTGCCAAAAAAATCAAGTCCTATTAGCTCCTTGAGTCTTGTAATTAGGGCTTAAGTTAGTTGAGTCATTTGAAGTCCTTTAATTAGGGTTTAGCTTAATTAAGCTCAAGTGAACCCATTTGAGTCATGTTTGGGGTCCTTGAGTCCTGTTTTGATCCTTGTTATATCTGAGTCCAATAGTCCATTAGTCCCGAGTCACTTGTATTAAAGTAAGCCAAGTTTTATAATAAAGTTAGTCCATCAATTGAGTCTTGTAATGAAGAGTGAGTCTTGTAACAAATTGGGACAAGAAAGTCTAGTGAGTCCCTTGTCTCAAGTCCATGAGTCCTATATTTTGGTTCAAGTCCAGTACAAGAGAGGAGAGTCACCAGATTCCATCAAGGCCCCTGCTGTTCATGCACCTAGGCTTCTACTCAAGCCCACATGGCCGGCCCCTATCATGCCTCAGGGATGGCATCCTCCCGGTCCAAGAGCAAGTGGCATCCTTGGCCTTCCTCAACCCAGAAAAGGTTGGCGCCCCTAGCCTTTCCAAGCCCACCAAGAAGCAACATGCCAAGCCCATATGGAGGCCGCCCAAATCCACAAGCTTGCTACCCAAAGTCCAAGCCCAAATGAAGGAGGCGTCCTAGCCCATGAGGAGCCCTTTGACCAAGTCAAAGAAGGAGAGATGTCCACATCCTTTTAGGAATCAAGTCTTAATTCTATTAAAATTTGTAATCCTTTTCCTATTCAAGTTTCGTACTCCAATCCTAATAGGGAGAGGACATGAGAGCACCTATAAATACCCCACCCCTCCCCCTCTTATAATATACCTTGATGAATTATGATTAATGAAAAGTTGAGAGTTTTTTCTTATCATTGCCTTTGCCTTTGTACATCGACCTCCGTGACGGAGTGGGTGAGAGACCCATTTGTCTTTGCTCTTTGAGCATCGAGGGGTGTGAGGCCTTATTTATCAAAACCCTAGCCACCATCTACCTGGATGACCATCATCTCGCTCCCATCTTGGCCTCCCCATCCAATCTTTTCTTCCCTTTCTCCTCTTTCTTTTCTCAATCTGATATTTTTCCCTAATCCCTTGATAGGTGTCTTGCAGGTCCCCCCGATTCTATGAAGATCGGATGCCGTTTGCTTTGCCTTTGAACCAACAGATAAAAAGCTGATGGATCCATGAGTTTTTTGGCTTGACTTTCCAGGCTGCATCCGAGAGTGAGGAGTGATCTCTTCATGGAAGCAGCAGCAAACATTGCCACGTACACACCCCCTAGCCCTTTAGATCGAGTTATTGCAGAAGAGCTTGCCCTACTAGGGTTTCTTAGCCCTGGCGGTCCTATTTTTTATCTCTTTTGAGGGTCTTTTTTGCATGCTTACGGTCTAGAATTTCTATAGGATCACCCTTACATCCTTTTGACTTAAAATTTGGGAATTAAAATCTTGATTTTATGCTAAATCCACAAAAATTCCCTTTCATTCTAATTAGTCCCGTATCAATTTGGTATCAGAGCGGGTTTAGGATAGCTTTGCATCTTCACAACACCAAATCACTGAATTTCTGCATCCTGTCATCTGCATTAGGGGTCCGAGTTTAGGTCTGCTTCAACCACTTAGGCATATTGTTTTCCTCTGATTTTTGCACTGAGTATTCCCTGAGTCATTCTCTATTTTATTGATGTTTTTCTCATATTTTAAAGAACCAAAAATTGCAAAAAAATCTGCATCCTAGAAACCCTAACTAGAAATTTGTCTTTTCTGCACCCAGTTAGAAACCCTAGGTTTTGCATAGTCAAATCATTTTTTCTCTACATGATATTTGGTAGGGATCATCCTCACACACCTTTCTCTATCTAAAAAAATTTTAGAGTTTTTCTACTTTGAAATCCATGCTAACTTTGCATCAAAAAAATAGAATAAAAAAAGATTTTCTGTTGTTCCTGCATACTTGACTTAACTAAGCCTAATCAACTATCAAACCCCACCAAACCCAAGCCAGTTTATTTGATAACTTAACCAATTCAAATTTAAGTTGCCACCTCATAAAAAGATATGAAAAAAAAATTATTTTTCTATTTTGTTATTAGATTGCATCAGGTTCATTGATTGTGCATCATCTCATTTAAAGTAATCTTAAGGGCAATTTTCTATCCCAGGTTAGGGCAGGATTTCATCACCTATCCTGGGCCCAAAACAACCACCTTGCATACGTACTCAAGTCTTAATTAAAATTAACTAGCAACTTAATAGATTTAGGGACACCAATAGGTCGGGTCCAAGTCTAGTGAGGAAACTAGTGCACCCAACCCATCATTTATTACTGAAAGCTGGTGTCTAAGGCTAGAGGTCTAGAGGCAAACACCCTAAGCAAACTGGTGGTTACTTAATTAGGATCCTGTCACAGGTAGGGGGAGCCTCCCACCACCCCACCTCTTACCTGGCCAGTGTAAGGATTAGGTGTTGTGTTGTGTGTAAGTTAAGTTAACTCACCTGATTTTGGCTCTAGGTCTAGCAAACTCTAAAATGTGCTAACCCTTGTGTGCTTGACTGCATCATAATCTCTTGATTGATTGATTGCATGACCACGAGGTCAGGAGTCCAATACCATCAATCTAAACCCCAACCCAGCTTAACCATGGACAATGATTTTGGTGCCCAACTGAGAGCCCTTATTGATCAGATAGCCCAGATGAATGCCCAATTGACCATCCAGATGAACTAGGTAGGAAACCTATGGAAAACCACTAAGACCCATCCCAAACCTAAACCCAAGTCCAACCCTAGGAGAACCCCATATCGTGACCCATACTTGGAGCCCAACCCTAAGAGAACCCCATACCATGACCCATACTTGGAGCCCAACCCCAAAAGAGCCCAATACCCTAACCCCTTTCAGGAGATCCAGCCTAGGAGGCCCAATTATAAGCTCATAATCAGGATGAGAGAGCCACTAGGAACTTCAGGCCAAAAGCACCCACATTTGATGGCACCCTAGATTCCAAGGTCTACATAGATTAGGAAGGAGGCATGGAGCAGTATTTTCAATGTTATGCCTTGAGTGATAAAAGGAAATATAAATTTTCCAAGCTCAGACTAACTTACCAGGCTAGGTTATACTGGGAACACATAGAGCACCTAGGTAGACAACGAAACCATGATCCCATAACCACGTGGATGGCTATGAAGCTGAAACTTAGGGCATAATATGTTTCCCCATACTACCAACAATGCCTTCTAGGCCGATGGCAAAGGTTAAGGCAGGGAAATAGGTCTGTGTCAAAATACATAGCTAAGTTTGATGAGTGTGCCATAAGGTGTTGCCTAGACAAACCCGAATCAGTGATCATATCTAGGTTTATGGCTGGCCTTCATGAAGACATCCAATGGGAACTATTTTATTGGCAGATTCAAGGCCTAGAGGAAGCCTATCACTTAGCTAGGGAATTCAAGTCATATGAAAGGGAACTCATGATTAGTCAATCTAAGTCCAACAAGATTGATCCCCCTAAACCTAAGCCTAGATCTAGCCGACTTTCTTTAAATCAGCCAACTCCCATTGCCCCTAGCTAGAACCTAGGACCTAGTCAGGTGTGTCCAAGCCAACCCAACCCAAGCCGACCTGAGCCCAGTATCCCACTAATTTCCATGAGTAATAGAGTAAGAATTCTGAAGTACAAATTGATTGCACTGATATTCAAGAATTGGAGTATCCCCAGGTTGAAAACCTAGAGAAGAATAAGAGCAAGTCACTAGATGTTCAGAGAAGTCCCAACACCACGTGCTTTCGATGCCACAAACCGGGACACTATGCTAGCCAATGTCCAACCAAAGCCATACATATAGGAGAGCTAGAAAAGGATGGGTTTGAGCCCATTGCTGAACCTGAAGAAGAGATATATGAGGCTAACTCAAGTCTGATCGAGGAGTATAAAGAGGTTGAAATCCTTGAAAATCTATAGAAAGAAACTCCTGAGTCCATTGAAGAGTCTAAAGAAGATACCTATGACTTGAGCCTAGAGCAAGAAAGTGAACCCTCTGAGGACCTAACAGAAGAAGATCCTGAACCCACTAAAGAATTTGGAGATGTGACTGAGCCAGGATCAAACATAGTTGATGAAAGTGAGGGTTCACCAGAATTGTCTATTGAGGAGGTCCAGGAACCAATCCCTAAGGAACAATCCAAGGAAGTTGATATTATTTTAGTGGACTTTCCTAGTAAGCTTCCCGAAGACCTTCATGATGACCTTCCACCAGTAATGGATTCCTATTTTTAGCCTACTCTAGAACTAGTGCCTGAAAACCACTATAGTGCCAAACATGTGGTTAGGATAAGCACCCAGCTAATTTCCCTCAAGCATATAAGCCTATTGAACCATGTCTACCCTAAAGACTTCCATGCTGCAATCCATGTCCTACAGTTCTGGAAAGGATACTTATTGCCCCTAGGAAACTTACGGTACCCATACCATAAGACTTTTAGATTTTATGATTCCTAGAAAATTTTAAGTTTGAAACCTAAAAGGTGGATTGAGTTTTGGATTTACATCTTTAACATAGGAGACAAAGTAAGAATAGAGACTGAAATGCTACATGGTTTTAATTCTTAAAGATCCCTAGGCCTAATCCCACTGTTCACATATGCATAGATCTCTGCACAGCATCTACATTAAGACATTAGCATTCACTTGAACACTGATAATAACATGGCTAATTCCTGAATTCGAGTCAAAGAGTATGCTAAGGGAGATCATGTAGAGATTAGGTCTAGATCTGAGTGGTTTCCTCTGGGAGCCATTAAGAAGCTACATGCCTGTGAAGCTGGATCCTTACAAGTGATAAGGAGAGTTGATCTTAGTGCCTTTGTGCTTAAGTTACCCCCAGATTTTGGCATTAGCTTGACTTTCAATATCTCGAGCCTAGTTGTGCATAGGGCACCAGCAATGATACTTAGTGAGATTTTTGGACTTCACCCTATTCTTGAGAGAGAAACATTACCTGAGTGTCCACTAAATTATCCTGGGAGAGGAATATGGATCGAGCAAGACCTGGACGGCCAAGCTGTTATGACCCGGGACCAAGGCTATCCATATCATTTGGTTTGATGGCAAGGCCAACCGGACTCTGTATGTTCATGGATTCCTTGAGAGGACCTGCACCACCATGATCCAACCCTTTTACCTGCACCAGATTGACTTTTACTCGACAAGGTCGAGTTTCTCCCACCTTGGGAGAATTGATGGCGACATCAGGATCAACCCTAGTTTACTATGGGTCCCAAAATTTTGAGATCTTTCAGTCCCTTAACCAATTTTCAATTTTACCAAAAAATTCAAGTCCTGTTAGCCCTTTGAGTTTTGTAATTAGGGCTTAAATCAGTTGAGTCATTTGAAGTCCTGTAATTAGGGTTTAGCTTAATTAAGCTCAAGTGAACCCATTTGAGTCCTATTTGGGGTCCTTGAGTCCTGTTTTGATCCTTGTTATATCTGAGTCCGGTAGTCCAATAGTCTCGAGTCACTTGTATTAAAGTGAGCCAAGTTTTGTAATAAAGTTAGTCCATCAATTGAGTCTTGTAATGAAGAGTGAGTCTTGTAACAAATTGGGACAAGAAAGTCTAGTGAGTCCCTTGTCTCAAGTCCATGAGTCCTATATTTTGGTTCAAGTCCAGTACAAGAGAGGAGAGTCACCAGATTCTACCTAGGCCCCTACTGTTCATGTGCCTGGACTTCTACTCAAGCCCACATAACCGGCCCCTGTCATGACTCAGGGATGGCATCCTCCTAGTCCAAGAGCAAGTGGCATCCCAGGCCTTCCTCATCCCAGAATAAGGTTGGCGCCCTAGGCCTTTCCAAGCCCTCCAAGAAGCAACATGCCAAGCCCATATGGAGGCCGCCCAAATCCACAAGCTTGCTGCCCAAAGTCCAAGCCTAAATGAAGGAGGTGTCCTAGCCCATGAGGAGCCCTTTGACCAAGTCAAAGAAGGAGAGATGCCCACATCCTTTTAGGAATCAAGTCTTAATTCTATTCAAATTTGTAATCCTTTTTCTATTCAATATTTGTACTCCAATCCTGATAGGGAGAGGACATGGGAGCACCTATAAATACCCCACCCCTCCCCCTCTTGTAATATACCTTGACGAATTATGATTAATGAAAAGTTGAGTATTTTTTCTTATCATTGCCTTTGCCTTTGTGCATCGACCTCTGTGAGGGAGTGGGTGAGAGACCCGTTTGCCTTTTCTCTTTGAGCATCAAGGTTGAGGCCCTATCTATCAAAATCCTAGCCACCATCTACCTAGATACCCATCTTCCTGCTCCCATCTTGACTGCCCCATCCAACCTTTTCTTCCCTTTCTCCTCTTTCTTTTCTTAATCTGATATTTTTTCCTAATCCCTTGATAGGTGTCTTGCAGGTCCCTCCAGTTTTGCGAAGATCGGATGCCGTTTGCTTTGCCTTTGAACTAGTGGATAAAAAGCCGACGGATCTACAAGTTTTTTGGCTTGACTTTCTTGGACACATCCGGGAGCGAGGAGTGATCTCTTCATGGAAGCAGTAGAAAACATTACAAGGTACACACCCCCTAGCCCTCTAGATCGAGTTATTACAGAAGAGCTTGCCCTATTGGGGTTTCTTAGCCCTGGCGGTCCTATTTTTTATCTCTTTTGAGGATCTTTTTTGCATGCTTATGATCTAGATTTTTTATAGGATCACCATTATATCCTTTTGACTTAAAATTCAAAAATTAAAATTTTAATTTAATGCTGAATCCATGAAAATTTCCTTGCATGCTAATTAGTCCCGCATCAGTAGGTGCTTCTAACTTAATATTCCAATGGCTCTCTCATCATGGTCCATGAAATCATAAATGGGTCTACTCGAACTATGATCCTAGATTGGGTCATGATGTGGGGGTCTCCTAGGGTTAGGTTCCCAGGTTGGGTCAGGGTGTGGGGGTCTCCTATGATTGGGTTCCCATATTGGGTCATGGTGTGGGGGTCTCCTAGGATTGGGTTCCCATATTAGGTCATGGTATGGGGGTCTCCTAGGGTTGGGAGGTGTGGGATGACATGTCTTTAGTTTAGGCTCAGCACGGGTCCTACGAGGTCTCTCTAGGGTTCCTAACCGATCTCCCACTCGGTTAAACCTATGGTTCATTTGGTCATACTAATGGTTTAGCTGGGCAAACTGTTCAGTCATGGTCCTTATTAAAGTCTCAAGAGTGGGTTCCATGGTTGAACTGGGTTGAAGTTTGAGGCTACTGGTATTGAGCTCTTAATCTAGAGGTTATGCAACAAGCACGTAAGAGTTATGCATTCTAGGATTTGCTAGACCTAGAGTCCGAGTAGAGTGAGTCAACTCAACTTACACCCAACTCAACAATTAATCCTTCCACTGGCCAGGTAAGAGGTGGGGTGGTGGGAGGCTCCCCTTGCTTGTCATAGGATCCTAATTAAAAACCATTAATTCGCTTAGGGCATTTGCCTCTAGACCTCTAGCCTTAGACACTAGCTTCCAGTAATAATTGGAGGGTTGAATGCACTAGTTTTCTCACAAGACTCGAACTTGACTTGTTGGTGTCCCTTAGCTGTATTAGGTTGCTACTCAATTTTAATTAGGCTTGGGATTGAATTCAGGTGGTTGTTTTGGGCTAAGGAAAGGTGATCAAATCCTTCCCTCATCTGACATAGTAAAAGTGCCCTTAAGTTGATTTCAAAGATGATGCACACACATGCAACCCTAATGCAAGATGAGACTAAAAATCAGAAAAAAACTGTAAAAAATAAAAAAGAAATTGTTTTTTATGCAGATGGCAAATTTAATTTCAGTTAGTTACGTGCAAGAAAAGAAGCTTGGGTTTGTGGGGTTTTGATTGTAAATTAATTTCAGCCTTAATCTAAGCATGCAGAAATTTCAGCAAGGTGGTCATTAGGGTTTTATGCAGAAAATTTTTATGTTTTTCAGATCAAGAAATTACAGAAAAATGCAGAAATAAATAGGACTAAATAAGTGATCAGAGGATGCAAATATTGATGCAAAACTAAAAATATTTAATGGAAGACAAATCCTAGGTTCAGACTAGGATGCAGATTTCAGCAAGCAGGTTTTTTGTTAGGGTTTTGTTTTATGTAGATTCTCCCCTGTTTTCAGATATGAAAAAATTAACTAAAATTACAAAAAATAAGGGATTCAATAGAGATTAATTGATGCAAAAATCAGAAAAAAACAGTAAGGTTTGGATGGGAAATTAGCCCTAGGTTTTGATGGGTATGCAGATTTCAGCATGCAGAAATTCTAAACTATGATGCAAGAACATGTCCTAATCCTGCTCTAATTCCAAAAATTGATGAGGGACGAACTCTAAATTGATGCATGATAGGAAAGGGATGAATATAATGGTGGGGGCACCAGGATCAGACACATATTACTGGGCCCTATCTAGTTTACTTAGTCATGTGTCATAATTTTGTAATCAAGTAAGATTGAGTCCTGTAATAAGTTGAAGCTAGTTGATTTGTCTCAACCTTAGTCCCGTACCAGTCCAATTTTTGTACAAGAAAGGAGGATACCCTATTTTGAAGTTCCACCAAGCCTCATCCAGGAGCCTGAGTCTTTCACATCAACCAATTGGGCATGTTTGCCACCCCAGGGTCTAAGATTCCTTCCAGATGCCCTCCAGATGCCTTCCAGATGCCTTGATACCCTCCAGATGCCAGAGTATATTCTAGATGTCAGGTACCCCTTGATTCCAGCAATATGCCAACATCCCAGGCCAAGAGATTTCAAGCCCAGGAGTCAAGCCCATGAGCCCCAGAACCAAGATTCCAAGGAATATGCCGATACCAGGGCATCCCTATTTTCAGGGCCCAAAGCCCATGCACCAATCCCAATGTGGCCGGCCCCTTGCTTCCCCTTGAAGCCCACACACCAATAAGAAAAGGCATCCAAGAGTTTGACCAAGTCCAAGGAGGAAGAAGGAGTTCCATTCACTTAAGGAAAACTAGTTTTATTTTATTTCAAAGTGTATTCTCCTAAGCAAACTTGTATTCCCTCTCCCTCTCTACTTTGTATTCCTATCCTAACTAGGAGAGGACTTAGGGAACATCTATAAATACCCCACCCCTCCCCCCCCCCTCTTGTAAGTAATCTTTATTCATGATATCAAAACTCTGGTGATTTTTATTTTAGATTGTTCTTGTGTTACTTTATTCTTGTGTTGAGGTGTGAGTGTCCTTGAGTGCCCTAGTCCTCCAAGCCCTAGCTGACCAAGCTTGCTGCCTTCAAGCCCTAAGATTCCAAGGAAAAGGAAGCCCTAGGCCACCAAAGCTTAGCATCTTTCTTCCACCTTCAAGCCGCCCACATCCAAAACCCTAATCTCTTCCTTTCTAACCCTAGTTCCATAATTCCACTTTTTATTTGTTCTCTAACTAATCCTCTGATGCTTACAGGATCCCTGTGGTATTCACCTCCAAGGAGGAGGCCCTTTTTGCCTCTAGGATCGATCCCAGATAGCTGACTAATTCGAGGTCTAAAGGCTTGTCTTCCAGGTACCAATTTAGAGTGCTGTGCGATCTCTTCATCGATCGGATCTTCAAATCCCTACCTGGTACAATCCTTCCCCCTCCTAACTTCTGATTTGTTGAAGGTATGCTATCCTAAACTGGGGGTTTCTCAATCTCCAAGATCCTATCTTTTATTATTTTTCATGAGTCCTTATATGGGTATAATGATTCTTGGCATTACTAGTTTCCGATATACTTTACTTGATTTTTGGGTTATTAGCCTACAAATTAAATTCTAAAAAATAATACAAAAAAAATTAGTTTCTATTTTTCCTACCATCATGGTAGCCTTAGGATCGTCCTGAATCACAAAAAGAAAAAAATAGATTAAAGAGAGCAATGTTTTTTTTTTATTTTTAATGGTTTTGTTCCTGAAAGAAAGCAAGATTAGGTTAGGGTTTTCATGTAACAGTTAGAGTTCTACCCACATACTAGAAACTATCAAAGAAATAAAGAAAAAGTATCCTAGGATTAAGAAATCCTATTAGGAACATGTTCAACCTCAAAAAAATCAAACAAAGAGAGAAGGGGATTGGGTTTTAAATACTAGGCAATGATGACTTGTTGTTGAAGAAGGGATTGCTCCTCTTAGATCAGTTACTAGATGACGAAGTAGCTTTCCCGTGGATCCACTGGCTTTTTATTAGATGACTTTGAGGGCAAGGAGGACTTCATCCAAGGTGTGTTTCTCCTGAGGGATCCTGCAAATGTCAAAGGTTAGGGCTTAGGAAGATGGGAAAAATATAAGATGGAATATTGGAGGAGAAGGAGAAGTGGGAGGATCGCCGAGGCTGATCGATGGCCTGGTAGGAGATGAAGATGCCTGGCTTGATGGGGCTGCCTGGAGATGAACTTGGTGGCTTGGATGCTGGAAGAGGATGCTTAGAACTCTGAAGATGGCTACCTGGAAGAGGAGTGGGGCAGCCTAGGGTTTGGTGGAGGTTGGTGTGGGCGGCCAAGAAGAAGAAGATGAGGGGCATCCTAGATGGGAGATGAGAGGGGGCGGCCAAGATGATTGGAGATGGGGCAGCTAGGGTTTGATTACATGAAGAGAGAACGGGGTGGCTAGGGTTTGTAAGAGTGCTAGGGTTTGAAAGATAACTGGGCCTCACACCCACTCCCTCACGGAGGTCAATGTTCTTAAAGAACAAAGGCAATTGGAAGAAAAGAAACTCGAATTTTCATTCATCAAAAGTTATTCATACAAAAGGGAGGGGGTGGGTATTTATAGGTTTACCCAGGTCCCTGGACTCCCTAACAAATTGAGACTACATAACTTGAGGGCCAAGAAAACAAAACTTGAGGGCCAAGAAAACTCTCTTGGGCTTTAGGCAGCAACTCCATGCTCTTGGGCGGCCTCTTAGTGGGCTTGGGCGCATGAACTCCAGGGGTGTAGGTTGATTTGGGGTGCCAACTTCCTTGGACTCTGGACTGGGGTGCTGGGCTGGAGAGGGTGCCAACTTGATGGACTTGGCGGCATGAAAGGGCCCAGGCACTGGTGATGCAGAACGAAAAGAGATGATGCGATGTGGAAGTAAATTAAAATTAATGTATTTATTTATTTTTTTTTATATATATATTTTCAGAAGTTGGCTTTGACTCAAAGGAAAGTTAAACTAAATTGAAAGAAACTATATAATAATTGAAAGCACAATTCAAAGAAACTAGATTATCATAGTAGTTCAGAAGTAAAGGATCGCTGGGGGTTGAGAAACTCCCAGACCTAGGGTTTCGCTCTGAACTTTCAACAGGACAGAAATAAAGAGAAGGAAAGCGTTATGTACCAGGCAGTGATCTTCACAGAGTTTGGTGGAAGGACTCTCTCGAGCAGATTGTTGGATCCTCGGATTCGGATATCTTCGCAATGGATCCTCCAATACTAGCCCTTTGGCAGAGTTGGCTTCTCCTGAACTCAGGATCTGGGAAAGAAGAAGAACAAGTTAAGGAACCAGATACTCAAAGAAAGGATTTACCAGATAAGAAGGACTTAAAAAAAATTGATGTTGCTGAAATCCTGATTCTCCTGGATGCTGATCTGACTTCCTCTGGGATTTGCTCTGTATTCGAAGTAGCCGATCTGGACCTGGATGTTGGTGGTCGGCCTCTACTTGGAAGGGAGGGGCTGTGAGATGATGAGGTAGATTAGGGTTTGGATGATTGGTGGAATGAAGAAGATGATGGGTGGCTAGGGTTTGGAATTGAAGTGGCTAACCTAGGATTTTGGTAGGATTTTGGGGTTGGAGATCTCACACCTCCTCAAGGTTCCTAGGGAACCCGGATTTACTCCCTCACGGAGCTCAACACCTGAACACAAGTGCGGAAGAGAGAAACACAAAGTTCCTCACAAAGAAATTGATTTCATTCATCATTAAATTCAAGAGTTACATAGAGTTGAATATATAGACATAACAAAGAAATAAAATTTTATACATTTCCCATGTGGGACTAATAGGACTAACCCATACTTTAGGCATCAAATTCTCTTCCCAAGACTCCTTCCATGAGTGGGCAGCCTAAAAACTCCAAGAAAACTTGAAAATCAGCTCCAAATGGCAGGTTATGGGGGTGTCTCCTAGTATCTCTCCATGAATCAAGGATTTTCCCTTCATGGTTTAGCTCATTTGGACACCTCCTAGTCTTGCTCCACAAGTTTAGGCTTCTTCCTTTCATGGCTTTGGCACTTTTGGAAACTTTTGGGAACCTCCTTGAATTCCTCCCCAAGACATGCTCTCTTCCCTTTTATAACTTGGGTTTTTATGGAACATTGTGGGGCACCTCCTTGATCCTCTCTTCAAGAAAAATTCTTGCCATCCTGGCTTGGGTTTATCTGGAAAGAAATTGGCTCCTCCTTGGATTGAGGTATCTTGATGGATTTCTCTCCCAAGTGGTGCAAGAAAAAAAAGGAACTTACTTCTTGTGGTGTAGGGACCAAAGACACTGGATGGAGATGTGGCACCTCCTGGACTCTGGTGTGTGGCTAGGAGTGTGGCGCCCACTTGCTTGGGCCTTGGAGAAAAAATGTGGCACCCTGGACCTTGACTTGACTGAAAAAAAAAAGTGGCACCAACCTGGAGAAGACCTAGACCACTACTAGGACTTGTACTGAGTCAACATGACTCAACAAAATTTAAATTGCAAGGAAATACAGACTCAAGACTAAAATTGAGTTGACCAAGTCAACCCTTATTACAAAACCAGAAAATCCTAATTCTTCGGGCAAGGTCAATCAGAGATCCAGATGGAGCCCTGAAGTCTTCTTCTGAGTCTGGTGCCCGCACCAACTAGGGAGCTTGGGGCGCCACTGCTGGTGGACTTGAGTAGGGGCCTGGTGAATCTCCTGGTCTAGTGACTCTCCTCTTGACTTAATTTGAATAAAATAAATGGACTCAACTGAATTGACTAAACAGGACTCAATGGACTTAGTGAGTCTAATTGACTTACTTTATTATAGGACTCAATGTCTACAGACTCAATGTACTTAGTAAAAAATTTGACCAACTTTCCAACACATGACTCAAAGATCTTCATGGAACCTTGAAATTCTTGTTTGCTCTTGATGTCATCATCACACTTCCTCTCTTCAATCATTTTGTACCACTCAAAATATTGGTCCATATCTCCTTCCTAATCTATATAAACCTTAGGGTCAAGGCTACCATCAAAAGTAGATGCTTCTAACCTAATGTTCCTAATGGCTCTCTCATCCTGGTCTATGAAATCATGATTTGGTCTTTTATGGTTAGGCTCCTAGATTGGGTCATGGAGTGGGGCTCTCCTAGGGTTGGGATGTGTGGGCAAAGGTGACTCTAAATCAAGTTCGATATGGGACTCTTGGGTTCTCTCTAGGTTTCCTAAACGATCTTCTATCTAATTAAACCTATTACTCATTAGGGCAAACTATTCAATCATGGTCTTCAACAAGGTTTCAAGATTGGGTTCCATGGTTAAACTGGGTTGGGGTTGAGACTGATGGTATTAGGCTCCTAATCTAATGGTCATGCAATCAAGCACACAAACCATTCTAGGATTTGCTAGACCTAGTAGCTCAAGTAGAATGAGTCATCTCAACTTATAACCAATTCAACGATTACCCTTTCTGCTAGCCAGGTAAGAGGATGGAGTGTAGGAGGCTCCCCCTGCTCTCACAGGGTCCTAATTAAGTAACCACAGCTTGATGGGGACCCGAGACCTAGCCACCTTAACAGCCACGAAGAGCCCCAGTCACAGCAAGCATCATCCATCCTATTAGGCATCCCAAGATCTTCATGATATCATCCAAGCCCAACAAGGAATTAAATCAGCCCCACATGGAAGTTGTTGACTGCCCAAGAAATGATGGAAGAAACCTATATGGCATCCAGGCAGATCGAGCAGCATATGGGCACCCTTCCTCTCTCCCTTGTTTCATGAGATTTTTTTCTTACACCGCCCACCTGTTATGGAAGCTATGTGGCACCTCCCTTTCATGCCAATCCACCCACATGGCAACATGTTTCTGCCCTCCCCTTCTTGCTCTTCATTCCATGTAATCCAAAGGCTAGGGTCAATTATAAAAGGACCCCTCTTCATGTATGAAAAAATATAATAATGATGAAAAAATTTTAGAAAAGAGATTCTTCATTTGCTCTGCGTGGAGAGGGTGAGAGGCCCACTTATTGATCCGTAAGGAGAGCATAAGAGGTACAAAATAATCGCTCCATAAGGAGAGCACGAGAGGTGCATCTCCACACATGTTGCTTCGCATCATATCTAGTTATCCCCTTCCTTTGATCCATCTTCTTTACCGCCCTCATGTCCTTTGAGACTTATCCTAACAGCTCCATGTAGCGAGATGGGTGAGATGCCCTGAGGTTAGAACTCTCTCCGTGAGTGTGAGTCCCAAAGTCCATGAGATTCCAAACTTTTATCTTCCATCTCCATTGTTTCTTTCACCACCTCTTTAGAAAATATATATATATAAATCTAGTGGTACCCTAATCTCTGGAGACTTCTCAGCTCACCAACAGTCCTACCCTTCATCCCGTCCCCCATCACAGCACCGCTTAGGGCATTTGCCACTAGACCTCTAGCCTAGACACCAGTTTCTGGAAATAAGTGAAGGATTGGGTGCACTAGCTTTCTCACAAAACCATGAACTAGACCTTTTGGTGTCCCTAGATCAATTAGGTTGCTACTCAGTTTTACTTAAGGCTTGGGCTTGAATGTAGGGTGGTTGTTTTGGGCCAAGAAAAGCTGATAAAATCCTTTCCTTATCTGACATAGTAGAATTGCCCTTAGATTGACTTAATCAGTCATGCACGCACATGAAACCCTAATGCAACATGAAACTAAAAATCAAAAAATTATATAAAATAAAATAAAAAAAAATTTCTATGTTTTATGCAGATGGAAGATTTAATGAAGATTAGTTTCAGTTTAAATAAGTACAAGAAAATTAAGTTTGGAAGGTTTTAATGTAAGCTAAGTTTCAGCCCTAAACTAGGTGTGCAGAATTTCAACAAGTAGAGTTTTTAGGGTTTTCTTTTGCAGATTTTTTTTCCACTTTTCAGATCTGAAATTAGCAGAAAATTGTAGAGATTAAAGAAGATGAATTATGTGTTTAATGGGTGCAAAATATTGATGCAAATCTGAGGGTTTTAGTGGAAGTAATCCCTAGGGTTTTTGACTAGTGTGCAGATTTTAGCATGTAGAATTTTTAACTACTATGCAAAAACATGTCCTAATCCTACTATGATACCAAACTGATGCGGGATGCAAGCATGCTAGAGATGAACATAAGAGAATTGCAGATTAAAGAGAGCAATGATTTCAATTTTTTTTTAATCAGGTTTTGTTCCCGAAAAAGATTAAGAACTAGCTGGGATTTCAAATAAAGACTAGAAATTAGATACCCGCAGACTAAAACCTAACAAAGTAATAGAAAAAAGGATCCTAGGGTTAAGAAACCACTATTAGGAACATGCTCAATCTCTATAACTCAGACAAAGAGAGAAGAGAAGGGTTTTGATTACCTAGCAATGATGTTATTTTTATTGTAGAAGGGATCACACCTCTCAGATCGGTGCCTGGATGATGAAGCCTCGTTCCCGTGGATGTGCCAGCTTTTTATCAGCTAGTTTTGGGGGCAAGGAAGACCTCTTCCAACGATCATTTCACCTGAGGGATCCTGCAAACACCATGGGTTAAGGTTGTAGATGATACGAAAAATAATAAACAGGAATTGGGAAGTAGAGGAGAGGCAGGAGGGCACTGGATGCTGCTTGGCAGCCGGGTTGATGGTGGACACCTCGGCTCCTAAATTTGGTGACCTGGAGGTTGAAGGCGCCTAGAGGATGGAGCTAGCGGCCTGGGGTTTGGAAGGCTTGAAGGTTGGCGACCTGGGGTGGAAGTGGGATGCCTGGATGCTGGGATTTGGAGGATGGAAGGGGTCGGCCAAGGGGAAGATGAAGGGACGGCCTAGGGGTTGGAATATGATGGGCGGCCTAAGGTTAGGGAGATGGGAGGATGGAGCGGCTAGGGTTTGGAATTGGAAGAAAGTAAGTTGATTGGTTGGGCCTCACACCCTCTCTCTCACGGAGCATCAATGCTAAAAAAAGCACAAAAATTGGACAAGAATATTTTGTTTCATTCACTCAATAATTCATTATGATTACAAGAGGGGGGGAGGGGTTATTTATAGATTACCCAGTCTCCCTGTCATAGTTGGATTACAAGTTTGTGTCAAAGTTGGAGTACAAAGTTTGATTGAAATAAGGAGACTTGACTCCTAGTTGAACTTGGACATCAACTCCTTATTGGACTTGGAAAGGCTTGGCTCCTCTTGGGCTTGGGATGCTTGGGCTTGTGGACTTGGCCTGGGGTGCCACTCCTTGTTGGGTTAGGAGGGGCACCAACTGCTATGGGCCTGGGAGAGGGTGCCAACTGCTGTGGGCTTGGGAGCCTGGGTGTCAACTCCTCTTGGGTGGCATGAAAGGGCCAAGCGCATGGGCTGTGGCTGGAGTAGGGGCCCAGGCACATGAATGGGGACCAGGGGTGGTGCATGAAGCCTACTTCAGTAGGGGCTTGGTTATTCTCCTCTTGAAATTGACTTTAATGAAAAAAGTCAAAATTACAAAACTCGATTGAACTAACTTACTGGACTAAGAAACAAATGGACCCATTTGCTTGGACTGAAACAAAGGAGACTTAATTGACTTGATTTATTATAGGACTCAATCTTTATTACAGGACCCAATGTCTAATCAGAAATCCATAAAGGGCCCGGTAATCTTTATCTGATCTTGGTGCCCGCACCATCCACCCCATTCGATGAATGCATGCCGGAGGTCCCCTACCTACATCTCATCCTCGATCGATGGAAGCTTGCCCAAGCTCTGCCTCCAACATCATCCATCATGGCATCTATAACCTCCATAGCTTGTGACTCACCATCCTCATTAGCACTCTCTTAAACATAGCCCCTGGCCTCTTCCAAGCTAGCCATGAGGGCTCCTGCATCTTCTTCTTCCAAGCTATTTTCAACCTTGATGGCTGGCTGACAAATGCCTCAATTGCAATGGTTTAGGCTGGATCGATGACCGCTCCATCTTCAACCTCAGTGACATCATCGATGACCACCTTGGCCATGAGAAGACTCCTCCAGCTCATTGGTTGGCTTGGTGACCACCTTGAAAAGTCTTGTGGCATCGTTAACTAGGTCAGTGATCGCCTCGGCCATGGAAATGCCTTGTCATGCTTTCACCTAAGCCCCATGTGTGGTTCGGTCCTGCCTAGTGTTGGGTTTCGGTGGCACAGCAGAAGAATGGATTTCAATTTTTTTCATTTTGAAACTCCAACAATTAGAAACCCTAAGCCCAATGATCACTTATTCATTGCAATTAACAAGTCACTCAAATAAGGTATGGAAAAATACCTAGAATTCTAATTCCTCCTTTCCACTAGGCACACAAGTGCATGCCCTCCAGAGATGATCTACAAGAATTGAATCTAGGAACCACTCCTTAGTAGGTTGCTTAATCCACTGGGACTCTTCTAATGGCCTTTCTTCCTTTGGCAACCTCTCCTTCCTTGCTCAAACCTTTGCTCTCCAATAGAACACTCTGAGCCCTCTCCAAAATCTTTTTTTACTCTCTTTATCACTTCCTAATTCTTTTCCTAAACCCTTTATTGGGGAACCAAGGAAACGGGAATCGTGTGGCACGGCCCGAGACATGCAATTTAAAAACTTTTTCTAGATTACATGATGCAGCAGAAGCAGATAAAAAATTTATCTAAGAATGTTAATCTAATTAACATATGTTCCCTATGCAGATCTTGATGCATAAATAGAATAATGTATGTATGAAATCAAGCATCCATTGAATGAAAATCAGAACTATTCTAGATTCACACAATGATGCAACAAATTATAATATGTCAAACATATAATCCAAAGACGTACCTCAGTGGCGATCACCAAGGACTGCTCCAATCACTGGGAAGAGCTCCAGCTCTACGAGCAGCACACCCATACTACCTCTACAGGTGGTTCACCGGGTAGAGGGATTCCTTCTCCTCCTTCGAGGTGCTAGCCCCACCGGAAACACTGATGGTAGCTGTAGACTCGATCTTCAACTCCTTGAAGGACTGAGGACTTCGTCTTTAACTCCTTGAAGAACCTATTACTAAAGCGGTGCTGGAACAAAGACCATGGACCCTCCCAGTTCTCTCTGTCCCAAACCTTCAATAGAAGGTAGCACACAAGAATCCCTCCCAAAACTCAAACCCCACTCTATCCCAGAGTTCAAATCTCACAATCCCTTAAGGATCAAGCAAGATCTCTAACCAAGGAATATGGCAGAGTTTGGACCTTGATCCAAATCTGGAGAGTGGAACCTTGAACGTGAACTATTCACCTTCTTTAGCCCTGCTTTTATAACAGCAACCCCTGAAACCATTAAGAGGGTCTAATGAGAGATTAGTGGGGAGTTTTTGAGTCTTTAGAGATTCCAAGCAGGTTATGAAAACCTTTGGAATTCAGCAACACAAACAGTAAAAACTCGAAATGCCCATCATTAAACCCCATAACCATTACAGCATTTAATGAAGCATTCTCGAATTTCAATGGTCCGTCAAACAAGTCGACTTGACTGTTTGAATCGGCTCACTACGAGTCGACTCATCCAGATGAGTCGGCTCAAACACAAGTTTGACAACACCTTGTCAAACGAGTCTAGAAAGATTCCCAATCATTCACATGCCAACAAATCAAGAAGAAACTCCACGGTGTGTGATCTCGTAGGTTCAAACACTAAACCGGTAACATAGGACCATTTCCAATACCAGCCAAAGTCGCCATCTAGTAATGACACCCGGCATCTGGATAGGTTAAAGGTTGCAGAGCAACATGAACCTATCGAATATGAAATATCAGTGAACTTTTTCCTTTGATCTCCTAATGCTCCGGATGGCTTAGGGTTAAACTGCCCAACCCTAATCAGTCCATCTCAATATGTCTCAAACAAAGAATCCTTGTAACTCCTTACAAGAAATGCCCTGGCCAAGGTCTTTCTCAATTGAGGCATATTAAGCATTCAATCCAAACCATTTCGAGAGATCATTCCTATCTCAATCCTACTACTACTACACAAGTACTTGACTATACCCAGCAACCTTCCATCACCAGATTAGAAATCCGGGTAGTCCAGCACCTAAGCATATGAGTTGCTCGCAAGCTACCATAGTGATCTCAAGTCAGAAGAATAATTCATGTCCACATTCTAATGCAAAATTTTTCTTTGGCAGAAAGAGAATATCGCATGTGAGTCATGTTCAGTGAAGTGTCAAACATAACACTTGATGTCATGCCAGCATCTCCATGCTACTTAGTTAAGAGGACAACCAATAGATATGACATCAATGACCTACTCTCGATACACCATCCTCATGAAGTAGCGTATCCTTTGGTCGCGAACCAGTTTATGAATTACATGACGTAGCCTCTCTACATCGCATACAAGGTAGCTCAAAGGACATCATCACATAAGAGTTCAATTAGGAAGATAACATGTGATAAACAACAAGAATAAACCTTTTATTTAATTCAATAATTCATATACATATACATGAGTCGCACAACCATCTTCAGCCTAGATGATTGGCTTTAGAACATAATTCCCAACAACTCTCACCTGGACTAAAGCCAATCGAAATAGAATCTAATTTCCATCTTCCATTTGCAGTCATCGAACTCTTATATTCTAATGATTTTAGTAAAGGGATCAGCCAAGTTCTCCTTACCATCGATCTTCAGAAGCTCGATGTCACCTCGTTCAATAATCTCCGAGACGAGGTGATAACGATGCAGAATATGCTTGGTCCGCTAACGTGACTTCGGCTCTTTGGCTTAAGCTATGGCTCCAATGATGTCACAATATACTGGAGTAGGACCATCTAAGGAAGGTTCCACTCCCAGCTCGCCTAGGAATTTTTGCAACCACATAGCCTCCTTTGTTATATCTGATGCTGCAATATACTCTACCTTGCAAATAGAATCAGCCACTATATGCTGTTTGGAACTTTTCCAGTAGACAGCTCCACCATTAAGGGTAAATACAAAACTAGATACACTCTTGCTATCATCTCTATCTAACTAAAAACTGGAGTAGTGTACCCCATAAGTTTTAAGTCAGAATCTCCATAAATAAGCCATTGGTCCTTAGTATTTCTCAAATACTTAAGGATGTTCTTAACAACTTTCCAATAAGCTTCACTTGGGTCAGACTGGTATCTGCTTACTACCCCTAGTGAGTATGCCATGTCAGGTCCAGTACATAGCATAGCATACATAATAGAACCCACCGTCAAAGTATATGGAATCCTACTCAACTCTCTTTCCTCAGGAGTTGTCGTACAATCCTTCTTGGAAAGAATAATTCCATAACCTATCGGAAGATAGCCTCTTTTAGAATTTTTCATGCTGAATCACTTTAACACAGTGTCTATGTACGTAGATTGGGACACTACCAAAGCCTCTAGATCTATCTCTATAGATCTTCATACCCATTATGTATGAGGCTTCATCCAAGTCTTTCATAGAAAATTGAGATGAAAGCCAGACTGGTGCGGGCACCAGGATCAGACAACGATTGCTGGGCCCAATCTGGTTTACTTATTAGGATTTCTGAGTCCTGTAGTCCTTAATAATATGTCACTTGAGTCTTGTAATACAAGTGAGCCAATTGAGTCCTGCAATAAAGTGGACATGTGCATCCATGTAAGTCCAGTTGAGTTCTTTGTCCAGTTGAGTTTAGTTCCAAGTCAAGAGTCCTGAAATTTTGATTTCATCCAAGAGGAGAGTCACCAAGAGTCACCAAGCCCCTTTACCAGAGCAAGAGATCAAGTACCTGGGCCCCTACTCTGGCCCCCAATCTTGGCACCCAAGAGGTGGGCCTTCATGCTACCAAGCCTAATGTAGGCGCCCCTCCAGATGGCACCCTTCTTCAGCCTACCACCCTGCCAGGTCCACACCAGCTGGCACCCTCCCTCAAGCCCAAGATGCCCTAGCCCATCAAAAGAAGGTGCCCCATCCCAGGCCTTGCCGCCCCCCCAAGGTTTCATGATTGGCACCCCAGTCCAAGCCCTTTAAAGCTGGCACCCCAGCCCAAGAAGAAAGCCTGCAGCTGATAAAGTCCACCAGGGTTTTCTTGGCCCTCGAGCAATGTAATTCTAATTTGTTTTGGAGTCCAGGGACCTAGGTAACTCTATAAATATCCACCCCTCACCTCTTGGATGAGTATCTCTTTTCATGAATACAAACTTTTGATTAACTAGTTTAATCATTCCTCCTTGGAGTGTGTCTGAGACTCGTGGTTACGTTGTGTGTGTGCAGACCCTAGCTACCCTTGCTACTCTCTCTCCTCCCTCAAACCCTAGCTACCCTAGCCTTCTTCCTTCAAACCCTAAGTCACCCAACACCAAGCCCTCCAGGCCGCCACCTATCTTCCATCTTCCATCCAACCCGCCAACATCCAAGTGCTCCAAGCCTTAGCTACCCCTTCCATCTCCCTTCCAAGCAATCCCTGGCATCCAGGCCACCAAGCACTCCATCCAAGGTGCCCCTCCCTCCTGCTAGGCTGCCTCTCATCCAAGCCAGGTGTCCTCTTCCCCAAGTAGGCCACCAACATCTACAACAGCCCTCTCTTTTCCTCTTCCATCAACTTTCCTATTTCTTATTTTTCTTGACCTTCGTGAATCTAACCCGTGATGTGTGCAGGATCCTTCTGGCGACCACCTCCGAGGAAGAAGCCTTCTTTGCCTCCTAGACCAACTGAAGAAAAGTTGGCTGATTCACAGGGCAGACGACTGATCATCCAGGCACCAATCCAAAGCGTTGAGCGACCCCGTCTACGACAGGATCAAACATCGTTGCTAGGTAAATACCCAAACCCTTTCCTAAGTTCTAAATTTTGAAGGTAAAACTATCCTAACCAGGGGTTTCTCAATCCTCGAGGTCTTGCCTTTTTTTGTTATTCTACATGATTCTAACTGCGGGTATAGTAGACTTGTTATTATCTTTTCCTGCTGAACTTTGCTATTTTTTAGGACTTTAGCCTCTGAATTAAATCTTAAAAAAATAAAAAAAATTAGTTTACTATTTTTCTGCATACATATCATCTCTAGAATTATCCCGCATCACAGAACTTTATTCTTTGTAATGCTGGAATGTCATTCCCGATTAGAAGAATGTCATCAACATACAAAATAAGAAATACAACTACAGAACCATTTGCCTATTTATATATACAAGGTTCCTCTCCATTCCTAACGAAGCCATACGTCTTGATACACTTATCAAAGCACATGTTCCAACTCCGAGAAGCTTGCTTCAGTCCATAGATGGACCTCAGAAGCTTGCACACTTTAGACTCATCTATTGATGTGAACCCTTCAGGCTGCATCATATATACCTCCTCTTCCAGCTCACCATTTAAGAAAGCTGTTCGGACATCCATTTGCCAGATTTCATAATCTAAATATGCTACTATAGCAAGCATAATCCGAATGGACTTGAGCATTTCCATAGGGAAGAATGTCTCATCATAGTCAATACCATAATGCTGACAATACCCCTTGGCAACCAAATGGGCTTTATAGGTCTCCACCTGCCCATCTACGCCCTGCTTCCGCTTAAAGATCCATTTGCACCCAATGGATTTTATCCCTTTAGGTGGATTAACCAATGTCCATACATTATTGATTTCCATGAATTCCACTTTTGATTTCATAGCTCTCAGCCATGACTTAGAATCAGACCTTGAAATTAAATCCATGTAGGTGATCGGATCCTCGTTGTTCTCATAGAGTTCAACAGGATCACCGTCCTGGACCAAGAAACCGTAGTATCTATCCAATTGATATGGTACTCTACTAGATCTCCTTAATGGTTGTACAATGGGCTCTAGATCTGATCTAATCAAATCTGGTTCTATAGTGGCCTTAGAGTGAGAATGTTCTTCTATCTATTGAACTTCCTCAAGTTCAACCTCAGTAGCTTGAGTGCCTTCACCAAAGTACTCCCTTTCTAAAAAGGTTGCTCTAAGACTGACGAACAACTTTTGTTCCTCAGGTAGATAGAAATAATTTCCTTTGGTTTATTTAGGATATCCAACAAAAAGACACTTATCAAACTTAGGTCCTAGCTTATCCATCTCCAAACGTCTGACATAAGCTAGACACCCCCAAACTCGAAGGTGAGAAAGAGTTGGCTTACGTCCAGTCCACATCTCATATAGTATTTTATCAATGGACTTACTTGGAACCATATTCAGAAGGTAGGACACTGACTCAGGAGCAAGTCCCTAAAAGAATTTAGACAAACTAGCTGAGCCCATCATGGATCAAACCATGTCCAACAAAGTTTGATTCCTCCTTTCAGACACATTGTTTAACTAACGCATCCTCGGAGGAGTCCACTGAGAGAGAATTCCATTCTCCTCAAGATAAATCAGAAACTTACTAAAAAGATATTCACCACCTTGATCTGATCGAAGAGTTTTAATAAACTTCCCGGTTTATTTTTCAACTTCATTATGATAACGTTTGAACATTTCAAACGATTCAAATTTATGTCTCATGAGGTAGACATAACCGTATCTCGAAAGATCATCTGTAAACATTATGAAATAACTATATCCACCTCTTGCACTGATATTTATAGGTCTACATACATCAGTATGTACTAAACTTAGAATATCACTGGCTCTTCACCCTTTCCAGTAAAAGATGACTTGATCATTTTTCCAAGAAAATAGGATTCACGGGATGGTAAAGATTCACTCTCAGTGATATCTAGGAGACCTTCTCCCACCAACTTATTTATCCTATTCTTCTTTATATGACCTAGCCTACGGTGCCAAAGATAAGTATCATTGACTTTATCTAACCTAGGGCATTTATTAGCAGTGTACAATATAGTAACAGGCTGTGATAGTACATATACGCAATTCTTCACTTGTCCAAACATCACATTAGAACCATTTAATGTGATTTTGCAAATATCATTCTTTATAGATAATTCATAACTATCTTTGGCCAACAGGCCTACGAAATGATATTCACCAAAAAGGAAGGACAAAAATGACAGTCATTAAGAATGACAGTACGAGACTCGAAATACAAAGAAATAGTTTCCAATGCCAGAACTGGAGCTTGACTTCCATTTCCAACGTTCAAAAACCTTTCACCGCTTCTGAATCTCCTACTAACTTGAAGTCTCTACAAAGAATTGCAAATATGGTAAGGACTTTCATTATTCAATACCCAGCTAGTAGTATCACAAACAAAGAAACTACAAGAATTTATCATATAAATACCTTAACCAGCAACACCTCGTTGCTTTCCCTTCCTTGGCCTGCTCAGGTTCAGAGTAGCAAGGTAAGCATAATAGTTCTACTTTAGGTGACCTAGCTTCTTGCAAAAGAAGCACTCTGCTTTACTCTTATCAGTATTTACCCTCTTAGTCTGACTAGGTTGACACTTTGCACCTTCTTATTATTTTTCTTCTTCTTCCCTTTCCCGAAGGGATGACATCCTACTCCAGAACCTCCCACCAGATTTACTAACCCCTTGTTGAGGTTGTGGTCTCTCTCATAAGTCTGCAATAACCCTAACATCTCATGATAGTTTACTACAGGCCTATTCATTCTAAAATTATCAAGAAAGACCTGGTAGGAAGAGGGCAAAAAATTTAGTATCGCATCCTTGCCGAGCTGCTCATGTAAAGGACATCTAAGTTTGCCCAAATGCTCAAATAACTCAATCATGTACATTACATGATCAGTCATCGAAGCTCCATCATGCATATGTGTGTTATAGAAGGAGCGGTATCTCTTCATATCATCCGAAGTGCCAAAAGACTCCTTCAACCTTTGAAGAATCTCTTCTGGCTGGGCCTACTCAAATTTATGACTGAACTTGTCATTCATCACAACCAACATAATGCAATGCACCATGGTGCGGTCAGAGATCCACTTCTGGTAAGTGTCCCTGACGGTGCCATGAGCATTGGGGGTTGGGATCTTTGGTGCCGAATCGGTTATCACGTAGAGAATCCGCTCGTGCTCTAGGACTATCCTATGTTTTTGATACCAGCTATCGAAATTGGGTCCAGAAAGTTTGTCATTATCTAATAATGACCAGAGCGATAAAGTGGTCGACATTATCTGAAAAAGGAGAACAAGACCTTTTAGTATATGAATAATTTTAAACAGCCTAAAGACATGGGTTTTAGTCTAAAGGTTTCTCCCACTATTTTATTCAGACTGGTAGCCTCTACACTCCAATATGAAGAATAACATTTATCCTTTAACAGGTACTAGGATCCAATAGACTACATATGAGCCCGACTTTGGTCAGCCAACCCAGATGCATCTAAAGGTAGGTACAATACCAATTGCTTCTCCAAGCAATTCTTAATATTTATTTTGCCCCAAGGGTCCTAACAGTCAGCCTTTGGGCCTCCTATTGAAGGTCCTAGTTAGGTCCAACTATTAACATGATCGAATTCAATGCTTCTAACTAACTCATGATCATACTCGACTTTGGCCGATCCACCTGACCACATGTTAAGATAGTTGCACTGAGCCATCATATGTTGAATGGCAACCCCACTCGCCTGATAACCACCCGTTCTTTTGAACTACTGATGATCACCCAACTTATGGACTCATGACCAATCCAACTTGATGGGAGGCTAAGACTTACGTTATCACAAAACTTAGTCTTTTTATGGATCTAAAAATTTAGAGGATTTCAATCTTTGTGACATATAAAAAGAATACATGGACCTTGATCAAGAAAACTCCCACCAAATACTTAGAGGGTTTCTAGATCAATTTGGTCGATGGGCACCTATAAACTAGTGAGACAGATTAACCTTAGTTGACATGGGTCAATTCAAATCAATAGATAATCTAATCAAATCTGGTTCACCACATTAGCCAAGTAAGTAAGATTAAGGGATGGGTAAAGCCAAGTAAGCCTCCTACCTTAGACACCAACCATGAGTTGGCCAAGTAAGAGTTAGCCCTGAAGAACCTTGATAATCACTGTCAGACTTACCTTAGACACAAGTAGTTTACCAGACTCAATCAGACTAACCTAAAGACCCGGGCTCACCATGAAGCCATGAATCAAGTCCATTTAGATGTATGGACTAATCTAACTAACTATTAGAAAGATCTATAGATGAGAGACCTAATTCAACTTTTGATTAGTCTTTTCTCTATTTAATCCATTCATCTAAACCTAGGTCTAACCCATTTAAGGACCCAATTATAGCTAACCCAATCAACCCATGGTTTATCAATCATGACCTAAGATTAGAATCATATCCTAATCTTAAAAATATACAACTTAATTCCCAATTAAGTGTATATCACACTAATTGAAATATTTTCAATTAAACCATGTTTTGAAACATTTTCAAAATCAAGTGAAACAATTTCATAAAGATCTGAAGCTTAAATTTACTATTTCATGGTTTTTTGGTCGAGTCGACTCTTGCAGGTCGAGTCAACTCATCCAGAATACAAAAATAAATAGAATGAACTATCTGCATAATTGAGATGACTCGAGCAGGGGTCGAGTCAGCTCGGTTCAACAGAGCAGAAATAGTAACTTCAAATTTCAGTCATTTCCACTTGAACTCTTCAAAGTTTTAAATCATACATCTTTTAGATCTTATCTAAACATAGTTATGATCTATTAATGATAGATTAAAACCATTTTAATCCATCAAATTCCTTCACTTTCTTCTTCATAAGGTTATGATGCAGCGGCACCCCTACACGTCATAGGAGACCCCTTGGAATGGGAAAGGATGGTCTTTAAACCATGCTTCTTTCCTATGACTGGACGGTCATGGTGAATCCATCTTAATCCAAGTACTTTATGAAGAAAATAATCTGATTTCATACAAAAACATTAAACTACATGTACATCTAACCTAGACGCTTTGATACCACTATTGGGGAACCAAGGAAATGGGAACCATGTGGCACGGCCCGAGACATTCAATTTAAAAACTTTTCTAGATTACATGATACAGCAGAAGCAGAAAAACAATTTATCTAAGCCTGTTAATCTAATTAGCACAGGTTCCCTATGCAGATCTTGATGCATATATAGAATAATGTATGCATGAAATCAAGCATCCATTGAATGAAAATCAGAACTATTCTAAATTCACACAATGATGCAACAGATAATAATATGTCAAACATATAATCTAAAGGTGTACCTCAGTGACGATCACTAGGGACTTCTCCAATCACTGGGAAGAGCTCTGGCTCTGTGAGCAGCACACGCGTACTTGATGCAGGACAGAGATCGGGGATGGATCACTGGCAAGCATAGAAGTCACCAGAGATTAGGGTTTGCAGGGAAGAAGAAAGAGAGGGCGAAGGATAACTGGGGTTCACACAGATTCCCCATTGAGGACAAGCACACAGCAAAGGGCTCACATAGATGCCCTAGGGATCACACAGAAACCCTGAAAAGTTCACATAGAACTAAAGAAATATTCCTTCATCATTCATTGTTAAAAAATACAAGAGGGGGTGGGGTATTTATAGACTTACCCCAGGGTATATAACTTTAGGGCTAAGAAACCCTAACTTGTGGGCCAAGAAATCCTAGTGGACCTGGTCAATAGTGGGCATGTCTCGGACTGGAGCTCTCTCTCACAAGCTTGGTGGCATGAAGGGCCCAGGTGCATGAAGTCCAGCTCTACTTAAGGGGCCTGGTGAATCTCGGGTCTGCTTACTATCCTCTTGGATCTTGACATGAATGAAACTTACAGGACTCGATTAGACACGACTGGACTAAAAATAACTGGACTGACTAAGTGGACTCAACTGGACTCAGTTGTCTCACTTTATTACAGGACTAATGGACTCAAATAAAATAAAATAAAATAGACTTTTGATCCCCATCATTCCCTTGGAGTGGGGTGAACTCGACTCCGTCGAGTCAGGCTCAGTGGGATTTGATGGAACCAAAACTAATCAAATCAAAGCAGGTGAGGTTCATCATTCTTTTTTCACCTTTCTTTCTTTCTTTCCTTTTTTTTCTCTAAATTTTTTTTCTTTTTTTTCATTGATTTTCTTTTTTTTTTTATTGGCTGCTTTGAGATCTATGCAGCCTCAAAAATCCATGTCGCTCTGAAATCTACGTGGCCCTAAAGTCTGTGTGGATCTGAAGTCGGCAACAGTGAAGGCAATTGCCTTCACGATCATGCTGTGGACTCCCTTCACCATGGACCAAAGATGGAATAAGGGAGGTTTCGGAGAGCAGTCTGACGGGTGCTCGCCGGCGACAGCACCAGGGCGGAGACGGTGGCTCGGGGAGATGACACCGGTGGATGGCATGGGGGTGACAGTGTTCGGTGACATCATCGATAGTGGGAGAAGCCAAACTCGTCGAAGAGAACGATGGCCCGCCTGTCAGATCGGGATTCTGTCACCCGGATCTCCACCATCCATGGTCAGAAGGAGGATCTGAGGGGGTGGCGGCATGGGGACGGGCGCGGACGGTGCCCCTGGCCTGGCAACGACTTGCATGGGGGCCACAGGAGTGCGGGCACCCATGGGAGCTAGGGGAAATCCGGGCCCCTGTGGGTAGGTTACCGGTGGGGCGAAGAGCTGGGGCTGAGCGAGGGGGGCAAACGGGATGCTGTGGCTGGCCGCACAGTATGGGGATCGGCCATGCTGGAGGGTGCATCGGCCGATGTCGAAGGCTTTGGAGGTGCGTGCGGTCGAGGGCATCACAGACGAGGGCTGAGACATGGTGGATCCTCGGTCGTCGGCTACAGGCAATGGATCCTGTGGGAGTGGGTTGGAGGCGAGCTCGAAGACGGTGTCGTAGAGCTTCTTGGCAATGGTCTTGGAGTCCTCACGCTAGACGGTGAGAGGAGGCGTGCTTCACGGGTGATGGAGAGGAAAGGGGCTCAGGTGCAAGGCATTGACGGACCTCAATGGCTGATCGAGGTTTGAGAAGTTGCACAGGGAGATCTAGATAGGAGGAAGGATGCAGAGCCGAGAGGAAAAGAAAAACCCTAATCCTCTAGCTTTGATACCAAATTGATGCGGAACCTCTATATGCATGCAAGTGTTTTTTTTGTATTTTTAATATTAAGTTGTATGATTAATCCTGAGGAACAGACTAAGGAATGATGTAAAGAGTTCTATATGAAAATAAGAGGATACAGCATGCATAACAGGATCTAAAAAGCAAAGGAAAGAGGACCATCGAGGCCGAGAAGTCTCGGTTGGGCTCGTTCATCTTCAATAAATGGACTGGCAGGTAAAGGAGGTGTACCTGGCAATGGTTGAAGTGCCTGGTATAGATCGTATGCAAAGAGATCGCTCTCACTCTGGATGCGGCCTGGAAAACCAAGCCAGAGACCTGCAGATACCCAACTTTCTACTCGGTGGTCCGATTGTGGCCTGGTTGGAGTCGTCGGATTCGTTGGAGTCGAGGGACCTGCAAATGACCTTCCAAGGGTTAGAAAACATATAGGGGAAGAAGAAATAAATGGAAAATAGCAAAGGAAAGTTGAGGATTGGAGTGGGCGGCTAGGGCTTTGGAGAGCAGGTTGGCGGCAGGAAGTAGTCGCAGGACACCGGGAAGAGGAAGGGCTCACACAGAATCCCTTCAAGCACACAATAGGGCAGCACACAGCAATCGGAGAATCAAAGATTATTTCATATCAAAAATTATTCTTCATACAAGAGATTAGGATCCTTTAAATAGACTCTTAGTCTTGGCCTCCAAGTAAGGATACAATAGTCATTACCTAGAATCCTATTCCCACCCAAACCCTAGCTAGAATACATGGTAGGTTTAGGTAGAAAAATCCCACAAAACACTCTCGTCTCACTTGCCTTGGTCGGCCAAGAGGGGTGACTCTAAGTGGCCGACCAAGGGGAAGGTCACCATAAGCATGTGGCGCCCTAGCTCCTCTCCTGGGCCTTGATTGGCCCAATCTGCTTCAGGCTGCGATCCAAGGCTTCAAGGCCTCGGATTTGTATCCTGGGCTTCTGATTGACTTATGATTTCTTCTCCTAGGCCTTCCATGATCCTCATAGCTTCAGTTGGGTTGGTCTTCACTTGGACTGGCTTGGTCTTCACTTGTATGAGTCATTACATGTACTGATCTCCGGAAAATAACTAGCTCAACATGAGCTGACTAGTACATGACTCAAGTAAAAAAAATAACTTAGATAAACTAAGCTTTATTACAAATGGACTCGAATGTAGTTAAGTAATTCACAGAGGGTTGAGAAGCCTCTGTCTTATCCTGGTGCCCCTGGTGTCCCCACCAGTACTGCCTCTACAGGTGGTTCACACCAGGTAAAGGGATTCCTTCTCCTTCCTTTAAGGTGCTAGCCCCTCCGAAAACACTGATGGCAGCATCAGACTTGATCTTCAACTCCTTAAAGAACTGAGGACTTCGTCTTCAACTCCTTGAAGAACTTGTTGCTGAAGCGGTGCTGGAACAAAGAGCAAGGACCCTCCCAGTTCTCTTTGTCCCAAACCTTCAATAGAAGAAAGCACACAAGAATCCCTCCCAAAACTCAAACCCCACTCTATCTCAAATATCAAATATCATAATACCTCAAGGATCAAGCAAGATCTATAACCAAAGAATATGGCAGAGTATGGACCTTGATCCAAATATGGAGAGTGGAACCTTGAACGTGAACTATTCACCTTCTTCAGCCCTGCTTTTATAACAGCAACCCCCAAAACCATTAAGAGGGTATAATGAGAGATTAGTGGGGAGTTTTTGAGTCTCTAGGGATTCCAAGAAGGTTATGAAAACCTTTGGAATTTAGCAATGCAACCAGTAAAAACTCGAAATGCCCATCATTAAACCCCATAACCATTATAGTATTTAATGAAGCATTCTCAAATTTCAGCAGTCTGTCAAACGAGTCGACTCAACTATTCAAGTCGGGCTCACTACAAGTCGACTCATCCAGATGAGTCGGCTCAAACACAAGTTTGACAACACCTTATCAAACGAGTCTGGAACGATTTCCAATCATTTGCATGCCAACAAATCAAGAAGAAACCCCATGGTGTGTGATCCCGTAGGTTCAAATACTAAACTGGTAGCACAGGAACATTTCCAATACCAGCCAAAGTTGCATCTAGCAATGACACCCGGCGTCCGGATAGGTTGAAGGTTGCAGAGCAACATGAACCTGTTGAATATGGAATATTAGAGAACTTATTCCTTTAATCTCCTAATGCTCCGGATGGCTTAGGGTTAAACTGCCAAACCCTAATTAGTCCATCTTAATATGTCTCAAACAAAAAATCCTTATAACTCCTTACAAGAAATGCCCTGACTAAGGTCTTTCTTAATTGAGGCATATTAAGCATTCAATCCAAGCCATTTGGAGAGATCAATCCTATCTCAATCCTACTATTGCTACACAAGTACTTGACTGTACCCAGCATCCTTCCATCACTGGATTAGAAATTCGGGTAGTCCGGCATCTAAGCACAGTGAGTTGCTTGCAAGCTGCCATAGTGATCTCAAGTTAGAGGAATAATTCATGTACACATTTGATGCAAAACTTCTCTTTGGTAGAAAGAAAGTCTCGTATGAGAGTCATGTTTAGTGAAGTATCAAACACAACACCTGATGTCATGCCAGCATCTCCATGCTACTTGGTTAAGAGGACACCCAATAGTTATGACATCAATGACCTACTCTCGACACACCATCGTCCTGAAATAGCATATCCTTTGGTCACAAACCAGTTTATGAACTACACGATGCATCCTCTCTACATCGCATACAAGATAGCTCAAAGGACATCATCACACAAGAGTTCAACTAGGAAGATGACATGTGATGAACAACGAGAATAAACCTTTTATTCAATTCAATAATTCATATACATATACATCAGTCACACAATATCTACAGCCTAGATGATTGGCTTTGGAACACAATTTCCAACACCCTTGTCTTAGAATGGCGGACTTGTCTTAAGGAAAGACCTATGTCCTAACAAGGAAAGGAAGAGACAAGAAGGATAAAGTGGCAGAGTGTAAGAGTACAAGAAAGAAAGGATAAATCAGATTACCTTCGGCATAAACATCAAAGGCTTTAAATAGAAGATAGGGGGGCACCAAATATGGCTCTTCATCAGCCTTTGATCTATCAAATAACAGATCATATAAGACCCTTCATTAAGAAGGAATTTTATCTTGAAAAGTTAAGACTCTTCATGCACCAAAGGCCTTATTCATGTCTTCTAAATAATCTTGGTTTTTTGTCCTCATGCCATGAGGCATGTAACCGACTGATAGGGGTCTTAGATGGCATGGGAATCAAGTTACTTATCCAAGAGGTCAAGTCCCTTCATTAAGAAGGACTCTTGGTTTGAAATGTTGCGGCAACCATGAAGGGACGCAACCCTTCACTTTGCACACCAATATTCCACACCGCCCATTCCACCTTTCAACCGGTAATAAGCCAACACAATTAGACATGAGATAAGGCTAGGGATGCCTTATTCCATGTGGAAACCAATTTCCAAAAGCAGAAGGGCTCTAGATCCTTCTGCGCACCAACAAATCTCATGCACAAACCAACTGGCGCCAAGAGTCCCTCAAACTTAGGACTCTTCAAATAAATAAGATAAAGGCTGATTAAATCAGGATAAAACCAGATAATTGCTATCCCCTTTTAGACTCAGCCCAATCTAGGACTCCCTCAAATTGGTTAGCCCATTAAGCAACCTCATAGACCCAATTCAATTGGGTTAGGAGTTAGGTTAGCCTACACATGCTAGCATGTAATCTAGCTAACCAATTAGGATCCCATGACCCTAACAAAATTTCAATTGACTTCCTAGGCTAATTTTCAAATGTGTGTGACCCCTTGGGTTCTACATTTAGCCAGTAGTAGGTCTAGGTCCAAGCCAATTCAATCCAATCAAACCCGATTGACCTAATTAGGTCAAATTGAGCTGACCTAAGTTGCCAATTCGAACTAGCTTCCGAATTGACTCATGAATCCAATCGAATTGATTCATGAAAATCTACAAGACATGATTGACATCCAGCAATGTGTCATGCCTACCCAAAAAATAAGAAATTTTATGGAAAGTACCAAATATCTTTCAGTGGAAAGTTACCGTGCAATTCAATCTTTCGATCTTCCTTTATCCCGAATAAGTGATGGGTATGGATAATTGTCAAACCCTAGCACTTAGTCATTTCGAATCTCACTTCGATAATGAAGACTCAACTGATGACTGATTAGAAAATACTTCTAATCTCATCCTACTTTGATCAAAGACTCCATGAGTCATCAATCGAAGAGATTACTTGGGATAACCTTTCCTCTTACGAGGAATGATCGATTCCTTGTGATCCACTCACATCCTTCATACACCTTCCACCATATCTGAGAACACCCCATATGATGAAGATCCAGCCATCGTCTGGATATTTTTTTCCATTTTCTTAATTTTCTTGCATTTTTTTAATTTTCCTATTCTTGCTATTCCACCTATCCCCGCTATTCCAATTTTATTATAGGTTTATCCTTGAGTTATCCCAGCCTTATTCCATCTCCCTCCATCCTTCTCCCAAGATCCTTTTTTAAAAAACTCCCGAACCCTAGCCCACCACCCCGTCGCCCCCCAGATCCGGGCCGCCCGACCCCCGCCACCCCCACCGGCCGCTGCCAGCCCACGTCGGCTCCGCTCCCTGTCGGAAAACCGGCGTCCACCGTCGCCCATGCCATTGAAGATGAACGGTCCGTGGGAAGACCAACAGTCACCCACGGCTACCGTCGTCGCCTGCCACCGCCGGCCGCCTGCCCGCCGCCCATCGACTCAAACCCGACCGCCGGAGGGCCCTCACCAGTGCCCTTGGGCCCCATGGTCGGGAAGCCCAAATAGCATGCCGTGCGGCCGTGTCGCCCCTGTGCCACCATCTGCCGCTGCCGCCGCCATCGCCGTCCAGTCGAAGCCGCCATCCGACCGTCCGCTGTCCCATCGAAGGACCTCGACGATGCCCAGGTGTCCACCACGGCCGTGGGAGACCAAACGGCATGCCCTGGGCATGCCCTGGGCATGCCGTGCCATCTCTGTGCCATCGTCGTGGGCCGTTCGCCGCTCGCCATCCACCGACCTCGTCTACCGCCCGCTTCCCAGTCGCCGCCCGTTCACTGGTTGCTGCCGAAGATGATTTCCTTTCCCCTGTGCATGGCCACGAGTAGAGTATGCACGGATTTTGGAGCATCCCAGTATTCAAAGCAGCATGCTTTTCAGAGTAGATCATCAAGCCAACACACTTCCTAGAGCAGATCAGCACCAATATTGATGTAGCATGGTTTTTGATGTAATTTATTTTTCCTTGGGTTTCTTGTAGGCTAAGTAATTGAGGGTTTTGGTTTTTCTATATAAAGGCCCCCTCTTCCCCTGTAATGAATAAGTTTGATATGAAATTTTTGGATTTTTCATTAGTTCTGGTTCTGGGCTGAGGTCCATCTTTCCTTCACCTACGGGTGTGGAGGGGGGTGAGACCCCACTTCCTTCGCTCCAGGCGAGCGTCGAGGGGCGCAAGGCCCTAGTTATCCCCCTTTTTCATCGAGTCCCCCTCTGGGTCTTATAGATTTTTCTTTATGGCCCTAAGTAGCGATTTGGGTGGGATTCCCTAGGCTCCGCGTGTAGTGAGATGGGTGGGATGCCCTAGACTACATGTAGTGGGGTGGGTGAGAAACCCTAGAGGTGAGACGTCTCTCCGTGAAGGTGAGTCCCCAGTCCTAGAATGTCCATGTTTCCTATCCTCCATCCCATTGTTCCTCCACCAAGAAAAATGAAAACCAAAAGAGTTCGGTTGTTTTAGGATTTAGTGTCAGATCGTCCCTAGTCCCAAGAGGCTTCTTAGCCCTCCGATGGTCCTAGTTTATTTTGGTGGTTTCACCCTTTCCAAAATAAACCGGGGTACATCGAGTCCGTCCCTCATCAATTTGGTATCAGACCGAGTTGTGGATTAGGGTGTGCTCCATTTTTTGAACTCGACAGAGTCGAGTTCTTCGCGGTCAAGGAGAATGATGAGGATCCAGCCATCATCCGAGTATTTTTTCCATTTTCTTAATTTTCTCACATTTTTTCTATTTTCCTATTCCCGCTATTCCACCAATCCCTGCTATTCCAATTTTATTCTAGGTTTATCCCCGAGTTATCCCATCCTTATTCCATCTCCCTCCATCCTTCTCCCGTGATCTTTTTTTAAAAAACTCTCGAACCCTAGCCCATCGCCCCGCCGCCCCCCAGATCCAGGCTACCCGACCCCCGGCCGCACCCACCAGCCCACCACCGATCGACGTCGGCCCCGCTCCGCATTGCAAAACCGGCGTCCACCGCCGCCCACGTCGTAAAAGATGAACGGTCCGTGGGAAGAGCAACGGTCGCCCACGGCCACCACCGCCTGCAACCGCCGGCCTACCACCGGCCGTCGGAGGGCCCTCACTGGCGCCCTTGGGCCCCATGGCTGTGGGAAGCCCAAACAGCATGCCATGCAACCATGGCGCCCCTGCGCCGCCGTCCGCCGCCGCCTCTGCCATCCCGCCAAAGCCGCCATCCGGCCATCCGCCATCCTGCCGGAGGACCTCTCCGGTGCCCAAGCATCCCCCACGGCCGTGGGAGACTAAACGGCACACCCTGGGCATGCCGTGCCATCTCTGTGCTGCCGCCCCGCCTGCATCCGTCGTCGACCATCCGTCGCTCACCGTCCGCCGGCCTCGTCCGCCGCCTGCTTCCCAGTCGCCGCCCTTCCATCGGTTACCACCGGAGATGATTTCCTTTCCCCTGTACACGGCCACGAGTAGAGTCCACACGAATTTTGGAGCATCCTAGTATTCAGAGCAGCATGCTTTTCAGAGTAGATCATCAAGGCAACAAGCTTCCCAGAGTAGATCAGCACCAATATTAATGTAGCATGGATTTTGATGTAATTTTTTTTTTTTTTTTGGTTTTCTTGTAGGTTAAGTAATTGAGGGTTTTGGTTTTTCTATATAAAGGCCCCCTCTCTCCCTGTAATGAATAAGTTTGATATGAAATTTTTGGGTTTTCCATTGGTTCTAGTTCTGGGCTGAGGCCCATCTTTCCTTCACCTGCAGGTGTCGAGGGGTGTGAGACCCCACTTCCTTCGCTCCATGCGAGCGTTGAGGGGCACAAGGCCCTAGTTATCCCCCTTTCCCATCAAGTCCCCTCTAGGTCTTAGGAATTTTTTTTCACGGCCTCAGGTAGCAATTTGGGTGGGATGTCCTAGGCTCCGTGTGTAGTGAGATGGGTGGGATGCCTTAGACTACATGTAGTGGGGTAGGTGAGATGCCCTAGAGGTGCGACGTCTCTCCGTGAAGGTGAATCCCCAGTCCTGGAGTGTCCATGTTTCCTATCCTCCATCCCATTGTTCCTCCATCAAGAAAATTGAAAACCAAAAGAGATCAGCTGTTTTAGGTTTTAGTGTCAGTTCGCCCTAGTCCCGGGAGGCTTTATAGCCCTCCCACGATCCTAGTTTGTTTAGGTGTTTTCCCTTTTCCAAATAAATCAGGTTACGTCTCATCCGTCCCGCATCACCATACATGTCCAAACCTAGATAAGTCATCAATAAACATGATGAAATAAGAGTATCCATCTTTGGCCTGAGTTGTCATAGGTCCAAATACATCAATATGTACAATACCTAATAATTCAGTTGCCCTGTCTCCATGTCCAGTGAATGGAGACTTGGTCATTTTACCTATGAGACAAGACTCACAAGTTCCTAATGATTGAAAATCATAAGGATCAAAGAAATTATCTTTAACTAACTTGTTTATCCTTGACTCACTTATACGACCTAATCGGCAATGCCAGAGAAGTGTGACATTGACATTATCTCTCTTTCTTTTCTTGTTATCAATAAATAATATTTTATCATTGAGTTCTAAAGTTAAAAGACCATTGATAAAATAACCATGACCAAATATTTTATTAGAATGAAGATAGAGCAGCTATTGCTCTTTACACTTATTTCAAATCCTTGACATCCACTGTTATGTTATGACAACCTTATTTCAGAATGTAACTAAATAGTCTAAATATATCTTTATGTAGATTAGGGTTTAAGTGTAAAAATCCCTAATCAGTGGCAAGCATCATACTATGATTGCCATACATGATAATATTCACTATCATTGAATAGCATGCACCATACATGATAATATTCACTATCACATAATCTTTCAATAATTCAATTGACCATTAATTGAATGAAATAACCTTGCTCTAATACAACTGTTGGGTTTTGGTAGCATAGCGGAAGAATGGATTTCAAAATTTTTCATTTTGAAATTCCAACAATTAGAAACACTAAGCCCAATGATCACTTATTCATTGCAATTAACAAGTCACTCAAATAAGATTTGGAAAAATACCTGGAATGTTAATTCCTCCTTTCCACTAGGCACACAAGTGCATGCCCTTCAGAGGTGATCCACATAGGAATTGAACCTATGAACCACTCCTTAGTAGGTTGCTTAATCCACTGAGACTCTTCTAATGGCCTTTCTTCCTTTGGCAGCCTCTCCTTCCTTGCTCAGACCTTTGCTCTCTAGTAGAACACTCTGAGCCCTCTCCTAAACCTTTCTTTACTCTCTTTATCACTTTCTAATTCTTCTCCTAAGCCCTTGTCTTAGAATGGTAGACTTGTCTTAAGGAAAGACCTATGTCCTAACAAGGGAAGGAAGAGATAAGAAGGATAAGGTGGCAGAGTGTAAGAATGCAAGAAAGAAAGGATAAATCAGATTACCTTCGGCATAAACACCGAAGGCTTTAAATAGGAGATGGGGGGTGCCAAATATGGCTCTTCATCAGCCTTTGATCTATCAAATAACATATCATATAAGACCTTTCAATAAGAAGGAGTCTTATCTTGAAAAGTCAAGACTCTTCATATGCTAAAGGCTTTATTCATGTCTTCTGAATAATCCTGGTTTTTTGTCCTCATGCCATGTGGTATGTAACTGGCTGATAGGGGTCTTAGATGGCATAGGAATCGAGTGACTTATTCAAGAGGTCAAGTCCCTTCATTAAGAAGGACTCTTGGTTTGAAATGTTGTGGCAACCATGAAGGGATGCAACCCTTCACTTTGCATGCCAATATTCCACACCGCCCATTCCACCTTTCAACCGGTAATAAGCCAACACAATCAGACATGAGATAAGGCTAGGGATGCCTTGTTCTACATGGAAACTAATTCCCATAAGTAGAAGGACTCTAGGTCCTTCTGCATGCCAATGTATCTCACACACAAACTAATTGGCGCCAAGAGTCCCTCCAACTTAGGACTCTTCAAATAAATAAGATAAAGGCTGATTAAATCTACATAAAACTAGATAATTGCTGTCCCCTTTTGGACTCAACCCAATCTAGGATTCTCTTATATTGGTTAGCCCATTAAGCAAACTCATAGTCCTAATTCAATTGGGTTAGGAGTTAGGTTAGCCTACACATGCTAGTATGTAATCTAGCTAAACAATTAAGATCCCATGATCCTAATAAAATTTCAATTGACTTCTTAGGCCAATTCCAAAATGTGTGTGACCCTTTGGGTTCCACATCTAGCCAACAGTAGGTCTAGGTCCAAGCCAATTCAATCCGATCAAACATGATTGACCTAATTAGGTCAAATTGAGCTGACCTAAGTTGCCAATTTGAATTAGCTTCTGAATTGACTCATGAATCCAATCGAATTGATTCATGAAAACCTACAAGACATGATTAACATCTAGCAACGTGTCATGCCTACCCGAAAGATGAGAAATTTGATGAAAAGTACCAAAATACTCTTTGTGAAAAGTTACCGTGCAATTCAATATTTCGATCTCCCTTTATCATGAGTAAGTGATGCGTATGGATAATTGTCAAACCCTAGCACTTAGTCATTTCGAATCTCACTTCGATAATGAAGACTCTACTGATGACTGATTAGAAAACACTTCTAATGTCATCCTGCTTTGATCAAAGACTCCCTGAATCATCAATCGAAGAGATTACTTGGGATAACATTTCTTTTTACTAGGAATGATCAATTTCTTATTGATCCACTCACATCTTACATACACCTTCTACCATATCTGAGAACACCTTGTACATGACTCAATATCATGAATGAGTATGAACCAAAACATGGCTTAGTGTGCATAAGGAACCATGGTGATCTCAGGTCTAAAGATCACTTGCACAACTCCCACTATGAGAACTATCTCTTGACAAGTAGTAAGACTTCTATAAGATATTCTCAATACGGATCAGTTCAGTGAACTCATACCCTAATAAGCATCCTTATACTTGTACTAGTGTCTCTACACAAGTGGCTGTGAGACCAACCACCATCTCCATCGAGCATACATAGGATAAGCTAGTCTTTTCGGAAGCATCAATCCCCGAATCGATGATCCAATGACTAGGAATATTTTAGATTACGGTTTATAAGAACTTAGGTCTCACCATTATGATCTCCATCATAATCCTAATTCCTTTGCCCTAACCTACAGGGTTCACACAATCTTTAAATAAGACACAGTAGTATGATGAAACAAAATGCCTTTTATTAATACAATAATGTCATACAAGAGTTGGAAGATTATAAAAATATCCTTACAAAGATTGGCTTTTAGGGCACTTTTCTTTCACCTAGATTGGTGATTGCCTTGGCATCCTTTGGCTCATCCCAGATGCATTGGTGACTGCTTGGGGCCTCTCCTTTGGCACCAACACCCCATTCCCCTACTCCATTCAGATTGCCGCCAGTCATATGAAGATGGAAACCCACTATGTTGCCTATAAGGAGTTGTTTAAGCTCAAGTATGAGGCTTGTGGGTTTGTGGTCGGGGGGTTCTTAGGGAGGATGAGAGCAGGTACTTGATAGCTTACTTCAGATTCTCACCCCACTACTTTGAGGCAATTGCTAAGGTGAAAGATGCCCTTATCATGAAAAAGTTCAGCATCATGGAGCCCGATAGCTGCTGGAACCACATTTGCTAGGGGGAACTAGAGTAGGTGATCCAGTAGCCATGGCAATTCTAGTCACACACCATCTCATACTGCTCCTCTTTCTCCCTCAACATTCCCTTGTTGGAGAGTGAAGAGGGTGATGGGAGAAGAGAAAGGTTTTATGCTTGTTCACATCCTTGTGGTTGCCCTCAGCCTCACCACCTTTGGCTTCACCATCACTGCCAAATGCTACAGGTGCACCGTCAATCTCGACTCATGAGTGTCATAAAGTGTATGTGCTTTGGCAAACCATTAGCTCCTGGTGAAAGTCGAGCCTGGTCAATTATATATTTTGCCTCATCATGTGAATGGTATACGGAGACCCAGAACCTCATAATGGAATTCTAGCAGAGTTTGATGGGTACATGATAATGGAGGTTGACACAAGTGTTTTTGGGGGACAAGCAATGGGATAGGAGCTCACTTTAGATTCTCATTCTATTATACCTCTAAGGCATAGCAGAAGTTCTAAATTTGGTAGGATTTCATGAAAGCATGAGACAAGTTAGACATCAAAGGATGGGAAGTGTCACACAGGCAAAGCAGTAGCCAATGCTTCCATACTGGAATCGAATGGTAGATCTTCCTTTGGTGGTGATCCTCCATAGTCTTGAGGACCTCTTTCTAGAGCAAGTGGTGGGGACACCGGAGGTACCAGAATAAGACAGAGGCTTTTCAACCCTCTGTGAATTGATCAATAATTTATGAGTCCATCTGTAATAAGGGCTTAGCCCATCTGAGTCCTTTTTTTAGTTGTTGTTTGAGTCTTTTGAGTTGTTATTTCAGTTATGTACTAGTCAGCTTATGTTGAGCTAGTTCAGTCCAATGCTAGTCAGCTCATGTTGAGCTAATTTTATTTTTTTGAGTCCTATCCAAGCATACTGAAGACTCAAGACTATATCATACAAGTGAAGACCAAGTCCAACTAGATTGAAGACATGGAAGTATAGCCCAAGTCCAACCCAGCTTGAAGATTTGAAGACCCCAGGAGGAAAATTCAGAAAACCCTGATTTCTTGCAGATGCCCTCCAGATGCCCAGATTCCTTCCAGATGCCAAAGTATATTCATAGATAAGGGCATTGTTGGCTTTGGCTCCTTAGTTTTGATGATTAACAAAAGGTTGAGTATATGTTTGGACTAATGTTTCATCTCAAGATAAAGTTTCAGGACTTAGGTTATTCAAAAAGAGTACTAATAGTACAATGATGAAACCAAGCTTGCCTGATTTTGGAAAAGAGTTCTTCTACCTTGAACAAGATCAAATTTCTCATATTGGACCTTCCTGTTAAGAAGTAATTGACAAAAGAAACAAAGGCTTAGAGAAACTCAAGCATGGCACGCACCTCTCTAGAGTTTCAGAAAATTTCAGATCAGAGGTCGACCACCAGAGGTCGACACCTTGTCAAAGGTCGACCACCAGAGGTCGACTCATGAAGAAAAGAAAAGTTCAGCAAGGCCGGCATGGCAAAATTTCAGTGGCATGCTCCAGAGGTCGACCACCAGAGGTCAACACCTGTCCAGAGGTCGACACCAGAGGTCGACTCATAGCCTGAGAATTCAAACTAGGCAGAACTATGGTTTCTGGATTTTTGCCTAAAATAAATTGGAGGTCGACTCATGAGGTCGACACTTGATCCAGAGGTCGACTCATGAGGTCGACTCATGGCATAACGGCTAGTTTTTCTGAACTTTTGATTTGATTTCTAACGGCCATAAACGGCCATATTTTTGATTCTAACGGTCTTGTGGAGTTGTTTCAGCTTGAATGAGGTATTTAACCTCCACCAAACTTCAAAAAAGACAAGGAGACAAAGTGAAAAAATTTAGAGTCAAAGTACAAAGCCTTCAATCAATTCCAAGCCAAAAAGAGTGAGAAAACCAAGAGATTCCTTAGCCAAAAGCTTTCCATCTTTGAGGAATCCAACTTTCAAGTATTTGGCATTTAGTGAGGTCCAAAGATTCCAAGAGAAAGGCTTGAAGAGTCTCCATCAAGAGCTACATTGAATTACTTTTTGCTCAAAAGGAGTTTGTCTTGTTTTATTCATTGTATTCATATTCTTTTTGTCTTAGGCTAGTTTCAAGGGAATTTGAAACTAGTGTGAGGTTTGTTGGTGAGCCAATTGATAAAACCAACTAGGGTTGCTTGTAAGCCCGAAGCCAAAACAAGTGAGTGAGGTTTGTTGGTGAGCCAATTGATAAAACCAACTAGGGTTGCTTGTAAGCCCGAAGCCAAAACAAGTGTGTAAGGTTTTGACTTGTGAGCCTAGTAAAACAAGTCGGCTGTAATCTAAAGATTATAGTGGAAATTCCCAAGTGTAGCTTGGGGAGTGGATGTAGGTGCTAGGTGCACCGAACCACTATACTTCTTGTGTGTTTGCATTGCTTTACTCTTTATCTTCTTTTGCTCTTTAATTGTTGTTTTATTTCATTGCTTCCGTTGCACAATTACTTGAGCACTATCACTCTTCACCTTAGAACTTGATAGCACATATATTGCTTTAATTTTTAAAATACCCAATTCACCCCCCCTCTTGGGGACCATATCTGGGCAACAGGCATCCATGATTCTAGAGGTCCATCTACATCCTAGCCCAAAGAAATCAAGCCCAGGTGCCAAGCCCAAGCCCCTAAGAAGCAAGATACCAGGGAATATTCCTGCTACCTGGCTACCAGGCCACCCCAGCTTCCAGAGGCCCAAACCCATGCACCCGAGCCCCTTTGGGCTGGCCTTTTGCTGCTCCTAGAAGCCCAACACGCCCCCCTAGGCATCTTTGGAGTGTTGGCTAAGTCAAGAGAATTTTTAGGGATTTTTTCTATCTAATGTTTCCTTATTTTCTAGCTAGGGTTTGAGAGGAAAAAAGGATTCTTATGTAAAGACTTATGTACCCTTACTTGGAGCCCAAGGTTAAGGGTCTATTTAAGAAACCCTAGCCTCTTATATGAAACCAAGTTTTTGATATGAATTATAACCTTGAGTTCTTCTATTGAGTTGTGTAATACCCTGCTGTGTGCATAAAGGGATTTGTGAGAGTTCTTCTTCCAGGTGTTTGCAATCATCTTCCTGCTGCCAACAAGCCTCTCAGATCCTTGGACGCCCACTCCAAAAGAAGCCTTCCCTTGCTATTTTTCCTTTGTTTTCTTATTCCTTTGTGAGTTTTCTAAACCCTGACAGGTCGTTTGCAGGTCCCCGAGTTCCTACGAATCCAACAACTCCAGCCAAGCCTTAATCAGATCACCGAGCAGAAAACCGGATATCCGCGGGTCTTTGGCTCGGTTTTCCAAGCCGCATCCGTCGAGGAACGAGAGACCCCTTCGCTGCGATCTTCACAGAATTTGTCAGGTACACCCCTCTACCTCCAGTAGTTTTATTGTAGGAGAACTTGCCCTAACCGAGGCTTCTCAGCCCCGGCGGTCCTTTTTGCTACTTTTCTAGGTCCTAATCTGCATGCTGATCTTCAAAAATTCATACAAAATTCCATACAAATATTTTGATCTGAAATTCGGGAATCAATTACCTAACTCAACATGTAAAACATACAAAAAAAATTGCATGCATTTTAGTCCCGCATCATTTGGTATCAGAGCTTAGATTAGGGCTTGTTTTCTGCAATTTTTCAGTCTGTATATACTCTGTTATTTTAATTATTTCTCCCTTATAAAAACTCCAAAAATTCTGAAATTTGTTTTGTTGGATTTCATAATTCACAGTGATTTTAAGAATTTTTTCAGATTTTATTATGGCTTGTGAATTTTTGCAAGCCGAAATACAGCCTGCAAATTTTCGGCTCTGTTTTTTCAACAAGACAAGTTTGGAAGTTTTAGGGTTTTGTTTAGCATCTTTTGCATATCTTTTAATTTTAGTATATTTCCAGTATATTAGGCCATGATTTGCAAGTTTTCTTCTATTTAAAAAAATATCAAAAAAAAATTACATATTCTCCAAAAATACCAAAAACATCTAAACCCTAATTTGCATCCTCATCTGCCTGCCATCATTGCATAATTTACTTTTAAGGGCACTCTTGCTATATCAGATGGGGGGAGGATTTGATCACCTCTCCTTAGCCCAAAACCACATCCCTTGCATTCGGTCCCAAGCCTTAACCTAAAATTAACTGGACTTAATTTGCCCTAGTGGGCTAGGGACACCAACTGGTCGGGTCCAGGCTACGTGTCAGATCATTGTGTCAAAATAACCTATATGTGCCTTGTGCTCAGTGTCTAGAATGGTGGTTTAGGGATTCAATCCCGAAGGGCTTGTGTGCTGATCCGCCTACCTGGCCAATCTTTGATTTGTGTCTAGGATTGGCAATCAGGGACCTAACACTCCCCTTACACCTGCCTGGCTGAGTACAGGATTACTATAGGCTAGTTTGCCACCCTGATTGAGCATCTAGTTTAGACTCTAGGTCTAGTTAGCTGTAGTCGGTCTGATCAAGTTTTGCATGAGCACTAGATCAGGAGTTTCATATCACCCACCTCCTTCATAAATGTCTAAACCCATGGAGAATGTGCAAGCCCAAATGAAAGCCCTAGCTGATCAAATGGCCCAGATGGCTACCCAGATGACCCAGTTAACTCAGTCTCGTATTCAAACCAATGATAGAATTGACCATCTTGCCAATAGGTTTGATCAGTTAAAAGTCCGGGTAGGGACCCCAAGAAAAACCCATGGGTCACAGTCTGAGCCAGATCCTGATTCCCCTCAACCTAGGAGGACCCCAAACCCTGATCTATACCATGAGGTCGAACCTAGGAGAGCACCTTATCCTGACCCATACTACAATCCTCAACCTAGGAGGACCCCAAACCCCGATCCATACCTTGAGGCTGAACCTAGGAGAGCCCATCGTCATGACCCAATCCCTAAGGTTAGTCCTAGAAAACCCAATCAGGATTTTATAGACCAGGAAGATAGATCCTATTTACCCTCTCCCTATAAGCCTAGTATACCCACAACCGATAGATCTTATGACTCCAAATCCTATGAACCTAGAACCTATGAATCCATAACCTATGAACCTAGATCCTATGACTCTAGATCCCATGATTATAGATCCTATGCACCCACACCCTATGAGCCTAGTAGACCCAACACCCAATATTCTGACCCATATAGGGAGTCCAACCCTAGGAGAACCCAATATTCTGACCCATATAGGGAGTCCAACCCTAGGAGAACCCAGTATTCTGACCCATATAGGGAGTCCAACCCTAGGAGGACCCAATATCCTGACCCATATAGAGAGCCCAACCTTAGGAGGACCCCATACCATGATCCATCCTTAGAACCTGACCATAGAGCTTACCCAAAATCCTATGACCCCAGATCCTATAATCCCATGACCCATAATCTGCACCCTTGTCCTATGAGCCCAGAGAACCCATAACCCCTAAGTATCAATCTAGTACTAGTCAGGTTTCCCTTAGTCAACTTGAACCCCATAGGATTAGCATCCCTAAATATGAGCCCAGTAGTGAGCCACTACCCCTTAGGAAACCTGAACCTACTAGGATTAGTGTCCATAATCAGAAACCAGGACCTAGCCAATTTTCTCCTAGCTGACCTTCTCCAACCATTCCTGAGATTGACAAGGCTTACATTAACGCGGAAGTGTATGAAGCTGATGCAAACTTAGTGGATGAGTATGAGGGAGAAGAGGAGACACCTTTAGATGACCTAGAATTAGCTGACCTAATAGATACCCAGGTAGAAGCCAACCTAGAGGTAGTTGACCTTAACCACATCCAACCTAAAGCTATAGTGGAAGAACAAATAGAGGAAGAGAACGTAGGTACTGCTACTAGAGCCTTACCAGAGGAAACCATAGAGGAGAGCCAAATTATAGAGTCTAGTCCTAAAATACAAGAACCAGAAGAATTTATTAAGGACTTGATCTCTTTGAATCAGTACCCTCAGGATGAGCCTCCTCCTATAGTTCCCATTAAAGACCTCTTTCCTGAGATTAGTAACCCATCCTTCCATTATGCAAACCCCATAGATATACCGCAACCTCGTAAGGTTAGCCTCATTAGTCTAGGATTAGTCCCTGACATGCCTTCTTATATCGAACTTTATCCAACTAACCTTGAACCTTTTTCCCTACCCTACCAAACTAATTCTGAACCCACTTGCTATTTTCTGTCCTTTCCTGACACCTCCAGCATTTCTAGGATTATTAGATTGCATTTAACTGAGATTAGCATACTGCATGCATTCATTATACATGTTAGGTTTGCATTATACTTCTGGCATACCCTTTGGCATTTGCTTGGAGTCCATTGTAAATACTCTTGTGCACACCACACTAGGGTCAGACCTAGAGAGTCTATAGTCTCTTAGGTTTAGGCCCATAAAAGTCTAATAAATTTCCTTCGATAGGAATGCAAAGTCGAGTCTATTAGGTGTTAGTTTGAGTCCTTTGCATCATCTTGTTAGGAGTCTGCATGTGCCTAGCATGTTCACCACCCGCACTAATGTTAAACAAACTGGCTAATTCCCGAAGATGGATCAAAGAATTTGATGTAGTGGATTCTATCTTGGTTAGGCATAGGCCTAAAAGAAGCTTCATGCTCGTAGAGCCGGACCTTTTAAAGTGATAGAGAAGGATTGGATCAAATGCCTATATGTTAGACATGCCTTCGGATTTGAGCATTAGTTCTACCTTCAATATTATAGACCTGGTTGAGTATAGGGAACCGATAGCGATACCTAGTGAGGCCTTTGGACCTATTCCTTTTCATTGTGAGTGATCCTAACCCAGAGTGTCCACTAACAAATTGGCCTGAGAGAGGAGAACGGATCAAGCATATCCTGGATGATCAAGCCATCACGACCCGGGGCCATGACTATCAATGCTTCCTGGTCCAATGGCAAGGCTGGCCAGAGTTGGACGATTCGTGGATTTCTCGAGAGGACTTGCAGCACCTCAACCTAGACCTCCTCGAGAGATATGTGAGCCAGCTTGATCTTCACTCGACAGGGTCGAGTTCCTCCCACCCCGGGAGAATTGGTGGGGACACCGGAGGTACCAGAATAAGACAGAGGCTTTTCAACCCTCTGTGAATTGATCAATAATTTATGAGTCCATCTGTAATAAGGCTTAGCCCATCTGAGTCCTTTTTTTAGTTGTTGTTTGAGTCTTTTGAGTTGTTATTTCAGTTCTGTACTAGTCAGCTTATGTTGAGCTAGTTCAGTCCAATGCTAGTCAGCTCATGTTGAGCTAATTTTATTTTTTTGAGTCCTGTCCAAGCATACTGAAGACTCAAGACTATATCATACAAGTGAAGACCAAGTCCAACTAGATTGAAGACATGGAAGTATAGCCCAAGTCCAACCCAGCTTGAAGATTTGAAGACCCCAGGAGGAAAATTCAGAAAACCCTGATTTCTTGTAGATGCCCTCTAGATGCCCAGATTCCTTCCAGATGCCAAAGTATATTCATAGATAAGAGAATCCATGATTCCAGAGGTCCATCTGCATCCTACCTAAAGAAATCAAGCTCAGGTGCCAAGCCCAAGCCCCTAAGAAGCAAGATACCAGGGAATATTCCTGCTACCTGGCTACCAGGCCACCCCAGCTTCCAGAGGCCCAAACCCATGCACCCGAGCCCCTTTGGGCTGGCCTTTTGCTGCTCCTAGAATCCCAACATGCCCCCTAGGCATCCTTGGAGTGTTGGCAAGTCAAGAGAGTTTTTAGGGATTTTTTCTACCTAATGTTTCCTTATTTTCTAGCTAGGGTTTGAGAGGGAAAAGGATTCTTATGTAAAGACTTATGTACCCTTACTTGGAGCCCAAGGTTAAGGGTCTATTTAAGGGACCCTAGCCTCTTGTATGAAACCAAATTTTTTATATGAATTAAAACCTTGAGTTCTTCTATTGAGTTGTGTGATACCCTGCTATGTGCATAAAGGGGTTTGTGAGAGTTCTTCTTCCCGGTGTTTGCAATCATCTTCCTGCTGCCAACAAGCCTCTCAGATCCCTGGACGCCCACTCCAAAAGAAGCCTTCCCTTGCTGTTTTCCCTTTGTTTTCTTGTTCCTTTTTGAGTTTTCTAACCCTGACAGGTCATTTGCAGGTCCCTGAGTTCCTACGAATCCAACGACTCCAGCCAAGCCTCAATCGGATCACCGAGCAAAAAGCCGGGTATCCGCGGGTCTTTGGCTCGGTTTTCCAGGCCGCATCCATCGAGGAACGAGAGACCCCTTCGCTGCGATCTTCACAGATGTTGTCAGGTACACCCCTCTACCTCCAGTAGTTTTATTGTAGGAGAACTTGCCCTAACCGAGGCTTCTCAGTCCCGGCGGTCCTTTGCTACTTTTCTAGGTCCTAATCTGCATGTTGATCTTCAAAAATTCATACAAAATTCTTTACAAATAATTTTGATCTGAAATTCGGGAGTTAATCACCTAACTCAACATGTAAAACATACAAAAAAAATTGCATGCATTTTAGTCCCGCATCAGCAAGAAGCCAGTCGATGCTGTCATTGACTAGATCTACCTTGGTTACCTCTTTGATGGTTGGATCGAATCCATTGCTGCCATCCTTATCCACTCCCATGTTGGCCTCCCCCATGGCACCCAATGATGCCTGCTGCCCTGGCGGCTCATCCTTTGCCTCAGCTCTGTTGATCATGCCATTAACTCCACTCTTACTGCCAACCTTAGCCTCCTCATCAACATCAATACCAGCTAGATCGAAGAGGTGGGCAATGTCATCATGGCCGTCTTCCTCAACGTCATCCACCGTACCCACCTCGCATGCCATGCATCCTCAACTACATCCTTGACCTCCTCCTTCATCGCCAATCAGCTTGGGTCCATCCAACCACCCTATCAAGAGATGTGCTAATGTCGAGGGCTTACAGTCGGCATTGGCCTGACGCGTCACCACTAGTAGCCTCACCTTTCAAGATGAGCATCCTTTACTCTGATCTCTGTAAGAAAGCTTGAGCCTATCAAGCCTTGGATATTCATTGTTGGCACAGACCACATTAAAGAGGTACAAAAATGTTCATGTGAATGATCAGGAAATGTGGAAGTATGTGCCATGGCCAAGGTACATGTAGTAGCCTAAGTCAAGCCATCAAAGTTTGAGCAGAGGTGAAGAACAAATCTAAGGCCAAGCTGAGATGAAATCAAAGCTAAGTAGAGATGAAGATTAAAATTGAGACTGAGCCTTTGAGCTCAAAGCTAGGATGAAGGCCAACATGGAGGCCAACCTCCCAAAGCTAACCACCCAAAAGCTGAGCCCCCAGGACCAAAAGATGAGGAAGCTAAGCCATTTGTCACTTAGTTCTTCTTTTTTGTAGGTCCATAAGCTTACAAAATGGTATAAAAAATTGACTAAGATCCAGGGTGATGAATATTGTTATTGGGGGGTAATTCAATGGTGAATCCAGAAGCTTGCAGAGCCCAAGATAATCATCTGACATAGTTGGATGGAATGCATTTGCCTCATCTATGGAGTTCTGAAAAACTTTGAGTGTACCACTAGTAATGTATTTTTTCTATTTAAATAAAAGATTTATAATTACTCTATCTCCTTGTAAATTCAACAGGTCATAGGTCCCCACTCTCAGCACTCAGTGGAGCCCTTTCCCATGTTGGCCCATCTCGTTTAATGATGAGGGCTAACTTACAGGACCCTCATCTGAAGCAGGCCAAAAAGTCTTAGGCCTGGCTTAACATCGATGAGAGATTATACGTCAGAAAGCCTTAGGCCTAGCTTAACATCAACAAAGAAATGTAGGTCGGAAAGCCTTAGGCCTAGCTTAATGTTGATGAAGGAATGTAGGCTAGAAAGCCTTAGGCCTGGCTCAACATCAACGAAGGAATGCAGGTCGGAAAGCCTTAGACCTGGCTCAATATTGATGAAGGATGTAGGCCAGAAAGCCTTAGGCCCAGCTCAATGTCGATGAAGGAACGCAAGTCGAAAAGCCTTAAGCCCGGCTCAACATCAATGAACGAACACAGGCCAAAAAGCCTTAGGCCTAGCTTAACATCGTTGAAGGAATGCAAGTCAAAAAGCCTTAGGCCTGGCTCAATATCGACGAAGGAATACAGATCAAAAATCCTTAGGCCCGGCTCAATGTTGACAAAAGAATGTAGGTCAAAAAGCCTTAGGCCTGACTCAATGTCGATGAAGGAACACAAGTCAAAAAGCCTTAGGCCCGGCTCAATGTCAACCAAGGAACACAGACCAGAAAGCCTTAGACCCAGCTCAACATTGATGAAAGACTGTAGGCTAGAAAGCCTTAGTGCTTGGCTCAATGTCGACAAAGGAATGCAGGTCAAAAAGCCTTAGGCCTAGCTTAACGACAATGTGGGCTCATCCTTATCTATCTGACACAGTGATGGGGACTAACCAACAGGATCCCCGGCTTAATGATGACGAGGGTCGACTCTTGTCCATCTATCCCTACCATGAGGCTAACTTTAATACCTCGTTCAATGACAAAGGCTCACTTACAAAACCCTCTCCCAATGCCATGCAAGGCTAACTTTAAGACCTCAAGGAGGCTTGTAAAATGCGCCTCCAATCGGTATTCCTAAATATTTAGTTCGGATTAAATTTGTTGCCCAGTTGGCCAACCAAGAGGGGGGGTGAATTAGATTTAAAAACTTTTTGAACAAGAATATGCCTTTTTGAAAACTTTGAGTGGTGAGTGAAGTGTATCAAGTATTGTGTATAGAAGCAAGTAAGTAAAGACAAGAACAATCACAAACATCATAAATTTATAGTGGTTCGGAGCAACCCAACTCCTACTTCCACTACCCAAGGTGCACACTTGGGATTTCCACTATATTCTCCCCGAATACAATCGAATTATTTTCCACGGGCTCACAATACAAAACCCAATACAATGTTAATTTTTCCAGGCTCACTAACAACCCAAACTTGATTTTTAAGACTCACCAATAACCTAAAAATAATTTACAAGTTACAGCCCCTGCTATACTTGTAACAACTCAAAAATAGAGTTATAAAAGGAAGCAATACTTAAAACAAATCCAAAGATTTGATGGTTGCAATTGAAGCTCTAAATGAAGCTTTCTTCAATGCCTCTTCAATGCTTTCACAATTCTTCAATGATTGACTCAAGAAATTGGTTGGGAGTTGTTGGATGACTTGAGTTCTTTTCACTTCACAGCACTTAGGATATTCAATGCTCTTCTCTCTTCCTCTTAAAACTTCTTTTCCTTAACTTAAATCATTCATTTATATCCTCTTAATGTGCTCCCAGGTAAACATGACCATTGGAGTGCCTTGGGAGTTAAAAACTAACCATTGAAAGGCTTAGTGTTGACTCTGGTCTTGATTTTGATGATTGACAAAATGTTTAAGTATATATGAGTACTAATTATATTTTAAGTGTATTTCTCAGATCTTAGTACTCATTCATTTTGAATGAAGAAATACTTGTATTTCAATTAAAAAAGTCCTTAAATTAATGAAAAATCAAGTATATGGACTTTGGAATTAATATGGAAGAACTTGAAGAGGTTAAAGTTTCAATTTAAAGATGTTTCAGCAATGGCATAGGCAAGTGTCGACACCTGAAAATGAAATGTTGACACCTGAGGATCAAGTGTCGACACTTGAAGAGTGAAGTGTCGACTCAAGACCTGAGACGAACAGAAAACTTCAGAAAGCACTTTCAGTCAAGTGTCGACACCTGGAGCTGAAGTGTCGACACTTGAAGTGAAGTGTCGATACCTGGAGAATGAAGTGTCGACACTTGAAACTGAAGTGTCGACACCTGAAGGTGAAGTGTCGACACTTGAACAGTAACGACTAGTTTTCTGGGCTGCAGAACTTCTCCAACTTGCTTCCAAATGGTCATATTTTCTTCCTAATGGCTATAAATGGTCATTTAAGTATTGGGAGGCTATATAAACATCAAAAATCAATTGGGGAAGTAATCCTTTGGTGAGTTTTTTGAATATTCTTCAAGGATTCAAGAGTTGAGTGATTCAAAGCCTTCAAGCTTCCATGTTTCAAAGAGAGCATTCAAAGTCTACATCTACAAGCATCAATCAAAGGCTTCATCAACTTGATGATAAGATCTTCATCAACAATCAAGGGCTTCAAAGAGATATTTGCTTTATTTTAGAAAGCTTTTATTGTATTCATTTATACTTGCTCTTACATTGTTTTACTTAAGGTTTTTGGTGAGCCTTGGAAAACCAAAATGGTTTTTGGTAAGCCTTGAAAACCAAAGTGATTGTTGGTGAGCCTTGAAACCAACTAGGGTTTTACTTGTGAGCCCGAAGCCAAAACAAGTTATTTAGGTTCTTGGTTATCCCGTAAAACCAATGGTGGTTGTTGGTGAGCCTTGAAACCAACTAGGATTTGACTTGTGAGCCCGAAGACAAAACAAGTTGTAAAGGTTGTTGGTGAGCCTAAGTTATAAAACCAAACTTAGTGGAATTCCCAAGGGGTTCTTAGGGAGTGGATGTAGGTACTTGGTTGGCACCGAACCACTATAAATCTTTGTATTTGTGTGATTGTTCTCCTTATACTTTTATTTCTTTATTTCCGCTGCATTTATTTGGAATACACAAGCACTTGAATTGCATTAGCATATACTTGCTTTAGTTCACACTTTGCAAATAATACAAAAGTTTTATAAAACCCAATTCACCCCCCCTCTTGGGTTGCCTACCTGAGCCTACAATTGGTATCAGAGCGGGTGCTCTGTTTGAAAATCTAATGATTTTGACTTAAAGTTCATGGCAACCCTTGTAGGTATTAATGTTTGACCACCATTTTTCAATGGCATAAATTACACATTTTGGAAAACTCGCATGCGCATCCATATTCAATCTATTAATTATCATCTTTGAAAAATTATTGTTAGTGGTCCTCATATTCCTTCCATTTTGGTTAATGGCATTTTCATTCCAAAGCTCGAAGAGGATTGGAATGAATATGATATTAAACAAACTGAAATCAATGCTAAAGCAATGAACTTGCTTTATTGTGCATTGGACTTAAATGAATTTAATAGAATTTCTACATGCACATCAGCGAAGGAAATATGGGGTACTCATGAAGTACTCATGAGGGTACTCTTGAAGTTACTCATGAGGGTACTCTTGAAGTTACTCATGAGGGTACTCTTCAAGTGAAGAACACTAAAATTAATTTGCTTTTACATTCTTTTGAAATTTTTGAAATAATGCATTATGAATCTATATCTGATATGTTTTTAAGATTTATGACTATTATTAATGAATTAAAAAGTCTTGGCAAAATCTGTACTAATGCTGATTTGGTGAATAAAATTCTTAGATCATTACCAAAATCATGGGATCCAAAGGTGACGGCGATCTAAGAAGCTAAAGATGTAGAAACCTTACCTTTGAAGGAGCTTATCGGTTCACTCATGACCTATGAGTTGAACATATGGCAAAGGATAGTGGAAGCTGATGTAAATAAGAAGATAATAGCCCTCAAGGCCAAAAAGAAATTCAAGGCAATGATGGCAACTTGGAGCGATAGCGAAGATTCAAGTACGGATGATGAAGTTGCCCATCTTTGCTTCATGGCAAATGAGAAAAAGGCATGTGCTAAAAATAATTATGATTTTACCTTTAAAGAATCACATGATGCATCTAATGATCTTGTGCATGAATATAGATTGCTAAAAATTGAGCACAAGAAATTAAATGGCATGTAGATTCATTTTCTCTTGACAACACCAATCTTGCAAATAAAAATGATGATTTAAATGCCAAGATTGATATTTTGAAAAATGAAAAGAATAATTTTTCTAAAGAAAATGAACTTTTAGAAAAAGAAAATGTTATTTTAAAAGATTTATGTGATAAAGTTTTTAATGAGAAAAATATTTTGATTGAGGAAAAGAAGCAAAAACTTTTGAAGAATTTCTATATTCCTGATTCTTTCAATTTTTCTTATAAATGTGGTTTTAATGCTTATCCTTCTAGATTAAGAAAAGTTTGGGCTCCAAAAGGAACCATAATTACTAATCATAAAGGACCCAAGAAAGTTTGGGTACCAAAAATGTCCACTTAATTTGTTTTGCAGGAATGTCTTGCAACCCAATATGAAGAAAGGAAGTTCTTGAAAAAAAGTTGTACAAGACAATTTAAAGAAGTGGACAAGCTACATTTTGAACTAAATGATAAAAGGAAGGACTTTGTATATTGGTAAATTCTAAACATCTCCTTCTATAATTAAAAATGTAGATTAATTTTTATTGCATCAATTACTTTGAAAAATTGTTTTAAATAGTTAATAGAATCAAGTTTGGACTTATCATCATTAGCTATGATCATGAACTTTTTGGTGTTGTTGAATGTCATGCTATCATGATTAAATTTATGATTGTAAGACCTTCAATTGATTTTGATTAATGTATTTCATGAAAAATACTTTTAAAGATGCATATTGATTTGAAAAATGTTTTAATTGATTGATTAAAATCAAGCTTAGACTAATTATCATTTGTTGTGATTATGACCATTTTGATGTTGATGGATTTCAAGCTCTCATGGTCAAACTTGTGATTATTAGATCTTCACTTGAATTTGATTAATATAGTTTCTGAATTATTTCAAGTGAAATGTTATGATTTATGTGCTTTCATTGTTGGCATCTATGCTTAAGTTAGAACTGATTTGAATCAAGTATAGAACTGGTAGTTAAGGGATAATTTAAGAAGAATGTATGCATATTGACAAACCCTTGCTCTAGTAGCTAGACTTGATATCATATTACTTCTAGCATTTGTATGGATATCAAATCATCTTAAAATGAATTTGAAATCATGCTAAAAGTTTTTAAGTGATATAAATGCTTTGTATTTTGAAAATCATGAATATCTTAAAAAATTTCAAATCTTGATGCATAAGCTTTCATGTTTTATTCCTGAAATAAATGCATATTTTTAAAGGAGGAATAACATTCAGGGGGAGCATCCAAAGATTTGTTATCATATTTGATGCTTTGAATATCTTGTTGATATCATGCTTTGCTTATATTGCTCTGATACTCCTTCTTCTTGTTTTCAAATCTAATTCTTTGAGGGGAGTTACATTCAAATGGTATCATATTCTATTGGTATCAAAATTATTTTTAAAAGAATTCCTAGTAACCGCTTCGGATTGGGTTAGTCACCATGGTCGTCCGGTCATAGGAGATAAGTAGGGCTTAAAGACCCTCTCTTCCCATTCAATGGGCTCTCTTATGACGTGTAGGGGTGCCACTGTGACCTTATCCCATGAACAAGTAAGGCGAATGGATAATATACATCAAATCATTTCTTGCATGTGCTTACATTCTTTGGTATCTTGTTCAATTTGTATCATATTCAAATGATATCATAATTATTTGATTTCATGCATTGATTTTGATGACCTACTTGCTATTCTTTCTGACTTCATTCCCACTTTGTATTGCCTTTCACCCTTTTTCATGATGTCAAAAAGGGGGAGAAAATTGTTAAGTATGAAAAGGGGAAGATTGGACAAACATGAAAAATCATTTGAGAAATGAAAGAAAGTGCAAAAGGGAAGAAGAATGCAAAATATTTTTATCTAAAGGGAAGAATTAGTAAGAAGAAATACTGAAAATTTGAAATTTTTTGCATATTTTGAAAAATGTTTTTGAAGATTTTTTGGATCATATTTTGAGGGGGAGCTTGGTGCTTATTGTTTTAAGCTTACATATTTATCTTATTGTTAATCTTTTTAAGCTTACCCTATTCATATAGTTAAAGGTTTTGTCATCATCAAAAAGGGGGAGATTGTTGACTCTGGTCTTGATTTTGATGATTGACAAAATGCTTAAGTATATATGAGTACTAATTGTGTTTTAAGTGTATTTCTCAGATCTTAGTACTCATCCATGTTGAATGAAGAAATGCTTGTATTTCAATTGAAAAAGTCCTTAAATTAATGGAAAATCAAGTATATGGACTTTGGAATTAATATGGAAGAACTTGAAGAGGTTAAAGTTTCAATTTGAAGATGTTCTAGCAATGGCACAGGCAAGTGTCGACACCTGGAAATGAAGTGTCGACACCTGAGGATCAAGTGTCGATACTTGAAGAGTGAAGTGTCGACTCAAGGCCTGAGACAAACAGAAAATTTCAGAAAGCACTTTCAGTCAAGTGTCGACACCTGGAGCTGAAGTGTCGACACTTGGAAGTGAAGTGTCGACACTTGGAAGTGAAGTGTCGACACCTGGAGAATGAAGTGTCGACACTTGAAACTGAAGTGTCGACACCTGAAGGTGAAGTGTCGACACTTGAACAGTAACGGCTAGTTTTCTGGCTGCAGAACTTCTCCAACTTGCTTCCAAACGGTCATATTTTCCTCCCTAACGGCTATAAACGGTCATTTAAGTGTTGGGAGGCTATATAAACATCAAAAATCAATTGGGGAAGTAATCCTTTGGTGAGTTTTTTGAATATTCTTCAAGAATTTAAGAGTTGAGTGATTCAAAGCCTTCGAGCTTCCAAGTTTTAAAGAGAGCATTCAAAGTCTACATCTACAAGCATCAATCAAAGGCTTCATCAACTTGAAGACAAGATCTTCATCAACAATCAAGGGCTTCAAAGAAATATTTGCTTTATTTTAGAAAGCTTTTATTGTATCCATATGCAATCCACCATATCCAGTATCACCCCATGCATGACTCAATATCATGATTGAGTGTGAACCAAAGTATGGATTCATGCATACAAAATACCATGGCAGTCTCAGGTCAAAGGACCACATGCACTACTCCCACTATGAGAACTATCTATTGACAAACAGATAAGGTTCCATTAGATGTTCTCAAGCTGGATCCATTCAGTGAACTCATTCTCTAATGAGCACCCACATCCTAGTATTAGTGTCAAACACAAGTGACTGTGAGATCAGTCACCCTCTTCACCAAGCATATATAGGATGTGCTGGTCTTACCAAAAATATTGATCCCCTACTCAATATCCCATCGACCAGGAATATTCTAGATTAGGGTTTTAAGGCTTTAGGTCTTACTAGTATGATCTCATCATAATCCTAGAACCATAGCCCTAATCTATGGAGTTCATCATATCTTAATAAAATTAATAAGACAGCATATGATGAAAATAAAATGCCTTTATTAATTAATAATGTCAATACACTGGTTTGGGATACAAAAGAAAATCCCATCAAAATACAACATTTCGATTGACCTTTAAGGCATAATCCTTTCAATCTCCCACTTGCACTAAAACCAATCGCCTTTAAATTTTAACCCCATACAATCGAGGTGGCGATCAAACTCCCGCTGTGGTAGAGCCTTAGTGAATGGGTCTGCTATGTTGTTCTTCGTTTCTACTCTTTTAATGCAGACTTCTTGTCTTTCAACAATCTCTCGAATGAGATGGAAGCATCTTAGAATGTGCTTTGATTTGTGATGAGCTCTAGGTTCCTTAGCTTGAGCGATGGCGCCAGTATTATCACAGTAAAGTGGTACTGGACCTTCAATCTCCGGAACAACATCCAACTCTGAGATGAACTTCTTCATCCAGACAGCTTCCTTGGCAGCTTCACTAATAGCAATGTATTCTGCCTCATTTGTTGAGTCATCTACAGTCTGCTGTTTAGAACTCTTCCAGCTTACAGCTCCTCTATTTAGGATAAAAACATACCCTGAAATAGATTTGCTATTATCTGGATCCGATTGAAAACTAGAATCTGAATAAGCTTCCAGTTTAAGATCAGATCCTCCGTATATCAGAAAAATATCCTTAGTCCTTCTCAAGTACTTAAGAATATTTTTCACAGCCTTCCAGTGATCCTCTCCTGGATCAGCCTGAAATCTGCTGGCTATACCTAAGGCATATGCCACATCAGGTCTGGTACATAACATAGCATACATTATAGACCCTACAGCCGAAGCATAAGGTATAGAACTTATTCTATTTCTTTCTTCAGGTGTCTTAGGAGACATCTTCTTAGAAAGATGTATGCCATGACCAATGGGCAAGTAACCTCTTTTACTTCCCTCCATGCTAAATCTCTTTAGCACTTGGTCAATGTACCTAGACTGGGATAAGCTTAGCATCCTCTTAGATCTATCTCTATAGATCTTGATACCCAGTATATAGGATGCTTCTCCCAAGTCTTTCATGGAAAACTGTTTAGATAACCATATTTTGACTATTGTAACATTGGGATATCATTCCCAATGAGAAGTATGTCATCTACATACAGAACCAAGAAAACTATGGCACTCCCACTAGTCTTCTTGTACACACAAGGTTCATCCTCATTTTTGATAAAGTCAAACTCTTTGACTGTCTTATCAAATCGGATGTTCCAACTCCTGGATGCTTGCTTTAATCCATAAATAGATTTCTTTAGCCTACATACCTGATTAGGTTTAGTCTCCAAGACAAAACCTTCTGGCTGTGACATATAGACCTCTTTTTCAAGGAAACCATTAAGGAATGCGGTTTTCACATCCATCTGCCAGATTTTATAATCATGATATGCTGCTATAGCAAGCATGATCCGAATAGATTTGAGCATGGCAACAGGAGAAAATGTTTCATCATAATCTATTCCCTGTTTTTGTCTGAAACCCTTAGCCACTAATCTGGCTTTATAAGTTTCTACTTGGCCATCTACCCCAATCTTTTTCTTATAGACCCATTTGCATCCAATAGGGTTAACACCCTCTAGTGCATCAACCAAAGTCCATACTTGGTTGACATACATGGAGTCCATTTCGGATCTCATGGCTTCCAGCCATCTGTCTGAGTCCTTACTCATGACAGCATCCGTATAGGTTAGAGGCTCATCATTTTCAATGATCCAGACTTCATTATTTTCAATAATGAACCCATACCTCTCAGGTGCATGACGCACCCTATCAGACCTACGGATAGGAGTGGTGTGTTCTGGTTCTATACTAACTATGTTATCATTTGGTTGAGATGTATCTATTTGTTGAACTTCTTCAAGTTCAATATTTCTCCCACTGCCCTTTTGTACGATGAACTCTTTCTCTAGAAAAGTGGCATGCCTACTGACAAAAACTTTTTGTTCAGTAGGGTGGTAGAACAGATATCCTATACTATCTTTAAGATATCCTACAAATAGACACTTATCTGCTCTAGCTCCAACTTATGTCCAAAATTTCTTTTGACATAGGCTGGACATCCCCATATCTTAAGATACTTAAGATTGGGTTTCTTACCCCTCCATATCTCATATGGAGTGCTGGAGACAGATTTGGATGGTACTCTATTTAAGATATTAGCCACGGTTTCCAAGGCATATCCCTAGAAGGAAACAGGTAACTCTGTGAAGCACATCATGGACCGTACCATATCTAATAAGGTACGGTTCCTCCTTTCAGCAACACCATTTAATTGTAGTGTGTAAGGAGGGGTCCATTCAGAGATAATCTCTTTTTCTTTAAGGTGATCGAGAAACTCGGTGGATAAGTATTCACCTCCTCGATCTGATCGAAGGACTTTAATACTTTTTCCCGTTTGTTTCTCTACCATACTTTGATACTCTAAAAATTTATCAAAGACTTCAGACTTATGTTTCATAAGATACACAAATCCATACCTTGAAAAATCATTAGTAAACGTGATGAAATAAGAGTATCCACCCTTGGCCTGAGTTGTCATAGGCCCACATACATCTGTATGTATGAGTCCTAATAACTCAGTTGTCCTTTCTCTATGTCCATTAAATGGAGTCTTGGCCATTTTACCCATGAGACATGATTCACAAGTTCCTAATGATTCATAATCATAACGATTAAGGAAATTTTTCTTGTATAACTTGCTAATCCTAGTCTCACTAATATGTCCAAGCCGACAGTGCCAGAGTAAAGTATTGTTTACATCATCTCTCTTTTGTTTGTTACTTACATGAAGTATATTATCATTAGTGGATAGAGTTAAAAGACAATTGCAAAATATGCCACAACATATAATTTCATTAGAAAAGCTGATTGAGCAACCATTGCTCATCACATTCATAGTATAACATTGTCTAAGTAACAAGGGTACAGATATGATATTTCTATTGACCTTAGGCATATAGTAACAATCTCTCAGCTCTAAAATCTTCTCCGAAGGTAACTTCAAGATATAAGTCCCTACGGCCTCTGCTTGGATGGACTCTCCTCTAGCACCGTAGAGCTCGAAGTCTCCTTCCTTCAATACTCTAAGCCTCTGCAGCTCCTGCAATGATTTGTAGATATTATGACCATAGGCGGTATCCAATACCCAAGTATTTGAAATGAAAGATCCAATGACAAAATCGTATGAACTTCTTTCATACCTTTTGGTGCATCCGATGCACCAGGCTTCACACCTGCAAGGTAAGCCTTGCAGTTCCTCTTCCAATGACCCGGCTTGCCATAGTGAAAGCAGGTCATCTGTCCGGAGGCCTTCTTTCCTTTTTTCTTCTTGATGCCCCTTTTTGGGTTCAATATCCTCTTGGAACCCTTTCTGCCTGACTTCTTCTTGTTGATGCCATCCACAAGAAGAAGTGGAGCCTTATTTTTTTTTAAATGGCTCTCTGCTGTTTTTAACATGTTTAACAGCTCAGGCAAGGAATGTTAAGTTTGTTCATATGATAATTAAGAACAAACTATGAAAATGACTCCGGGAGTGACTGCAGGATCAAATCCTGATTCAACTCCCCATCCATAACAAAACCCAATTGACCTAATTGAGTGATCAGGTCAATAACCATCAGTACCTGGTCTTGTACAGATGTACCTTCTATCATTCTTGCACGGAACAACTGCTTAGATATCTCATATCTAGCAGTTCGACTATGTTCTCCATATAGCTCTTTTAGATTGAGCAGTATGGAGTTAGTGTCCATGATATCATGTTGCCTCTGCAACTTATTGGTCATAGAGGCAAGCATGATACATTAGACAGTGAGTCATTTTGCCACATCTTGTATGTGATCTTTTCCTCTTGCAAGGCATCTTCCCCTAAAGGTTCCAAGGTAGGGGTATCAAGAATGTAAGAAAGTTTTTCCTGGCTGAGTACTATCTTTAGGTTTCTCAACCAGTCAATATAGTTCGATCTAGTCAATTTATTGGCATCAAGTATACTACGGAGTGAGAGTGAAGAGGCTATTTAATCTACATTAACAAAGAACATAACATAAGCAAATAACCAATGTTAACAAAACATAATTAAATTAGGACTTTAACTTAATTATGTCTCCCACTATTTTATCAAGCATCATAACCCTCTATATGATGATTGAGAAACCCTAATTGGTTTTCTTAGTGGGGTTGAGATCATAATTCCTTATAAAAGATGTTGTGTGTACACAACAAATCTTTTATAAGTTCAAAGGTAGGAAAACTCTTTCCAATTGTATCTCATACAATTCTCAACAAAACCTGGCCTCTAAAATATTAATAGCCTTGTGTGTGCACAACAAACTATAATATTTTTAGTTAAGTAAGACCCTTCATTCCTTTATAGTCATGATTGTAATAATAATACCCTTGTGTGTTCATAACAAAGTATTATATTAAATCATGCCATAAGCATCAAATGCACGAGGCCAAAATTGTGTTAGTTACCATAATAGGCCTTGTGTGTACACAACAAACCTAATACGGATCATAACATAATAATGACCTAGCATGAAGGAAGGCCTAATGTAGTGAATATTACACTAAGCATATCAATCAAGAATTAAGTTAATCTTATCAGCCAGGTAAGTGGGAGAGTAGTGGGAGTCCCCCCGTTGCTTTCCTAGACACCAATAAAAACTGGCCAGGTCAGTCAACGGAACCAATTAAAAACCACGTCCTCTTTATCGATCATGAACCACTTTTCCTAGACATCGAATGATCAACTAATCATCTTGATTATTTTGCTTTTGGTATATGACACTACAACTTAATATAATTTTAATAGAGGGCAATTCAAACAGAAGCACATTCTAATATTACCATTCATCAACCATGCATCATATATCATTTTATAATGTGCCAAGTGTGTCATCATACTAGGACAAATATCTACCACATAATGGATCCACCATTATGCCAGGGCAACCTTATTTCAGTATGATGACTAGAAAGCTAAACATATCTCTATATCAGTTAAGGTTTAAGTGAAAACCCTAACCAGTGACATACATATATGCATAAACATATCGATCATATGTAACTTTAAACTTTTGTAGAGTTCTACAAAATTGGACAACTTCAAATTTTGTAGAGTCCTACAAAAATGGGCAACCTCAAGAGTCCTACAAAATTGGGCAACTTCAAATTTTGTAGAGTCCTACCAAAATGGGCAACCTCAAGAGTCCTAAAAAATTGGGCAACTTTAAATTTTGTAGAGTCTTACCAAAATGGGCAACCTCAAGAGTCCTACAAAAATGGGTCAACTTCAATTTTGTAGAGTCCTACCAAAATGGGCAACCTCAAATTTTGTATGATTTAGCCCTAATAAGGTGGCTCTAATACCACTGTTAGGATTTTGCTGACCAGGGTGGAAGCATGGATTTCAAAAATTTATTATGAAACCACTACCAAACCCTTAACCCAAGACCTCCTTACTAGGAATTAAAACATACAAACATGCATATATAATATAAACTAGAATTTAGGCACCAACTGAACCACTAGTATCCAATCCGGTGAAGAAAACCCTGATTCATCCTTCTTCTCCACCAGGCGCCCAAACGTTCACCCTCCAACGGTGATCCACACGAAACTCGGACCAAGGAAGAACTCCTTCTTCAAGTTGCTTGGAGAAGTGGAACTCTTTCGGCAGCCTTTGGTCTATTGACCACTGTAGGACACCCTGTCCTACTGTAGGGCACTAAAGACACTCTCCTAAACCACTCATGGTTTTAGGACAACCCTTCTCTAGGATCTCTTAGGCTTATATCCTAAAACAAAGCCTTGTCCTAGTAGAAAAGACCTTGTCTTAATAAGACAAGTCTTGTCTTAAAGAAAGGAGGGAGAGAATGACACTCAGAATAGTACTTCGGTGGAATTCTTATTATCAGACTCATTTCACTGCCCTCTATTTATAGATACAAGAGGGGCGTGTGATATGTCCTCCCATCAACTTATCAGATATTATTTTTCAAGACCGAAGAGAAGTTATCTGGCTTGAAAAATCATATCTAATAAGGCCTTATTCACATCCCTTCTTTTATCTGGACGAATTCTCACTTGCCACATGTCAATTATCGGTTCCTAGGAAGCCAAGAGGCACCTCTTCAATCTCCAAACATCAGAGATTATGAAGAGTCCTGATAGCAGAAGGACTCTCCATCAGAACCGTGCACCTCATGAAGAGTTGCGACTCTTCATGCACCGCGCGCGCCATCCTTCTTTCACAAAAATTTCAAAGAATGTTGACAGTCAAAACATAGGCAATATGGGTATCATTGGAAAGAGCATAAGATTTTCTTTCTGAACACATAAATTATATTCAAATCAAAGATCTATAGCTCATTTTGTGCCCTTTTGAAGTTAAGGTATCATTTAGGTACCAAGAGTCCCATGCCATTGGGACTCTTCATGTATGGTGCCTAAAATGCCTTGAAATCCAAATTAAAATCAGATTTAGCTCTGATTAGGCTAGCCCCACTTAGGACTCAACCTAATTTAGGTTTCCCATAATTAGGTTAGCCCAATTAGCAAGCAACCGGATCCAATCCAATTGGGTTAGGAATTTGGTTAGCCTACATATACTATTATGTAATCCGGCTAACCAATTAAGATCCTATGACCCTAATTAAATCATGAATGACTTCCTTGGCCAAGTATCTATTGTATGTGACCCATTGGGTTCCACATCTAGCCAGCAGTAGGATTAGGTTTGAGCCGATTCGATCCGATCGAACCCAATTGACCTAATTAGGTCAAATTGGCTCACCTAATTGTCCAATTCGAATCACACATTGAATTGACTCATGAAACCAAATTAATTGGTTCATGAAGACCTACAAGACAAGATTGACGTCTAGAAATGTGTCATGCCTACCCGAAAGATGAGAAATTTTGGTGGATTTACCAAAATACCCTTCAGTGGTGAGTTACCGGGCAATTAAGTCCTTTGATCTACTTACACCCTGAATATGACTATGGATATGGATACTTGTCAAATTCAGTTTCATATTCATTCCTTGCTCAATCTGATAATGATGATTCATTAATGAACCATTAGAAACTATTTCTAATATTCATACTTTGATCAAAGATTTCCCGAATCTTCATTTGACTGAAATCATCTGGATGCGCTTCCCTCTTACTAGGGTTGATCGATTCCTTTTTGACCTACTCAAAACCTCCATTTGCAATCCACCATACCCAGTATCACCCCATGCATGACTCAGTGTCATGATTGAGTGTGAACCAAAGTATGGATTCATGCATACAAGATACCATGGTAGTCTCAGGTCAAAGGACCGCATGCACTACTCCCACTATGAGAACTATCTATTGACAAACAGATAAGGTTCCATTAGATGTTCTCAAGCTGGATCCATTCAGTGAACTCATTCTCTAATGAGCACCCACATCCTAGTATTAGTGTCAAACACAAGTGACTGTGAGATCAGTCACCCTCTTCACCAAGCATACATAGGATGTGCTGGTCTTACCGGAAACATTGATCCCCTACTCAATATCCCATCGACCAGGAATATTCTAGATTAGGGTTTTAAGGCTTTAGGTCTCACTGGTATGATCTCATCATAACCCTAGAACCATAGCCCTAATCTATGGGGTTCATCATATCTTAATAAAATTAATAAGATACAGCGTATGATGAAAATAAAATGCCTTTATTAATTGATAATGTCAATACACTGGTTTGGGACACAAAAGAAAATCCCATCAAAATACAACATTTTGATTGGCCTTTAGGGCATAATCCTTTCATATCCTTCAAAGATTCAAGAGTTGAGTGGTTCAAGCCTTCAAGCTTTCAAAGATAAGAGAGTTGATCCAAGTCCACAACATCATGCTTCATTCAAAGACTTCAACAAATTGAAGATAAGCTTCTTCAACATCATCCAAGGGTTTCAAAGAGATACTTGCTTTATTTTGGAAAGCTTTATTGTATTCTTTACTTTCATTCTTACATTGTTGTATCAAGGTTTTTGGTGGGCCTTGGAAAATCAAAGAGATTATTGGTTAGCCTTTATGTAAAACCAACATAGGTTGTTGGTGATCTCGTAAAACCAACATAGGTTGTTGGTGAGCCCGTAAAACCATCGGAAGTTCTTGGTTAGCCTAAGTATAAAACTAACAAGGGGTTTTGACTTGTGAGCCCAGGAAAACAAGTTGCATTTTGAATAGTGAGCCCAGAAAACTAATCGCCTGTAATCTTGGTGATTATTGTGAAATACCTAAGAAAAACTTAGAGAGTGGATGTAGGTGCCTTGGAGTATACCGAACCACTATATATTCTTGTATTTATGATTACTCTTATTTATTGCTTATTTACTCTTGCATTTACTTCGTTAATTCATTTTTATTAAGTACACAAATACTTTGGCAAAACATGAGCACTTGATATGAATTGGCACATACTTGTTTTATATCCATTGAAATAGTTCAAATAATTTTTATAAACCCAATTCACCCCCTCTCTTGGGTTGCATCATCACTGGGCAACACTAGTTCTAACTCCTTGTGAGGGATCACCTATAATTAACTCTTTAGGATGAGAGTGTGCGTACCTCCAATCCTTTGGTAGCTCTTCATGATCTATACTTACCTTTTCCTTCTCTTGCTCAACTGGTTTTTCTTTCAAGCTCAAGTCCTTCAGTTCATCATTCAGAGAACCTGCATCATTATCAATACACTCTTCTTTTCTTGAAGGTGTGAGGTTAGACTCATCAAAAATAATATGCATTGATTTTTCAATAGTTAAAGTTTTTTTGTTGAAAACTCTATAAGCTTTGCTAGTTGTTGAATATCCAAGAAATATACCTTGATCAGATTTAGCATCAAATTTACCTAAGTTAACTTTACCATTGTTCAAAATATAATATTTGCATCCAAAAACATGAAAGTAATGAATACTTTGTTTTCTTTCATTACAAAGCTCATAGGAGATTTTCTTCAAAATTGATCTAATTAAAACATGATTTAATATGTAACATACAATATTCACAACTTCTGCCCAAAAGTATCTTGGAAGATTGCCTTCGCACAACATGGTTCAAGCCATCTCTTCCAATGTTCAATTCTTTCTTTCCACAATACCATTTTGTTGTGGTGTTCTAAGGGCTGAAAAGTTGTGATCAATGCCATGTGATGCGGCACGCATATGATTAATGTTTTGAATATGGGGTTTGTAGAGCAATGAAACCTAATTATACTTAGCATTGTACTCATCTTAATAAGATTTAAGGATTATATGAAAAGGGACTATTACATGATTAGACACAACTCTAAAACTAAGAAAGAAGAAGATCTAAACAATAGGGGCTAATGATTGAGGACTTACCTTGATGAGTTTTCCAACCTTCCTATGATTCAAAACTTGAAACTACCGATGCTCTGGACTGGAGAACTTGGATAATAGTGATCAGAACCCTGGACTTGGGCTTCACCTTGTTGGTTCATTGTCAAGGGGAACCCTGTTCACAACTCAAGGACTTCGAAGGACCCTGCAATGAAGATCAAAGTTAAGGTTGAAGGATGCAAACATAAAGAAGGGATGGGAGAACTTGTGAACAAAGAAAAGATAATTGAGAAGATCTGGCCGACTCCAATGCCTTTGCCTTGAGCTTGGATGATGAATTGCTAGGGAAGAGAGTGGCTTTGGGCGTGGAAGAAGAAGATAGGAAAATTTTCACACATAAAACTCAAGACAACTTCACTTCAAACTTCATTCATTTCCAAAATCAATCTCTTTTACAATGGACGTCCAAGGCTTTTAATAGCCTCACAAAGCTAGCTTTTGAAATTTAAAAACTCCCCAAATCGAGGAGGATTACAAGGGGGGTTGGAGGATTTGGTGGAGAGTTTGGAGGGATGTGGGGAGGTTGGAGGATTTGGTGGAGGACTTGGAGGGATGTGGCCAACCTCCTTGAATTTGAATCTCCCTTGTTGGCGCCCAAAGGGTGATGAGGTGGCTGGTGAAGTGGCACCTGATGACGTGGCATGGTGAGGTGGTCTTCTACTTGGATAAGAATGACATGTGGCGCCCAGTGGTCCTAGTTGATGGTCCTTTTCTCTTGCTTGGTTGATGTGTCTTCTCTTCTTCATGTGGTCAAATTCTGGGGTCTAGAATTTGAGTCTTGTTGCTGGCTTTCATGGCTTTAAGAATTGATTAGACTTAACTCAACTGAATTAGACTTAACTCAACTGAACTGACTTGACTGACCTAGACTTTAAAACTTGAAATGGACTTACAAGAAATGAAATTTTAAAAGTAATTACATGACTCAATAAACACTCTTGATTTGAAACTCAAAATTAATTACAGGACTCTTAAAAAGGAAATGACTCCTGAAAAGGAAATAAAACATTTTTGATCTAAAGGATACAAGGTAACCTAATTATCTTCGATCCAAATCGGGATAAGGCTAACCTTGTTGGAGTGAAGTTTCTTTGGATTTCTGGTGTCCACACCACCATGTTCAGTGCAAAATTCTTTAAAATATTGGTTTTCAAATTCTATCCCATGATCATTTCTAATTGAAATAATTGAAAGATTTTTCTGATTTAAAACCTTTTTATAAAATTTTCAAAAAACTTTAAAAACTACATCTTTATGTGCGAGAAATAAAATTCATATGAATCATGAAAAATCATCTACTATCACAATTCCATATTTCATACCTCTTAGGCTTGTGATCCTAGTTGGTCCAGATAAGTCCATGTGTAGCAGCTCTAAAGGTCTTGATGTTGAAACAATATTTTTTAATTTAAAACTTCTCCTAGTTTGTTTACCATACTGACATGCATTATAAACATGATCAAAATCAACTTTAAATTTAGGTAAATCTCTAACTAGATCTTTAGAAATCAATTTGGCTAAAGTATGCATGCTAACATGACCCAATCTTCTATACCAAAGTATACTAGATTCCTTAGTTTCAGCATTCATTGCCATTAGACTTGTACTACTTGACATTGCTAGATCATTCAGGTCTATAATATAGATATTTCCAAGTCTATGACTAACAAATTTAGTGCTAGAATCAAGAGAGCTAGTTACTATACACATTGAAGATTCAAATACAACTTTGAAGCCTTTATCACATAATTGACTAATACTTAATAAAATATGCTTCAATTTGTCTACTAGCAGTATATTTTCAATATAAATAGAAGAGATTATTTTGATCTTAGCAATTCCAATAATTTTTGTCTTGCCATTATCACCAAATGTTACTATTCCACCATCTTTCATTTCAAGGGTGATGAAATGATCTTTGTCACCCGTTATATGTCTCTTGAATAGCCGCTATCTAGATACCATCTTTTCTTCGAATTTTGGGCTACAAGGCACTCCTGCAAAATAGTCAAGTTGAGTTTTTAGGTACCCAAACTTTCTTGGATCCTTGAAGGTTAGTAATAGTGGTTTCTTTAGGAACCCAAATCTTTTTCACTTTATTTTTATTTTTCTTTCTCAAATTACCTTCATAAGCCTTATGTCCAATCCCATTACAACAATAACAAACTACATTCGATTTTTGAAAGGATGTGGATGTTGAAAACTTTGAGGCATGAGATCTTAAAGCTAAAAACTTGTTTATATTCAATGAATTGTATCCAATTCTAGCTCTATTATTAGATTCCCTTTGATTTTTCAAAATCAACTCAAGTTTGTTTGAACTCAAGGTTAATTTGTCAACAATAGGTTTGAGTTGACTCATTTCATTTTGCAAGCTTGTTCTTTTCAAAACACTCATCCTTTTCATTTTGCAATACTTTACATTTCTCCGAAACATTATTTAATTCCTTTTGTAAGAGAATATTCTTTTCAATAATTTCACTCTTTTCTTTTATCAAAACATCATAATTATTTTTCAAGGTTTTAATTTTCAACATAGTCTTTTTATATTCAAATAAAAGCTCATAAAAGGCAGTAGTATGTAACTCTTCATAAGTAAATTCATTAGTGGAATCAGTAGATGTTACCTCATCTTCTAGACCCATCAAACATATGTTTGCAGCTTTTATTGTCTCTTCCTCTTCATTGAAAGTTGATTCATCGCTGTCACTCCATGTGGCCATCAAAGCTTTCTTCTTTTCTTTTGTATCCTTTCTTTAATGTAGGATACTCAGAATAGTGTGCGCTGGCTTCTTGCACTCATAACATATGGGTTGTTGCTCATTTTCTTTTTCTTTGTCTTTCTCCTTTTCTTTGCTTTGTTCTCCCTTTCCAAGGTGCTTCCTCTGGTACCCTGACTTTCTTATACCCATAAATCTTCTAAATCTTCTCATGACTAGAGCTATGTCATCATCTCCAAGTTCTTCATTAGAGGAAGGGCTTTCTTCTTCTTCTTTCTCTTCTTGCTTCTTGATTTTAGCCACAGCCTTGAATGCTATTGTTTTCCTTTTCTTACTATCATCTTCACTACGGTGCTGCATAGTTAGCTCATGTGTAATTAGAGAACCAAGAAGCTCATCAAGTAGGAATGCGTTCAAGTCCTTGGCTTCTTGTTGCCTAGTAAGCAACCCAAGAGGGGGGGTGAATTGGTTCTCTAAAAAATATTAAAATTAATTTACTTGATGCAATGCAATGCAATCCAATTCAATCATTTAAATAAGCAAGGTACTATGAATTCAATTGTAGTACTCTTAAATAAAAATGCAGCAAAAATAAAGAGCAATAAATGAAAAGCAAGTAGAGAGATTAACCAATCACAAAGATCAAGAAATATAGTAGTTCGATGCCATCCAATGCACCTATATATACTCTCCAAGATTTCCTTGGGAATTCACTATAATCATACCGATTACAGTTGATTAGTTTTGCAGGCTCACTAATCAAAAATCCAACTTGTTTTCACAAGACCAACAAGTCAAAACCTCACTTGGCTTTATGGGCTAACCAAGAACCTAAATAGTTTTAAGGCTCACCACCAACCTCCCTTGGTTTTCCAGGATAACCAAGAACCTAAGTAGTTTTGCGGGCTAACCACCAACCTAATTGGTTTTCAAAGGCTCACCAATAACCTTCCTTGGTTTTATAATAGGCTAACCAAGAACCCTTATAACAAATAAAGATTTGAAGTAAAGAAACAAAGTAAGCTTTCTAAACAAAAGCAAGTATCTCTTTGAAGCTCGATGTAGAGATGCTTTGAACTTATTAAAGCCTCTTGAATGCTCAAAAATGGATGATTTTCAATGCTCTTGAAGGCTCTTGAATGCTTGGAGGCTTGCTTTTGCTTGAGAGTGGTTGAATCTTCAAAGAATAGGAGTTAAAGCTCTCTTTTCTTCTCTCTTGAATGCTCTTATTTCATTCTCATCAATGGTATTCAATAGTTATTCTTTTGATTTGATTTAGAGCATATAAATACTTCTCCAAGGCCTCAAATCCCATTTCTAGCCATTAGACTTGAAAAACTAGCCATTGGAGGGCAAAAGAGTCAAGTTCTGAGTTTAAAAAACTAGCCGTTACTGTTTCCAGAACTCCATGTGTCGACACTTCAGGCTGTGAGTCGATACTTCCTGGCGACACTTGAACTTCTTAAGTCAACACTTAGTTCAAATATCTTCATTCTGGTTCTCTGAAAATCTCAGATGTGTCAACACTTTCTCAAATGAGTCGACACTTTGAATCGACACTTCTCTTCTATGTGTCGACACTTCAGTAGTTCTTCAATTTCAACAAGTTATGTGGCTTAAAAATCTCAAGCGATGAGCTAATCCATGTATCGATACTTTGAGTCGACACTTCAGGTCCATGTGTTGACACTTCAACCATGCCATTGGAAACATTCTTATGTACCGGCCTGAGTCGACAATTCACTTCCATGTGTCGACACTTTGTGTCATATGTTGACACTTTGAATCGACACCTCAGTGAAAACTTTACAAAAAAGACTGAACTTGAGCTAAAACACATTTCTACTTAACTCAAATAATCATTCAAGCAAATATTGATTGTCCAGGTCCTCTTTGAGTAGTTCTTTTCATCCAAACTTGGTTTCATCAATCAAACAAACTTCTTTAAATTTGTGAGCACCTTTTTCAACAAAAATACACTTCAAAGAAATTATTAGTACTCAACTTATACTTAACCATTTTACTTATCATCAAAATCAATAACGGAGTCAATAATCTTCCCCTTTTTGATGATGACGAAACCCTTAAGTATAAATTGCATAATAAGCTTTTGAAATAATTCAACAAGGTGCATAGCACTAAATGCAATAATTGTATCAAGGTAATTTTCAATTTCGATAAGATATTCAGAGCAAATTGTAATGAATAAGAGTATCAGATCTTTGGGATGTATATGAAACATAATCACATTTATCATGATACTCTACATGAAAATTTAGCAATAAGTAAAGCTCCCCCTAAATTGATGATCCATAAAATGGTTTGTAAATATCTTTTCAAACATTTAAAGAGAGGTTTCAAGATAAAATTCACTTTAAAGGATTTTCAATGAAAACAAAGTATAGCTTCCCCTTTCTTAAGGAGTTTGTAAACATTTTCAATTCAAGTTTTCAAAAATAATTTTCAAAATTTGTTTACCCCTTGCACATCACAAATATAAATCACTTGTTTGCACATCACAAATATAAATCATTTCTCTTTAAATTTACTACTCCCAAAAATATTTTACATTTATACTTAAATTTCACTATACTACTCCCCCTTTTTGTTATCATTAAAAAGGTAGAAGGATAATTAGGCTGAATATTCAATATATAGCATTGAAGTGTAAAATTCACTCATTCATTCACAAGTGAAGATAATGAAGAATTAAGAAAAGTGTAAATCATTTCATTCATTTCCACAAAAGGCATAAAAATGAGGAAAAACACATACATTGAGTACAACATTCATTCATTTAAGGTCACAAACATTGAGTACAACATGATATTTCATTTCAAGTCAAAGTTTGTACAATCAAAAGATAAAACATACATAGATGCATAAAAATAAACTATCTAAAAATACATAAGTACTCTAATCCTCATCCGTATCATCATCATCTGAAGACGATCCAATCTCAATCGATCCTGTATTAGTAAAAGATCGAGCTCGAGGTCACATCAATCTGAGATCTCAGAGTCATGTCCTTGTCGATCATGGAGGGGTACGATGACCATGTCCTCTGCGTCGTGCATATGTCCGACCTCTGGCTGGAGTAGTAGATGTAGAAGCAATGTCCTCCACAGAAACGGAACTAATCGATTCGACAGTCTCTGCGACTACCGGAAGTGGCGTGTGATCAAAGGAGGGACCGGAATCAGGATACTAAAAGCCAGGTGTGTAAAAACTAAGCTCTTGATAAGTGAGGATGTGTAAATAGTAGGACTATCAAAAACAGGAGTATCAACCGATGATACAATAGGTGTATCAAGGATAGATGTATCAGCTGAAGAATGAACTGGTATGTCTGTAATCAGCGAATTAATGAAAGGGGTGTCAATCATGGGTGTATCGATAACGGGGGTATCAACAATAGGTGAATGTACAACAGGAATATCAATAACTGGAGAATCAATAACTGGTGAAAGTATGGGAATAGGAACATGATCAACTGATTTGGAAGGAAAGGATGGAACTGGAGTCTAGGTAGGTGAACTAAAAGGATCAAGAGTAGGACTCCTAGGCAAGTCTACCGTCACCTCCCCTACTAGCTCTGTAGTCATATCTGGAAAGTCAAATCCACCAGAGTCAGTCTCCTCATCATCTCCATCAACATCATCACTATCAACATCAACAATAGGTGCAGGAGCAGGTGGAGCTGTATCAGCAACCGGAGTACTCACTGAAGGTCTGGACAGTGCAGTCAATATAGCTAAGATGCCACACTCGTCCACTATGGCTCTCTCTAGTCTCAGCTATGAAGCAATCAAGACGCTGTCTAACAATCAAAATATCAATCTCGATGCGTCTGACTCTGTCCAATAGGCTATCAGAAACACACTGAGTCTCCATCTAAGCTAGTTGAGACTGTGCTGAAATAGTAGGATCAGACTGAGATGCAATCGCTGGCTGAGCCACTGTCTCAAGCTGACTCTCACTAGGTCTTGTCTCGTCGGAGAGGATGCGCTCCTCCTCTGCAGCATCATCGTCATTAGCTCTATCCTCGGCCTGACCAAATATCCTGCGAGTCCACTGGCCTCGAAATAGATGATAACCCATCCGGTGTAATGACCAGATGTCATACATATTAGTATATAGTAGCATGCGGAAGGGCTCGTCCTCAAAGCTGACATTGTACTCCCTGAACAGAACAGTCAATCCCATCCCTTATGGCAGGTAGAGTCACTGGCTCGTCGATGCCTCCATCATCTAGTAAATCATAAGCACTGGAAGGCAGACGGGCATGCGCTAAACCAAAGAGACCATCACTAGCAACTCCCGCTCAGTGATGTAATCGAAACATCTGGTCTTCGACAGAAGTATCCGGACGACAATGTGGTGCAATAATCTTATCTCTGCAGATAGTCGAGATGCGGGTATGGTGGCTCCCTCAAGCAATATATTAGACTTGAAGATATACTGGAGTCCACTCACTCTGTCCATCAAACTATCCACCACTTAACCAGTCATTAGAATATCTCATACTCTGCTCAGTACCTCTGATGAAACAGGGATATCCCGGCCTCTCACCTGTGCCATCCATCCATCAGACCCACAGGCGAGTGATCCATAAAACTCTCTAATCAGCCTTGGGTAAAACTTCTCACTAAGTGAGCAAAAAGAAGTCAAACCAGCATGTCGAATCCACTGTCCAATCCTAAAATGCTATTGGTCGACAAAAATGAAGTCCACTCGTCGTTCCCCAATGACGGTCTTCGAGCTCATCCTGCTAGAAGCTACAAAAAGTGGTCGTGCGGGTGGATCAGGAGCTCTAGCCTTATGTCTGGCCTTCATCCTTCATTCTTCTTTCTGATTTGACTGACGAGGTCGACGAACTACTTGCTTTCAGTGTCCCATTGCTTGGATTAAAGATTTGGGCAAGATTTTGGTTGAAACATAGGGTTTCTAAAGCTTAAAATCCAAATGGGAGAAGAAATTCAACAAAACCCGAACTCCCGAGTGTCCAAATCGAAGAAATGATGGGATTAAATCATGAAACAGTGGGAAAAACAGTGAGGAGTACCTTAGAACATGCGTCGGCTCGAAGGAGATAAAGAAATGGGAAGAAAAACCATTCGAAAATCCTTTATTCTTGGTCTGCTACCGTTCAAGTGTCGACTCACGAATGTGTCGACGTATTTAGGTGTCGACACATCAACTTAAAAACTGAAAAATAAGAGATCCAAGAGTTCATCAAAATCACTTAAAATATGATTAAATTCAACAAAGATTGAGTACGATTGATGTCAAATTGATCTAATTTGAATCAAAGATAGAAAAAATTTAATCAAATGGATTAATGATCCCAAGCTCTCTTATAATCATACAAAACCGATCTTCTAGAAGAGGTTTAGTTAAGATATCAGCTAATTGAAATTCAGTACTAATAAATTCAAGCACAACATCATTATTGTCTACATGATCTCTAATAAAATGATGTCTAATTTCAATATGTTTACTCCTAGAATGTTGAACAAGATTTTTAGTCAAGCAAATAGCACTGGTATTATCACATTTAATAGGTGTACTAGCCAACTTGATTTCAAAATCTTCAAGTTGTTGCTTAATCCACAAGATTTGAGCACAACAACTTCCTACTGCAATACACTCAGCCTCAATTATGGATAGTGCAACTGAAGTTTGTTTCTTGCTAAACCATGAGATTAAGTTAACTCCAAAAAATTAGCAAGTACCACTAGTACTCTTTCTATCCAATTTACAACCAGCAAAATCAGCATCAGAATATCCAATCAATTCAGCAGATGAATTTCTAGAATACCATAAACCAATATCAACAGTACCAGATAGATATCTAATAATGCGCTTAACAGCCATCAGATGTGATTCTTTAGGTTCAGACTGATATCTAGCACATATGCATACACTGAACATTATATCTAGTCTACTAGCAGTTATGTACAGTAAAGAGCCAATCATACCTCTGTATAACTTTTGATCTATAGATTTACCATGTTCATCCTTATCAAGTCTACAAGAGGGGCTCATAGGCATACCTATTTCTTTAGTAATCTCCATCACAAACTTCTTTATAATTTATCTTATATACTTAGCTTGGTTGATGAAGATACCATCTTTTGTTTGCTTAATCTGGAGTCTGAGAAAGAAATTGAGTTCTCCCATCATGCTCATCTTGAACTCACCCTGTATTAGCTTAGCAAACTCTTCACAAAGAATTTCATTAGTAGCACCGAAAATGATATCATCAATATATATTTGTACTACTAATAAATCAATATCTTTCTTTTTCAAAAATAGTGTTTTATCAACATGGCCTCTAGAAAATTCATTTTCAATTAAAAATTTGCTGAGTCTTTCATACCAGGCTTGAGGTGCTTGCTTTAATTCATAAAGTGCTTTATGCAATTTTAAAACATGATCAAGATGTGCATAACTTTCAAATCCAGGTGGTTGTTCAACAAAAACTTTTTCAGTTATAAAACCATTTAGAAAAGCACTCTTAACATCTATTTGAAATAGTTTAAAGTTCATAAAACAAGCAAATGCTAATAATAGTCTAATTGCTTCAAATCTAGCAACAGGAGCAAAAGTTTCATCGAAATCAATCTCTTCCTCCTGGTTGTAGCCTTTAGCAACTAGCCTAGCTTTATTCCTAACAACAATTCCATTTTTATCTAATTTATTTCTAAATACCCATTCTATGCCAATAATAAAAATATTAGATGGTCTTTCTATTAATGTCCAAACATTATTTCTATCAAACTGAATTAGTTCTTCTTGCATGGCATTAATACAGTTAGGATCTTTTTCAGCTTCTTCAAAACATTTAAGCTCTACTTGTGATACAAAAGCTATATAATCACATTCATTTCTAATTGAGGCTCGAGTTCTTACCCCTTTAGATGGGCACCTAGGATTAATTCCTTAGGATGTCCATGAGCATACCTCCACTCCTTAGGTAGATCTTGATGCTATGGAGTGTCATCACCTTTCTCATTCTTGTCTTGATCTTCTTCACTTGGCTGGGGTTGATCATTCAGTATCAATTTTTGAAGCTTGTCAGCACCTGCACATTCATCAGAACTAACCTCTTTTCTGGAGGATTTGTTAATAAATTCTTCAAAAATAACATGCACTGACTCTTCTACAACCAAATTTCTTTTATTGAAAACTCTGTATGCCCTGTTTGATGTGGAGTATCCTAAAAAGATACCTTCATCAGACTTGGTATCAAACTTTCCAAGGTTATCTTTTCCATTATTTAAGATAAAACATTTACAACCAAAAATTCAAAAATATTTTAAAGTTGGTTTTCTTTGATTCCAAAGTTCATAAGGAGTTTTCTTCAAAATAGGGTGGATTAAAACTCGATTTAAAATATAACATGCAGTATTAATAGCTTCAGCCCAAAAATATCTTGGCAAATCATTTTCACAAAGTATGGTGCGTACCATTTCTTTCAAAGTATGATTTTTTCTTTCTACTACCCCATTCTACTGAGGTGTCCTAAGTGTAGAGAAATTGTGTTCAATTCCTTTTTCATTATAGAAGTTTTCAAAATCTTGGTTTTCAAATTCAGTTCCATGATCACTAAGAATGCAAACAACTGAAACACCTTTTTCATTTGAGTCTTTTAGATAAAACTTTATAAAAGCTGAAAATGATTCATCTTTATGTGCTAGAAAGAAAATCCATATAAATCTCAAAAAATCATCCACTATGACTAGTCCATACCTCTTACCTCCTAGACTTAATGTTCTAATTGGTCCAAAAAGATCCATATGAAGTAGTTATAGTGGCCTACTAGTAGTTACAAAACTTTTTGGTTTAAAAGAAGTTTTAACTTGTTTACCAAATTGACATGCTTGGCAAATTCTATCTTTTTTCAAAACAAAGTTCAGATAAATCTCTAACTAAATTCTTTTTACAAAGTTTTGAAAGCAGATACATACTAGCATGCCCTAATCTTCTATGCCAAAGCCAACTAGTCTCATTCTTAGTAGAATTCATTGCAACAAGGTATTCTCCATTAGGCAAAGATAGATCATCTAAATCTACTAAATAAATATCTTCATGCCTTTTTCCAATGAATTATACTCCATTTATATCCAGACTAGCAATCATGCAATATGATGATTTAAAAATGACTTGAAAATCTTTATCACAAAATTGACTAATACTTAAAAGATTATGTTTTAAACCATCAACTAGAAGTACATTGCTAATACAATTAGAAGGAGTTATGTGAACCTTACCAATACCAATGATTTTTCCTTTACCATTATCCCTGAAGGTCACACTCCCTCCATTCAAAACTTCTAGAGAAGTGAATTGCTTCACATCTCCAGTCATGTGCCTTGAGCAACCACTATCAAAATACCAAAGTCTTTTATTCTCCTTGGTTGCAAGGTACACCTACAATAAAATCAAGCTTTGTTTTTAGGTACCCAAGCCAACTTGGATCCTTTAGGGTTAGCATTCAAAATGGTTCCTTTTGGAACCCACACTTTACCAAAAGAATTAATTTTTCTTAAATTACATTGAAAAGATTTATGTCCTAACTTTTTACATGAGAAACAAGTAATGCTAGATGATGTAGGTACAAAAAAGTTTTTGAAATACTTTTGTTGTTTTTTTGATTTAAAATCTAAACCTGCTTTATTGAAAATGGCTCTTTGACTATTCAAAAGTAGGTTTAACTTTTCTAAACTATAAGTAAATTTCTCAACAAAAGGCTTTATCTTTTCAAGTTCATTTTTGTACTTAGTATTTTTCAATTTTAAATCTTTATTTTTCTTTAAAAGATCACCATTTGAAATAACATTCTTAGGTCTTTTCAAAACTTCATTTTTCATTGATAAAGCATTGTTTTTCTTTTCTAAAATATCCAATTTAGATTTTAAATCACTAATATCATTTAGCAAAGAATTGTTTTCTAAAGAAAAACTGTTTGCATGCTTTTTTAACTTTTTATTTTTAGATAAAATTATTTTATAATCATGCATGAGTTCATCAAAAGTATTTCTAAGCTCATCAAATATAAAATCAATTTTGGTATTGGAATTTACCTTATCATGGTCTTGATGTGCCATTAAACAGAGATTTGCTACTTCTTGTCTGCTCTAGAGGTAATTTGTCAACGTCCTTGGCTTCTTGAATTGCGGTCACCTTCGAATCCCACGATGTTGGAAGTGACCTGAGAATTTTATTTACAAGATCAGCATTGGACATTAACTTTTCAAGACTTCTCATTCTATTTACAATATTTGAGAATCTTGTGTATATATCAGTGATTGATTCATTAGGTTCCATTCGGAACATCTCATATGTGTGCACTAACATGTTCACTTTAGTATTTTTTACTTGATCGGTACCCTCATGGTAACTTCAAGTGTGTCCCATATTTCTTTAGCAGAGGTGCATGTAGATATCCTATTGAATTTACTAGGATCTAATACACAATAAAGGAGATTCATTGCCTTGGCATTGATCTCAGATTGCTTCATGTCATTTTCATCCCAATCCTCTTCAAGCTTTGGGATAGAAATACCATTAACCACTACTGAAGGAATATGAGGACCCTTATCAACCACTCTCCACAAATTATAGTCAATAGAATGCATATAAATTTTCATCCTAGTTTTCCAACATGTATAATTTGATCCATTAAAAAATGAAGGTATATTTGAGGCTTGACCCTCAACTACGCTAGTACCAATGGGCTACCATAGATCTTTACTCAAGGCGGTAAAGCCTATGCACCAAGAACAGGGCTCTGATACCACTTGTTACCCAGTAAGCAATCCAAGAGGGGGGATGAATTAGTTCTCTAAAAAATATTAAAATTAATTTACTTGATGCAATGCAATGCAATCCAATTCAATCAATTAAATAAGCAAGATACTATGAATTAAATTATAATGCTCTTAAATAAAAATGCAGCAGAATTAAAGAGCAATAAATGAAAAGCAAGTAGAGAGATCAATCAACCACAAAGATCGAGAAATATAGTGGTTCGGTGCTATCCAATACACCTACATCCACTCCCCAAGATCCCCTTAGGAATTCACTATAATCACACCGATTATAGTTGATTAGTTTGGAGGGCTCACTAATCAAAAACCCAACTTATTTTTACAAGGCCAACAAGTCAAAACCTTACTTGGTTTTACGGGCTAACCAAGAACCTAAATAGTTTTAAGGCTCACACCAACCTCCCTTGGTTTTCCTGAATAACCAAGAACCTAAGTGGTTTTGCGGGCAAACCACCAACCTAATTGGTTTTCAAAGGCTCACCAATAACCTCCCTTGGTTTTACAATAGGCTAACCAAGAACCCTTACAACAAATAAAGATTTGAAGTAAAGAAAAAAAGTAAGCTTTCTAAATAAAAGCAGGTATCTATTTGAAGCTCGATATAGAGATGCTTTGAACTTGTTAAAATCTCTTGAATGCTTAAAAATGGATGATCTTCAATGCTCTTGAAGGCTCTTGAATGCTTGGAGGCTTGCTTTTGCTTGAGAGTGGTTGAATCTTCAAAGAATAGGAGTTAAAGCTCTCTTTTCTTCTCTCTTGAATGCTCTTATTTTATTCTTATCAGTGGTATTCAATAGTTATTCTTTTGATTTGATTTGGAGCATATAAATACTTTCCCAAGGCCTCAAATCCCATTTCTAGCCATTAAACTTGAAAAACTAGCCATTGGAGGATAAAAGAGTCGAGTTCTGCATTTGAAAAACTAGCCGTTACTGTTCCCAGAACTCCATATGTCAACATTTCAGGCTGTGAGTTGACACTTCCTGTCAACACTTGAACTTGTTTAGTCGACACTTAGTTCAAATATCTTTCATTCTGGTTCTCTGAAAATCTTAGATGTGTCGACACTTTCTTAGGTGAGTCGACACTTTGAATCGATACTTCTCTTCTATGTGTCGATACTTCAGCAGTTCTTCAATTTCAGCAAGTTATGTGGCTTGAAAATATCAGGTGATGAGCTGATCTATGTGTCGACACTTTGAGTCGACACTTCAAGTCCATGTGTTGACACTTCAGCTATGCCATTTGAAACATTCTTGCATACTGGCCTAAGTCGACACTTCACTTCCATGTGTCGATACTTGGTGTCATGTGTCGACACTTTGAGTCAACACCTCAGTGAAAATTTCACAGAAAAGGCTAAACTTGAGCTGAAACACATTTCCACTTAACTCAAATAATCATTCAAGCAAATATTGATTGTCCAAGTCCTGTTTGAGTGGTTCTTTTCATCCAAACTTGGTTTCATCAATCAAACAAACTTCTTCAAATTTGTGAATACCTTTTTCAAGAAAAACACACTTCAAAGAAATCATTAGTACTCAACTTATACTTAACTGTTTTACTTATCATCAAAATCAACAACGGAGTTAACACTTCTTGAATTGTAGTGACCTTAGGATCCCATTTGTCCAGTAAAGATTTAAGAATCTTTTATACAAAGTCAGCATTTGAATATACCATGCCAAGACTTTTAAACCATTAATAATATCTGTAAATCTAGCAAACATGGTAGATATTGTTTCATTTGGCTTCATTTATTTAATAGCTCATAATTATGCACAAGAATATTTATGTTGGAAGTCTTAACTTAAGTAGTACCTTCATGGAAAACTTCTAGTTTATCCCAAATTTCCTTTGCCGAAGTGCAAGTGAAAATCCGGTTAAACTCATTAGCATCCAAAGCAAAATATAGAAGGTTCATTGCTTTGGCACTTAGTTTTCCGATCTTCATATCATATTCATCCCATTTCTCTTCCGATTTTGGGATGTCTATGCCATCAACTTTCTTAACAAGATTGTGTGGTCTTTTTAAAATAATTTTTCATAATTGAAAATCCACCACTTGAATATAAATTTTCATTCTAGCTTTCCAATAAGTATAATTAATGCCAGTGAATAGTAGAGGTCTATTGCTAGATTGGCCTTCGGCCAAAAAGGTGCACATTTGGGTTGCCATTGATCTTTTCTCTTAATTGTTGGATTAAAAGGCATTGAGACGTGGCTCCGATACCACTTGTTGCCCAGTTAGCCAACCCAAGAGGGGGGGATGAATTGGGTTTGAAAACTTTTTGGACAAGAATGTGCCTTTTTGAAGACTTTGAGTGGTAAGTGAAGTGTATCAAGTATTGTGTGCGAAAGCAAGTAAAGACAAGAATAATCACAAATACCACAAATTTATAGTGGTTCGGAGCAACCCAGCTACTATGTCCACTATCCAAGGTGCATAATTGGGATTTCCACTATATTCTCCCCGAACACAATCAGATTGTTTTCCACGAGCTCACAATCCAAAACCCAATACAATGTTAGTTTTTCCGGGCTCACTAACAACCCAAACTTGGTTTTCAATGCTCACTAATAACCGAAAAATAATTCACAAGTTACAACCCCTGCTGTACTTGGAACAACTCAAAAATAGAGTTAGGAAGCAACACTTAAAACAAATCCAAAGATTTGATGGTTGCAGTTGAAGCTCTAAATGAAGCCTTCTTCAATGCCTCTTCAATGCTTTCACAATCCTTCAATGATTGACTCAAGAAATTGGTTGGGAGTTGTTGGAGAACATGAGTTCTTTTCACTTCACAGCACTTAGGATATTCAATGCTCTTCTCTCTTCCTCTTAGAACTTCTTTTCCTTAACTTAAATCCTTCATTTATATCCTCTTAAAGTGTTCCCAAGTAAATATGACCGTTGGAGTGCCTTGGAAGTTGAAAACTAGCCATTAAAGGGCTTAGAAATCAAGAAATTCAATTTCTGGAACTAGCCATTACTGTTCAAAAATTGGGATTCGAGTTGGCTCGAATGACTCGAGTCGGCTCGGATGCTCAGACAGGCAAAAATTGAAGTCTGGAAGAGTCGACTCGTTTCAGTCGAGTCGACTCGATTGACTAGTTTTCTCATAACTAAATTTCAGTCACTCTGGAAGAGTCGGCTCAGATATTCATTGAGTCGGCTCGATTGACTATGTATCAGAAATCTTTGTGCCATGCCAACACAATGTATTAGCTCTAATTGTTGAGTCAGCTCGAGTGAACTTCCACCAAATACTTTCAAATTTCTCCAAACTTCACCCAACATCTTCCAAACAACTTCAAACTTCTTCTAAACCAAATCTAAGATATTTAAACTTAGAATTTATATAAAACTGGCCCTTTTACAAGAATATAATTTAAATTTAGCTAGGGCTCTCAAATACATGAAACTTTTCTTATGAGCATATTGATACATTACATAGATCTCAAAACTATAGGGTGAATAGTTATCCAATTGAAACATCCTACAAAAACTTCTTAAACATCTGGTAGGAGTCAATATCGAATGCATTCTCCAATATTTTCTTATCATCAAAATCATTCCAGGAGTCAACAGAATTGACAATCTCAAATATTTATCTCAATTTTAATTAGTATTTTCAAATATTGTCTCGAATTAAATCAACATTCTCAAATATTTGCCTTGGATTTAATCGATATTCTCAAATAATTATCTCATATCAGAATTAGCATTCTCAAATTATTACCTCAGCTTGTTTTTTTCCAAGCAGAGCCTTCAATTTTTTATTTCATCCATCTTAGCCTCATAATCGGCTTTAATCTTAGAAACCTCTTCTCCAGCCTTTTATTGTGTGGCCTTTCACTTGGCCTCCTTCACTGCAATGGTGTCGTTATTGGCCTTCTTAATTTGGCCTTCATATGTTAATTTTATAAAGCCATGGTTGACTGATGCTTAGTGGTAGCAAGTGATGATATGTTAATGAAAGATATGATGCCTTGCGGAGCGAGCATCTTTAGATATGAGGTATGGATTCAATGATACTCCCTTCATCTGACCCCTTCTGAGCTCAGACTTAGGAGTAGGGGCTAATTGTTCTAGGGGATATCTTTCCAGCCTCAGACCTATAGTCAGGTACTATTTTGGAAGTGATCAAGACATCTTCATGCTGGGCTGAGGCATCTTTATGTAAGCCTCAAATTAAGGATATTTAGTTGGCCTTATAAGTGACTGACCTATACGCAAAATCGAGACATCTTCATGCCAAGCTATCAAATTTTACTTATCTTATCATCCTCGTGATCTACTCTGACACTTTAATTAAATGGCCTACTGACTCATATAGCAACCACCCACACTAGACAAAAGAGACTAAAAATAATAACTACTCTTACGTAGGGAGCATATAAAGGCTAAACACCCATACCGGTAACATCACTAATAACAGTAGTATCCACCATCCACGGGAGCGAATTAGGCCTAGAACACCACAACGACGTGATCATGGCCCGATACTCTCAGAATTGCCTATTTTGCTTAGCCCTTTTCTATAAATACCAAGACCTCGAGGATCCCGAATAAGCAACTCTTTTCCATGCTCATAACTTCCCTTCTATTTCAGATCTCTGACTTGAATGTCACAAAATCCTCACCAGAGCCAACTCCGGCTGGAAATTTTATTTTACAAGACACTCCAGTGATGACTCCAACTAATCAGTGCCTTCTCCGATCTTGAGCTAAAATCTGCAACAACAGATGGATCCAAGGTCCTCAATCAATCATCTTTTCTTTTGCAGTGGCCTCTAGAAATATGCAACAGATGGATCCAAGGTCCTCAATCAAACATTCTTTCTTTCTTTTTTTTTGATAGAAGAAAAGGGATGGGAGGATAAATCCCAGTGTAGCTACCCCCTTAGGCCCCTACCCCACCAGGCAATGTCTGATTCAAGATCTTTATACGATTTTTCCCCACCACCAACGGTGAGTACATCAACCTGACACCACTAAGACGCCGATTGATAGAATGGGCCATCCTCACACCAACGACAGAATGGGACTTCCCTGACTTCTCACTCACACCAATGGTCTAGGACTCTAAGAAATTCCTGGATTTAATCGAGTCATCCGCGATGTTACAGTAGTAAACAAGATCCATTCGGCCCTGACACGCATCCTCCTTGGAGGCTGGTGCGGCAACGTACTTCTCCACCTCGGCCCCAGCTCGGCCACATACTCCGCCACCTCGGCCAGGTACTTCTCCACCTTGGCCTCACCTCGATCCCACTTCGACCACGTGGCGGTTCAGCTCAGCTCGGCAAAGCCCCACCTCGGCGGGGAACCTCAGTACCTCGGCCTCACTTCAGCCATGAGAAATCCAACTTCGGCCATTCAGTTCAACTCGGCATGCCCATGGCACGCCTACGGCAGGCGCCCAGCTCCAGCTCGGCACGCCCATGGCATGCGCCCATTTCCAGCTCGACAAGCCAGTGGCATGCCCAGATCAGCTCTAGCGCCGGCCCGAGCCAGTTCAGCACGAGTCTGCCCAGTTCAGCACCAGCGCCCAGCTCGGCATGCGTCTGCCTAGTTCGGCACGCGTCCACCTCGGATCCAACACCCATGCGCTCCACCCACGGGAGGCTTGCACCCGCACCCAGCCACGTCCGCGCCTCCTCCGCACCTCGGCACACCCGCAGGGAGCCCCTCCGCCCGTAGCAGCTCCGCCTCTGCCCGCTGCACACCCAGGCTCTGGTCCGGTTCCATCCAGCTCCCCCGCACCGATCCAGCGCGCCTCCGCCAGGTCCAGCACCCCGGCACACTCGCGGCAACCAAGCCAAGTCCGCGCCTCCTCCGCGCCTCGGCACGCCCGCATGGATTCCTCCGCCCGCGGCTGCCCCGTGCCAGTTCGGCTGCCCGTGCCAGGGCACCAAGCCTACGCCTCCGCCCGTGGCGTGCCCCAGCTCCAGTCTGACACGAGGCGACAAGTCCGGCGCGACTTCGACTCAGCCCGCTCCGGTGCCCAGTCCACCCATGGAGGCCTGCACCTCGCCTTCGCCCACAAGGGTCCAGCGCGACCCTGGCTCAACCCGCGTCGGCGTCCGGTTGCCCGCAAGGGTCTGCCTCGCCACCGTGCCAGATGCCCGGATTGGCTCTGGCTCCCCCGACTTTAGCATCAGCCCAGCTGGGCAAGCCCGCGGTAGCCCCACACCAATCCGGCTCCTCCCGTGCCTGCAACCACTTCGATTCGGCGATTGGCGCCCCTCCTCGTGGCACGGAGCAGCATGCCAACTCCGATCCTGCCCCACTCTAGTTCGGCTCCCAGGTCCCAGGTCCGCCAGGTCTGCGGGAAACCCACCTCTAGCACCGCCAGGTTCACCAGGTTCATGCCGGCTCCAGTTCGACTCCGTGGGAAACCCACCTCGGCATCGACCTTCCCGGCATCCAGATCCGCCAACACCGGTCCACCCTGGCTCTGCCCGCCCAAGTGGCCGGTCACCCACAGGGATTCGCCCGCGAGAGGCCTGCGCTACCGCCCTACGGCTCCCAGTCCAGACGCCCGCGTCGACTCCAGCTCCGCTTCCACTCGCGGTGCACCCAGCTCTGGTACGACATGCCAGGCTCCGTCTGCCGCACCTCCATCCGGTCTACTCTTCCAGCATGACGCAGTTCTACCCTAGCCCGTGCCAAGGCCGGCGACTTGCCCACTCGCTCATGCCAAAGCATCTCGCTCCTATGCCTCGATCCGTGTGCCCAAGAGACTGTTGACCGCTCACCCCGGTCCGCATGAAGGAGGCGCCTCGTGCCGCGCACCTCGAACTGTGCACATGAAGAGCCTCCATCCACCTATCTCTCTTGATCCGTATATCATCATCTGCATCCCAGGTACGCTTTTCAAAATAAGGTACGGTGGCAGCCTGTCATGTAAAATCACCACCCCTAGTGTGCCTCCTACAAGAAGGGCTATATTAAAGCCCCTAGGATACAATTTACACCAATTAGGAAGGCGTGTCCCATCCAAGGCACTGTGCCCCTTCACCAACCTCCTGAACCACCTGGAAGGAAAAGGTTGACCAACCTATCTAAGCCTCCCAGGCCTGCAGAAGCCTCACAGACCTACACCAAGAAGAACGTGCCTCTCTGAATACCAAGAGCCGCTCGTCTACATAAGAGCAGCAGGAAGAGGTGAGAAGGGGTAAGAGACAATACACTCTCTTCATTCTTGCATTATCGTCCATTTTCTATCATCCTCTAGTAGCAGAGAGTCCCCCAAGCCCTCCGTCTCAGAGGTCTCTTATTTTCTTCGATCGTCCCACTGACTTGATCGTCGGAGTATCTTTGCCGGAATCCCCGGTGCAGCAGGTCTTCTCTGTTTTGCAGGTCCGCCCAACGGAGGGAAGATACGGAGAGGCCCACAGGAGGACCACCACAGTACCAAGCCCCTTTTATCCCAACTACGACTATGTTCCCCTTGATCGTCTCTGACCGACAAGCCCGGTGATGCTGGCGGGGAGTCCACTCACCTAGGTCACATAAGAGCTACTGGCCACGGTGATCTAGGCGGCAACAGATTGGCGTGCCAGGTAGGGGGGGCAGATCCATGCTCCTCAACAAGGCAGGACGATGGTTTCCACCTATGTCCTTGGTCCCTAGGGGGTAGACCGGGGGCACGGGGATAGGGGCACGAGAACTTCTTCCTATCTCTCGAGGCTCCAAGGAGCGGCCTCGACCAAAAATCTTGAGCTGTGAAGGTGCATCGCCACCCTTGATGGGGCAATAGGCATCAGGCCAAGGATGGAGCCACCACCCGGTGGTGCCACCATCCAAGAGCCCCACTAAAAAAAAAAAAAGAAGAAGAAGAAGAAAAGAGAAAAAGAAGAGAGAGAGGAAGGATCTAATCATCGTGAAGAAGAAAGAAGCCCATGCAACGGAGCTTACTCCTATGCAACGGGGCTTGCTCCCATTCAACGGAGCTTTCCCCCATCCAACAGAGTATGCTCCCATGCAACGGAGCTTACTCCCATGCAACGGGAGTCTCTTCTCCTCCCAAGCAATGTAGCCATTGTTCTCATGCAACGGAACTCCTCCTCCACAGAACCTTGTTCTCCCATGCAACGAGCTCTCTCCCAAAGCCTCGTTCTCCCATGCAACGGAAGCTTGCTCCCATGCAATGGGCTCTCTCCCAGAGCCTCGTTCTCACATGCAACAGAAGCTTCCTCCCATGCAACAAGGTTTTCTCCTCCCATGTAACAGAAGCTTCTTCCTTCCATGCGGTGGAGTTCCATGCTCCCGTGCAACGGTCCTCCTCCACCTTGCGACGGAGATCTATTCTCCCATTCAACGGAGTCCTCTTCCCCCAAATGGAGGTCTATCCTCCCATGTAGAGGAGTTCTATTCTTTCTTGAGGTAACTCCTCCCTCCGCTATCTTTGCAGTACAAGAAACTGTGTTTTAGTTCTATAGGAAGACCTCCTATGACATCATCAATGGAGCCTCAAACTCCCATGCAAAGGGGTTCCATGCTCCCATGCAACAGGCTCTCTCCCAGGTAATAGAGCCTCGTTCTCCCATACAACAGAAGCTTCCTCCCATGCAACGGAAGCTTCCTCCCATGCGACGGGCTCTCTCCCAGGTAACAGAGCCTCGTTCTCCCATGCAACGGAAGCTTCCTCCCATGCAACGGGAGCTTGCTTCCATGCAACGGAGCTCCTCCTCCTCCACAAAACCTTGTTCTCCCATGCAACGGAGCTCCCTCCCATGCGACGAAGCCACCTGTCATGTGACGGAGCCTCCTCCCATGCAACGGAGTCTCCCCCATGCCATGCAACAGGATCTCATTTCTCCCACTCAACGGAGTCATCTCCCTCATGCAACGGAGCCTCAAGCTCCCAGGCAACTAAGGTCTCCCCTCCTCCTATGCAACGGAGGTCCGTCCTCCCATGCAATGGAGCCTTGCTCCCCCATGCAACCTAGTTCTATTCTTCCATGCAAGGAAGTCTCATTCTCTCTTGAGAGGGCGGCTGGCAAATTTGATCCCGACCCGCTCAAGGAAGAAACATATCTTTATCTATTCATATGACCGGAGCTCAACAGGTAACTCCTTCTCCGTTACATTTACATAATGAAAAGCTGTGTCACAGTTCTACAGGAAAAGCTCCCGGGAGCTCTCCAACACCTAGAGACGAGAAACATCAGAGGTCCCGCGCCAAAGCCAAGAAGCTGCCAAAGCTCTGCGTTCAAGATAAAAGTCAATCAAGCCTCTCGGTAAAATAGAGCTAAAGCCAAGCTCCCTAATGGAGCCGAGCTCCTCACCAAAGTCAAGCTCTTTGATGAGACCGAGCTCCCTACTAAGGTCAAACTCCCATTGAAGATGAAGAAAACTAACCCCTACTATGGTTGGGGAAGGCAACGAATGAAGCATAATTCCCGAAAGGAAGAAGCAGTGAAGGCTCAGTCACTTCACGCACATCATGTGAAACTTTGGAGTAGGATTTTGCCCTCCACACCATGCGAACATAATGCAAAGGGAGGTCCTGTTCCTCCATACAACATGGGCATTAGGTGGTACAAACTAATAAATGCATGATCGTCACCAACGTCATTAAACATTCTCGGCCGATTGGGATGTGCAAAGCCAACCACCATAGGCAGCTCTGAAGGTCCAACCATTTACGGCTCGCCTCCTAGCATGCCAAACAACTCTGCCATCTCATGAAGGAGTCCGGCAAAGTTAAGAGCTGAAGCCAAGATCTTCACTGAACCCTGCATCTACCTCCTGACTATCGTCCGGAGATGTCCATAGGCAGCTCTGAAGGTCCAACCATTTATGGCCTGCCTCCTAGCATGCCAAACAGCTCTGCCACTTCATGAAGGATGTAAGAATCCCTCCTCAATAATTAAAGTTCATTTTTGGTGCAACTTTGCTCTTCATCATTACAGGAGCTCATTCGTTTGACTACAAGTCTGACGAAGGAAGCTCGGATCCTAGTTCCGGCATAACGGAACCCAGTTCCCCCACGATGTCCCGAGCTTAAGTCTGGAAGGTGGCGCGGAACCCAGTTCCCCCACGATGTCCCGGGCTTAAGTCCGGAAGGTGGGGCGGAACCCAGTTCCCCCATGATGTCCCAGGCGTAAGTCCGGAAGGTGACGCGGAACCCAGTTCCCCCATGATGTCCCATGCTTAAGTCCGGAAGGTGGCGCGGAACCCAGTTCCCCCACGATGTTCCGGGCTTATGTCCGGAAGGTGGCGCAGAACCGAGTCCCCCCACGATGTCCCGGGCTTAAGTTCGGAAGGTGGCGCGGAACCCAGTTCCCCCATGATGTCCCGGGCTTAAGTCCAGAAGGTGGCGCACCTAGTTCCCCCACGTGATCCCGGACTTCAGTCTGGAAGATGCATCGGAACCCAGTTCCAGCATGAAGGCCTAGACTCCAGTCTGCTTGTTATCTCTTGAGTTCCTCCGCCAAGATGGCTCCCTCGAGGTCGAGCGTGGCTCCCTCGAGGTCGAGCATCTCACCTGAGTCGAACTCCTGCTCTTTGGGTTCCTCCGCCATGATGGCTCCCCCGAGGTCGAGCGTGGCTCCCCCGAGGTCGAGTATTTGGATGGAGTAGATTTCTTTCTCCTACTTCTTGGGCTTCTTCAGCAACTTCCATGCCTTCATCAAAGGTTCCGACAGATACTTTGAGCTCGGCCATGATGACCATATACCCAACCATGTATGTGTTTACCCAAGTTGTGCACCTCTCAAAGGCACCACCTTCTATCTGGTCAAAAAGGAGTCTGACTAAAGTACTTGCACCATCATAATGCAACTAACTCAAGGTAAAAATACCTACAGGCAAGTAAGCTCCAAAAACAACACCTTCTAAGTTGTGTTGCAGGACGTCCCCTGTTCGTGAAAAGGAAAGCCAGACTTGATGCCTTCACCTAGGCCTTCAAAGACCAACAGCTAACCTCTAGTAAGTTCAGTTTTATTTAGCAACTAACTTCTTGCAGTCGGTACAGAGCCTGCTAAGGTGCAGAGCCAAATGGATGATAATACTCCCTTTATCCAAAATGAAGACATTTTGGACTCAAGGAGTGGGGGCATCTGTTACAGTCATAAACAAGATCCATTCGGCCCTGACCGCATCCTCCTTGGAGGCTGGCATGGCAGCGTACTTCTCCACCTCGGCCCCAGCTCGACCACATACTCCACCATCTCGGCCAGGTACTTCTCCACCTCGGCCTCACCTCGGTCCCACTTCGACCACATGGCGGTTAAGCTCGGCTCGGCAAAGCCCCACCTTGGCGGGGAACCTCAGTACCTGGGCCTCACTTCGGCCATGAGAAGTCCAACTTCGGCCGTTCAGTTCAGCTCGGCATGCGCACGGCACGCCTACGGCAGGTGCCCAGCTCCAACTCAACACGCCCATGGCACGCGCCCATTTCCAGCTCGGCAAGCCAGTGGCATGCCCATATCAGCTCCAACGCCAGGCCCGAGCCAGTTCGGCACGGGTCTGCCCAGTTCGGCACGTGTCTGCTCAATTTGGCATGCATCCACCTCGGATCCAACACCCGTGCGCTCCACCTGCGGGAGGCTTGCACCCTCACCCAGCCATGTCCGCGCCTCGACACACCCACAGGGAGCCCCTCCGCCCGTGGCAGCTCTGCCTCTGCCCGCTGCACACCCCAACTCCGGTCCGGTTTTGTCCAGCTCCCCCGCACCGGTCCAGCGCGCCCCCACCTGTTCCAGCACCCCGGCACTTTCGCGGCAACCCAGCCAAGTCCGCGCCTCCTCCGTGCCTCGGCACGCCTGCATGGAGTTCCTCCGCCCGAGACTGCCCCGTGCCAGTTCTGCTGCCCGCGCCAGGGCAAGCCTACGCCTCCGCCCGCGGTGTGCCCTAGCTCCAGTCCGACACGAAGCAACAGGTCTGGCACGACCCCGGCTCAGCCTGCTCCGATGCCCGGTCTGCCCGTGGAAGCCTGCACCTCGCCTTCGCCCGCAAGGGTCCGGAGCGACGCCGGCTCAGCTTGCTTCGGTGCCCGGTCCGCCCGCGGAGGCCTGCACCTCACCTTTGCCCGCAGGGGTCCGACGCGACCCCGGCTCAGCCTGCGTCGGCATCCGGTTGCCCGCAGGGGTCCGCCTCGCCTTCGTGCCAAACGCCCGGATCGGCTCTAGCTCCCCTGGCTATGGCACCAGCCAAGCTGGGCAAGCCCACGGCAGCCCTGCACCAGTCCGGCTCCTCCCGTGCCTGCGACCACTTCGGTTCAGCGATCGGCGCTCCTCCTCGCCGCACGGAGCAGCATGCCGGCTCCGGTCCTGCCCCGCTCCAATTCGGCTCCCAGGTCCCGGGTCCTCCAGGTCCGTAGGAAACCCACCTCCAGCACAGCCAGGTTCGCCAGGTCCGTGCCGGCTCCAGTTTGGCTCCATGGGAAACCCACCTCGGCATCGACCTTCCCGGCATCCAGATCCGCCAACACCGGTCCACCCTGGCTCCGCCCACCCCAGTAGCCGGTCGCCCACAGGGATCCGCCCGCGGGAGGCCTACGCTACCGCCTTACGGCTCCCAGTCCAGATGCCCGTGTCGACTCCAGCTCCGCTTCTGCTCGCGATGCACCCAGCTCTGGTACGACATGCCAGGTTCCGTCCGCCGCCAAGGCTGGCACCTTGCCCGCTCGCTCATGCCAAAGCATCTCACTCCCACGCCTCGATTCACACGCCCAAGAGACTGCTGACCGTGCACCCCGGTCCACATGGAGGAGGTGCCTCATGCCGCGTACCTCGAACTGTGCGCATGAAGAGCCTCCATCTGCCTGTCTCTCTTGATCCGTATATCATCGTCTCCATCCCAGGTACGCTTTTCACAATACAGGTACGGTGGTAGCCTGACATGTAAAATCACCGCCCCTAGTGTGCCTCCTACAAGAAGGGCTATATTAAAGCCCCTAGGATACAATTTACACCAATTAGGAAGGCGTGTCCCATTCAAGGCACTGTGCCCCTTCACCAACCTCCTGAACCACCTGGAAGGAGAAGGTTGACCAACCTATCTAAGCCTCCCAGGCCTGCAGAAACCTCACAGGCCTACACCAAGAAGAACGCGCCTCTCTAAACACCAAGAGCCGCTCGTCTACATAAGAACAGCAGGAAGAGGTGAGAAGGGGTAAGAGACAACACACTCTCTTCATTCTTACATTATCATCTATTTTCTATCACCCTCTGGCAGTAGAGAGTCCCCCAAGCTCTCCGTCTCAGATATCTCTTATTTCCTTCGATCGTCCTACTGACTTGATCGTCGGAGTGTTTTTGCCGGAATCCCCGACGCATGTCTCCCTTGTTTTGCAAGTCTGCCCAACGGAAGGACGATACGGAGAGGCCCACAAGAGGACCACCACAGTACCAAGCCCCTTTCATCCCAACTACGACTATGTTCTCCTTGATCGTCTCCGACCGACGAGCCCGGTGATACTGGCGGGAAGTCCACTCACCTATGCCACATAAGAGCTACTGGCCACGATGATCTAAACGGCAACACGCGGGATCACATCTCAAACCCGAAACTGGTTGGTGGCGAGGCAAAGCCCCTAGCTACCGCCTTAGCGGTCTCGGGTTGTAATGGGCCCTAGAAATTAGTTGCCATCCACTTCCAACCTAGAGTACAAATCCCCATGAAGTGGTTTTTCTTGTTTTCAAATGCCATCGTTTCAGGCAGCCCTTACGATTCGCCATAGTCATGGGTGATGATTGTCGTGGCAAATTATAGTTAATTAGGTAGGCTAAGTACATTACAAAAAGGCCTCTTGCACAACAGAAAAGATGTTTATGAGTTCCAACCAGCCCATTGCACCATACCTCCATGAGATGTCTAAGAGTTCCATCCTTGACAAAAAAAAAGTTTCTCTAGTGTCTTGTACGAGTAAAACAGGTCATTTCAGCGATAGCACACGGTTTAGCTCCCACTGCAAGAAGGAAAACAAGCCATTAGTGCGGACCCACCTAAAATATGCGGCGGGACTTTGAAGTCTATGTGCAACGCTTGCCTATGGTTGTAAAATACCTACAAGGCATTATAGTTGGGTTCATACACCATCAGAACATTATTAAAAAATAAATAAATAAATAATAATATTTTTTTCAGTAAAATAAAGTATTCATTTAAACCATTCAAAAATGAATACAACCGAGATAATAAAAAGTTAATATCTCGGAAAGGACAAGAGGCATCTCCCAAAAAGGTTCATAGTGCATTGCCAGAATGATTAGCTACAAAGGAGACAATCCAATCCACCACAGAGTTTGCCTCCCGATAAACATATGTAATCATAATGTTCGCACAGCGCAGTAGAGCGATGTCCTGAATAAGAAGGTGAAGGGACATAGACCTGAAAGCCTCCCCGATTCAAAAGATAATAATGGCACAATCACCTTCAATGTACTCTTTGGATAAAAGATAGCACTCACTGCTGCTGTGATTGCTTCTTGTCAATTTTTATCTTATCGGGCTCCATCCCTATCCTACAGTAGCGAAAGTAGCGAAGAGGAGTATCACTTTCTACTTGACAGATAATGTGTCTTGCTCTCCGTTGAAATTTGACATATTTATCGAGAAATAAATAGTGTCGTAGACTAAATGATAAATTATAATTGATGGTACTATGTGTTACAGTAGTAAATAAAATTCATTCGACCCTGACACACATCCTCCTTGGAGGCTAGCACAGCAATGTACTTCTTCACCTCAGCCCCAGCTCGACCACATACTCCGCCACCACGGCCAGGTACTTCTCCACCTCGGCCTCACCACGGTCCTACTTCAGCCACGTGGCGGTTCAACTCAGCTTGGCTCGACCCCACCTCGACCAGGTACTTCTCCACCTCGGCCTCACCTCAGTCCCACTTCGGCCACGTGGCGGTTCAACTCGGCTCGGCTCGGCCCCACCTCGGCCAGGTGCTTCTCCACCTCGGCCTCACTTCGGTCATGAGAAGTCCAACTTCGATAGTTCAGTTCAGCTCGGTAGCTCTGCACGTGCTGGTCCAACTCGGCAAGCCCACGCGGAGCTCTTCCGCCCATGAGCTCCGCCCGTGGTAGCCTGGATCCAGCTCGGCTCGACCCCACCTCGGCGATGAACCTCAGCACCTCGGCCCCAGCTCGGCCACATACTCCGCCACCTCGGCCAGGTACTTCTCCACCTCGACCTCACCTCAGTCCTACTTCGGCCATGTGGCGGTTCAACTCAGCTTGGCTCGGCCCCACCTCGACCAGGTACTTCTCCACCTCGGCCTCACCTCGGTCCCACTTCGGCCACGTGGCGGTTCAACTCAGCTCGGCTCAGCCCCACCTCGGCCAGGTGGCGATACTTGCAAAACAGGGGAGACCTGCACCGGGGATTCCGGTAAAGACACTCCGACGATCAAGTCAGTGGGATGATCGAAGGAAATAAGAGACCTCTGAGGCGGAGAGCTTGGGGGACTCTCTGCTGCCAAAGGATGATAGAAAATGGACGATAATGTAAGAATGAAGAGAGTGTGTTATCTCTTACCCCCCCTCACCTCTTCCTCCTGCTCTTATATAGACGAGTGGCTCTTGGTGTTCAGGGAGGCGCGTTCTTCTTGGCGTAGGCCTGTGAGGCTTCTGCAGGCCTAGGAGGCTTAGATAGTTTGGTCAACCTTCTCCTTCTAGGTAGTTCAAGAGGTTGGTGAAGGGGTACAGTGCCTTGGATGGGGCACGCCTTCCTAATTGATGTAAACTTTGTCCTAGGGGCTTTGATATAGCCCTCCTTGTAGGAGGCACTCTTGGCACGGTGATTTTATGTATCATACCGCCATTGTACCTGCACTTTGAGGAACGTACCTGAAAAGACGTTAGATGGCATGTGGCATGCAGATCGAGATGATGCAGGTGAAGGTCCTCCAATGCATGATTCGAGGTGCGCGGTGCAAGCATGCAAAGTTCCTGCGCGCATGGACTGATTAGAGGCCCGGCGTGCAAATCGAGGCATGGCATCTCTTTGCATGCGAAACCTGCTGGAGCATAGCACTGGATTGCCCGCAGCGGATGCCGGGTGGAGCCGGATTGTAGCGGGGCCCAGGTTGACGGTGGGTGTGCACCAGGTGGGCTGAGCCGGGGTTGCGCCGGACCAACGCCTGCGGGGACGTGCCGAGCTGGACTAGAAATTGCTGGCGGAGCCAGACCTGGCAGAGCATGCGGATGTCCCTTGGGCGGAGGGGCTCCATGCGGGCAGAGCCGCGGGTGGAGTGCGCATACGTGCCAAGCCGGACTGGAGCATGTGCCGACGTACCGAGCTGAACTGGATCCAAGCTGCCACGGGCGAATCTCACGGGCGGAAGAGCTCCACGCGGGCTTGCTGAGCTGGACTGGCACGGGCTGAGGTGCCGAGGTGAACGGCCGAGGTGAGGCCGAGGTGGCAAAGTACCTGGCCGAGGTGGCGGAGTATGTGGCCGAGCTGGGGCCGAGGTGTTGAGGTTCATCGCTTAGGTGGGGCCGAGCTGAGCTGGATCCAGGCTACCATGGGCGGAGCTCATGGGTGGAAGAGCTCCGCGCGGGCTTGCCGAGCTGGATCGGCACGTGCAGAGCTGCCAAGCTGAACTGAACTATCGAAGTTGGACTTCTCATGGCCGAAGTGAGGCCGAGGTGGGGCCGAGCCGAGCTGAGTTGAACCGCCACATGGCCAAAGTGGGACCGAGGTGAGACCGAGGTGAAGTACCTGGCCGAGGTGGGGCCGAGCCTAGCTGACTTGAACCGCCACGTGGCCGAAGTGGAACCGAGGTGAGGCCGAGGTGGAGAAGTACCTGGCCGAGGTGGCGGAGTATGTGGCCGAGCTGGGGCCGAGGTGAAGTACGTTGCCGCGCCAGCCTCCAAGGAGGATGCGTGTCAGGGCCGAATGGATCTTGTTTACTACTGTAACAGATGCCCCCACTCCCTGAGTCCAAAATGTCTTCGTTTTGGATAAAGGGAGTATTATCATCCATTCAGCTCTGCAACTTAGTCGGCTCTATACCGTCTACAAGAAGTTAGTCGCTAAATAAAACCGAAATTACCGGAGGTTTAGCCATTGATCTTTAATGGCCTAGATGAAGGCATCAAGTATAGCTGTCCTTTTCATGGACTGGAAGTGGACTGCAAAACAAAGTAGAAGGCATTTGTTTTTAAAACTTACTTGCCTATAGGTGCTTCGACCTAAGGTTAGTTGCGTTATTATGGTGCAAGTACTTCAGTCTGACTCCTCTTTGACCAGATAGAAGGTGGTGCCATGGAGGAAGAGGTTGGGGAGGTGCACAACTTGGGTGCACACATACATGACTGGGCATATAGTCATCATGGCCGAGCTCAAAGTATCTGTCGGAACCTTTGATGAAGGCATGGAAGTTGTTGAAGAAGCCCAAGAAGCAAGAGAGAGAAATCGTCTCCGGTGAGATGCTCATCTTTGGGAGAGCAACGCTCGATCGCGAGGGAGGCATCCTGATGGAGGAAGCCAAAGAGCAGGAGTTCGACTCAGGCCAGATGCTCGACCTCGGGGGAGCAACGCTCGACCTCGGGGGAGCCAACCTGGCGAAGGAACCCAAAGAGCAGGAGTTCGACTCAGGCCAGATGCTCGACCTCGGGGGAGCAACGCTCGACCTCGGGGGAGCCAACCTGGCGGAGGAACCCAAAGAGCAGGAGTTCGACTCAGGCCAGATGCTCAACCTCGAGGGAGCAACGCTCGACCTCGGGGGAGCCAACCTGGCGGAGGAACCCAAAGAGCAGGAGTTCGACTCAGGCCAAATGCTCGACCTCAAGGGAGCAATGCTCGACCTCGGGGGAGCCTCCTGGTGGAGGAACTCAAGGGATAACACGTGGACTGAAGTCCGGGCCTTCATGCTGGAACTGGGTTCCAAGTCATCTTCCAGACTAAAATCTGGGATCACGTAGGGAAACTAGGTTCCGCGCCACCTTCCAGAAGTCCAGGATTTCGTGGGGGAATTAGGTTCCGCACCACCTTCTAGACTGAAGTCGAGGATCACGTAGAGGAACTGGGTTCTGCTCCACCTTCCAGACTGAAGTCCAGGATTTCGTGGGGGAATTAGGTTCCATGCCACCTTCCAGACTAAAGTCCAGGATCATGTGGGGGAACTGGGTTCCGCGCCACCTTCCAAATTGATGTCCGGGATTTCATGGGGGAATTAGGTTCCGCGCCACCTTCCAGACTTAAGTCTAGGATCACGTAGGGGAACTAGGTTCCGTGCCACCTTCCAGACTGAAGTCCGGGATCACGTGGGGAAACTAGGTTCTGCACCACCTTCCAGACTGAAGTCCATGATCACGTGGGGGAACTGGGTTCCGCGCCACCTTCCAGACTGAAGTCCAGGATCACGTGGGGAAACTGGGTTCCGCGCCACCTTCCAAACCGAGATCCGGGACTTTGCTTCGGAACTAGGTTCCACGCGAACTTCCGTACTGAACCCCAGGGCCACAGGCTGGAGTTGAGCCTTGCACGACCTATCGAGTTGTTCTCCTGGATTTTATACTGAAACTGGGTTCCATTATACCGGAACTGGGATCCGGGCTTCCTTCGTCAGACTCAGAGTCGGACAGATGAGCTCCTGTAATGATGAAAAGCAAAGTTGCACCAAAGATGAACTTTAATTATTAAGGAGGGATTCTTACATCCTTCATGAGGTGGCAGAGCTGTTTGGCATGCTAGGAGGCGAGCCGTAAATGGTTGGACCTTCAGAGCTGCCTATAGACATCTCCGGACGATAGTCAGGAGGTAGATGCGGGGTTCAGTGAAGAACTTGGCTTCAGCTCTTAACTTCGCTGGACTTGGAGTCGGACGGGTGAGTTCCTGTGTTGGTGAAGAAAAAAGTTGCACCAGAAGGGAACTTTAATTATTGAGGGATTCTTACCTCTTTCATGAGATGGCAGAGTTGCTGGTTCACCATGTTAGGAGGGCCGTGAATGGTTAGGCCTCTGAAGCTTCCCATGGTGGTTGGCCTTGCACATCCCAATCGGCCAAGAATATTTAATGATGTTGGTGACGATCATGCATTTATTAGTTTTGTACCACCTAATGCCCATATTGTATGGAAGAACAGGACCACCCTTTGCATTATGTTCGCATGGTGTGGAGGGTAAAATCCTACTCCAAAGTTTCACATGATGTGCATGAAGTGACTGAGCCTTCACTGCTTCTTTCGAGAATCGTGCTTTGTTCGTTGCCTTCCCCAACCATAGTAGGGGTTAGTTTTCTTCATCTTCAACAGGAGTTTGACCTTAGTAGGGAGCTCGGTCTCATCAAAGAGCTTGACTTTGGTGAAGAGCTTGACTCCATTAGGGAGCTTGGCTTTAGCTCTGTTTTACCGAGAGGCTTGATTGACTCTTAGCTTGAACGCAGAGCTTTGGCAGCTTCTTGGCTTTGGCGCGGGACCTCTAGTATTTCCCATCTCGAGGTGTTGGAGAGCTCCCAGGAGCTTTTCCTGTAGAACCGTGACACAGTTTTTCATTATGTAAATGTAGCGGAGAAGGAGTTACCTGTTGAGCTCCGGTCATATGAATAGATAAAGCTATGTTCCTTCCTTTAGCAGGTCAGGATCAAATTCGCTGGCCGCCCTCTCAGGGGAGAATGAGACTCCCTTGCACAGAAGAATAGAACTCGGTTGCATGGGGGAGCAAGGCTCCATTGCATGGGAAGACAGACCTCTGTCGCATAGGAGGGGAGACCATAGTTCCCTGGGAGCTTGAGGCTCCGTTGCATGAGGAAGATGACTCCGTTGAGTGGGAGAAATGAGATCCTGTTGCATGGCATGGGGGAGACTCCGTTGTAAGGGAGGAGGCTCCGTCATATGAAAGGTGGCTCCGTCGCGTGGGAGGGAGCTCCGTTGCATGGGAGAACAAGGTTCTGTTACCTGGGAGAGAGCCCGTTGCATGGGAGGAAGCTTTCGTTGCATGGGAGGAAGCTTCCGTTGTATGGGAGAATGAGGCTCTGTGAGAGAGCCCATTGCATGGGAGCATGGAACCCCTTTGCGTGGGAGCTTGAGGCTCCATTGATGACATCATAGGAGGTCTTCCCACATAACTAAAACATAGTTTCTTGTACTGCAAAGATAGCAGAGGGAGAAGTTACCTCAAGAAAGAATAGAACTCCTCTACATGAGAGGATAGACCTCCATTTGGGGGAAGAGGACTCTGTTGAATGGGAGAATAGATCTCCGTCGCATGGTGGAGGAGGACAACTGCACGGGAGCGTGGTATTCCACTGCATGGGAGGAAGAAGCTTCCGTTTCATGGGAGGAGAAAACCTTGTTGCATGGGAGGAAGCTTCCATTGCATGGGAGGAAGCTTCCGTTGCATGGGAGAACGAGGCTTTGGAAGAGAGCCCGTTGCATGGGAGCATGGAACCCCTTTGCATGGGAGCTTGAGGCTCCGTTGATGGCATCATAGGAGGTCTTCCTGCAGAACTAAAATATAGTTTCTTGTACTGCAAAGATAGCGGAGGGAGGAGTTACCTCAAGAAAGAATAGAACTCCTCTACATTGGAGGATAGACCTCCATTTGGAGGAAGAAGACTCCGTTGAACGGGAGATAGATCTCCGTCGCATGGTGGAGGAGGACCGCTGCACGGGAGCATGGTATTCCACCGCATGGGAAGAAGAAGCTTCCATTTCATGGGAGGAGAAAACCTTGTTGCATGGGAGGAAGCTTCCATTGCATGGGAGAATGAGGCTCTGGGAGAGAGCCCGTTGCATGGGAGCATGGAATCCCTTTGCATGGGAACTTGAGGCTCCGTTGATGACGTCATAGGAGGTCTTCCTGCATAACTAAAACATAGTTTCTTGTGCTGCAAAGATAGCGGAGGGAGGAGTTACCTCAAGAAAGAATAGAACTCCTCTACATTGGAGGATAGACCTCCATTTGGAGGAAGAGGACTCCGTTGAACGGGAGAATAGATCTCCGTCGCATGGTGGAGGAGGATCGCTGCACGGGAGCATGGTATTCCACCGCATGGGATGAAGAAGCTTCCGTTTCATGGGAGGAGAAAACCTTGTTGCATGGGAGGAAGCTCCCGTTGCATGGGAGCATACTCCGTTGCACGAGAAAAATGGCTGCATTGCTTGGGAGGAGAAGAGACTCCTATTGCATATGAGTAAGCTCCGTTGCATTGGAGCATACTCCGTTGGATGGGGGGAAGCTCCGTTAGATGGGAGCAAGCCCCGTTGCATGGGAGCAAGCCCCGTTGCATGGGCTTCTTTCTTCTTCACGATGGCCAGATCCTTCATCCCTCTCTTCTTTTTCTCTTTTCTTCTTTCTTTCTTTTTTTCTTTTTTTTTTTTAGTGGGGCTCTTGGATGGTGGCACCTCCGGGAGGTGGCTCCATCCTTGGCCTGGTGCCTGTTGCCCCGTCAAGGGTGACGATGCACCTTCACAACTCAAGGTTTTTGGTCGAGGCTGCTCCTTGGAGCCTCGAGAGAGAGGGAGAATTTCTTGTGCCCCCATTCCCGTGCCCCCGGTCTGCCCCCCAGGGACCAAGGACAAAGGTGAAAACCATCGTCCCACCTTGTTGAGGAGCGTGGATCTGCCCCCCCTACCTGGCGTGCCAATCTGTTGCCGCCTAGATCGCCGTGGCCAGTAGCTCTTATGTGGCCTAGGTGAGTGGACTCCCCGCCAGCATCATCGGGCTCGTCGGTCGAAGACGATCAAGGGGAACATAGTCGTAGTTGGGATGAAAGGGGCTTGGTACTGCGGTGGTCCTCCTGTGGGCCTCTCCGGTGAGGAGTAATCTTCTTCCATATTGTCCCTCCATTGGATGATACCTGCAAAACAGGGGAGACCTGCGCCGGGGATTCCGGCAAAGACACTCCGACGATCAAGTCAGTGGGACGATCGAAGGAAATAAGAGACCTCTGAGGCGGAGAGCTTAGGGGACTCTCTGCTGCTAGAGGGTGATAGAAAATGGACGATAATGTAAGAATGAAGAGAGTGTGTTGTCTCTTACCCCCCCTCACCTCTTCCTCCTGCTCTTATGTAGACGAGCGGCTCTTGGTGTTTAGGGAGGCGCGTTCTTCTTGGCGTAGGCCTATGAGGCTTCTGCAGGCCTAGGAGGCTTAGATAGGTTGGTCAACCTTCTCCTTCCAGGTAGTTCAAGAGGTTGGTGAAGGGGTACAGTGCCTTGGATGGGGCACGCCTTTCTAATTGATGTAAACTGTGTCCTAGGGGCTTTGATATAGCCCTCCTTGTAGGAGGCACTCTCGGGACAGTGATTTTATGTATCGTACCACCATCATACCTGCACTTTGAGGAGCGTACCTGAAAAGATGTTAGATGGCATGTGGCATGCAGATCGAGACGATGCAGGTGAAGGTCCTTCAGCGCATGATTCGAGGTGCGCGGCGCGAGGCATGCAAAGTCCCTGCGCGCATGGACCGATTAGAGGCCCCGCGTGCAGATCGAGGCACGGCATCTCTTTGCGCGCGGAACCTGCTGGAGCATAGCACTGGGTTGCCCGCAGCGGACGCCGGGCGGAGCCGGATTGTAGTGGGGCCCAGGTTGATGGTGGGTGTGCACCAGGCGGGCTGAGCCAGGGTCGTGCCGGACCAACGCCTGCGGGGACGTGCCGAGCTGGACTGGAAATTGCTGGTTGAGCCGGACCTAGCGGAGCACGCGGATGTCCCTCGGGCGAAGGGGCTCCACACAAGCGGAGCCGCGGGTGGAGTGCGCATACGTGCCGAGTCAGACTGGAGCATGTGCCGACGTACCGAGCTGAACTGGATCCAGGCTACCACGGGAGGAGCTCACGGGTGGAAGAGCTCCGCGCGGGCTTGCTGAGCTAGACCGGCACGGGCTGAGGTGCCAAGGTGAACGGCCGAGGTGAGGCCGAGGTGGAGAAGTACCTGGCCGAGGTGGCCGAGTATGTGGCCAAGCTGGGGCCGAGGTGCTGAGGATCATCGCCGAGGTGGAGCCGAGCCGAGCTGGATCCAGGCTACCACGGGTGGAGCTCATGGGCGAAAGAGCTCCGCGCGGGCTTGCCGAGCTAGACCGGCACGTGTAGAGCTGCCGAGCTGAACTAAACTACCGAAGTTGGACTTCTCATGTCCGAAGTGAGGCCAAGGTGGAGAAGCACCTGGCCGAAGTGGGGCCGAGCCGAGCTGAGTTGAACCGCCACGTGGCCGAAGTGGGACCGAGATGAGGTCGAGGTGGAGAAGTACCTGGCCGAGGTGGGGCCGAGCCGAGCTGAGTTGAACCGCCACGTGGCCGAAGTGGGACCGAGGTGAGGCCGAGATGGAGAAGTACCTGGCCGAGGTGGAGAAGTACGTTGCCGCGCCAGGACCGAGGTGGAGAAGTACGTTGCCGCGCCAGCCTCCAAGGAAGATGCGTGTCAGGGCTGAATGGATCTTGTTTACTACCGTAACACTATGAATAATTTATGAAATTCTGCATGTCTTCCTTCACAATTTTTTTGAATATTTCTATTTTCTAATTACAGCGAATGTATTTATACTAATATTATTTAATTTATCCGAGTTACCAAAAAAAAAAAAAAAACAAAAAGGAGCACCATGTCAATATGGTAGTTTTGCGTGATGGAGAACCACGTCTTCAAATATCAAATGATAAAATCAAGTTTTACATGTTCAAACCACCAAGTCTTTGGATGCCTTGTGGTTCACAGAGACTGCTAAATAAATAGCAGCCGCAGGTTTAGCTAGCTAGTACTTAGTGCCAGAAATGATGGCCGGTTGTAGGGGTTTAGCCTGTCAATTTTGTTTCAAAAGTCTTCTGAGCAGTCGACTTCAATCCTTCAAAATTCTGGCAGGGAGAACAGTGACTTTATCGGTTTTTTTCACGACGCAAATCACATGCATGTAATCACGACCAGAAAAACCACTGTACAAATGAAATGTGTGGAATCACTATACGTCAGCTTTGGTACGTTGTGGAGTTCTAGAATAGCAGCTTGATGTTTACTTTGTACCATGAGATTCTGGCCGGTAGCAGGAGTTTAGCCTGTCATTGTTTCATAAGTCTTCTGAACCAGTCGACTTCAACCCTTCAAAAAATTCCTGCTTGGTGAACGGTAACTTCATTAATTTTTTCTCTATGCGAATCACGTGTATGGAATCACTGAAACGTTAGCCTTCCTCCAAAGAAAAGCTAAAGACTAGAGCAAGGAAAACCTCCTGCGATCAGTGTGAGGTCATTACCATCCACCTAGATCCCTTTCAGGTCTAATCACAGCCAATATCTTAGACCTCTTATATTAAATTATGTTCACAATTAATCATGCAATTCCCTTTTGTTCTCTTCCTACAAAAAAATTTTAAAAGTAAATGAAGAAAACAAAACCAGTCTAATCATTGCTGCTGTTTTCTTTTTCTTTTGCCCCATGGTGGGGAATAGCTGGGCAGAATGGGGCCAACTAGAGATGCTTAGGGAGCAAGGTTGGCCTCCAAGCTAATATCTTCTTCTGTCCTCGGGTCCCTGACAAGGTTGTTCAATATTTCTACCAAAGTGATAATAGATCTAGGTTAGTTTTGATGAGCGACAGAAACTATGCAAAAAAAGGAGAGGCATTGGTAATTGCTGCTTCTTTTGATAAAGATAATGAACAACAAATAACAAGGGACACAAGTTGTTTATGGTTGTGTTCATTCTCCAGGAATGAAGTAGAGGATGGGATACAAACTACATGAGATATATTTTGCGATCTCTAGGAGATTTCTTTAAAATCATTAAATTTTTCTTTCAATTTAATGCCTACAGTAACAAGATAGCCATCTTTTGCCCACCACTACCACGTTAGTGGACCATATCAGTTCATTGATAGAGGCAAAAAAAAGGGTGTAAAAGATATTTATGCCAAACTAGAAAGCATACACTTCGAAGGGAAAAAAAAATGAAGACACTACCAGCACACAAAACTCAAAAACACAACCCAACAACAAAATTCCAAGAGAACAAACTTGTGGACAAAACAAAACAATAAAACAAAAAAGATTTATTGTTTAAAGTATCATACTATTGTTTAAACATTTTTAAGGTAATTGGTTTATTATGATTGCTAGAGCACTAGGATTTATAGCAAATTAGCATCCTTTGAGATTTTTGCTTGCAAGTAGAATTTGCAGTTTTGTTTACAGAAGGGTTGCCTGTCAGTCTTCTTGGATCACCATCAAGACAGCTTCAAACTATTCTAGCATTAACCATCTTTATGTTAACTGCTAAATACCATACATATCCATTTTCAAAACACTGTTATAGGAAACTATGTAAAAACCAGTTTATCACAATGGTCAGGTCGGAAGGGAAAGCCAAAAGTACTTCACTGAATTCCAAAGGCAAAACATCTAAGCCTTTTCTCATCATCATCTGATTGACCTGATAATGTTTCCGTACTTTATCATCCAAGCCTTTTCTCAGTCATCATCCGATTGATCATTGTCTGTGGTTTTTTTACTTTTTTGAACTTCTCATAGAATTGTTCTCAGTACATGAGACACAGAGCTCAATCATACCACATGCCACATTTTGGTCCTATTCCTATCTTCAGTTTCGTTTCTCATGATTCAAATTCCATGCTAGCTAATTTGCTGTTTGTGTATGCATCCACAGAAACAAAAGTAATTAAATTCTTAGTGACTACTGCACTTAAGCTACCGAATTTAAAGCAACTTTTATGTGATATAATTACATTTCTTTAATTAATACATAGCATGCTTCAAACAGTTAAACAATAAATCTAGCAAACATGATATTGTCATCCCCATGTGCAAACATGTGCTCACTTAATTAGTTCCTTAATAATTGACTGTCCACAAAAATCAATTTTTTGTCACCTTCTTGTTTAAGACTTTAATTCTTTCAAGTAAATGAAATTGCTTCTATTTCATCTATTTATCTTTGCAATGTCAAGAAACTCGTATTTCAAGACTTCCAAGACAAAAAATCCATTCATTTGTTTATGAACACTTGTCAACAAAACATGGTGGGTTGTTGATGACAAGATTCAGGAAATACAGAAAATAATTTGAACTAGTAATTCCCACATACATTGTAGAGGTTAATTCACATGAGCGAAGCAGATATGAGCAAGGTTTCAGAATGGGTACAAGAATTAGAGGCTATGCCTTGAGCTATTAAGAGACATGGCTGCAAATCAAGTCACACTGCATAAACCAATTAGGCAACTAGGTAAAGCCCTACAATATGCATGTTACTCTTTTTTCTAAGGGAGGAGAGGAAGAAAGCGACGTCTACATGATCTACATTCAACATCTGTCCTTGGGCATTCGACTCATATTTTATCAATTGCATGTTTATCCATCAGGATTACAGAAGAAGACGACCTGATGGCATGTAACACTAACTAAACTCCAGGGTGGCCCATGTCACCTACCACTTTTAAGCTCCCAGCTAGTCCTGACTTGATGATATGGGGTTTAGAGTTGGGCCCTTTCCACGTACGACTGGTAAAGCATCACATCACAGGGTCTTGTGCCTTCCGGCAAGCATTTTCCTAAGTAAATTAAATCATCTTTTCACAACTTTCGATAGTATCATCCTAAGAAGAGAATGTGATGCACTTATGAGAGACCATCAACTGGCTAACTACCAGGCCAACAGCTATATTAAGTTCAGCTGGTTGGCACCCATCTCTGCAAAGAAAAGGTTCCAGGTTTAATCCCATCGTTTCAGACTACATATTGCGAAAATAAAAACGAGAAAATAAGACAGATAAATAGACAGATCAATCAATAAATTAATTAAACACAGTATTTGGAATGAAGGGGATGTGGTTTCCATTTCATTTACATTACTTAATGGCATTACAACTTTTCATTTGTAAAGAGCATTAGACTCATTAAACACCATGATCATAGTCCCTGTAATCCATGACTAGTAAAATGACTGAATGACATTTCAACTTTCCATTTGAAAAGAGCATTATACTCATCAAACAGCATGATCACAGTCCCTGTAATCCATAACTAGCAAAATGTGGAAATGCATTCCACCAAGTAATCCCAGACAGACCTATTGCACAATAATTAATAAGTTGCATTGTGTCAAACTCAGCTCTAACCAAAAAGATATATATTGATTACCTGTTGAAGATATAGTGTTCATCAGATTCATATCCATGAATACATTTACCATGTGATCTGGTGTTAGACAACTATATATATTCATATCTTACAAGTTCCATAAGGATAATACTCTGATGCATATTAATAAAACATTTGCTTGTCTTATGTTGTTAGAGACAGATTTTCTGGAAAACTTAGCATACAAAAAAACCCCTTTGGTAGAGCATATGTCATGACTGCTGCCATGACTGCTATGTTAGGTTCCTAGGAATCATTTATAGGGCCCTCATCTTCCTCTGGTTTTACAAAGAACTCGATATAAGCAATACGACTAGGCTGCTGAAGACCAGCAGAATCACTGTAAGGGTGATGGACACCTTGTTTGGCCACTGAAACCAGGTGCTGGATCTTCAACATCCCACCTCTCCCAATTGTCACTTTGCTTCCTCTGTTGTCCTTAATGACGCTGCTAGGAATATTGGAAGTTGTTGCACGAAGGAACTTGTACTTATACCTATACCCAATAGATTAAACATAGTTTAATATCCTTTATTAAAATTTTAAATTTACAGGGAAACCAGGAAAAAAACAAGCGTGCAGTACCTGTATGAGACATGGTGGTTGCATTGGAATGCAATCAAAAGGTCAGCATTGGCATAGTACAGAAACTCTATCTGCAAAGAATTTGTTCATCCATGAAGTGGATTGCAATGCTGGGTTCTTCGATCAACAAAAAAATAACAAAGAAATATTTTCAAACCTGCAGATCACCATGACCTTCACCTCTAAAAGTAACGGAAGGAGGGTCTGGTTGTAGGAGTATCTGGATGCTGGAACCTGGCCATTCAAGATCATCAATTGCTTCTTTCAACACAGCAGACTGAATATTGCACAAAAGTGGAACAATTATTAAACATAAATAAAAAACTTAACAATAATTTTTTTTAAAAAAAAATCAAACAAACTGACAAAGGATCACCCTGACAGTAAAACTGACAGGAACATTCCCAGTTGGTTCAAAGTGGCAGTCCCACGACATGGTGTCTGGGATTCTGGTTCTGATCTCCGCATAAATGCAATCATCAGGGGAATCCACCAACCTAGGATGACATAATTATGATGAATGACTATAGCACAATCACGAACACAAAATGATGAATTTGTAACTTGACAACCAGAGGGCTATAATCAAAGGTTTTTTTCATGATCAAGTTACAAGTACCAACATTTTGCAAGGTAATGCAATTGATTGAAGTCAGTCAGCAATTCATTACACAGACAAATGAAATGAACTAGAAGAAGATAATAGTTATCGCTTGGATATTATTTCATTCAATCAAACATCCACGAAAATAAAATTAATGGCTCTTAGTTCAAGTCTAGCAAAAGATGTCTATGCATATAATGAAGAAATGATGATGTGTGTCCATGCAACAAGAGTCGTTTGCAAATTTGTCAAGACAATATTGTCATGGCATTTTGTGTTGCAATTGAGCCATTAATGAAGCCCAAACCAAGTAACAGCAGTTTGTAATACCAGACACTAAACAAAACTATCCTGTCTAGCTTATAATCTGGCAAAATCCCCCAAATTAATAAGGGGGAAATGGCTTCTGCTTATGGACTGACTGCCATTCTATAAGCTAGATACTGTATCTCCAAAGGTCAGGTAAACTATTTGCTCATCAGGCATCTCCTTCAGCTTTCTAACTGAATAAAAAATCCAAGAGCCACCAACACCTGTCCAATACATTTGTTCCTTTTCCTTGATTTTAAGATACATATTTTTTTATCTAAACATGTTTGCCTTTGTAGATTTTCTCCTATATCTATTTTGAGGGTTAATAGCATGAAACTTCTACCTAGGATAATTACCTATTTTGGAAAACCTCCGGAAAACTTGATCCTGTACATTCTTTCTAGATGCTTCCTTACTTCAAGCATTTCCAAAATACATTCCTCCATGCATCAACACCAATACCAACTCCCTTGCTCACTGGCAGCTAAGGTTCAAGGATACGTTCAAGCCCCTTATCCCTTTATCTTTATCCTATATGTTCCAATGTCTCCCTGTAGCCTACTAATTATGAGCCAACTAAATAAGTCCTTGAAATTGTAGCACAAGCCTATCCACGATTTTACATCCTGGCGGGATAAGGGGTGTCCCAACCATCCCATCCCGTTCCTATGAAAAAACAGGAACAGGACTTGAGTTAGGACTCCAAAACTCATCCATCCAAGGAAAGAAAAAAAAAAGATAAAAGAAAAGAAGATAAAAGGAAAGAAGAAGAAAAATGAAAAAAAAGAAGGGAGAAGAAAAAGAAAGGAAAGAAGGAAAAAAGGAAAAATAAGAAGAAAAAGAAAAAATAAGAAAAATGAATGGATAAGAAAAAGAAAGAAAGAAAGAAAAAGGAAAGCAAAGAAAGTAGAACAAAAAGAAAGAAAAGAAAGAAAAGGAAAGAAGGGGAGAGAGACAAAAGATATCTATTGGAATGCATGACCAGGATAGATGCCGGAATAATACAGGACAACAGGGCATCCATTCCATAGAAATGCCGAGACACCTCTATCTCATGAGATTTAAAACCTTGTTTTTATCCTACTTGTTTTGCATTTTGAGATCTTCATATAAGAAAAATGATAGGTGAAGGACATAACTACATTAAAGGGCAATCCGGAAGCACCCCCATGCAACGCATGTTTGCATTGTCCCTACAACATGTGGATACTTTAGTCGACATCCGACCAAGCTCATGTATACCACCATCTAAATGATTTCATGAGGATCACCACAGGTTACTTGCAAAAGCTATTGGGCAGGGACGCACATATGGGCCATGGGTGTCCATCTCCTTCCATACTTTATGATTAATATGATGTGCCAATTTCCATAGGCATGTTCAACCCCTATACTCAGGTGAGGGAAGGGATAGGATGGACAGCAAGCAAGAGATTTGAAAAAATAAAACAAGAAGAAGCTAAAAAAATCTAAAACAGAGGTAGCATCTGATACATACCCAAATAGGTGTGCATAACTACATTTTCCTTTCCACACAGGCTTCTTTCGATTGACATCCGATCAAACTTGGAAGGATCTCAAACAATTAGATGCAACAAAAAAGGAGAGAAAAAAAGGGCCGATAGAAATGTAGCACCCAAATCAATACGAGGCATGTGGGAGGAGATTGCTTCTCCTCCACATCCTTTTTCCTTCCATGAATTTTTATCATAGGATGTACCACCTATGGGGCACATGGTGGCTCATCATGAATAAGGATGGAAGGCTAAATCTTGCTTTGTAGACCCCTACTCCTCCCTTATTTTCAATTGCCAGGTGTGGGAGAAGTCAAAACCTCTTCCCCATAGAGAATGAATGTAAGCCGTCCTTCTATCACTTCAACACGATTGGTACATGCCAAAGAATGCAACAAAAGCACCCAGTTGGGCTATATATCTACCTCAGCCCCAAGGCTCCACTGCACCCCATCCCTCAAGTTAGGTATCAATCTTTCTTTAATTTTTTTTCTCTATTTTTTTCCTTACCATTTTTGTCTCTATGGATGAGCAGGAGGTTGCTGTTAGGTTAGTGATCGCTGTTGTAGGCGGTCAAAAATAACTCACCAACTCAACTCTATAGCTAGGATGAGTCGGGATCGTATCCTCAGGGACCTTAGGGCTATGTTATGATTTAAAAAGAAAAAAAAATTGTTGTTATGTAAAAATAAAAGTGAGCAAGAAATAAAGTACTTCGAAGGTAAAGTAGACATGAGTATTTCAGGAGACGAAGAGTGATTGTGCAGTGCTAAATTGCATTTCTCTTATAACTAAAATATAATTGATTTTAGAGATTTACCTGTCTTCTCTTGGCACGCCCCATACCTATAACAGATCATGGCACGTCTTTAGAAGGCACTAGGTATCCAATTCTTCTTTCCTCGGCACATCCCGTATCCATAACAGATCACGACGCGTCTCCGAAAAGCAACATCTGTCCCTAACCTCAATTTAATATTAAAGCATAATAAAAAGCAAATAAAAGAGAACAAATAGATGCAGAAAGAAAAATATACTCTTTTATTATAGAACGAGAAATACAAAAGACTGAAGAACTAGCTCTTCCCTCCCGCACTTCAACATTAACCCATTTTAAGTTGATCCCCTCATGTCCCCTATGCAAAGGCTCTAAGGGACTCCAGGGAAGAGTTGGAAGAGAGTGGAACTCAGGAAGAAGTTGGAAGAGAGTGGAAACAGGGAAGGGAGAGAAGATAGAATACGGAACAAGGGAAAAAAGAATGAAAACTAGGAAGAGAGTAGAGCAACAATAGGAAGATAGAATACGGAGTAGAGAACGGAGAGAAGAGGGGGAAATACGGACTGATCCCCTCCCGTGATCAAGAGGTTAGAAATTTATAAGCAGTGAGCTCCTACCCAAATTCTATTTCACTGATCAACTAAACTCCACGATTCAATTGCATTCTGTTCCACTATTCCAACACTCCCAACGAAGTTCTGTTCCAACTAAACTCACCGAACTCTATTGAGCTTCCAACTACATTATGTTCCAATCTCCAACAACTCCATTCAGCTCCGGACTGCTTCAACGGAGGATTTGCATCAGTCAACAGTTGAGAAGATGGAAGACCGGCTGCAGCTCAAGAGGAAACAGCAATGGCAACAACACAGGGAAGAAGGTGGTGACGACTTGGTAGCTCGAATCCACGAGAGATTGGTCGGTGATGCAGAAGGCCGGCAATGGGATCTCAGGTGGGAGGAAAGAGGCGCTATGGACAACATCTGTGTGACCGCCGCCTTGGACCTTGGATGGCTCGGACAGCTCGAAAGCTAGTGTTGTGAGAGGTGGATGATGGCTTTTCCGACCTTGGGCACCTTCTCGACGGCGAAGGGAACGCCGGCGACTTTTTCGGCATCAAATTAGCTTGGAAGAGCAGCGAGGGACAACTGCTTCCTGGACATTTTTCCGGCCATTGGAGGCTTCTCCAGCCGGCGATGGGGAAGCAGCTCCGATAATTTTGGCTCAAAACGAGCTTCACAGTCCACAGCTCTGTTATGTGGATCGCGACCATGGCTCCCGTGGACCACAAGCTGAACCGTAGACCATTCAACCGGTCCACCGCAGCCATGGCTCCCATGGACCACAAGCCAAACCGTAGTAGACCATTCAGCCGGTCCATGGTGGACCGGCTACACCAAAATTCGTGCTTTCCTTGATTAATTCTTCAAAATTCATTTCTTAGCTCGTTTCAAGTCCGATTTGAGTGTTGTTTGCACCGTTGGACTCCTAAAATCGAGCTCTTTATGTTAGCGTTCTCATTTCCTGCAAATGATATATAAAAATATCAATTTTAAAGGAATAAAGATAATTTGATTATTAAATTAATATTTTTATATATGTGTACAACGTAATTATCACATCCCCAACTTGAACTTTGCTCGTCCTCGAGTAAAGTAGATAAATTAGCCATGTGTACAACCCGCCCTTGAATTGGATGTTAACCTAAGCAGCCCTAAAGGCAGATGATACCTGGTCAGACCACTACTGAGATACTTCATCGGATTATTAATTCAACTTAATTAATGGTCGGGTAGAGACCATAAAGATTTCTAGAGTTCTTTTACCAACTTTCCATCTCTCTTTGAATCTTCTCACTTTCAGAGGTTTAGTTCAGTATCTTTTTGCTAGCTGGTTTTCTCTTTTTTCTTTTTTTTGAGTATAATATCATGTCCTAGCCTCTTAAATGTTAGTATTCTCCCCTTTTAATGCAAACCATAATGCTTACTTAGGCGAAGGGGCCCGGTTACTCAAGAAGGTACCATTGCTTAACAGATTTCTTAACATTCTCACCTTTTGATGCAAACCACAATGCTTACTTAGACGACAGGGCCCGGTTACTCAGTAAGAGTTCAAGCAAAGCTATGAGACGGAACTAACTCTTTTTTTTTCAAGGAAAAACTTTAGCATGCTTGACTTTTTAATTTATACCCCATAAAGTAGATTCTTCATTGAGATCAATTGTCAGAAGGTTTTGGAATTGCTCCAAGAAATTATTTATGATCTAAACCGTACTATTTATTGAGTTTCTTTAATAATTTATTCTCAGTATCTCTAGTATTATCTAGACCATTAATCAACCATTGATTAAGGTGCTTATGGAACTCCAATTCGAGACAATAATCAGGTACACATAACATTAACATTTATAACCCTACTCGAAGATTTAAGCAAGTCAAGTTTTTCTCTCCCCAACTTAATCGACATTGTCCTCAATGGAAAAAGGAAATAAGGGATATAATAGGAAAGAATACACATGGGATGAATGTGCTTTGGGAGTTGAAGAGAGCTTCATAAAGTAGCGGGTTCCTGTTCTGCCACCTAAGCTCCTGTAAGTGTACTAAAAAAGAAAGATGAGATTGTTGAATTGCCTCCCAACCAGCGTTAAGTTTAACGTCTTCAGCCAGACGCTATGAGAGAGTGTTACTGATATTGAATTTGGGTACGTCCCTCCAGATTTTCAAAAGACGACCAATCAGGAGGCCTTGTCATCATGGCAGAAAAACGTTCGTAGAGTTTTTTACGATGATTATCCCTGATCCATAGAGTGTACCAGACAAGCATGCTAGACCAAGATTTAAAAATATTATTAGAAAGATCTACCATAATCCCTTTCTGATGATACTTGGTCCAAGTTAATTGTAGGTCTGTCTTCATACATCATTTTAAAATAAAAGATAGATTTTAAAGATGATCCTCGAAAGTAGTGCCAAATATAGTGAAATCAATTATAAACTCTTTAAGATCATTATCCCTTATTTTATAAACATCCCATCCAATAGCTTGTCTATGCATTTTTAAAACACCAACTATTTGATCTTCCTGATTAGAGATCACTAGTAGGGTGTCAGTAGGTGTGACAGGAAGTGGCTTCAATTCTAGATCTGATGGTGATTCTAATAGAGGAGCTATTGGGGGATTAGGTGTTGTTCATATTGTTCCATCAAAAGTGGGACGGGTTTGAAATGCGGTGTATTTAATAGGTTATCCCTCCCTATGATATATTCATCTACTTTAAAATTATCAACCTCACAATGAGCCATATAGAGATCTAATAACTTCTGGAGACAACTTGGAAGTATGGCTTCCCCTGTTATGTTATTCTGTTGTGGTTCCTAGGGATCCTCAATTAATTCCATCATATCATCAATTTCTTCTTCCATCCCAAAGAAAGGAGTGGATGATTCTAGAGCACTTGGGAAGGGGACATTGGTACGTAGGATGATGATGGAAATGGTTCATCCCACCAGTTTGATTTCTCTGCCTTGGTCGAATCATCTATATGGATCTCTATGATGGTGCAGGATTGTTCTGTGATCAATTCATTCTCGAAAGTTATGGTTGATTGTTCAGAAGAATTAAAGGATCATTAAAATCTTTAACTTGGTAGTGTCCCTCTAAATTACTCTCGGACTGACCAAGCAATGGTCCGACCTCCTCCCTATTAATTTCAGCTAATAATTGGTCAGTCTGATTCATAAGCTCATCGATAGACTGTTGTTGGGCATGATTGGTTGTTGATATTGGGCAAATCTACCGACTTCTAGGTTGGTCGGTTGAAGAAGTGGGGTCTGACCAATTTTTTCGATTCGATCTATGGCTTGCAAAACCTTCTCTTGAAATAATAGGCTATAATTAGACGAAGGTCGATAACACGGATAGGGCTGATCGTAATACGATCCATCTATAAACGGAGGTCTTTGTGGTACCGGGATAACCACTAGATGTGATTGCCACGAAAAATCGGGTTGAATCCCCCAACCTTGGTTGTAAGCATTAAAGTGTGGGTTTTCTCCTAGTCTATAGGCCATATGAGTTTAATCTTGATAAACTTGGTCATACCTAGACTCGGGAAATTGGTACATGGCTGGGTATTCACTTATAAAGTGAGTTGGACTCAAATATGTGGAGCATGCCTGTTGTGTAGGAAAAAAAGATGGAGTGGAAGAGTGTCTAATAGTTGGTAGATCGAATTCGTAGGGTGTGGCACCAGAGGTATGGGACAACTTATCCACTCTACAATTAAAATCCATGTTCCTAGCACTACTCCAATTCATCGGATTGTCCTGATGATTTTGGGATATTTAATCAAAGATCCTAGATCAGAGCAATCCGCTTCTAAGTTTTTTTTTTGATTTTTTTTAAAATTACAACTGTGCCTATGGTCCCCGACAACGATGCCAAAATTTAATCGTTATCGTAGGCGATCAAAAATAATTCACCAACTCAACTCTATAGCTAGGATTAGTCGGGATCGTATCCTCAAGGACCTTAGGGCTAAGTTATGATTTAAAAAGAAAAGAAAAGTAATTGTTGTTATGTAAAAATAAAAGTGAGCAAGAAATAAACTACTTCTAAGGTGAAGCAAGTGAGCGTGAGTATTTCAGGAAAGGAAAAGTGATTGTGCAGTGCTAAATTGCATTTCTCTTATAACTAAAATATAATTGATTTAGAATTTTACCTGTCTCCTCTTGGCATGCCCCGTACCTGTAACAGATCACGATACGTCTTTAGGAGGCACTAGGTATCCAACTCTTCTTTCCTCGGCACGTCCCATATCCGTAACAGATCACGGCGCATCTCCAAAAAGCAAGAGCCGTCCCTAACCTCAATCAAATATTAAAGCATAATAAAAGGCAAATAAAAGAGAACAAATAGATGCAGAAAGAAAAATATACTTTTTATTGCAGAACGAAAAATACAAAAGACTGAAGAACCAGCTCTTCTCTCCCGTACTTCAACATCAACCCATTTTAAGTTGATCCCCTCATGTCCCCTATGCAAAGGCTCTAATGGACTCCAGGAAGGAGTTGGAAGAGAGTGGAAACAGGGAAGGGAGAAAAGATAGAATACAGAACAAGGGAGAAAAAAATGAAAACTAGGAAGAGAGTGGAGCAAAAATAGGAAAATAGAATACGGAGCAGAGAAGAGAGAGAAGAGGGGGAAATATGGACTGATCCCATCCCGTGATCGAGAGGTTAGAAATTTATAGGCGGTGAGCTCCTACCCAAATTCTGTTTCACTGATCAACTAAACTCCACGATCCAACTGAATTGTGTTCCACTGTTCCAACGCTCCCAACGAAGTTCTGTTTCAACTAAACTCACCGAACTTCATTGAGCTTCCAACTGAATCCAACAAGCTCCCAATTGCATTCTGTTCCAATCTCCAATGAACTCCATTCAGCTCCGGACTGCTCCAACGGAGGATTCGCATCAGTCAACAGCTGAGAAGATGGAAGAAGACCGGCTGCAGCTCAAGAAGAAACAACAATGGCAACAACACAAGGAAGAAGGTGGTGACGACTTGGTAGCTCGAATCCACAGGAGATTAGCCGGTGATGCAGGAGGCCGACAATGGGATCTCAGGTGGGAGGAAAGAGGCGCTGTGGACGGCATCTGTGTGTAACCATCGGCTTGGACCTTGGATGGCTCGGACGGCTCGGAAACTGATGTTGTGGGAGGTGGATGATGGCTTTTCCGACCTTGGGCACCTTCTCGACAGCGAAGGGAGGAGCGCCGACGACTTTTCCGGCATCAAATCAGCTTGGAAGAGCAGCGAGGAAGGAGGAAGGAGGACAGCAGCTTCCCGACCATTTTTCCAAACATTGGAGGCTTCTCCGATCGGCGAGGATCATGCTGGAGGCTTGGGCGTCGACAGGGAAGCAGCTCCGGCAAGTTTGGCTCAAAACGGGCTTCGTGGTCCACGGCTCTGTTTCGTGGACCGCAGCCATGGCTCCCGTGGACCATTCAGCCGGTCCATGGTGGACCGGTTGTGCCAAAATTCATGCATTCCTTGATTAATTCTTCAAAATTCATTTCTAAGCTCGTTCCAAGTCTGATTTGAGTGTCGTTTGCACAATTGGACTCCTAAAATCGAGCTCTTTACGTTGGCACTCTCCTTTCCTGCAAATGATATATAAAAGTATCAATTTTAAAGAAATAAAGATAATTTGATTATTAAATTAATACTTTTATATATGTGTATAACGTAGTTATCAGTTAGCAACCTTCCACTTCCCACATCACATCAAAGAGAGGACCACAAGAAGAGAGAAAAATGGATGCAGAAGGTCATGGGTGACCTGCAGGCTGCCATTCCGAAAATAGTGCAAAATATTTTTTTTTGGTTTGTCTGTCCTCTCGAGTACCTAGGCAGGCCACACAACACATGCTTGCTACATGTGGGTGATACTCGGGGGTCGAATGGAGGGAAGGAAAAAGACAAAATCTATGCTATCTGTCAAAAAGATTTTTTGCCTTTTTCCCTCCGACCCATGGTGCAAAATTTATGAAAAAGAGGGAGGAAAAAAGGGGCACAGAAGATCATAGTGTCCCACAAGAGCACCACCATTCCACTCTCGAGTACCCAGGGCTCACATAGCATGTGCCTACCTAGTCATACTCAAGTACCCATGGCTCACATAGCATGTGCCTACCTAGTCATACTCAGGGTCAAACGAAGGGGAGGAAAAAAAACTTTGATGTCTATCAAAAAGATTTTCTCCTTTTTCCCCTCCAACCAATGGTTCAAAATTTATGGAAAACTGTTGCAAAACAAAAAGAAAAAATAAAAGTTAAACAATATTGTACAGGTGGACGGATTTTTTTTTTTTTGGACGGGGGGGGGGGGGTTGAAACTTTGGTCTTTTTTCTTTCATCCACCAAACAGTCAGAAAGAAACTAAAACACTCTAAGAAAATGGTCTCCAGATCAGAGAGTAGAATGAATTATGGTATTTTGTTGGAAGAAATGTTAGATCCAAGGTTCTCGATATCATCTCGAACCATCCAGTTCAGGACATACCGTACCAGCCAAGAGCCGGTACGGTTCAGCTATAAAAAACAGTCCGGAATGCCAGACCATTCAAAAAAATAAAAAACATTATGTACCGGACCAGTATGGTACAGTACGATACAGTACCGCACTGGTGTATTTTGTCCGGTTCGATCCTGTTCAAGCCCGGTTTGGCCCGATTCAGATTCGATTCAAGTTAAATAATATAGCCATGGAAAAGGAAGATAATTTTTTATAATTTCATGGACCCTGTACGGGACCGATATGGTACAGTACCGTACAACCAGTAAGGGATCCGATAGCGGTTCAATATTCCTTGGTTAGATTTGTACACTGGAATAGATGTTTTTAGGGCTCCTTTGGAGGTTAGGATAGAAATAAATGTCCTGGCATGGTTTGATCATAATAACCTAACTCCAGGTGAGGTTAGGATAGAAATAAGCATGCATAACAAATTTTAGTAACTAATCATAAATCAATATAAAAGTGGGATAAAAGGATAAAAGTGAGCATGAAACTCAGAAAATCCCCAAATGGATTTGATTGTAATGAACAAATGCCTTACAATTTCAACCATGGGCCTAAAGCCTAAAACTTGATGCAAACCTGACTTGACTTGAATCAACTTAAATTTATACTTCAAAACCATCTGATCACCATGAAACGAGGAGAAGGCAAAGCAAGGAGTGCACAACAAGTAGAAATTGAAGGGGACAAAAGGTGAGGCTGTTATACCATTCAAGAGGATAGCTAATGGAAGAATGCAACATGGGCAAATAATGGGAGTAAAGGGGAGGAAGCCAAAGCCACTAAATGTTGCAGAGAAAAGGTTGTGGATTTTAATATGCCCTGAAGGGGAGGCCAACTGCAGAAAATAGAGAGGGGGGGGGGGGGGGGGGGGGGGAGGCCATTACCATTGGACATTAAAAGGGGAGAAGGGCATGGCCACCAAACCATTACAAAGGTGTAGGTCATTAGCCTCAAAAGGTATTGGTTAGAGGAAGAGGGATACCATGGCAGCGATGTTGGATTACGGTTGCGCAACGGAAGACCATATTTCAAAATTTTTATCCTTGAAATCCTAGTCAACCGAAATCCTAGACCCAAGACTCCCTTGATTGTATCAATTAACAAGATAAATATTAGGAAACAGAAGAATACCTGTAATGCTAATATCCTTTATTCCACTAGGCACACAAGTGTATACCCTCCAGAGAAGATCCGCACAGAAACTGGATCAAGGAAGCACTCCTCTTTCTAGCTCGACTCCTTTTGACAGCCTTTCTTCCTTCAGAAGGGAAAATGTCCTAACAAGGAAAAGAAGAGTTATCAAGACAAACTTCGGATACTTTGATTTCAATCACCGAAGCTTTTAAATAGGAAGAGAGAAGGCGCCTAACACACCCTTTCATCAGCTTCTAATCTGATATTTAACATATCAGATAAGACCCTTCAAGCAGGAGTCTCTAAGCAGAAAGGTGCAAAGTGAAATGCTATTTCACTACTATTTTTGCGCCAAGAGTTCCTTATCACAACTCTTCGGAAAAAACTGATAATTAGTCTTTAATTTCCGAATTAAAGACTTAGTCCAACACCCCAATAGGCGTATAAGCTAGAGAGGCTTATCTGGAAAAAGATGAATGATAAACAGAAGAACTCTTGCCCATCCCATGCGCCATATATTCCAAGCATCGCATCTCTTTATAAAATCATACCCATAATTACAAAATTTGATCGATCAAATCCAGTCCAAATGGACAATTATTAGAAAGGATAGGGGCTAAGGCTTATCACCAAAAAAGTGATTTAATTACAGGACTCTTGGTCCTTCTGCATCCCTTAATATGTGTACGCCAATATTGGCACCAAGAATCCCAAGCCCCTGGGACTCTTGGTTTAATCAATAAATAAAAGCTATAAAATCAGGATAAATCCTAATTTGGCTGCCCCACTTAAGGCTCAACCTAAATAAGTCCCACTCAAATTAGTTTGTCCAAATAGCAAGCATTTAAACCCAATCTAATTAGGTTAGGAATTAGGCTAGCCAACATATGCTAGTATGTTAATTAGCTAGCCAATTAGGATTGACCCTAATAAAAATACAAATGACTTCCTTGATCAATTCCTTAATGTGTATGACCCTTTGGGCTCCTTATCTAGCTAGCAGTAGGTTTAGGTTCATGTCGATTTAGTTCGATTAGAAATCAACTAATCAAATTAGGTTAAATCAAGCTAACCCTAGCTGCCAATTTGAACCATCTTTCAAATTAACTCATGAATTCAATCAATTTAATTCATAATAACCTATAAGACATGATTGATGTCTAGCAACGTGTCATAACTACTCAGAAGATGAGAAATTTGGTAGAAATTATCAAATTATCCTTCAATGGCAAGTTACCATGCAATTCAATCCTTCGATCTTTCTTTATCCCGAATAAGTGATGGACATGGAAAATTGTCAAACCCTCACACTTTATCCATTCGAACCTTAAATCACAAATGAAGACTTGATCGATGAAAAATTAGAAATCCTTTTTTAATTTCATCTTGCTTTGATCAATGTCTTCCTGAATCATCATTTGACGAGATTGCATGGGATAAATACTCCTTTTGCCATGAATGATCGATTCCTTGTTGACCTACTCATAACTTTCATACACAATTCACCATATTCATGAACATCCCATATATAACTAAGTCATGAATGAGTATGAACCAAAATATGGATTCATGTGTACAAGATACCATAGTAATCTCAGGCCTAAGGATCACTTGCACAACTTTCACTAAGAGAATCATCTTTTAATAAGACTTCCATAAGATGTTCTCATGATGGATCAATTCAATGAACTCATACCCTGATGAGCATCCACATTCTTGTATTAGTGGCCTTATACAAGTGATCATGAGACCAACCACTCTCTTCATCGAGCATACATAAGATGTGCTAGTCTCTCCAAAAACATCGATCCCCGACTTAATGATCCCATAACTAAGAATATTTTAGATTAAGATTTATAAGATCTTAGGTCTCACTATTATGAACTCCATCATAATCATAAATCATTGTCATAATTTATGAGATTCATCATAATCTTAAAACAACAAAATATATGACACAGCATACAATGAAACAAAATACCTTTTATTAATATCATACATAAGTCGAGAGAATTTTACAGATAAGCTCTTATTTTATAAGAAATATGATTTGACTTTTATGGCACTATTCTTTCAATTTTCCACTTGCACTAAAGCCAATCGCCCTTGTATTTAATTCCCATACAATCTAAATGATGATCAAATTGCTGTTGAGGAAGGGCCTTAGTGAATGGATCTACTATGTTGTTCTTTGTATCTACTTATTCTAAAATCATGTATTATCTTTCAATAATTTCATGAATGAGATGGAAAAGTCTTGAAATGTGCTTGGATTTTTGATAAGGCCTTGGTTTCTTAGCTTATGCAGCAGTTCCAGTGTTATCACAATAAAGTGGCATTGAGTGTTGTATTGCAGAAACTACATCCAATTTCAAGATGAATTTCTTTATCCAGACAGCTTAGCGGCTTCACTAGTAACCATGTATTCTACCTCGTAACAGAGTCAGTTATAATTTGTTGCTTGGTATTTTTCCAACTCACTGCACCTCCATACATAATAAAGACATACCTTGATATGGATTAACTATCATCTAGATTTGATTGAAAACTAAAATCAATATAGCCTTCTAGTTTTAAATCCGATCCTCCATATATTAAAAAAACATCTTTAGTCCTTCTAAGATACTTAAGAATGTTTTTTATAGCTTTCCAATGATCCTCCTTTGGATCAGCTTGGAATCTACTTGCTATACTTAAGGCATAAGCAACATCAGGCCTCGTACATAACATGGCATACATGATTGATCCTACAGCCGAAGTATAGGAAATCTTACTCATCCTTTGTCTCTCTTCAAATGTCATAGGAGACATCTTGTTAGAAAGATGTATGCCTTGACTCATGGGCAAGTAATCCTTTTTACTTCCCTACATATTGAATCTCTTTAATACTAAATCAATGTACCTGGATTGAGATAAGCTGAGCATCTTCTTAGATATATCTCTATAGATCTTTATACCTAATATATAGGATGCTTCTCCCAAATTCTTCATGGAAAACTATTTAAATAGCCAAGCTTTGACCGATTGCAACATTGGAATATCATTTCCAATGATAAGTATGTCATCAACATACAAAATTAAGAAAATAATGGCACTCCCATTTGTCTTCTTATACATACATGGTTCATCTGCATTTTTGATGAAATCAAATTCCTTGATTGTTTCATCAAATTGAATGTTCCAACTCCTCGATACTTGCTTTAATCCATAAATGGATTTCTTAAACTTGCATACTTGATTTGGTCTCCTACTTGAGACAAACCCTTCTGGCCGTGATATATAGACCTCTTCCTAAGATATCCGTTGAGGAAGACAGTCTTTACATTTATTTGTCATATTTCATAATCATAGTATGCAACTATAGCAAGCAAAATTCTAATAGACTTGAGCATAGCTACTAGCAAAAACATTTCATCATAGCCAATTTCATGTCTTTATTTAAAACTTTTGACACTAGCCTTGTCTTATAGGTTTCTACTTAGCCATCTGCTCCAATCTTCCTTTTGAAAATCCATTTGCATTCTATTGGATTTACTCCCTCGGGTGAAACAACCAAGGTCCAAACCTGGTTTGTATTCATGGAGTCCATTTCAGATTTCATGACATCAAGCTATTTGTCAAAATCTTTACTCTTAACAGCTTTCGTATAAATCAAAGAATTATCATCTTGAATGATGCTGGCTTCATTATCATTTTTAATAACAAAGCCATATCTGAGAGATGCATCCCGCACACTCTCTGACCTATTAATAAGTACTTATAATTGGGAAATTTGAGATTGATTGTCTATAGGAGTACGTTATTGATCTTGTACTTCATTAAGTTCAAGTATCCTCCCACTACCTCCTTTTTGGAAAAATTTCTTTTTCAAAAAAGTAGCATGCCTACTGACAAAAACATTTTATTCAATAGGATGATAAAAGAGGTATCCAATACCTTCTCAACGATAACCTATGAACCTACATTTATCAGTCCTAGTACTCAGCTTATGTCCAAATACACTTTTAATATAAGCTGGGCTATCCCGAATCTTAAGATATTTAAGACTTAATCTTTTGCCTCTCCATAATTCATAGGAGTGTTAGCTACTGATTTTGATGGTACTCTATTTAATATATAAGCATCAGTCTCTAGGACATAACCCCAGAAAGATACAAGAAGATTAGTAAAGCTGATCATGGACCTTATCATGTATAACAAGGTATGATTCCACCTTTCTGCTATACCATTTAATTATGGTGTATATGGAGGTGTCCATTCTAAAAGAATGCTTTTGTCCTTAAAATGATCAAAAAATTCACTAGATAAGTATTCTTCATCTCGATCTGACCGAAGAATTTTAATATTCTTTTCAGTTTATTTTTCAATTATACTTTGATACTCTTTAAATTTATCAAAGAGTTCGGATTATGTTTCATAAGATACACATATCCAAACCTAGCTAGATCATTAGTAAAGGTGATGAAATAAGAGTATCATCCTCTGACTTGAGTTGACATAGATCCACATACATCTGTATGTATTAACCCTAATAACTCAGTTGCCCTATCGGTATGACCTGTAAATAGAGATTTAGTCATTTTACCAATGAGATAGGATTCACAAGTTCCTAATGATTGATAATCATAAGAATCAAAGAATTTATTTTGTATAACTTGTTTATCCTAGACTCACTAATATAACCTAATCGGCAATGCCGGAAAAAAGTGACATTAACATCTCTCTTTCTTTCTTATTTTCAACAAATAAAATTTCATCATTGAGTGAAAAAACATATAAATAAACTAGTTCCAAAAACTTATTAAAATGAGAAATAGAGCATCCATTGTTCTTTATATTAATTTCAAAACCTTGTTGTAACAACAAGGGTGCAGAAATAATATTTCTAATAATATTTGGAATATAGTAACAGTCTTTCAATTCTAAAATTTTGCCCTAAGGCAATAATAACAGATAGGTGCCCACAGCTTTCGCTTGAATGGCTTCGCCACTCGCACCATAAAGCTCGAAGTCACTCTTCTTCAAGTTCTTAATTCTGTGAAGTCCTTGCAAAGACTTGCATATATGAGATCGACATGCGGTAGCCAATACCCATGAATCAAAAGCTGAAGTACTCTATGACAAGTTAGTTTGTATCATGTATAAACCTTTTAATGCTCCACTGGCATCAGGCTTAGACTAGCAAGATATGACTTGCAGTTCTTTTTCCAGTATCCTTACTTGCTGTAGTAAAAACAGGTTTCATCAGCAAAGGGCTTCTTTGCCTTCTTCCTCTTCTAGATACTTTTCTTAGAGTTCCACTTTCTCTTTGAACCCTTTTTCATTACTATTTTCTTCTTCTCATCGATTAGAAGAAGATGAGCCTTGTCACCTTTAAAATAGCTCTCAGCTGTCTTAAACATGTTAAATAGCTCTGGTAAGGAAAGGTTCAGTTTGTTCATGTGATAATTCATGACAAACTGAGAAAAAGAATCAGAAAGTGATTGCAGGATCAAGTCTTGATTAAGCTCTCCATCCATAACAAACCCTAATTAACCTAATCGAGTGATTAACTCAATCATCTTCAGTACCTGAACCTGAACAGACGAGCCCTCACTCATATGTGCTCGAAATAACTACTTCGATATTTTATATCGAGCAGCCCTACTTTGCTCTCCATAAAGCTCTTTGAGATTGATCAGTATGGACTGAGATTCCATTTCTTCATAATGCCTCTACAATTCATTGCTCATAGAAGCCAACATAATGCACTTGACAGTTAAACTGTCATTCTGCCAAAGTTTTAAATCCTGTGGAATGAGACTGTCCCGGTTTTTTCATGTAACGAGATGCATTGGCATCCCATCCCGTCTCGTCCCGATACTCGGGACAGGAGATATCCCAAGATGTCCTGATTGGGATGCTGGGACACTAGCGGGACATCCTGTCCCAACACATGGGATGGTACCCCATCCCAGTATCCCACGAGACATCTCGTCGGGACCTGAATCCTTGCATTCCGCCACATTTTATATATAGCCCTTTCCTCCTTCGAAACATCATCTCCGATCGGATCTGGATCAAGAGAATCGAGAGTGTAGGATACCTTCTCCTAAGTTAAAACAATTCTTAAGTTCCTTAACAAATCCATATAATTATGGCCGATCAATTTATTGGCATCTAAAATATCCCGCAATGATAAAGTAGAAGCCATAATATTAATCTATATAAAGAATAATATATAAACATACCACTCAAGATGATATACATAACTAGATAAGGACTTATCAATCTAATTGTGTATCCCACTACTTTTCTACGAATATAATAGCGCTTATCTATGGTAAGCAAGAAACTCTAACAAGATTTTTTTAGTGGGGTTAAGATCCCAATTTCTTATAAATACCTTGTATTTACATAATAAACATTTATAAGTTCAAGGATAGAAAATTTCCTTTTCCAATTACAACCCATGCAACTCTCAACATAACAGCTGTCTCTAAGACACTTACAGCCTTGTGTTTATACAATAAATTATAATATCTTAATTTAGTCAGACCCTTCATTTTCATATAGCCATGATTGAATAATGTTGCCCTTATGTTATACAACAAAACAACACCATCAATCATGCTATAAAGCATTAGATGCATCAAGACAAATTTTACATCAAACCCTATAGTAGGCCTTGTATTACACAACAAACCTACTATAGTTTTGATATAAACTTAGCTTAGCATGAAAGAAAGCAATTAGTAGAGTTTTAATCAATTAGCATTTCTAAATTATGGTCTAAATCAATCAAATTGATCAAGTGCAAAAAAGGCGGGAGGCCCCCACGCTTGCCTTAGACACCAAAAAATTTTGGCCAGGTAAGCAACGGATTCAATTAAAGACCACGTTCTCTTTACCTTCCTAGAACCACTTTCCTAGACACCAATTGATCAATCAAATCCTAAATGGATTTACATTATGATTTTATAATATTATAACTAAATATAATTTTTAAAGAGGGCTTTCATGGTCTCATGCACATCCTAATACCTCAAACTACCTTACAGGCATACCATAACATCATATGTGCCAAGTATGTCATCATTTTAGGACAACCTTACAACAAAGCAAATATCCACCGTTATGTTAGGACAACCTTATTTCGAAATGATGACTAAATAATCTAAATATATCTCTATATCAATTAGGATTTAAGTGAAACCCTAATCAGTTGTATACATCAATCAACATATGCTACAACCATTATACTAGACATAATCATTCAAACATTTAATTGACTATTAATTGAATGAATCAATGTGATTCTGAACCAATGTAAAGTTACAGTTGCGCAGCAAAAGACCGGATTTCAAAATTTTAATACTTGAAATCCTAGTCAACCAAAATCCTAAATCCAGGACTCCCTTGATTATATCCATAAATAGGGCAAAATATTAGAAAATCGAAGAATACCTGTAATGCTTATATCCTTTATTCCACTAGGCACACAAGTGTATACCCTTCAGATGTGATCCATACAGTAACTGGATCAAGGAAGCACTCCTCTTTCTAGCTCGACTCCTTCCGGCAACCTTTCTTCCTGCAGTAGCCTTTCTTCTCTTCTAAGACATTTTACCTTCCGAAGAGTAGCTCAAAACCTCTCCGAAAACTCTCTTCCTATCCTATTATCATTTCTAATTTTCTTCCTAAGCCCTTGTCTTAAAATGGCGGACTTGTCTTAAAATAAAAAATTATTTTAATAAGGAAAGAAAGAAAGTTGTCAAGACAAACTTCGGATGCTTTGATTTCAATCACCAAAGCCTTTAAATAAAAAAAGAGGAGGCGCCTAATACACTTTTTCATCAATCCCAAATCTGATATTTAACATATCAGATAAGACCCTTTAAGCAAAAGGAGCCTCTAGGCAGAAAGGTGCAAAGTAAAACGTTATTTCACTACTATTTTTGCGCCAAAAGTTGCTTATCGCAACTCTTCGAGAAAAACTGAAGATTAGTCTTTAATTTCATAATTAAAGACTTGGTCCAACATCCCAATGGACGTATAAACTAGAGACGCTTATCTGGAAAAAAGTGATTGATAAGCATGACTCTAGCCCATCCCATGCATCATATATTACAAGTATCACATCCCTTCATGAAATCACATCCATAATTACATAATTTGACATGTCAAATCCAGTCCAAATGAACGGCTATTAGATAAAATAGGGGCTAAAAAGTCCTTATGCATCTCTTAATGTGTCCATACGCCAATATTGGCGCCAAGAGTCCCAAGCCCTTGGGACTCTTGGTTTAATCAATGGATAAAGTCTATAAATGAGGATAAATCCCAATTTGGCTGCTCCAATTAAAGCTCAACTCATTTTAAGTTCCACTCAAATTAGTTAGCCCAAATAGCAAGCATTTAAACCCAATCTAAATAGGTTAGGAGTTAGGCTAGCCAACATATGCTCGTATATTAATTAGCTAGCTAATTAGAATCCTATAGCCCTAATAAAAATGCAAATGGCTTCCTTGATCAATTCCTTAATGTATGTGATCCTTTGAACTTCTCATCTAGCCAGCAGTAGATCTAGGTTCATGTCGATTTAGTTCGATTAGAAATCAACTAATCAAATTAGATCAAATCAAGTTAATCCTAGTTGCCAATTTGAACCATCTTTCAAATCAACTCATGAATTCAATCAATTTAATTCATGATAACCTACAAGACATGATTGACTTCTAGCAACATATCATGCCTACCCAAAAGATTAGGAATTTGGTAAAAATTATCAAAATACCCCTCAATGGCAAGTTACCATGCAATTCAATCCTTTGATTTTCCTTTATCCCGAATAAGTGATGGGTATGAAAAATTGTTGAACCATCATACTTTATTTATTCGAACATCAAATCACTAATGAAGACTCGATCGATGAAAGATTAGAAATCCTTTTCTAATTTCATCCTATTTTGATCAAAGACTTCTTGAATCATCATTTGATGAGATTGCATGAGATAAATACTCCTCTTACTAGGAGTGATCGATTCCTTGTTAACCTGCTCATAACCTTTATACACAATTCATCATGTCCATGAACATTCCATACATGACTAAGTCATGAATAAGTATAAACCAAAACATGGATTCATATGTACAAGATATCATGATGATCTTAAGTCTAAGAATCACTTGCACAACTTTCACTAAGAGAATCATCTTTTAACAAATAAAACTTTCATAAGATATTTTTACGACGGATCAATTCAGTAAACTGATACCCTGATGAGCACACACATTCTTGTATTGGTATCCTTACACAAGTGGTCGTGAGACGAACCACTCTCTCCATCGAGCATACATAGGATATACTAGTCTTTCTAGAAACATCGATCCCTGACTTGATGATCCTATGACTAGAAATATTTTAAATTAGGATTTACAAGATCTTAGGTCTCACTGTTATGAACTCCATCATAACCCTAAAATCATTGTCCTAATTTATGAGATTCATCATAATCTTAAAACAATAAAGTATAAAATACAGCATATGTTGAAACAAAATACCTTTTATTAATATCATACATGAATCGGGAGAATTTTATAAATAAGCCCATATTCCATAAAAAATATGATTGGCTTTTAGGATACTATTCTTTCAGGCAAGATGGCAGGAAGAAAGTTGTGCTGCATCTTGAGGAGAAGAGATTGAGGTAATGGTCAAGCAAATTAAGAATTGAACAACAAAATATGATTAAAAGGGTGCTAGGGTTCTCTTTCTTAAATAGTGGTGTATTCATTCTAGACACCCATCAAAAGCTAATGGATGGCTAGATTTCATGGAATAAATATCGCATATAAATATTAACATATAAAAATTATACACCATTTAACATATTCCAAAAATATGGTGTAGTAGAATATATCATTTAATATATTTAGCTTTACTGTGTGTTCTAGTCAAGCTAAGGGTTGCCAAAACCTGACAAAAAAGTTATTTGCGCCTAAGTTTTTAGGCCCAAACCTAATATAGACCTTAAAAGATTGGGCCCAAAGCATAGCTCGATAGGCCTTGGTCCTTTTCTAGACCATTTCTAATCTTATGATTAAGCTTTGGAATTTCATTCAAGTCTCAAGAGGTCTTTAACTCCAACCTTAGCAGCGAATAATCACTTTAGAAGGCATATTTGAAATGTTCATGCTTGCTTAGGGTTCAGTGGAAGTAACTTGCCTTCATGTACAATTTTTTTGTGTTACTTGAAAAAGAAAAATCCAAATTTCACTTAATTTTCTCAGATTGCCTACAGCAATCACATCTAATGACAGCATTTTTTTTATATAATTCTGATCATTCCTCGGCTCCAAATGCTCACGGAAATAGTAATAGTGATCAAGACAATAACCAATCTGATTCAAATATTAAAAAAAGTACGTTTTCTAGTCAATTAAACGTCAAACTAAACTGAATTTGGTTCCCGACATAGAGGAATATCCAGAAAACAAAGAACACCTATATCTGTTTTTCAGGCTGAGAAGTTCTGTCAAATGTCAAACTTAACTCTTATGGTCGAAATAATATAACTAAGTAATAATAAGAGGGCTCTACTTTGCTTTCACCTAAAGTCACCAATAGTTTGCAGAATATATCTGCACTCAATTTAATAATTCTATCCAAATGTTGCTTTCTACTACAGTTCTCATATTGTTTGACTGAAAACGTAAATCCACAGGATCCCAGTAGGAACCAGGTCTTCTCAAAACATCATTGAGCTCAAAAATTTCCTTAAGGAGTTTGGCTGATTTAAATCCTCTACCATCTTTTGACCATCTATAATAACCAATAGATCCATACAGTAGTCTACCTAGTGGTTTTAAGCCTTTTTATTTGAACATGGAGAAGGACCCTCTCATCCTCCATGCTTATCAAAAGAACCAGGACCAAATATTATTATGGCATCCAAGGAAATAGCTGAAGAGATGATCTATGAACTTTTAGAACACCATTAGGGTATTTGTCCATAAATCAGGTTGCAAGAAGTACAGAAGAGAACTTCCCATACTTTGCCAGCCACAGTGAACCTCCATTTCACTCTCAAACTCATATTTCTTCCCTCTAATCTTTCTATATCTCAAGGTTGAGTAAGTTTATATGCTCCTGCTAACAAATTGGCCCTCCTCATGAATTACTATGCTCCTTCTAGTCGCTAACAAATTGGCCCTCCTCATGAATTACTATGCTCCTTCTAGTCATATTTGGTGCCAATTCATTATCAGACAAGTCCAAATAAATGGACAACACACCCCAAAACCATCTGAATTTCACAATAATCATAAATAACCTATAAAAAAGGTCTATGTCATTTCCACACATTCTGAGGTCTGCAGATATAAAAGCATTCTTAAACGCTATATAGTTTTAATCAATCAAATAAGCATGCACACAAATGCTTCTTGGAGAAAACATCAAGCAAACTCTATGCATATCGATTCAGGACTACTGGCTAAAAACAGGAAGATTGTCCGCAAACTTTAGCACAAGGAAATCTCAAGAAAAAAATATATATATAAATTTAATAGAGTTTCAGAGCCTACTTAAGAAGGAGCTGCATATCAGGACCAGGATACCGGATTTCGATCACAGGGGCATGCCCAGGCGCAGAAAATGTGTTGAGGCAGTCGATGAACAGGCCCAAGCTCAGTCCAAACCTCGGCCGCCCCTCCGCAGCATACTCATATACCAGAAATAGCTTCAAATGAACACGATTCTCATAACCAAATAGATTATTTGATACGATTTAAAGTTAATTTGAGTATTTTGGGTCTCTGGCTAAGGGATACCTCGCGCTTCAGGTAGACCTTGGCCTGGAGGCAGCCAGTCTCCTCCACGATGAGAACGATGCCATGTTCCGAGAGCTCGACGACTGCATCCTGAGTACAAACGGAATGGAGAACCTTAAAACCCTAGAAAAGGAAAAGGAGGAGGGGAAAAGGTATGGAGAAAGAGAGAGAGAGGTGGGAGAAGGGGAGAGGAGTTTGGGACCTGGTGACGCTTCCAGCGGACGGAGGAGAGAGCGTCGACCATGCCTTGAACTCTGTCGAGCTTGCATACGAGATCGGGAGCATCGTCGGCTCCCCCGGTGGACGTACTCATCACCTTCGATCCTCTCTCTCCCGCCTTTCCCGCCCAGTTTTCCCCAAAATTTATTGCCCTCGCGATGGGCCGTACGCGTACCCTAAAACGGGAGAAAATTAGTCCTGCATGAGTAAATCACACCGAGATTCCTCGCTTAACATTCCGAATTTATACAATTTATAATTTATTTTTTTTAATTAAAAAAAAAAACTGTAACGGTGTTCACCGGATCCAAACCGTCAGTTCGATTCGGATCATAATTTTTCGTGTAACCTTCCTATCCGAAGATGAGTACGTTAGCATGACACCACTAAAGCATCAGAGTGGAGCGCTCCTAGTGCCTAATCACGTATCCCAGAAAAAATTTCTGGATTTAATCAAGTAACCCATAAGCTCAAACCTCAAACCCATAATTCATTTTTTGATAAAAAAATAAAATAATAAAAAAAATCATGTCCTTCCATTAATAGATGAATATATTAACCCGACATCGCTACGATACGGAAATAGCAGCTGTCCCATCCTTCAGTCACATGCTTCCAAAAATATAAAATTTAATTAAATCATTTATGAATTCATCCCTCGAATTTATGATCGGAGAGAAACGGAACTGTGCCTCTAGCAATTAAGCTACCATCGTCTAATTTTTATTATTTACATGACATCGTTAACTATCTTCAAATATCTTAATCAAGTAAAATTTAAAAAATTAAAATATTTTAAATTAATTAATTTAATTTTAGTTTTTAAAAAGTAACATGATTTTTTTAACATTGCCCGGAATCCATTAAGATATTCTAAGACTGAAATGGGTCAAAAAAATAATGACGCCGGCACGATTCATTAATTTATTTAACATAAACAAAACTATAGATATATGTTTCACACCGGTCAAGTTAAGTGGTGAAATTATACTTTTAAATGTGGAGCGAGAACTTATAATTACGACAAATGTCAAGAAAATTGGTGTACTTAATAATAAAATCATATATTTAACTCTATAAAATATTAACAATGCATTATAATATAATGGTCAAGAATGTGGATAGAAAAATGATGCATCGATGATGGTTCGACCAACTCAAAGGCAGAAGATGGGTTAGACTCAATTTACTTGGGTGGAGTTGCGCATGGACTTGGCTATTTGGATATCGGAGGTTTAGAATGGTATGAGACCGGGATTATAAATTGATCATATCAGGTTGATCTTGGCTTGTAACTAATATAAACCAAGCTTTGTTGGAATTTATTGACTCAAGCTTGAACTCATGGACAATTAATTTCAACAGAGCAAGAAAAAATAAAGTGTTGACACTGGCTCGCTGCTTCAACTCTTGGGTTCCTGCAAAACAAATCCCTGATCAGAATTTCTCCGACGGGGATACTCCGATGTCTAAATCAGTAAGAATCAAACTACAGAACGGAGAGTTCAAAAAAAAAGAGATTGACAAAAGAGAGAAGTCAAATTAGCATCAGCTAGTCTTAAACTGACTCGTAATTGCCTAATTTTGCTTATCTTGGAGGTCCCCTCTTACCGTTTTTTATAGTCGTGACTATAACTGAAAGTAGTTAAACCTTCTTGATTTCCATTAGAGAAGTTAGTTAATATAACTTTCATTCACTAATTATAGTTACTGTTGTCGTGGCTATCGGTTATATGATTAGTTAGTTATAACAACCAAGTCTGTTCTTGATGGCTTTAAGTCGAAGTAGATCCGCTACTCTCTTCGGAGTAGGCCAACTGAATATTAGTTTTTCGCCTCGAGGTACATTGGTTGAGGTTCGGCCACTCCCTTCGGAGTGGGTTGGACGTAGGTCAGCCATATACTCTGAAGTCAATTGCTTCGAAGCAGATATAGTGGATCGGCCATTCACTTCGAAGCCATTTGCTTTGGAGCATGTATAGTGAATCGGCCATTTACTTAAGGCTGATCTCAAGTTGAGCATTGTCGCTAGCTGAAACATAGTGTCGATCCATTCTCTGTCGGCTTTCGAGAGTATCGTCGTGTCCATCCATCTGGTCGACCGGTCTGGATAGGATCACTTGAATCTTTGGGCCGGCAATTAGTTCCTTGAGCCGGTTTATCACAAAAGTTGCCCCCACTCCCTATTTCAAGACAATTTATTGCTTTGAAAAATGGGAGTATTAATACATTGTCATTTTTCGATGATAGGAAAGATAGCTAATGATGGTGAATCTCTGGTCTAGTTGATCACAATAACAACTTTCTATTTCGAGCGCCGTGTTTTGGACAGGTGTCAGGTTCCTATTGATTTCTGGAGAAACGGCATGGGTTTGAGAGTCGTGTCGACTCTTTTCATCATGGTGTTTCGGTTGCCTCTTCGTCTTCGGCTCGGATCGGGGCATGTGGCATCATCAAGACTGCTTAGGATCGTGCAAAAACTTCATCTGGGTCGTTGATGGCATTCTCGCATATCTCAACTGATAGGTTGGTTTTTCTCCCGTTGAGTCGGCTGGCGTGACTCTTAGTAGTCTGTATCCACGATCGGTGCTATTCATACATGGTGCAATCGGAGATGCATCTTGTCTTCCGAAGGGGACATCCGAACTGTCATCATCGTCTATATAAAGGGTACTTGCCTTAAGAGATGAACTTCTTCGTCTTCACCAAAACTTTTCCTTTCTTCTAATCGCTTCGAACTTCCCCTTTCTTCTCCGACCTCCTCTTTCTACAAGTAGAGGCTTCTTTTTCCTTCTTCTTTGTTTATCATGGTTAAAGCTTTAAGAGTCCCCGCCGCCGGTGGTGGTATTCTGGCTAGTAGAGGAGGAGATGGTTCCTTCGTATCGTAGGTCCTTCTAGGAGGAGTAACGTCAAGTCCACCACGGAATCCATTGTGAGCTCCATATCTTTTTCTAGACTAGCTTATCTCAGGGAGCATTACCGTATTACAGAGTATCTTCCATTAATACTTTCTCAACCTAACGAGAGGATGAATCGTCCACCTTCCAGTGCCATTTCAGTATACGAAGACCACCTAAAGGCTGGTCTTCGATTTTCCTTACATCCATTTTTCTTCAAAATTTTTAATATGTACCATGTGGTCCCTGTGCAGCTGACTCCGAATAGCATTCAGACCATCTACGGCTTCTAGTTCTCTGTGATATTCTGAACATAGAGCCCAAAACTTTCTTATTATATCCTTCTTCATGCCGAAGAAGGATTTTCATGGCCAAGGGTGGTAGGTCATCGGCCCTCGCCTTGGTTGAAGACTGATTAAGGGTATGCCTAGCACCATCCATAGATGGTAGCCCTACTTCTTCGTATTCTCCTCTCATCCTTGGGGTTTTAATACAGAGTGGAGGGAACCCTGATTGGATGCCAATGTAGGCAAGAAGGTTCTGAGGGCTAACCAAATAGACTTTGATACGTTGTATGGGTCCGAAGTTCCTTTAGCCAGGGAATTGCTAGAAGAGCGTAACTTTCACCTTGCTCGGATTAGCGAGTTTCCGTCTTTAGGTATAATTGTTAGTCTTTGTTCCACTTTGTTTCTTGTGTGTTTCCATTAGCTGATCTCTATGGTTTCTACTATTTGCAGGTGGGAAGATGAAGCCGAATTTCGGTAAACTTTGCCAGGCCACTAGAAAGAGGCCTGTGCCTGTCCTTCCAAAGAGATCGGAGGTTCTAAAGAAGGCTCGGGCCGAAGAGGCCACGAGAAGTGCCTTAACGAGGATGGCGTCGGACAACGATGATGTCCCTTTGATGAAGCTTCACTCGAGGGGCTCCACTCCAATTTGGACTCCAGGATGGTCGGATCCCGTGCCTGATGTCGAAGTACCACCAGCTCGACCCTCTTTTTAGGACAAGGGCAAGGCTTCTCAGGTTAAAGGGGGGTTAGGTAGAGACACCCCCACCGACAAGGAGTACGAGGTGGACTTCACAGTCTTCTCGGACATGATAGGTTTGGAGAACCCCAAACTGGCCAGGAAGCTTCTAAAGGCCACGCTCCTCCCAAGAGATTGGGAGGTAATGAAGAATCGCTGCCTCGAGCAGGTGGCCGATTCGATATATCCGAACATTCTGAGAATAAGTGTCATTCTCCTCACCAACTTCTTTATGATTGTGACTAACATGACTAACATTTCCTTTTTGTTGTTTGGTATAGCTGAGTCATGAGGTAACCCTGATAGAAGAAGGCATATCGGGATTTGCCAATCTCAGTCAAGGCCTTTGAGACGAGCTTCAGACGGCGAAAGCTGAGAAGAAAGTGGCCGAGGAGTTAAGAGCGACCATGGAAGAAAAACTGAATAATAGTATCACCGATGTCCAAGCTTTGAGGGTCGAATTAAAGAAGGCCTGGTTGAAGATAGCTGAATAGGAGGTGAAACTTAGAAAGAAAAAGAAAAAGATTCACTCCTTGGAGCATTCGGCCAAGGAGAGTCAGAAGAAGGCCGAAGAAACGATCAAGGAAGCCGAAGCCCTAAAGGAGCAAGCTGCCAGGGCCATCGAAGACTCGAGAAGTCTTCGAAGTTCAAGGACGAGCTGACTGAGTCTAAGTTGGTCAGCTATCGAGTGGGGTTCAATGATGGAATTAAGGAGGTTCTCGAACTTCACCCAAATCTAGATCCCTCTCAAGCATTCAACTATATGAGATCGAAGAAGAATCAATGCCTCGGGCCAAAGTCGAAGAAGTTCTGGGATAGCTAGAAGAGGCCCCACCCGTTACTGATCTAGAAGGCCCTAGTCAGTCAAAAGAGGTTCCTCCCGTGGCTGACTTGGATGTCATCCCCATAATGGGCTGATTATGTACTCTCTTTCATCTTTTTTGTAATAGAATCAAAATGTAAGTGCACCAAACTTTGGAATGAATGAAGAGTACATTGTTTCTAAGCTGTCACTGCAAAGCATTCTCCAAAAGAATTTTTCTAAGTATAAAGTAATCGACCATCTAATAACTCCCATCCTGAGAAAAATTTCTCTAAGTATAAGTCATCGAACATATAATAGCTCTTATCCTGAGAAAAAATTCTCTACGTATAAAGTCATCAGACATGTAATAATTTCCATTATGAGAAAAATTTCTCAAAGTATGAAATCATCGAACATATAATAATTCCCATTATGAGAAAAATTTTTCTAAGCATGAAGTCATCAGACCCTTTTTAAGTAAGGATATCGGCATGATAGATAAATAGCTTCAAAGCATTTCCATAGGATAGTGTAGGGTTTTTTATTGACTCCGATTGATCTTCATCTTTGTTGTAAACTGAAGAGTCTAATCTTGCTGATACCGTAGGCGAGTTAGGTCCACCCGCTTGTGCTTGTCAGCTATATGTAAGGTAGGCTGATTAGGCCCATCTCTGGTAGGGTAAGTTAATTAGGCTCACCTTTGTACTCTTCATTGATGATGAAGCAGTCAGGCCTATTTTTGCACTTGTCAGATTTACCATTAGGGTAGGTTGATTAGGTCACCCTTGTACTTTTTATTGATGATAAGGTAGGTGGTTAGGCCCGCCTTTGCACTCATCGGATTTACCATTAGGGTAGGATAATTAGGCCGCCCTTATACTTTTTATCGATGATAAGATAGGCTTGTCAGGCCCGTCTTTGCACTCATCAGATTTACCGTTAGGGTAGGCTGATTAGGCCACCATTATACTTTTTATTGATGATAAGGTAGGCTGGTCGAGCCTGCCTTTAATTGGACATTGTGTTAAGTATGTTCAAAGAAGGTCTTTATTGATAATATTTGCAAAGGTTTTCTACATTCCAAGACTGAGATAGTAGGGAACCATCTAGAGTTTCAAGCCGATAAGCTCCAGGGCATATGACTTCTCTGATTTGATAAGGTCCCTCCCAATTAGGGGAGAGTTTCCCCCGTTCTGTCAGCTTGGATACTTCGGACCTTCGTAACACCAAGTTCTCGGGTCAGAAGATTCGTTCCTTTACCCTGTAATTATAGTATTTGACGATCTTTTGTCGGTATGTAGCCATCTTCATCTGAGCTTGGAGTATAGTGCCTTGGAGTAAATCTAGGTCTGCTATATGATGCTTTGAGTTTTCTGGCTCTATGAAGTGGTCAATCCTTAAGGATTGTAAAGTAACTTCCACTGGGAGGACTGCTTCAGTGCCATAGGCCAGGTAAAACGGGGATTCTCCCATAGCTATCCTAGGAGTTGTTCGGTAAGTCCAAAAAACTGAATTTAGTTCTTCGGCCCAAAGTTCCTTAGCATCATTTAGCCTAATCTTCAGGCCATGAAGGATAGTCCTGTTGGTTACTTCGGCTTCTTCATTGGATTGAGGGTGGTCGATAGAGGTTAGCCTATGGAAGATATGATATTAGACACAGAAATCTTTGAACTTAGGATTGTCAAATTGCCTTCTGTTGTTGGTGATGATGGCATGAGGAATTATGAACTAGAAAATAATGAAATTCTTGATGAAGTTTTCGATCTTTCCTTCAGTAATATGAGCTAGGGGTTCGGCTTCGACCCACTTAGTGAAGTAGTCGATGGCTATGATGAGAAACTTTCATTGTCCAGAGGTCGAAGGGAACGGGCTGAGAATATCCATTCTTGATTGAGCGAATGGCCATGGGGCTATTAACTGAGTCAGTTGACTTACCGGGCATCTCTGGATGTTAGAGTATCTTTGACACTGGTCGCTTCTCTAGACATAGTTAGCTACGTCTTTCTGGATGGTCGGCCAATAATAACCCTGGCGGATTATTTTGTAGGCTAGAGATCTGCCCCCCAGATGGTCTCCACATATATCCTCATGCACCTCTTTTAGGATGTAGTCGGCATCCAATAGTCCTAAGCATTTTAGTAGCGATTGCGCGAAGGACCTCTTGTACAAGGCTCCATCCAGGATAACATATTGGGAGGCCATCCATCGAACTTGTTTGGCGTCGGTCTTATCTTCAGGTACCTCACCATCACCTAGGAAATTAATAATAGGATCCATCCAACAAGGCTCGCACCCGATTTGGTGCACCTACAAAGTCTTTTTTGATATGCTGGGATCATCCAGATATTCAATATAAGTTTGACCAAGAGAGTCTATAGTAGTGGTTGCTAGTCGAGAGACGACATCAGCTCAAAAATTTTCGATCCTTGGCACATCGACTATTTCAAAGAATTTTAGTTAAGACAGAATATCTCGCACATTTTCTAAGTACCTGATTATAGTAGAGTCTCGGGCTTTGAATTCACCTTTCACTTGGTTCACCACTAGTTAAGAATCCGAGAAGACTTTGATCTTCTGAATCCCCAACTCTTTGGTGATTCTAAATCCTGCCAAGAGGGCTTCATACTCTGCTTGGTTATTCGATGCTTGAAAGGAGAAGTGAAGGGCATACTCCATGGCCTGTCCATTGGGACTAGCTAAGATGAGTTCGGCCTAACAACCGGTAGAATTGGATGCTCTGTTCACATGGAGTATCCATGTGGACTCTAAGTTCTCTTCGGTCATTTTGTTATCGTCGCATGCTTGTCAACTATCTTCTTGGCTCCATGTACATTCAGCAACAAAGTCAGTTAGTACTTGAGCCTTCATCGCCGATCTGAGTTGGAATGCGATGTCAAATTTGCTTAATTTGACGGTCTACTTGGCTATCCTTCCTAAAGTATCAGGATATCAGAGGATGGCCTTCAAAGGTTGGTCCGTTAAGACCACGATGGCATGGGATTGGAAGTAGGATCGCAAGTACTTCGCTGTAATCACCAATGAGTATATGAGTTTCAGCACTCTGGGATATCTTGTTTCGGCTTCATGCAACACCTTGCTAGTATAGTAGATTGATTTTTGCAGGTTGTCTGCTCCTTTTCTAACAAGTACCGAGCTGACCGCTTCATCCAAAGTGGAGAGATACAAGTAGAGAGTTTCACCTTCTTAAGATTTCGAGAGCAGAGGGGGACTTTCCAGATATCTCTTTAGCTCTTCAAAGGTGAGTCGACAGTCTTTTGACCACTCGAATTTTTTTGTTTGGTGGAGGGCTTTGAAGAAGGGGAGACATCTTTCAGCCAACCTAGAGATGAATCAACTTAAAGAGGCTATTCTTCCAATCAATTATTGCACCTCTTTCTTGCTGGAAGGATGTCTCATACTTCGGATGGCTCGGATTTTTTCTGGATTGGCCTCTATTCCTCGTTTGGTAACGAGAAATCCTAGGGATTTACTCGATATCACTCCAAAAGTGTACTTGGTTGGATTCAGTTTCATCCAATGATGTCACAGGGCATTGATGTGATCGACTTTTTGGAGACACTTTACGATCATATTATCGACATACGCCTCCATATTCCTCCCAAGTTAATGTTTAAACACCTTATTGATCAACCTTTGAAAGGTTGCATTGGCATTTTTCAGTCCAAACAGTCTCACCTTGTAACAATAGAGTCCCTTCTCTGTTATGAATGGCGTCTTCTCCTCGTCATCAAGGTCCATCCATATCTGATTATATCTAGAAAAGGCATGCATGAAACTCAGTAGCTGGTGTTCAGTAGTGGCATCAACCAGCTAGTCTATTTTTGATAGAGAAAAGCTATCTTTTGGACAAGCTTTGTTGAGGTCAGTGTAGTCGATATAGATTCTCCATTTGCCATTAGATTTCTTCACCATTACAATGTTGGCTAGCTAGTCGAGGTAATGAACTTCTTTGATGAATCCAGCATTGAGAAGTTTATTACCTCTTCATCAATCACCTTCTGTCTTTCTGGAGCAAAGTTGCTTTTCTTCTACTGGACGGGCTTGTAGTCAGGGGCGACCTCCAATCGGTGGGTGATGACTTCGGTAGGGATTCCAGGCATGTCAGAAGTCGACCAGGCAAAGACGTCGGCATTACTTCATAGGAAGTGGGTTAGCCTTGCCTTTGTTTCTTCATCAAGTAGACTACCGATCTACACAACTTTCATTGGGTCGTCTTCGGCTAGTGATATAGAGATAGTCTTTTCCACAGGTTCTCTGCAATCCTCCATCTAATCTCTTGGATCCAATTGTTCCAAAGTCATGTGGTCAGCCGACTGTCTGTCTTGTATCATCAGACACTGGCCAGCAACCTTTTGACCTCCTCTTAGTTCTTCGATTCCATTTCTGGTGGGGAATCACACTAGGAGGTGGTAGGTGGATACTATGGCATGGAAGTTGTTTATAGCGGGTCATCCCAAGATAGCGTTGTAGGCCGATGGCATTTGTACGACCACAAAGTTAATGAGGAGTGTTTTTTGAAATGGTGGTAGGGACGCCAGAGGCACCAGAATAAAATAGAGGTTTCTAAACCCTCTATGAATTACTTAGTAGTGTTTGAGTCCAATTTATAATAAGGGCTTAGCCAATTTGAGTTGTCATTTTCATTATTACTAATCAGCTCATGTTGAGCTAGTTTTCTTTCCGAGTCCTGTATATGTTAGTTCAAGTCCAATGAAGACTCAATACAAGTGAAGACCGAGCCAGTAGAAGTGAAGACCAACCTAGTCTGAAGACATGGAAGACCCAACAAGAAAAGTGAAGGCCCTGAAATCCTGAAATATAGCCTTGGAACCCTGGATCGCAGATTGGAGCATACTGGGTCGTCCAAGGCCCAAGTGGAGCATCATAGGCGCCAACCACCCTTATGGTCACCACCTCTTGGTTGGCCACTTAGGGTTACCTCCCTTGGCCGACCAAGACATGAGAGAGAGGGAGAATTTAAGGGAAAGAGGGCCATTGACCTACCATGTATTCTAGCTAGGGTTTGGGTGGAAATGAAATTCTTATGTAAAGACCTTTTTATCCTTACTTGGGGGCAAGCTTATGAGTTTATAAAAGAAGCCCTCCTCTCTTGCATGAGACAATTTTGATGAATATTATTGAGTTTTAAACTACTACTATGTGCTTTGCTGTGTTTTAAGGGGATTCTTTGTGTGCCCCTCCTTCTTCCTTGTGTCCTGTGCCCAGTCTCTAGCCACCATCAAACCCTCGAAGCCACCTCCCTAAGCCTTGGCCACCCAACATCAATCATCCCTTTTTCTTGCTATTTTTTAATTAATCCTTCATCTCTTCATTGATTTCTAACCCTTGACAGGCTGTTTGCGGGTCCTCGAAGTCTACGAATCCAACAACTCCAGCCAGGCAGCGATTGGATCACTAGGTTGAAAGTCGAGAATACGCGGGTCTTCGGCTTGATCATCCAGGCTGCATCTAGGAGCTAGAGTAATCTCTTCGAATATGATCTTCATCAGGCACTTCAACCATTGTCAGGTACATCCCCTCTGCTTGCCAACAGCGTTATTGAAGAGGAACTAGTCCAACCGAGACTTCTTAACCTCGACGGTCCTCTTTTCTATTGCTTTTAGGTTCTATTTTGCATGTTGTCGCTTTTTATTTTGCATAGAATTCTCTACTTAGATTTGTGGCCTGATCTTCGAGATTTAGATACATAACTTAACCTATAAAAACACAAAAAAATATTTTGCATGCATTTTAGTTCCGCATCAAATGGTTCCGTATCGAGGGTTTCTTGTAGTATTATTTATCTTACCACTCTGACTTGGTTACCTCCAAACCCTGTCAGTGGTGTGGGAAATCATTGCAATTTAGTTTTGGATAAATTCATTATGAGGAAAGCATCGTAGAGCAAGACTTCTGTGGATCTTCCATTATCTACTAGAATCCTTCTTACATCATAGTTGGCTATAACAACCGAAACTACAATAGGATCATCATGAGAAGTCTAGATTCCTCGAAGGTCATCGTTCAAGAAGCATATGGTGTTATTGCTTTTGTATCTTTAGGAAGCATCTTCCTTAGCTATGCTTCTCTAGTGGGTCCAACGATGTAGCATGCCTACCCTTCCATTAGTCAGCCTCTGGTTGGATAGTTATGCTTCTTCTACAACCCTCTTGGAAGTAGTGCCATCGGTCTGGGGTTCTTAGTTGCTGACATACTTTTTCAGGTATCCCCACTTGATCAGATCTTCTATTACATCCTTGAGCTGGATGCATTCTTCAATGTTATGGCCATGGTCTCGGTGGAATTGATAGTATTTATTCTTATTCCTTGATCCATGAGATGCTTTCATGGGATGTGGCCTCTATAGTAACTCTCCTTCTCTATCTCCATTAGAATTTTCTTCCTTAAGAGAGAGAGAGGAGTATATGAGTCGAATATGCTACCTAATTGCTTGGCTTGGGACTGCGCCATTGAGTTGGTGCACTATTACCAATAGGCCAGATGGGGCGATCCCTTGCAACTCTTTTTCTTGGAGGTTGACCTCCCTTCATTCAAGTGCCAACTTATTGCTTGCTCTTCGGCCGTCGCATATTTTTGAGCTCTTACCAACAATTTGGTGTAGCTCGTAGAAAACTTTTTGTCTAGGAAGAAAGTAAACCTGGACCATCGAATATCGTTCTTCATGGTGGACATAGCCACATATTTATTGAGATCAGGGATCTCAAGGGTGGCAGAATTGAATCCAGCGATGTAGTCCCTTAGGCTTTCTCCTTCATTTTGCTATAGAAGGAAGAGGCTATCCAAATTGCAGGGCATCCTTCGGCAAGTCTTGAAATATGATACAAACAATTTCTCTAATTCACAAAAAGAATGGATAGTACCTGGGCAGATGCTCAGATACCATATTCGAGTTGCTTTCTTTAGGGTGGCTGGAAAAGCGATGCAGTACAGAGTATCGGAAGCTCCCTGTATCATTATGTGTGCCTTGAAGCTTTCCAAGTAATCCAAAGGATCAGTAGTACCATCATACGATTCCAATTAAGGAATCTTGAAATGGCAAGGAATGACTTCCTCCATTATCCTTTGAGAGAAAGGAGGACATGAGTCATATGGTACGATTTCCTCGTTTCTTCGCTGATCATTGAGTCTTGCAATCTACAATTCCAGCATCTTGAATTTTTCTTCATAATCATCGTGTATTCCTTTCGCTTGGTACTTCCTGGAGTGGAGTCTCCCAAGGATGCTGAGGAGGGCCTCCTAGCTCTCTTCCTCTCGGGTTGGCCTTCTGTATGCCTGCGATGTTGAGAACTTTGGGCTTCGAAAGATTGATGATCCCGAGAGGACCGTCGAGTCGATTCTTGCCGTGGGTATTCTTTCCTCCTGAACAGATAGCTATGTTTGGAGGCCACCGGTAGGTGCTATCCCTGGATGGCAGTTTCCTGGAAATTTCGCACCATGGTTATGATGGGGACATCTTAGCACAGATCCCAATGTAGCATAGATCCCAATGCATGCCCATATCCCATAGATCCCGATGCATGCCTGCCCAGATCCTGTACAGATGTTTTAGTTTTTAAGATCAGAGTTTTTTTTAGGATTAGTTTTAGGATTTATTTGTATCGATTGTTTAGAATTTGTTTTAAGATAAGTTGATTTAGGATTAGTTGCTTTTTTTAAATAAGTTTGCTTAGGATTGTGTTTTATCAGGATGTTGATAAGTTTAAGCTTATTTAAAGGTTTGTAAGCCTCCATGAGGAGAATGAATGATGGAATAAAAAAATGGGAGAGTTTTCTTCTTCTTCTTCCAATGCTTGTTTGCATTGCCACTCCATGAGGGAGGGGGTGTGAGGCCCAACCAGTCACTTCATGAGGGAGAGGGTGTGAGACCTAGTTTATCTGTCACTCCATGAGGGAGAGGGTGTGAGGCCTGACCCATTCATCCTATCAATCCCATCACTGAGCAGCTTCGTGCCGACACCCCATCTTCCTATGCACCTCAGATCACTGCCTCTCTGCTTCCCATTCTCACCATCGAAACCCTTCTGCCCCAATCCTAATGGAAGCTCTCTATTCTCCGTCATTGATCACAACCATTCGGAACTAATCAGCCCTTGATCGCAACACCAACAAGCGAAGAGAGGAGGACGATGAAGACCAAAAGATCTCTTCGATCTTGAGAGCTCTGTGCTCGGCGGCCATGGCGATGGTCCTCTCCTCGTTCCACTATGCCGACAGCCTTGTGGTGGTGGGGATTTCCGTATGCACCGCCTTCCTCTGTAAGGGCATCTCCTAACTCCTCATCTACCGCACGTCCACCTACAAACCCCCCCGCTCCTCGATCGATAGGGCCTCCAAGAAGCTCGAATCCATGAAGTCCACCTCCTCCTCCTCCGCCGGTGGTGCCATCGGGGCCCCCGCCTCCTCTTCCCTTTATCCCGGGCCAAGAAGATGGACCGGGTCGAGACCAGCCTTCCATCTTCAGATCTACCCGGCCACCAGGATCACCAACCATGGTCTAGCACCATATCCGGACCACTGGATATGCGAGCACCATCTTCATGATCGTGAAAGCCTGCATGCTTCATTAGATCCTATTACGAGATTCACCCTGAACGGTCATTTCCTATATAGATCGATCTTTGAGATTCACCCTAACGGCTCCATATAGCGAGATGGGTGAGATGCCCTAGAGGTGAGAGGTCTCTCCGTGAGTGCGAGTCCCAAAGTCCATGATTGTCCTGCACTAGGTCGTCAGTGCATCCACTCGATTTAGGAGGGCTTCTAACTATTGTTGTCCCACAATTACTGAGGGGGGTGCCATATTATTCTATATCAGGGGTTCATTCCTCTGGAAAATAGGGCGTCCCCTGCTTGCTGAGACATTCTGGGCTCTCCCTTTCACCATTTCGTATTTCTTGAAGGCTCTCCTTTCCAAGAGGGAAATGAATTTCATAGTAAAAATTCCCCCCTACCTGGCATACCAATCTGTTGATGTTGATCCCCCCAGACCTGATGGTTTGCCTAGTTACTACTTCTCCTCCTTGGGTTCCTGCAAAACAAATCCCTGGCCAGAATTTTTTTAGCGGGGGACACTCCAATCCTAAGTCGGTAAGGATCAGGCCATAGAATAGAGAGTTCAAAGAAAGAGAGATGATAAAAGAGAGGAGTCAAATTGGCATTAGCTAGTTTTAGACTAGCTCGTAATTGCTTAGTTTTGCTTACCTTGGAGGTCCCCTCTTATGGCTTTTTATAGTCGTGGCTATAATTGAAAGTAGTTAAGCCTTCTTGATTTATGTTAGGGAAGTTAGTCAATAAACTTTCTTTTAGCTAATTGTAGTTACTGTTGCCATGGCTGTCAGTTATATGATTAGTTGGTTATAATATCCAAGTTCGTTCTTGACGGCTTTAAGTCGAAGTAGATCGGCTACTCTCTTCGAAGTAGGCCGACTGAAGATCAGTTATTCACCTCGAGGTACATTGGTTGTGGCTTGGCCACTTCCTTCGAAGTGGGTTGGACATAGATCGACCATATACTTCGAAGTCATTTACTTTGGAGCAGGTATAGTGGATCAGCCATTCACTTCGGAGCCATTTGCTTCGGAGCATGTACAGTGGATCGGCCATTTACTGAAGGTCGATCTCAAGTTGAGCATCGTCACTAGCTAAAGTATAGCATCGATACATTCTCCCATCGGTTTCGGGAGTATCATTGTGTCCATCCATCTGGTCGATCGGTCTAGATAGGATCACTCGAATCTTTAGGCCGGCAATTAGCTCCTTAAGATGGTTTATCATAACACAAAGCATTATAAAAAAATTTATTATTAGCAATGGCTAATTACTGTCACTAATAATTGTTTGAACATCGCTAATGATAATATCATTAACAACAGAAAATAGTTGCTAAATATTTATCAAAACAATTCTTGTACTAATATCTATTATTAGATAAGGAAAAAATACCATTGCTAATAATAGATATTAGAGACAACTTTAGTGATGATAAACATGTTGCTAATATTTTTTTTAAAAAAATTAAAAAAATAGTGAAACATATCGTTGTCGCTAATACTTATCTTATTATCGATAGCTAAAGCCATTGGTTAATAATTTTTTCATAATTTATTAAAAAAGTTTTAAAAAATAGTGATAACATATTATTGTTGCTAATACTATCATAGCTAAAAAATTATTACCGATGGCCTTACCATTGCTAATGCCAATGGTAATAAATTTTTATTTTTTTTAAAAAAATGTAAATTTATTTTTTGAAAACCTATTTTTTGAATCACAATAATAAGTAATTACAATAAATAAAAAAATGAAATGCCACAATTACAAACAAATAATTACAAATCAAAAATAATTATATTATTCAAAAATATAAATTATATAATTTTAAAATTAACATTCTTTATAAGTATCAAAATTAAATACATAATATCAAAACAAAAAAAATCATTTAAGATCCTCCTCCTCATCCTCCTCTTCTTGCTCCTGTACATATTCTCTAGCAGCCTATAAATAAGATCTGAATATCCCAGTATCCGATAACAAAGAAAAATAAAATATTATTAATAAATTTTGATACGAAAAGTATATATATCGATATAGAGGTATATATTTTGATATATTCCTTCGATTCTTGAATAGATTATTTCTATACATTCTATTCGATGATAAGGAGCTATAGATATCCTCAGCCTATCGATTGAATGGTTAGATTGAATTTTTATCCCATAGATTCCCTTTCCTGATTCATGTCTAAATATATAAAGCTTTTAACTATAAAAATTTAAAACAAGTAAATAAATTTATTAATAGTCTTACATGCTGTGATGGCTATGATAATGAGGTCAGCTAATCATATAAATGCGAATCACAGAGAATCTCAGCAATCGTATGATGGATGGCATCATAGAAGTTCTGAGATCACTGGGCAAAAAGGCTGGTCATGGCATTCTCGACGTGTGCATCATCCATGTCTGGGTCGTCAGGGTCTAATATGATGATGCTGAAGAATAGCAAGCTAGTGGAGGGTTGAAGCTATGCTTAAATCCTATGACTCGGCTCCTACTCATCCTTTTGGTAGCCTTGAGTCATCCCTCGAGATCAAGAAGGGACAGAGAGGAGGGGTCCTCATCGTATCGTGATACAACGTACTTCGCATAATCCACCTATATGGTTTACAAATGGATTAGCCTAATTATACATGTTATTATATATAGAAACTAATAAATAATATTTTAAGTTATTACCATGATATGTCGAGTTCTCAAATCTAAGTAATCACCAATCTTTCTGGGCTGGTATGTGGCCTCCCACAACTACAGCTACCCCGGTGGATGACCCAGCTACCATGTCTATAATAAATAAATAATAAAAATAAAACACATATATCATCAATTTAAAATAAAATTAATATATACATAGAATTCTTATCAATCTATCGGCTATCACATGTATACCAACAGAATCATCGATATGCTTGATCAGATCTTATTCGGCGATATGGTTCTATCGTGCCCTCTACCACCTACCGAAGTACTCTTCACTGCTCAACTGATCGTAGAGGGCCTCTCATACATCTGCCTGCATCCAATGATCCCTAAAAGACTTCCAGTCCTATGATTACTTGGAACTAGAGTGCAATATGGTGGCATGTCAAAGACTGTACAGCCCATCTTGGAGCCTATGTATGGCCACCTCCTTGAAGGTCAAATGGCCAACCTCCTCATTCTAAGAAGTCTCACATCGATAGTAGTCCAGCAAGTAGAAGTAAGCTTGTATTAATTAAATAGAATATACATATTTCATGAATTTAAAAATTAAATATATTTGACTTACTAGGAATATCTCCTAGGCTATATCACGAACCCTCGGAACCATCTAGAGAGCTCATTCACCGATCCTAGTATCAATTAGCAAATGATCTCGATAACCACCCGATAAACTCCAAGCTCTCTAAATGTGCTATAAAATTGAAATTTAATTATAAGGGTTAACTCTAAAATGACTAAATTTTAAAAATATTAATTGAACATGTGGCACTTATGGGTGGCTCTAAATATGGATGAGCTCTCTATCCTCTAGCCGAGTTAAGGTGTCGTGAGCCAGGTGAGTCCTTGACCACGATACTGAGTTCGAAAGCCAGTCATAGCTGCATGTGACTGTGGGGTCACTGGTGATCCTATATCCTTCGAACCTGATCGCAAAATAACTAATACAAAAAATATTATATTAATTGATAAAGTATAAAAAAAATAAAAAAATATTGAAAGTTTTAGAATTTATTATATGGTGTAAGTGGTACAAAACCATGCAAGCTAGCAGCACGATCACTCTCTACTTGAAAGCTCTATCCTCTAGAGCTCTCTCCTCCGTTGGCACGGCTCTGATCTCTGGATCTCTAAAAATAAAAATAAATAGATTCATCAAATTAATTATATAATCATGGATGGTAATGCAGGATTTAAAATGATGCAAAGTAAGTATTTAAAATGATTCAAGGATTATATACTTATCTCTACTTGTTGGCCTCTTCAGATGTATGATACCCTTCAAATTTTTCCTCTTCTTCCATTTCTTTATCTTCTTTCTCTTCTTCTATTTCTTCCTCTTCTTCCCTTTCTTGGATAGGATTGACCCCTAAAATAAACTCAATATGATCTATTTTTTCATGTTAGCCATCATGTAAGAGAATTCCTAGAGCATCCAACTTTTCATCTATGAAACACTGATGAACTCTCAATATTTCATCCTTCTGAAAGCATTCTAGCATATGGGGCTCTTTTTCTTCTTCAACCATGTAATGAATGGTTCAAGCCTTAACCTTGCATACAGTCCACCAATCATTCCTTCCTCTATCCCTTGATAGAAAAGGAGTATAATACATTTGAATAGCCTAGTAGTTGTTGCCGTCTGGATCGTTGTGGCCTGAAGCTTGAATGGGATTCGGTCATAGTTGAGCTCTCATAAGGGAGGCTAGGCTTCCCGCCGTGTAGTTCTTGCACCTAATCGATCAGTCTTGCAAAAAAGAAGAGACCCAGGCCAGGGATCCTGACGGGGATACTCTGGCGATCAAGTCAATAGAGCGATCAATGGGAATGGATCCTCTTTAGTGGGGCATAGAGAAGCCTCCACATCTAGAGGGTTTGAAAGGTAGAAGGGTTAGAAATGCAGGTAACTAGGAGAGTCCTCTGGCACTCATCCAGCCCTCACCTTATCTTACTCTTTTTTCTCTTACCTTTGCCGGCGATCCCTCATCTTTCTTATAGCAGTTGATTCTATCTTGCAGGGCTTAGAGCCCCCCTCTCTCTTTCGTACCCCCTAGAGGAGGTGTCTCATCTCGAAGGACTGCCTTGTTCCTAGAGTCACGTGGGATAAGGTTCGAAGTTCTCGGAAGGAGGCTCTGTAATGGGTGTAGGTGGCATACTACAGGGTCTGCATCCTTAGTGGGGCGACCCATTATGACAAATGTGAGTGGCATGCCACGGGATCTGGCGACCCGATAAGGCACTCCTTTAGAGGGTGCAGGCGATGTGCTGGCAGGCCTAGAGGCCTAGAGGAGCACCATCCTAGTGGGACATGCAAGTGGAGTGTTACAGGGTCTGAACCCCTTGTGGAGTACTCTCCTGCAGGTGATGCAGGCGACATGCTATAGGGTCAGGAGCACCGGTGGAGCACTCCTCTATGGAAGGTGCACGGAGCATGCTATAGGGTCTGGAGCTTCGGTAAGGTCTTTTGCTATAAAAGGTTCGACTCCCTAAGAGCTGTGGCGGGTTCGGTGGAGATGGCTACACTGCTCGTTGGGGTCACCATCCGAGCTGCCCCAGTAGCTACTCCTTGAGGGGGGCACGCCCCCTTTTTCTCTACCGTTCATGCCATCATGGTTTTGAGGGCTCCTATCATCTTCAGCATTTGGCCCGATCAGGGGTTTTATCGGGCCATGACTCTCCTTGGCCGAAAACTTACCTTGGACAGGAACTCAACCCTGGCTGGGAGCTCACCTCAGATAGGAGCTTGACCTTGGTTGAGAGTTCATCTTGGGTGGGAGCTCGACCTCGACTAGGAGCTCACCTCGGATGGGAGCTCGACCTTAGCTTGGAGCTCACCTTGGGCGAGAGCTCGACCTTGGTTAGGATCCCATCTTAGTTGGGAGCTCACCTCGGACAGGAGCTCAACCTCAGCTGGGAGCTAACCTCAGACTGGAGCTCACCTTGGATAGGAGCTCACCTCGGTTGGGAGCTCACCTCAGGCAGGAGCTCAACCTCTACTAGGAGCTTATCCCGGGCAGGAGCTCAACTTTGACTGGGAGCTCACCTTGGATGGGAGTTCGACCTCGATTGGGAGCTCATCTCAAATGGGAGTTCGACCTCTACTGGGAGCTCACCTTGAGCGGGAGCTTGGCCTCGGCTGGGAGCTCGACTCAAATAAGAATTTGACCTCAGCTGGGAGCTCACCTCGACTGGGAGCTCGACTCAGATGGGAGCTCGACCTCGGTTGGGAGCTTAACTTGGACGGGAGCTCACCTTGACTAGGAGCTCACCTCGGGTGGGAGCTCGACCTTGGTTGAGAGCTCACCTTGGACGGGAACTCAACCTTGACTAGGAGCTCAGCTCAGCTGGGAGCTTGACTCAGATGGGAGCTCGACAAATAGCACCCACCTAGTTGCTTGCTTGCCACCTCAATCTCCAGCTGCATCTGATACGGATGCCACGCCAATAGTTTGCCACATCATATGCCCTCCACTCTCGAGTCCAGAGCACGAGGCACCCCCTCGGGCTCAGGGTGAAGAGAGTAATGATGTTGCTAACATGGAAGGATATCATGCATGTGCCATTTAATACTTTATCGTTAACAGTTTGTAGATCATGCCTTATGCCAATTGAGAGGTGCTGCATCAGCGGGAATGACGGCCCGTCATGATGGTTACACTTTGCCCGATGCGATTGCATGCAAACTGAAGCATCCCGTGCGGTGGGGATCGACACATGGCCGAGATCCATTGCCCGCAGGAGAGGAGAAAATGCAAGCCCCATCTGACATAATGTGATAGGGTTTTGCTGTCTTTTTCAGAGAGGCCATTCCCCTCCATTCCACCCTTTCAAAAATCCTTAAGAAAGCAAGAACAAAGAGGGAAGAACGAGAGCCTCATACCCATTTTGATAACCTTGACTTAGGGTCTCCACAGGTCAGTCCTCTTCCTCTACCTTCTCTCCCTCTGCTCCGTGCTGAGGGGGTTCCTTTAAGGTTTGAGTCCTCCTTTCTTTCCTCTGTCCCTTCTTTTTCATGTCCATGAGTTCTCTCGGGGGCAGGTACCACCACCTGGATTGCACAAGTGTAGTGGAGTCTACCCGGCTGTGGCTTCCTCCCTCAAATAGTGAGGAGGAGGATGTCTACTTAAAAGTCCCTCGGGGTCCCAGTCAGATGGTGGACCATGGTGCATCCTCTCTGCCTCCTTCTCCTTCTTCTTCTGGCTAGGACCAACAGGACCATCCAGGTTCACTTCGACGATGACCCGATTAGATGCCCTTCATCTCTAGAGAATCTACAGGATCCTAGACTCCATTTGGTTCATGGCTCTAGGACCGGAGGAACGGGTCACATTCAGTGGCCCAGGTTGGATTGCCTTATATGAGGACTTCTTGCTCGTTGGGCTCTGTCTCCCTTTTCATCCCTTCTTTCTTTTTTTTCTTGACCATTATAGGTTAGTTCCTGCCCAGCTCATCCCAAATTTTGTTAGGGTTATCACCTCCTTCATTGTGTTGTGCCACTTTCATGGCATTGTCACCCGCTTATCTCTTTTTAGGGCTCTTTTTATCCTGAAGTGCCATCCCACTGATAGTGGATGGTGGTTCGTGGCCCCTTGCCCGGGGGCTCTTAAGTTTGACCTGCCCACTTCCATCAAGGGATGGAAGAGTAGGTTTTTCTTTATCTCGATCGAGGGGATTAACTATGCTTAGAGCGACCTCGACCGATCCTCAAACCAGAATACTTTGGTGGAGCCCACTGACAGGAGGTGTATGACCAGCTCATCACCTCAGAGGTTTTCCATGGGCGAGACTTCCTATCTAAACAAAATATGTTCAATGCCGGGATCAGTCCCATCCATTCCTTAGGTAAGACCTTAGACCTGGGTCCTTTGATAATACACAATAGCTAATACAACTCCTTTTTGGACTGCAGATATGAGGTTCTTAGTGGATTAGATCATGTAGATGTCTCACAAATGGCCTACATCCATGAGGCCTAAGGAGGAGTCGTTGAAGAGGCCTCACGAGGAAGTAAAGCAGAGACCCCGCAGGGAGGCCTCCTCCGGGCCCAAGTAAAGGAGCACCCGTGACACTCTGGCACCGACCACAGAGGTGGCCAGGGCCATAGTCCACGAGCCTAGTAAGAGCACCATGGCCGAGGAGGGGATGCCTTCAACCCTTCCAGTAGCTCCTGAAATAATCAAGATCCCATCATCCCCAAAGGCGGAGGAGACGTCGGTCATCGTCGTGGTGGGGGAAGGGTTGACCCTGTCAGCATCCACCGAGGTGGTAGAGGCTCGGCCGACATTGCTTGGGCCCCCACCATCCACTGCACCAGGCCCCTCTTCATCAACAACATCGGGGCCTTCTACTTTTGTGGCACCGAGACCTAGGATAACCAGGGTATCCACACTGGTGCCGTTGGATGCTGCAACCACTCTTGACCCGAGGCTCGCTGAGAGGATGCTGGAGTTCATCCTCCAACCTTGGGATCACTGGGAAAGAGCCGACCGATCGTTGGGGGCCATCATTTCTAGGCTCTTCCCCCAGTTTCTCATGGTGAGACTCCTTCTCTTTTCTCCCTTTTTCTTTTTACTTCTTCTTCTTTCTCTCTTTTTTTATAAGGCTGACCTCCTTCTCCCTACCTTCAATTGCAGATGGTCCAAGATGCCTTCCTGGTCTGGGATGCTTATTTGGCCTTGCTTCGATGGGATGCGGATTCTCGTGGCAGGGTGGAGTCCACGGAGGGAAAGGTTAAAGTCTTGATGAACCAAGTGGTGGACCTGGAGGGCTAGGTGAAGGGGCTGGAGGCTGACCTAGCTAACTCCAAGGACATGGTGGGGGACCTGGAGATGCGGATGGAGGGCCTCCAAGAGGACCTGGCTAAGAAAGAGGAACATATCGTCTACTTATTAGAGGAGGCCACCCATTCCACCTCCAAGACGATCTACCAGTGGGGGTAGCTGTAGGCCCTACAAGTGCACCTCGATGTGGTAGAGGCACGGGCCACGTCAGTCGAAGAGAAGGCCACTACTACTATGGCAAAGATGGAGGCCATGTAGAAAGAGGAGACCGAGGCTGTCCTACGGTTCATGGCCTCAAAGGCCTTCATGGAGGAGGTGCGGGAGGCCATCTAGGATGCATTCCTCAAAGGCTTAAGGAATGCAAGAAGAAAATGGCCCAACTTTTCCACCTCTTAGATTTGGATGACATAATCCTCGATGACTTCGAGAATGCTAGGGGCAAGGGGGCCCTTCCAGTGGAAGTCGACACAGTAGCAGATGCCACACCAGGGACTGATCCATCATCTTTGCAGGGGCCATAGGAAGCTGCTATGGAGTCCTGAAGGCCCGACAAGGCCCCAGCCTCAGTCCCCAACCCATAGATCGCTCCCCCCTCTCTCTTTTTTTTGTACTTTGAACATTTTATTGAACTTCCTGGCCTGTCGGGGGTTCTATCCTTGTAAAAGTTTCACTTATCAATAAAATCCATGTTTATCTTGCTTTATTATGCCCTTCCTTCTTCTCTCTTCTTCACTACTTGGCCCTGTAGAGGCATGAGTTGCTTGTAGTAGGTGAATACAGGCCCTCCAAGGTATCGGCTTTCCTCATCAAACTTGGAGTCAGGTGAATGAGTGCGGAGCTTCAGAAGTTTTCAGCTTTCTTTGCCATACTTGGAGTCAAGCGGATGAGTACGGGGCTTCAAAGTTTTTGGCTTTCTTTTCCATACTTAGAGTCAGGCGGATGAGTACAGGGTTTCAGAAGTTTCCAGCTTTCTTCATCAAACTTGGAGTTAGGTGGATGACTGCGGGGCTTCGGAAGTTCCTGGCTTTCTTTGCCAAACTTGGAGTCAAGTAGATGAGTGCGGGGCTTCGAAAGTTCCCAGCTTTCTTTGTCAGACTTGGAGTCAGGTGGGTGAGTGAGGGGCTTCGAAAGTTCTCGGCTTGCTTCGCCAGACTTGGAGTCAGGTATATGAGTGCAGGGCTTTAAAAGTTTCCAACTTTCTTCGCTAGACTTGGAGTCAGGAGGATGAGTGTGGGGCTTCAAAAGTTTCCGGCTTTCTTCGCCAGACTTGGAGTCAGGTGGATGAGTGCAGGGCTTCGAAAGTTTTTAGCTTTCTTTGCCAGACTTGGAGTTAGGCGGATGAGTGCCTTCCAAAAGGGAGGGGTCAGTTGTGCTAGAAAAGAATCTCCCTTCATTCCTGACTATGAATTGTACATTATCATAGTACATTCTTAGATTTTTGGCATTCCATGTCCAGGGAAGCTAGGCATTGTCAAGTTTGACAAGCCAGTAGACTCCCTATGGTAGGGCCTCGACCACACTATAAGGACCTTCCCAGTTCAAGGATAACTTGCCGCATTCTCCAGGCTGGGAAACTCTTGCCCCCCGTGGTAGGACCTTCCCAATAGGCTCCCTTCCCGGTAGGCACCCTATGGTAGGGCCTCGACCACAGTAGGCTCCCTAGGACCTTCCCAGGATAAGATCACCTACCAGAGGACAAGATCGCTCGGGGAGAAGGCTTTCGGCTTTATGTGGAAGTTGTAGTACCAGGCCACTCATTGTTGGTATGCCGCCATGCGAAGTCGAGCCTTGTCACTTTCTCTTCAGGTAGGTCTAAGTTGAGGAGGAGGCATGTCGGGTTCTTGACCTTGTCGTACTACTCAACTCGTAGTGTGAGGAGGCCCACCTCTACCAGGATCATAGCTTCAAAGCCGAAGACTAGGTTGAAGGGCATCTCACCCATCGCCGCTCGAGGTGTAGTATGATAGGCCTACAGCACACTGGGGAGCTCTTCAACCTAGTGATCCTTTGTTGACCCCATAAGTGATTTTGATGATAACCAAACATTGGAGCATGTACATTTATTACTAACAACTCTTTAAGTGTTTGACAAGTGTTTGTAGAATGTATAACATGTCCAAACTTCAACTCCTATATTTCTATTTTCTTGTTTGAGTTATGTTGTAAGTGTTTATGTAAAGAAGAACCCAATGAAATTGGTAAGAAAAATCAAGCTAAAAGAGTTACTTCTATAAGTTTGTAGGAGTCCATAAGCCATTTAGGAAGTGCACTTAGAAAACCTTCCCGAGACACTCTTCCCAAGCCTAGAATACTAGGCAGCACATACCCAAACCCAAACCTTCCTTCCCCACACAAAGGTTTAAACTCTTCTAGCCTTTTCCCCCTTTTTTTCTAAAATTTTCTAGCAAATAACTTTCAGAATTCTCTCTTCTTCACGTCCTCATTCAGCCCCCCAAATATAGAGGTAAGTGGGGAGAGAAGGAAGAAAAGGGGAGAGTTACAAAACAAAGGGGGTTACATAAGTTATGGGATTATATAATTATGGGAGTTACAAAAAATTCAAGGCCATGGGAGTTACATCCTTTTAAATTTAGACTAAATTCTGAATTTAAATGCCAAATCAAAATTTGAATTCATAATTCAAATTTAAATCTTAAATTGGATGCAATGATTTAGCCCAATTACATTGAACCTAACCCGAGCCCAAACCGAATCACATTCGATTTGATCCAAACAACATTGCTCAATCCAATTGAGTTAATCAAGCAATCACATTGCCACTGACCCTCCATATATTTACCAACATTTAGTAATTAAAATCTTTGTCATAACATTTGTAACATGATGTGTCAATACTTGATAAATTATCAAATCACTACAACTGAGTCGACTCATGACTCTAGTCGACTCCGAAATGTAGATAGACAATCAAATTGTCCAAAGAGTCCAAAAACGATTCCCAATCATTCAATAGCCATTAGATCAATCAGAAACTCCTATGGTGTGTAACCCCATAGGTTCAAACACTAAGTCGATAGTACTGGAACACTTCTAGTACCAGTCAAAGTCACTATCTAGAATGACACCCAACGTCCGGATAGGTCGAAGGTTGCAGAGCAACTATCAAGAACCAAATGAACATGATAATCATATAATACATTCCTTTAACCCTCAATGCTCCGGATGACTTAGGGTTTAACTACCCAACCCTAGAATAGTCCATCATAATATGTCTGAAACTCAAAATTCTTGTAACTGCTTATAAGGACTATCCTGGCCAGGGTTTTACTCAATTGAGACATAATGAGTCATTCACTCCAAACTCTTTTAGAGGGGTTAATCCCATCTTGATCCAACTACTGCTACACAAGTACTTGACTATACTCAGGAATGTTTCATCACCGAATTAGAAATCTGGGTAGTCTAGCACCTAAGCACAGTGAGTTGCTTGCAAGCTACCATGGTGATCTAAAGTCAGAGGAACACTTATATCCATATCCTAATACGAACTATTTTTTGATAGAAAGGGTGTTCTACATATGGGTTACTTCAAGTAAAGTGTTATATATAATACCTGCATGCCATACCAATGTCTCCACACTCCTTGGTTAAGAGAACAACCAATGACTATGACATACAATGACCTACACTTGATACACTATTGTCTTATAACAATATATCATTTGGTCGCGAATCAATTAAAGAACTAGATGATATATCTTCTCTATATAATATCAAAGTAGTCCTAAGGACTTCATCACAAAAGAGTTCATTATAGAAAGATATAAAATATGATGAACAGCCAGAATAAGCATTTTATTCAATATAATTCATATACTTTTACAATAATAGTTCAATCGTCTGCTAGCTAGATTATTGGCTTTGGGACACATTTCCCAACAACTCCCACTTGGACTAAAGCCAATCATAATAAAATCGTATTCCCATCTTCCATTTACAATCATTGAACTCTTGAACTCCAATGGCTTTAGTGAAGGTGTTGACCCCTTGAATGATTTTGATGATAACAAAACATTGGAGTATGCATTTATTTTACTAACAACTCTTCAAGTGCTTTACAAGTTTTTGTAGGATGATTTCATTGCTCAATTACAACTCCTACAATCTTATTTTTATCATGAGTTGTGTTGTAAGTATGTCATGTAAAGAAGAGCCCAAAGAAAAAGTAAAGTGAAAATCATGAAAATGGGTTACTTCTAAGTGTTTTTCAAGCATAAAATTTCATAGAAATTATTGTTAGATGAGTTGGAGAGTTTCTTGAATGATTGAAGTGTTGCTAGATGATTTCTGGAGAAGAACTGAGAATTCAATGTAAAACCCATTCAAGCCAACTCGAGTAAAGGGAGTCGACTCTTGTTCATGGCATGCATGAAAATTTCAAGCATGCAGATATCCAAGCCGACTCGAAGGAACCCAAGTCGACTCATCCAGTGTACCATTTCCTGAATCAAACTAGAGAGCCGACCCAAAGAAAATCCGAGCTGACTCTATCATTCAGTTAGGCATCCGAGTCGACCCTTCAGAAGTTCGAGCCGACTCCGCCAAAGTCCAGAAAGAGCAGTTCTAAAAGAATAGCTAGGCGAGCTGACTCAAATAAGAAGAGCCGACTCTTCTATAGTATATTTTGAAGACCTATGAATCCAAGTTGACTCGAACTAAGGCAAGCCGACTCTTCCAGAGTAAAGAATCAAGAACACTGTGAAACCGACCTGACCCGAATGAAGTGAGGCGACTCGACCATAACTTTTTTGAGGATTCGAGCCGACTCGAGAGATCCGAGCCAACTCGAAGGTCGATTCTAGATAGGTAACGACTAGTTCCAGAACTTCATTTTTGAATCTAAAAAGTACTCCAACGATCAAATGTCACATCCCAATGGTCTACAACGACTAAAACCATTTGAGAAGAGGACAAGACTCTATAAATGAGGATGGGGACAACTTTTGAATGGTTAATGCTTAGAGAATGATTAAGTTGAATACAAAAGAAAGCTTGTGAGCAAGAGAGCACCGCAAGGGCATTTAAGATAGACTTCAAGTCTTCACCAACTCTAATCAGAAGCATGAAGCATTTATTGAAAAAGTTGAAGAAGCCATTGAAATGCATTGAAGTACAATTGAGAAGTCTTCTCTAGAGCTACAACAGCAACCATCAGACAACATCTGTTTGTCATTCTATTGCTTAATTTTCATTAACTCTTTTTCTGATTTGTTGGGTTATTGGTGAGCTCGGTTTAAAAACCAAATAGGTTCTTGGTTAGCCTATGTAAAACCAAGTGTTAGGTTCTTGATTAGCCTGTATAAAATCAAGTGTTGGGTTCTTGGTGATCCTGCTAAAACCAAGTGTTGGGTTTCTTTGGTGAGCCCGGTTTAAAAACCAAAGGATGTTGGGTTTGGATTGTGATCTTGGTAAAACAATTCTACTATATTCTTGGTAGAATATAGTGAAAATCCCAAATGGTATCTTGGAGAGGACGTAGGAGCGGGTTGCTCTAAACCACTCTAATTTGTTGTGTTTGCATTGTGCCTTTTCTTCTTACTTGCTTCTACTTTTAATTATTTAAATCACAGCACCTTACACTTCAAAGAAGTTTTCAAAAAGTACATATCTGTTAAATTTTTTAAATTTTCAATTCACCCCCCTCTTGGAAAAGCCACCTGGGTAATAGAAGGGGTCGGCCAGATTCTCCTTTCCATCGATCTTCATTAGTTCGATGTCACCTCGTTCCACAATCTCTCATACAAGGTGGTAGCGATACAGAATGTACTTGGTACACTGATGGGACTTTGGCTCCTTGGCTTGAGCAATGACTCCAGTGCTATCATAGTACACCAAAATAGGACCATCCAGGGAAGGTGCCACTCCCAACTTGCCTAGGAACTTCCGCAACCACACAACCTTCTTTGCGGCATCTGATGCAGCAATGTACTTTGCTTCGTATACTGAGTCCGCCACTGTATACTGCTTGGAATTTTTCCAGTAGATAGCTCCTCTATTCAGGGTAAATACAAATCCGGATACATTCTTGCTATCATCTCTATCTATCTGAAAACTGGAATCAGTATATCCTACAAGTTTTAAGTCAGGTTCTCCATAAATTAGCCATTAGTCTTTGGTATTTTGTAAATACTTAAGGATAGTCTTTACTACCTTCCAATATGCCTCACCTAGGTCAGACTGGTATCTACTTACTATCCCTAGTGAGTATGCCATGTCTGGTCTAGTACATGTCATGGCATACATGATAGAACCCACTATCGAAGTATATGGAATCCTACTCATACGCTCTCTCTCCTCAAGAGTTGTCACACATCCTTCTTGAAAAGAGTAATTCCATGGCCTATCGAAAGATAGCCTTTCTTGGAGTTTTTCATGCTAAACCATTTCAGTATAGTGTCTATGTACATAGATTGAGACAATCCCAAAAGCTTCCTAGATCTATCTCTATAGATTTTCATACCAAGTATATAGGAAGCTTTACCCAAGTCCTTCATTAAAAACTGAGATGACAACCAGACATTTATTCCCTATAATGCAAGAAGTCATTCCCGATTAAAAGAATGTCATCCACATACAGAACAAGAAATACAACTACAGAATCGTCAACCCATTTATATATGCAGGGTTCTTCACCGATCTTAACGAAGCCATACATCTTGATACATTCATTAAAATGCATGTTCCAACTCTGAGATGCTTGCTTTAGTCCATAAATGGACCTCTGTAGCTTGCACATCTTAGACTCATCTATGGATGTGAACCCTTTAGGTTGTATCATATACACCTCCTCTTCCAGCTCACCATTTAGGAAAGTTGTTCGAACATCTATTTGCTAGATTTCATAGTTTAGATATGCTACTAGAGCAAGCATAATTTGAATAGACTTGAGCATTGCCACAGAAAAAAATATCTCGTCATAGTCTATACCATAAAATTGACGATATCCCTTGGCAACCAGACAAGTTTTATAGGTCTCCACCTGCCCATTTGCGCCCCTCTTCCTCTTGAAGATCCATTTGCACCCAATGAGTTTTATCCCTTCAGGTGGATCAACCAATATCCACACATTATTAATTTTCATAGACTCCATTTTAGATTTCATGGCCTCAAGCCATTTCTCAGAGTTAGACCTCTACATTGCATCCATATAGGTGATCGAATTCTTGTTATTCTTATCGAGCTCAATAGAATCACCGTCCTGGACTAGAAAACCATAGTATCAGCCTGGCTAACATGGTACTCTATTGGATCTCCTTAATGGTTGCATAATAGGCTCAGATCTTAACGAATCTGGTTCTTTTAAAGGTCTTAGAATGTGTTGTTTCATTTACCTATTGAACTTTTCCAAGTTCAACCTCAGCAGCTCGAGTGCCTTTAATAAGGTACTCTATTGACTCTGGACTTGATTTTGATAATTGACAAAATACTTAAGTATATATAAATACTAATTATATATTTTAGTATGTTTATCAGATTGAGTGTTCATATCAGTTGAAAGAACAAAATGCTTGTATTGTAGTTGAAGAAGTCCTTCAAATTCATGGAATTTCAAGTTATAAGGATTTTGGAATATAATGAAGACTTGGAATGACTTAAAGTTTGATTTTGGAGAAGTTTCAGCAAATTTCAGTACTGGCATACTCAAGTGTCAACTCATGAAGATGTCAAAGTGTTGACTCAAGGCCTAAGAACAAAAAAAATACATAATAGTGTCAATCCAAAATTTTTGCCTTAAGTTGATCCAAGTGTCGACTCATAGAAATCAAGTGTCGACTTATGAAGAACTTAAGTATCGACTCACCAGATTCAAGTGTCGACACTTGGAGCAATGACTAGTTTTTTATAAGTGTAGAACTGATTCCAACTTGCTTCAAATATCTAGTTTTTCATGCTAAACCATTTCAGTATAGTGTCTATGTACATAGATTGAGACAATCCCAAAAGCTTCCTAGATCTATCTCTATAGATTTTCATACCAAGTATATAGGAAGCTTTACCCAAGTCCTTCATTAAAAACTGAGATGACAACCAGACATTTATTCCCTATAATGCAAGAAGTCATTCCCGATTAAAAGAATGTCATCCACATACAGAACAAGAAATACAACTACAGAATCGTCAACCCATTTATATATGCAGGGTTCTTCACCGATCTTAACGAAGCCATACATCTTGATACATTCATTAAAATGCATGTTCCAACTCTGAGATGCTTGCTTTAGTCCATAAATGGACCTCTGTAGCTTGCACATCTTAGACTCATCTATGGATGTGAACCCTTTAGGTTGTATCATATACACCTCCTCTTCCAGCTCACCATTTAGGAAAGTTGTTCGAACATCTATTTGCTAGATTTCATAGTTTAGATATGCTACTAGAGCAAGCATAATTTGAATAGACTTGAGCATTGCCACAGAAAAAAATATCTCGTCATAGTCTATACCATAAAATTGACGATATCCCTTGGCAACCAGACGAGTTTTATAGGTCTCCACCTGCCCATTTGCGCCCCTCTTCCTCTTGAAGATCCATTTGCACCCAATGAGTTTTATCCCTTCAGGTGGATCAACTAATATCCACACATTATTAATTTTCATAGACTCCATTTTAGATTTCATGGCCTCAAGCCATTTCTCAGAGTTAGACCTCTACATTGCATCCATATAGGTGATCGAATCCTCGTTATTCTTATCGAGCTCAATAGAATCACCGTCCTGGACTAGAAAACCATAGTATCAGCCTGGCTAACATGGTACTCTATTGGATCTCCTTAATGGTTGCATAATAGGCTCAGATCTTATCGAATCTGGTTCTTTTAAAGGTCTTAGAATGTGTTGTTTCATTTACCTATTGAACTTTTCCAAGTTCAACCTCAGCAGCTCGAGTGCCTTTAATAAGGTACTCTATTGACTCTGGACTTGATTTTGATAATTGACAAAATACTTAAGTATATATAAATACTAATTATATATTTTAGTATGTTTATCAGATTGAGTGTTCATATCAGTTGAAAGAACAAAATGCTTGTATTGTAGTTGAAGAAGTCCTTCAAATTCATGGAATTTCAAGTTATAAGGATTTTGGAATATAATGAAGACTTGGAAGGACTTAAAGTTTGATTTTGGAGAAGTTTCAGCAAATTTCAGTACTGGCATACTCAAGTGTCAACTCATGAAGATGTCAAAGTGTTGACTCAAGGCCTAAGAACAAAAAGAATACATAATAGTGTCAATCCAAAATTTTTGCCTTAAGTTGATCCAAGTGTCGACTCATAGAAATCAAGTGTCGACTTATGAAGAACTTAAGTATCGACTCACCAGATTCAAGTGTCGACACTTGGAGCAATGACTAGTTTTTTATAAGTGTAGAACTGATTCCAACTTGCTTCAAATATCTAGTTTTTCATCCCCAACGATCATAAACGGTCATTTATGGGTTGGAGAGCTATATAAATACCAAAAATCAAATGGGGAAGTAATCCTTTGGTGAGATCATTGAATATCCTTCAAGGATTCAAGAGTTGAGTGGTTCAAGCCTCCAAGCTTCCAAAGATAAGAGAGTTGATCCAAGTCCACAACATCAAGCTTCATTCAAAGGCTTCAACAAATTGAAGACAAGCTTCTTCAACATCATCCAAGGGCTTCAAAGAGATACTTGCTTTATTTTAGAAAGCTTTAGTGTATTCTTTACTTTCATTCTTACATTATTGTATCAAGATTTTTAGTAAGCCTTAGAAAATCAAAGAGGTTGTTGGTTAGCCTTTGTATAAAACCAACATAGGTTGTTGGTGATCCTGTGTTGCCCAGGTGGTTTCCCAAGGGGGGTGAATTAGGATAAAAAAAAAACTTTTAATAGTAATGTGCACTTTCAAATTCTTTTGGTGTTGTGGTGCAATATGCAATGCAGAAGAAATCAAGTAAAAGCAATAACGCAATAAGAACACAATCACAAACACAAAGAGAGTTAGAGTGGTTCAGAGCAACCGGCTCCTACGTCCACTACCCAAGCACCACTTGGGATTTTCACTATATCCCCCAACCGGAATACAGTTGGATTGTTTTACCAGGCTGACAATCTAAACCTATACACTTTGGTTTTACCGGGATCGCCAAAGAAACCCTAACTCCCTTTAATTTTAAACGGGATTACCAAAGAAAACCTAAACACTTTGTTTTATACTAGGATTACCAAGAAACCCAAATACTTGGTTTTATACCGGGTTTACCAAGAAACCCAAACACTTGATTTTATACCGGGATTACCAAGAAACCCAGCTTAGGTTTTATAAGGTTCACATAAAAACCTTCAACCCTCTCTTAAGACACAGCCCCTTGCTATTCTTAGAGAGAAAACAAAGATAAAGAAATGATGAACAAGCAACTACAACAAACCAAGTTTGTTTAAGTGTTACCGATGTAGATTAAGATGAAGTCAAGCCTTGAATGCTCTTTAATGCTCTTCAAGCTGCTTCTTTCCTTCTTCAATGAGTGGATTCAATGATGGAGTAGAGTTGGTGAAGCTTTGAATCCAACTTGAAAGCTCTTTGAGGTAGGTAGGTGAATGACTTGAAAGCTCTTCAATATCTCAAGATAATTCCACAATAAAGCTCTAATTAATTTATTTAATCCTTCAAAAACAATCACTTTTATAGTTTTTCAAGAGATATGGCCGTTGTAGGGCCTAGAAATTCGTGAAATAGTTGTTGGAGATGAATTGGAGTTCAAATTTTAACTTCAGCAACTAGCCGTTGGAGTGCAGAAAATGACTCCATGAGTCGTCTCGAGGTCCATGAGTCAGCTCGAAGTCTCAAACAGCCCAAAATAAAATTCTGTAAAAGTCGACTCTTGCCTTTAGTCAAGTCAAAATCATGAATACCTAGAGTCAGCTCTTCAGGACAGAGTCGGCTTGAGTTCTTAGACCTTTAAAATACATAACTCTGGACGAGTCGGCTCTTGATGCTGAAACACTAAAACTTCCTCCGTGCCGTGCCACCACGAGTCAGCTCTTGATCCAAGAGTCAGCTCTTGCAAATCTTCAAAAAATGTTTCAAGCTTCTCCAAAACTCTTCAACATTGAATCAAATATAAGCTAATCTACATACCTTTAATTTTTACAATTTTCAACCCATTTTACAAGATTACAAAATTAATAAAACTAGGGCTTTTACAAGTTCAAGTTCATAAAACTTTATACACAATTGAATTACCTTCCAATCAATTTGAAAACTATTTTAAACTAAAGGTAACCAATTTCTTACAAAACTACTCAAGTAATTGAAAAGAGTTAGTATCAAATATAGGCTCCAATATTTTGTGATCATCAAAATCATTCCAGGGTCAATATCCTATAAAACCAACTAGATTGTTGGTGAGCTCATAAAACCATCGGAGGTTGTTGGTTAGCCGAACTTATAAAACCAATAAGGGGTTTTGACTTGTAAGCCCAGAAAAATAAGTTATGTTTTGATTAGTGAGCTCGAAAAACTAATCAACTATAATCTTGGTGATTATAATGAAATATCCTAGGAAAATATGGAGAGTGGATGTAGGTGCCTTGGAGTGCACCGAACCACTATATATTCTTGTGTTTGTGATTGCTCTTATTTATTGCTTCTTTACTCTTGCATTTACTTTGTTAATTCTGTTGCATATTTTCATTAAGCACACAAACACTTTGGCAAAATACAAGTACTTAATTACAATCAGTACATACTTGTTGAAATAGTTTCAAAAGTTTTATAAAACCCAATTCACCTCCCCTCTTGGATTGCTTCATCACGGGCCAACATACTCCCTTTCCAAAAAGTAGCCCTAAGATTGACGAACACTCTATGTTCCTCAGGCAGATACAAGAAATATCCTTTAGACTCAACAAAGAGGTACTTGCCAGACCCTAGGTCCAAGTTTATCTGTCTACAAATATTTGACATAAGCCGAACACCCTCAAACCTGAAGATGTGAAAGTGTTGGCTTACGTCCAGTCCATATCTCATATGAAGTTTTGTCAATAGATTTACTAGGAACCTTATTCAGAAGATAACATGCTCACTCAAGAGCATATTCCCAAAAGGATATAGGTAGAGTGGCTAAGCCCATCATGGATCGAACCATATCTAATAGAGTCCGATTCCTCTTTTCAGACACTCCATTTAACTGAGGTATCCCTGGAGGAGTCCATTGAGAAAGAATCCCATTTTTCTTAAGATAAGTTAGAAACTCACCAGAAATATACTCACCACCTCGATCTGATTGAAGGGTTTTAATAAACTTCCTAGTTTATTTTTCTACTTCATTACGATATCATTTGAACATTTTAAATGACTCAGATTTATATCTCATTAAGAAGACATAACCATACCTGGATAGGTCTTTGATAAATATAATGAAATAGTTATACCCACCACTATCACTGATATTCATTGGTCCACATATATCAGTATGTACCAGACTAAGAATATCATTGGCTCGCTCATCTTTTCTAGTAAAAGGTGACTTGGTCATTTTACCAAGAAGACAAGATTCATAATTTGGCAGTGATTCATAATTACTAATGTTTATGAGACCTTCTCCAACTAACTTGTTGATCCTGTTCTTATTAATATGACCAAGCCTACAATGCCAGAAATAAGTATCGCTGGCATTATCTATCCTAGGGCATTTGCAAGAAATAGTCATTACTATAACAGGTCATGACAGTAAGTACATGCCATTACTTAAACATCCATCCATAAGTTTCACACCATTCACAATGATTGAAAAAAATCATTCTTTATTGAAAATTCATAATTTTTATTAGCCAACTGGCCTACAGAAATGACATTCATAAGGAAAGATGGACAATAATGATAGTTATTAATAGTAATGATAGTCATTTAAAATGACATTACAAGACTCGAAAACTAGCTTGATAACTTTCAATGCCAGGACTGAATCTTGGCTTTCATTTTCCACGTTCAAGAATTCCTCACCATCCTCGAATCTCTTATTAACTTGAAGCCCTTGCAAAGAATTACAAATATGAATAGAACTTCCGGTATCCAATACTCAATTAGTAGTATCACATATAGAGAAATTATAAGGAGTTATCATATAATTACCTTGTGTTGCAATAGCTTGTTGCTTTCTCTTCTTCTGCCTATTCGGGTCAAGAGTAGCAAGGTAGGCAAGACAGTTCCTCCTCCAATGACCCTATTTCTTGCAATAGAAGTGCTCTGCCTTACTTTGATCGGCTTTCTGCCTCATCTGACTAGGCCCAGCACTTTACACCTTCCTGGATTTATTCCTTTTTTTCTTTTTTCCAAAGGGACGACGTCCTGCCGCACTGCCTCCCACTAGGTTCACCAACCCTTTATTGAGCTGGTGATATTTCTCATAGGTCTACAGTAAACCCAACAAATCGTGGTAGTTTACTATAGGCCTATTCAATTTGTAGTTATCGAGAAAGTCCAAGTAGGAGGGAGGCAAGGAATTCAAAATCGCATCTTTCCCTAGCTGCTCATGCAAGAAAAATCCGAGCTTGCCCAAATGCTCAATCAACTTCATCATGTACAGTACCTGATCAGTGACTAATGCTTCATCATACATCCGAGTGCTGAAAATGGCAGAGAAAATCCTATACCACTCAACATCATCAAGTGTGCCAAAAGACTCCTTCAACTTTTAAAGGATCTCCTCTGGCTGGGCTTCCTCGAACCTGTGATTGAACTCATTGTTCATCACCGCCAACATAATACATCGCATCGTAGTGCAGTCAGAGATCCACTTTTGATAAGCATCCCTGATTGCAGTACGGGTATTGGCAGCAGGTTCCTCAGGTGTAGGATCCGATATCATATATAGGATCCTTTCATGCTCCAAAACTATTCTAAGTCTTTGATACCAGTTATCAAAGTTGGGACCTATAAGTTTGTCATGATCAAGCAATGATCGGAGTGATAGACTAGTAGACATAATCCAAAAAAAAAAAATCTCAAAAAATATTAGTGTATATGAATTATTAACATCCTAAAGACATGGACTTTAGTCTAAATATTTCTTCCACTATTTTGTACAGACTGGTAGCCTCTACACTCCAATCCAAAGAATAACACTTACTTCTTAGTGAGTACTAGAATCCAATAGATTACACATGAGCCCGACTTTGGGTAGCCAATCCATGTGCATCTAAAGGTAGGTTCATAACCAATTAATTCTCGAAACAATTTCTAGTAAATAATTTTTGCCCTAGGGTGCCAATCAATCGACCTTTGGGCCTCCAATTGAAGGTCCTAGTTAGGTCCAACCATTAATGTGACTGACTTCAATGCTTCTAACTAATGAATGATCAAGCCCGACTTTGGCTCGCTAACCTGACCACTTGTTAAGATAGTTACACTAAGCCATCATATTATGAATGGCAATTCCACTAGTCTGATGACCACCCGATCTTTGGATTTGCCGATGATCATCCTACTAATGGATTCATCACCATCCACTTAATGGGAGGCTAAGACTAGGTTATCTTATAACTTTGTCTTTTAAAGGACCTAATAATTTAGAGGATTTAATTCATTATGACACATTAAGAGAGGACATGGACCTAATCAAGAAACCTCCCACTATCTCATAGAGGGGTTCATGATCAATTGGTCCTTGGGCACCTAATAATCAGTCATGACTGATTAACTTTAGTTGACATGGGTTAACTCGAATCAACAAGTTATCCAATCAATTCTGGTTCACCACATTGACCAGGTAAGTGAGATCAAGGGATGGATTATGCCAAGTAAGCCTCTTGCCTTTGACACCAACCTTAAGTTGGCCAAGTAAGAGTTAGCCCCGAAGAACCTTGATCAAGATGTCAGACTTACCTTAAACATCAATTAGTTTACTAGACTCAATGGACTAATCTAAAGACTCGGGTTCACCATGAAGCCAAAAATCAAGTCTATTTAGATGTATGGACCGATCAAACTAACTAATTAGAGTGATCTATAGAGAAGAGACCTGATACAATATTTGATTGGACTTATTCTCTATTTAATCCATTTCATCTAAACTTAGGTCTAACCCAATTAAGGACTTAATCATAGCTAACCCAATTAACCCAAGGTTATGATCATGTCTTAAAATTCTAAATCACATTCCTAAATCTTAAAAGTTTATTAGACAACTTAATTCATAATTAAGTTTATCAATTTTAATTGAAACATTTTCAATTATTCATATTGACTCTGTTATTGATTTTGATGATAAGCAAAACGGTTAAGTATAAGTTGAGTACTAATGATTTCCTTGAAGTATGTTTTTATAGAAAAAGGTGCTCACAAATTTGAAGAAGTTTGTTTAATTGAATAAGCCAAGCTTAGATGAAAAAATCTGTTCAAAGAGGACTTAGACAGTCAAAGTTTGCTTGAATGGTTAATAGAGTGAAGTATAATTTTGTTTCAGCACAAGTTCAGACATTTTTGTAAAGAATTCAGTGAGGTGTCGACTCAAAGTATCGACACATGACACCAAGTATCGATACATGGAAGTGAAGTATCGACTCAAGTCGGTATGCAAAAAATGTTTTAGATGGCATGGCTGAAGTGTCAACACAAGGACCTGAAGTGTCGACTCAAGGTGTCGACACATGAATCAGCTCATCGCCTGAGATTTTCAAATCACAGAACTTGGTGAATTTGAAGAACTGCAGAAGTGTCGATACATGGAAGCAAAGTGTCGACTTAAAGTGTCGACTTACCTGAGAAAGTATCGACACATCTGAGATTTTCAGAGAACCAGATTAAAGATTTTTTAACTGGGCATCGATTCAAGAAGTTCAAGTGTCGACCTGAAGTGTCAACCCACAACCTGAAGTGTCGATACATGGAGTTATGGAAACAGTAACATCTAGTTTTTCAAACGCAGAACTCGATCCTTTTGCCCTCCAATGGCTAGATTTTCAAGTCTAATGGCTAGAAACCAGATTTGAGGCATTGGAAAGGTATATATATACTCCAAATCAAATCAAAATAATTATTATTGATGAGAATGAGATAGAAGCATCCAAGAGAGAAGAAAATAGAGCATTCACTCCTATTTATTGAAGATTCAACCACTTTCAAGCAAAAGCAAGCCTCCAAGCATTCAAGAGCCTTCAAGAGCATTAAAGATCAATCTTTCTTGAGCAATCAAAGAGGTTTCAACAAGTTCAAAAGCATTACAATATCGAGCTTCAAAGAGATACCCGCTTTTTATTAGAAAGCTTTTATTCTCATTACTTCAAACTCTTATTTGTTGTAAGGGTTCTTGGTTAGCCTATTGTAAAACCAAGGAGATTATTGGTGAGCCTTTGAAAACCAATTAGATTCTTGGTTAACCCAGAAAATCAAAGAAGGTTGGTGGTGAGCCTTAAAACTATTTAGATTCTTGGTTAGCCCGTAAAACCAAGTGAGATTTTGACTTGTGAGCCTTGTGAAAACAAGTTAGGTTTTTGATTAGTGAGCCTGGAAAACTAATCAACTATAATCGATGAAGATTATAATGAATTTCCAAGAAAATCTTGGGGAGTGGATGTAGGTGCATTGGATAGCACCGAACCACTATAGTTCTTTGTCTTTGTGGTTGATCATTCTCTCTACTTGCTCTTTCATTTCTTGCTCTTTATTTTTGATATAATTTTACTTAAGAGCATTACATTTGAATTTATAGTACCTTAATTAATTGTTGGATTGGATTGCACAGTATTGCATTGCATCAAGTAATAATTTTTTAGAGACCCAATTCATCCCCCTCTTGGGTTGCTTACTGGGCAACAAGTGGTATCAGAGCCCTATTCTCAGTATATAGGCTTTACTACCTTGAGTAAAGATCTATGGCAGCCCCTATTGGTACTAGCATAGTTAAGGGTCAAGCCTCAAATAGACCTCTATTTTTCAATGGATCAAATTATACATATTGAAAAACTAGGATGAGAATTTATATATATTCTATTGATTATAATTTATGGAGAGTTGTAGATAAAGGTCCTCATATTCCTTCAGTTGTGGTTAATGGTGTTTCCATCCCAAAGCTCGAAGAGGATTGGGATGAAAATGACATTAAGCAATCCGAGATCAATGCTAAGGCAATGAATCTCCTTTATTATGCATTAGATCCTAGTGAATTCAATAGAATATCTGCATGCATTTCAGCTAAAAAAATATGGGACACACTTGAAGTTTTCCATGAGGGTATCGATCAAGTAAAAAATACTAAGGTGAACATGTTAGTGCATACTTGTGAAATATTCTGAATGGAACCTAATGAGTCAATCACTGACATGTACACTAGATTTACAAATATTGTAAATGGAATGAGAAGTTTAGGAAAGAGTGATGTCTAACGCTGATCTTGTGAATAAAATCCTCAGGTCATTTCTAACATCGTGGGATTCGAAGATGACCGCAATTCAAGAAGCCAAGGACACTGACAAGCTACCTTTAGAGCAGCTGGTTGGATCGCTCATGACTTATGAGCTGAATTTGAAATAAAAGTCAATGGACATGGATAAAAAAAAAAGGGGATTGCATTCAAATCAAACATACAAGAAGAATCCTCAATTGATGAGTCCGAAGAAGAAGAAGAAGAAGGTAAATAAGCCCTTCTTACTAGAAAATTTAGAAGATTCATGAAGAGGAGGAAGTTCCCTTACAAGAAAAAATTTCAATCAAAAGAAAAAAGAAAAGAGAAAGAGAAAGAAAAGGAGAAGGATATACCAACATGCTTTGAGTGCAAGAAGCCGGGTCACTACAAGTTTGATTGCCCTCTCCTAAAGAAGTCAAGGAAGAAGTTAAGAAAGAAAATAATGATGGCCACCCGGAGTGATAGTTAAGACTCCAGTTCTGAAGAAGAGCAAATAGAAGTTGCAAATCTTTATCTTATGGCACATCAAGAGCAAGATAAGGTAAATTTCAATACCGAAATAGATTTTATCTTTGATGATCTTAGAAATGATTTTGATGAACTTATGCATGATTATAAAATGATTCTATCTGAAAATAAAAGGTTGAAAAAGCATGTAAATAGTTTTTCTCTTGAAAACAATTTCTTGTTGAATGAAGTTAGTGATTTGAAAACTAAATTAGATATTTTAGAAAAGAAAAACAATGCTTTGACAATGAAAATTGAAGTTTTGAAAAGATTCAAAATCGTTATTTCTAATGGTGATCTTTTGAAGAAAAATAAAGATTTGGAATTAGAAAATGTAAAGTACAAAAATGAACTTGATAAAATGAAGCCTTTTATTGAAAAATTTACTTATAGTTTAGAAAAACTAAACCTACTTTTGAATAGTCAAAGAGCCATTTTCAATAAAGCAAGATTATGCTATAGACCACAAAAACAACAAAAGTACTTTAAAAACTTTTTTATTTCTGCATCTTCTAGCTTAACATGTTTTTCATATAAAAAGCAAGGTCATAAATCTTTTCAATATAATTTAAGAAAAATCAATTTTTTTGAAAAAGTATGGGTTCCAAAAGGAACCATTTTAAGTGCTAACCCTAAAGGACCAAAGTTGGCTTGGATACCTAAAAACAAAGCTTGATTTTTATTGCAGGTGTCTCTTGCAACCAAGGAGAACAAAAGACTTTGGTATCTTAATAGTGGTTGCTCAAGGCACATGACGGGAGATGTGAAGCAATTCACTTCTCTTGAAGCAATGAATGGAAGGACTGTGACCTTCGGGGATAATGATAAAAAAAAATCATTGGTATTGGTAAGGTTCACATAACTCCTTCTAGTTGTATTAGTAATGTTCTTGTAGTTGATAGTTTGAAGCACAATCTTTTAAGCATTGGTCAATTTTGTGATAAAGGTTTTCAAGTTATTTTTAAATCATCTTATTGCATAATTGCTAGTCCGGATATAAATGGAGTACAATTCATTGAAAAAATGCATGGTAATATTTATTTGGTAGATTTGGATGATTTATCTTTGCCTAATGGAGAATGCCTTGTTGCAATGAATTCTACTAAAGATGAGGCTAGTTGGCTTTGGCATAGAAGATTAGGGCATGTTAGTATGTATCTTCTTTCAAAACTTTGCAAAAAGAATTTAGTTAGAGATTTACCTGAACTTTGTTTTGAAAATGTTAGAGTTTGCCAAGCATGTCAATTTGGAAAACAAGTTAAAACCACTTTCAAACCAAAAGGTTTTGTAACTACTAGTAGGCCATTAGAGCTACTTCATATGGATCTCTATAGACCAACTAGAACATCAAGTCTTGGGGGCAAGAGATATGGATTAATCATAGTGGATGATTTTTCAAGATTTACATGGATTTTCTTTCTAACACATAAAGATGAATTATTTTCTGCATTTATAAAGTTTTATCGAAAAGTTTCAAATGAAAAAGATGTTTCAGTTGTTTGTATTCGCAGTGATCATGAAACTGAATTTGAAAATCAGGATTTCGAAAGCTTTTGTACTAAAAAAGATATTGAACATAATTTTTCTACACCTAGGACACCTCAGCAGAATGGGGTAGTAGAAAGAAAAAATCACACTTTAGAAAAAATGGCACGCACTATACTTTGTGAAAATGATTTACCAAGATATTTTTGGGCTGAAGCTATTAATACTGTATGTTACATTTTGAATCGAGTTTTAATCCACCCTATTTTGAAAAAAACTCCTTACGAACTTTGGAATCAACGAAAACCAACTTTAAAGTACTTCCAAGTTTTTAGTTGTAAATGTTTTATCTTAAATAATGGAAAATATAATCTTGAAAAATTTGATGCCAAGTCTGATGAGGGTATCTTTTTAGGATACTCCACATCAAGCAGGGCATATAGAGTTTTCAACAAAAGAACTTTGGTTGTAGAAGAGTCAGTATATGTTTTTGAAGAATCTACTAACAAATCCTCCAAAAAAGATGATACATCTGATGAATTATAGGTGCTGACAAGCTTCAAAAGTTAACACTGAATGATTAACCTCCTCAGCCAAGTAAAGAAGATCAAGATAAAAGTGAAAAAGGTGAAGACACTCCAAAGCACCAAGAACTACCTAAGGAGTGGAGGTATGCTCATGGACGTCCTAAGGAATTAATCCTAGGTGATCCATCTAAAAGGATAAGAACTCAAGCCTCAATTAGAAATGAATGTGATTATATAGCTTTTATATCATAAGTAGAGTCTAAATATTTTGATGAAGCTGAAAAAGACCCTAACTAGATTAATGCCATGCAAGATGAACTAATTCAGTTTGATAGAAATAATGTTTGGACATTAATAGAAAGACCATCTAATGTTTCCATTATTGGCACTAAATGGGTATGTAGGAATAAATTAGATGAAAATGGAATTGTTGTTAGAAATAAAGCTAGGCTAGTTGCTAAAGGCTACAATCAGGAGGAAGAGATTGATTTTGATGAAACTTTTGTTCCTGTTACTAGACTTGAAGCAATTAGACTATTATTAGCATTTACTTGTTATATGAATTTTAAACTATTTCAAATGGATGTTAAGAGTGCTTTTCTAAATGATTTTATAACAGAAAAAGTTTTTGTTGAACAACCACTTGGATTTGAAAATCACGCACATCCTGATCATGTTTTTAAATTACACAAAGCACTTAAGATTAAAGCAAGCACCTCGAGCCTGGTATGAAAGACTCAGCAAATTTCTGATTTAAAATGAATTTTCTAGAGGCTATGTTGATAAAACATTATTTTTGAAGAAGAAAGATAATGATTTATTAGTAGTACAAATATATGTTGATGATATAATTTTCGGTGTTACTAATGAAATTCTCTATCAAGAGTTTGCTAAGCTAATGCAGGGTGAGTTCGAGATGAGCATGATGGGAGAACTCAATTTCTTTCTCGGACTCCATAACATGCAAACTAAAGATGGAATCTTCATCAACCAAGCTAAGTATACAAGAGAGATTATAAAGAAGTTTGGGATGGAGACTACTAAATCGATAGGTACGCTTATGAGCCCCTCTTGTAGACTTAGTAAGGATGAGCATGGTAAATTAGTAGAGCAAAAGTTATACAGAGATATGATTGGCTCTTTACTATACGTAACTGCTAGTAGACAAGATATAATGTTCAGTGTATGCATGTGTGCTAGATATCAGTCTGAACCTAAAGAGTCACATCTAATGGCTGTTAAGTGCATTATTAGATATCTATCTGGTACTGTTGATATTGGTTTATAGTATTCTAGAGATCATCTGCTGAATTAATTGGATATTCTGATACGGATTTTGCTGGTTGTAAATTGGATAGAAAGAGTACTAGTGGTATATGCTAATTTCTTGGAGTTAACTTAATCTCCTGGTTTAGCAAGAAACAAACTTCAATTGAACTATCCACAACTGAGACTGAGTATATTGCAGCAGGAAGTTGTTATGCTCAAATCTTGTGGATTAAGCAATAACTTGAAGATTTTGGAATCAAGTTGACCAGTACACCTCTAAAATATGATAATACCAGTGTTATTTGCTTGACTAAAAATCCTGTTCAACATTCTAGGAGTAAACATATTGAAATTAGACATCATTTTATTAGAGATCATGTTGAAAATAATGTTGTTGTGCTTGAATTTATTAGTACTGAATTTCAATTAGCTGATATTTTGACTAAGCCTCTCATGGAAGATCAATTTTGTATGATTAGAAGAGAGCTTGGGATCATTAATCCGTTTGATTAAATTTTCCTAACTTTGACTCAAAACAATCTTATTTGACATGAATCATACTCAATCTTTGCTAATTTTATTGAATTTCAATTAAATTATCTGTGATTTTGATTAAACCTTCAATCTCTTATTTTTTGATTTTTAAGTCGATATGTCGACACATGAATGTGTCGATATGTCGACACATGAATGTGTCGATATCTGAATGTATCGACATATTCATGAGTCGACACATGAATGGCAGCAGACTGAGAATAAGGGCATTACAAAGTGTTTTTTCCCTATTTCGTCATCTCTCTCGAGCTGACACATAACTTAAGGTACTCCATACTCCTCCTTCCCTTTATTTCATGATTTAAACTCCTCTGATTCGTTGTTCGGAGCACTTTCTTGTTCGGATTTTGCGACATTTCGCCTTCTATTTGTATGTTGAGCCCTAAAAACCCTAGGTTTTCATCCCAAAGTTATCCAATTTCTTATTTTAAGCAATGGGACCCCGAAAGCAAGTAGTCCATCGCCCTCGTCAGTCCAATCAGGAGGAAGAAAGAAGAATGAAGGCCAGACACGAAGCTAGAGCTCCAGATCCGCCTGCTCGACCTCTTATTGTAGCTTCTAGCCGGATGAGTTTGAAGACCATTATCGGAGGACGACGAGTAGACTTCAGTTTCATCGACTAGCAGCATTTCAGGATCGGACAGTGGATTCAAGAGGCTAGTTTGACATCATTTTGCTCATTAAGTGAGAGATATTACCCAGGGCTTATTCGGGAGTTTTATGGATCACTAGCCCGTGGGACTGATGGTTGGATGGCTCAGGTTAGAGGCAGGGACATCCCAGTTACCTCAGAGACTTTGAGCAGAGTTTGGGACAGTCCGATGACTAGATCAGTGGTGGACAGCTTGATGGATAGAGTGAGTGGTCTCCAGTGTATCTTCGAGTCAGACATATTGCCTGAGGGAGCCACCTTACCTGCATCCTGATTATCAGCAGAGATGAGACTGTTGCACCATATTGTCGCCCGGATCCTTTTGTTGAAGACTGGATGGTTTGATTACATCACTGAGCAGGAGTTGCTTGTGATGGTCTCATTAGTTCAGCGCACACCCGTCTGCCTTTCCGTGCTCATGGTTCACCAGATGATGGAGGCTTCAACGAGTCAACGACTCTGCCTGCCCTATGGGATGGGGTTGACTTTACTGTTCAGGGAGTATGGCATTAGCTTTAAGGACGAGCCCTTTCGTATGCTACTTCATACTGATGTGTATGGCATCAGGTCATTACACAGGATGGGTTATCATCTGTTTCGAGGCCAATGGAGACAGAGAATATCCGATCAAACCGATGACAGAGCTGATGATGATGATGCTACAAAGGAGAAGCGCATCCTTTCCAACGAGGCAGGACCTACAAAGAGTTAGCCTGAGATAGCAGCACAGCCAGAGGTTGCATCTCAGTCTGAGCCTACTACTTCAGCATAGCCTCAGCCAGTTCAGATGGAGACTCCAGCAGTTTCAGATAGCTTATTGGACAGAGTCAGATGCATTGAGATAGATATTCTGATCATTAGACAGTGTCTTGACTGCTTCATAGCTAAGACCAGAGAGAGCCACAATGGACTGAGTGATGGCATCTTAGTTATACTGACCGCTCTGTCCAGACCTACAGGGAGTGCTCCAGCTTCTGATACAGCTCTGCCTGCTCCAGCACCGGTTATTGATGGTGAGAGTGATGATGATAGAGATGATGAGGAGATTGACTCTGATGGTCTCGATTTTCCAGATCTAATTTCAGAGCCAGTGGCAGAGGTGGCGATAGACTTGCCCAGGAGTTTCGCTCTTGACCCTTCTAGTTTACCTACCTAGACTCCAATCCTATCTTCTCCTCCTTCCATATCAAATGATCATGTTTCAATTCCTATTCTTTCACTAGTTATTGATTCTCCTATTGACGATTCACCTATTGTTCATTCATCAGTTATTGATACACCCATTATCGATACACCCATGATTGATAGTCCTATCATTGATTCACCGATTACAGACTCACCCATTCATTCTTCAGCTGATACACCAACCTTTGATACAACTATCGTATCATCAACTGATACACCTGTTTTTGATACACCTTCTGTTGTTTTGCCTACCATCCATACATCCTCTATTATCTGAGAGCTTAGGTTTTACACACCTGGCTTTCAGTATCTTGACTCTGGTCCCTTTTTTGATCGTACGCCACTTCCGGCAGTCGTAGAGACTATTGACCCGATCAGTTCTGTTCCTGCAGAGGACATTACTTCCACCTCTACTACTCCAGCTAGAGGTCAGACATATGCTCGATGCAGAGGACAAGATCATCGTACCCCTCCATGACTGACCAGGACCCGCCTCCGATATCTTTGATCGATGTGGCCTCGAGCTCGATCTTTTACTGATACATGATTGATTAAGATCGGATCATCTTCTGATGATGATGATGAGGATGAGGATTAGGATATCTTTGTATCTTTAGATAGTTTACTTTTATGCATCTTTTGCATGTTTCACTGTTGTACAAATTCTAACTTTATATGAAATACTATGTTGTACTTCATGTAAATGCCTTTGGTGGAAATGAATGAAATGCCTTAAAATTTCTTAGTACTTCATTGTCTTCATTTCTGAATGAATGAATCAATTATACTTCAATGCTATATCTTGAATGTATTGCCTATTTGTCTTCCTATCTTTTTAATGATAATAATAAGGGGAGTAATAAGACTAAAGTATAAATGTGAAGTATAAATATGATGTATAAATATGATGTGCAAGGGGTAATAGAGTATTTGCAAATTTGCAAATTATTTTGAAAACTTGAATTAAAAATTGTTTACAAATTTCTTAAGTAAGGGAGAGCATACTTTGTTTATTTTGAAAATCCTTTCTGAATTGAATTTCATCTTAAATCCCTTTAAATGTTTGAAAAGATATTTACAAATTCTTTTATGGACCATCAATTCAGGGGGAGCCTTATTTATTATTGAATTCTCTTGTAGAGTATCACAATACGTGTGTTTATGTCTTAAATATATCCCAAAGCTCTGATACTCTCAATCATTATAACAAGCTCTGACACTCTTAATCATTATAGTACTCTTGTTCTGATACATCATGTCAAGATTGCAAATTACCTTGATACACCTATTGTATTTAGTCCTGCACCCTGTTGAATTCTTTTAAAAGCTTTTTATGCAATTTATACTTAAGGATTTTGTCATCATCAAAAAGGGGGAGATTGTTGACTCTGTTATTGATTTTGATGATAAGCAAAATGGTTAAGTATAAGTTGAGTACTAATGATTTCCTTGAAGTATGTTTTTATAGAAAAAGATGCTCACAAATTTGAAAAAGTTTGTTTGATTGAAGAAGCCAAGCTTAGATAAAAAGATTTGCTCAAAGAGGACTTGGACAGTCAAAGTTTGCTTGAGTGGTTAATAGAGTAAAGTATAAATTTATTTCAGCACAAGTTCAGACATTTTTGTGAAGATTTCAGTGAGGTGTCGACTCAAAGTGTCGACACATGATACCAAGTATCGATACATGGAAGTAAAGTATCGATTCAAGCCAGTATGCACAGAATGTTTCAGATGGCATGGCTGAAGTATCAACACATGGACCTGAAGTGTCGATTAAAGGTGTCGACATATGGATCAGCTCATCGCCTGAGATTTTCAAGTCACAGAACTTGGTGAATTTAAAGAACTGCAGAAGTATCGATACATGGAAGTAAAGTGTCACTCAAAGTGTCGACTCACCTGAGAAAGTGTCGACACATCTGAGATTTCCAGAGAACCAGATTGAAGATTTTTGAACTAGGTGTCGACTCAAGAAGTTCAAGTGTCGACCTGAAGTGTCGACTCATAGCCTAAAGTGTCGACACATGGAGTTCTGGAAATAGTAACAGCTAGTTTTTCAAACGCAAAACTCGATCCTTTTGCCCTCCAATGGCTAGATTTTCAAGTCTAATGTTTAGAAACCAGATTTGAGACATTGGGAAGGTATATATATGCTCCAATTCAAATCAAAACAATTATTATTTATGAGAATGAGATAGAAGCGTCCAAGAGAAGAAAAGAGAGCATTCACTCCTATTCATTGAAGACTCTACCACTCTCAAGCAAAAGCAAGCCTTCAAGCATTCAAGAGCCTTCAAGAGCATTAAAGATCAATCTTTCTTGAGCAATCAAAGGGGCTTCAACAAGTTCAAAAGCATTACAACATCGACCTTCAAACAGATACCTGCTTTTTATTAGAAAGCTTTTATTCTCATTACTTCAAACTCTTATTTGTTATAAGGGTTCTTGGTTAGCCTATTGTAAAACCAAGGGAGGTTATTGGTGAGCCTTTGAAAACCAATTAGATTCTTGGTTAGCCCGAAAATCCAAGGGAGGTTGGTGGTAAGCCTTAAAACCATTTAGGTTCTTGGTTAGCCCGTAAAACCAAGTGAGGTTTTGGCTTGTGAGCCTTGTGAAAATAAGTTGGGTTTTTGATTAGTGTGCCCGGAAAACTAATCAACTGTAATCGATAGAGATTATAATGAATTTCCAAGAAAATCTTGGGGAGTAGATATAGGTGTATTGGATAGCACTGAACCACTATACTTCTTTGTCTTTGTGGTTGATCGTTCTCTCTACTTGCTCTTTCATTTATTGCTATTTATTTCCGCTGCAATTTTACTTAAGAGCATTACATTTGAATTCATAGTACCTTAATTAATTGTTGGATTGGATTGCATAGAATTGCATTGCATCAAGTAATAATTTTTTAGAGACCCAATTCACCCCCCCTCTTGGGTTGCTTAATGGGCAACAAATCACTTATTATTTGAAACAATTTCAAATATGTGAAATAATTTTACAAAAATTCAAAGATTTCATATCTACATGTTAAATAATCATACAAATGAGCCTGGCTCTGATACCACTGTGGGGAAACATTATATAGGCAATAGTCATGCATCTTTAAATTTTTTTTTAAAGTTGCATCGCAGCGAAAGACTATATTAATCATATTAATCAACATATAATATTAGAATATTTCTAATAGAGGCCTACAAATAGGATCATGTATGAATATTAACATGTAAATGAAAGAAAATATAAGTACACAAAGTCAAGCATCACATGGAATCATTCTATGTTCGATGCACATACTAAAGAACACTTCTTTAGAAAACTCACCAACAACTTTACCTTTAATCTGATGTGATACTGTCGGGTTAAGAAAAAGCTCACCAAGGAAGATGATCACTCTGGAAGTTGCACACGTGTCCGGCCTCTATAGGTAATCCACACTAGAGTTCTTTCTTGACCTTCTTCTTTTAAAGTGCTAGCTTTGCCAGAATGAAATGGCTTTTGGACTTTACTTCTTTTTCTTCGCCGGATGAGGAGATGAAGAAGCACCATGGAGGATTTAGGAAGTGCACTCAGAAAACCTTCCTAAGATACTCTTCCCAAGCCTTAAACACTAGGCAGCACACATCCAAACCCAAACCTTTCTTCCCCACATAAAGGTTTAAACTCTTCTAGCCTTTTTTCCCTTTTTTCCCCTAAGATTCTCCAATAAATAACTTTCAAAATTCTCTCATCTTCATGTCCTCATTCAGCCCCCCAAATATAGAGGTAAGTGGGGAGAGAAGAAAAGGGGAGAGTTACAAAATAAAGGGGGTTACATAAGTTATGGAATTATATAATTATGGGGGTTACAAAAAATTCAAGACCATGGGAGTTACATCTTTTTAAATTCAGACTAAATCCTGAATTTAAAGGCCAAATCAAAATTTGAATTCATAATTCAAATTTAAATCTAAAATGGGATGCAATGATTTAGCCTAATCACATTGGACCTAACCTGAGCCCAAACCGAATCACATTCGATTTGACCCAAACAAAATTGCTCAATCAAATTAAATTAATCAAGCAATCACATTGCCACTAACCCTCCATATAATTACCAACATTTAGTAATTAAAACCTTTGTCACAACATTTATAACATGATGTGTCAATACTTGACAAATCATCAATTCCCTACAACTAAGTAGACTCATGACTCTAGTCAACTCCGAAATGTAGATGGACAATCAAATTGTCTAAAGAGTCCAAAAATGATTTCCAATCATTCAATAGCCATTAGATTAATCAGAAACTCCTATGGTGTGTGACCCCATAGGTTTGAACACTAAGCCGGTAGTAGTGAAATACTTCTAGTACCAGCCTGATGTTTTAGCACAAAGGTATAGGATTGGATATACTCTACCCACTTGGCTATTGGGATTTGCGTGGTGCTCCCAAGCTTTGGAGAGACTTGGAAGACCATGTAGGGATTCTGGAGGCGATCCCTGGGTACTTGGAGGCGTGCCAAGCATTTCTTGGAGGTGTTTCAGGAGGCTCGAGATCTGGGTTTAGAGATCTTGAGGTTGGAGTCGGCTTGCACTATTGAGGAGTCGATTCCTGCAGGTCGATAGCATGTTGGAGTTCTGATCGAGTCGGCTCGAGGTCTGTTCGAGTCGACTCATGGTTTGGTCGAGTCGGCTCAAGATCTGTTCGAGTCGACTCTTCTGATGGGTTTAGAGCTCATGTGTTAGCTTGGAAGAGAGAGAGAGTTTTGTTGGGCTAAGTCATGTTGACTCAGGGCTATATATATATCTTGTATGTGTAGAGCCGGTAGTCGATGTAGAGTTGCAAGAAGAGAGCCAAGTCTCTTTCTCCCCATTCTTGATTTATTTTTTCTCCCTCTCTCTGGTTCTCTCTATCGTTGACAACCCCATGGGGGCACACCTCCACGATAGGAGCGAATGGTGTGCCCCAATCCTTCCCTGGTGAGGTTCCTTTCATGGCCATGGCAGCATCAATGAGATCTCGGGCATTCCGCAAGGTGGAGCAAGGTATCTCATTCCTCGACATTAGCATGCCTAGGGTTCAACTTTTTCAGGGAGTTTAGGAATCGAAGTGTTTCATGGTCAGAGTAAAGGACAAACTCCTGGGATAGTAGATAGTGTCTCTAATATCTAAGGGCTTGTACTACCGTATAGAATTCCTTATCATAAGTTTAGTACTTAAGCTTAGCCTCATTAAGTTTCTCACTAAAGAAGGCTACTGGGTAACTTTCTTAGCTTAAAACTCCTCCTATGCCTACTCCTAAAGCATCACAAGCTACCTCAAAGACTTTGAAAAAATTGGGTAACCTCGGAATGGGTGCTTGCATCATCTTATCCTTGATATCTAGGAAGGCTCTATCAACAGCTTTGGTCTACTCAAAACTTTCCTTCCTAATACAATCAATTATGGGTGCTACAATGGTGCTAAATCCCCGGATAAATCTCCTATAGAAGGTGGCTAGATCATGGAAACTATGTACATCATGGACACTAGTAGGCACTGGCCACTCTACTATGGATCTAATCTTTTCAGGGTCAGCCGACACTCCTTCGGGGGTTACCATAAATCCTAGGAAGATGACTCTATGGATCAAGAAATCATACTTCTTTAGATTGGCATTGAGATTCTCCTTCTTAAGGGTATGACAAACTTGTCTCAGATGATCTAGGTGGTCTTCCTTAGTCCTACTGTAGATCAGGATGTCATCAAAATAAACCACTACAAATTTTCATATGAACATCCTTAGGACTTGGGTTATAATTCTCATAAAGGTGCTAGGGGCATTGGACAATCCAAATGGCATGACTACCCATTCATAAAGACCATCCTTAGTTTTGAATGCAGTTTTTCACTCATTCCCTAGTTTGATTCTAACCTGATGATAGCCACTCTTAAGGTCAATCTTTGAGAAGATGGATGCATCGGCCATCATATCTAATATATCATCCAAGCGGGGGATGGAAAACCTATATTTTATAGTAATCTTGTTTATGGCATGGCTGTCAACACACATTCTCCACGTGCCATCTTTCTTAGGGGTTAATAGGGCTGGTACAGTACAAGAACTTAAGCTCTCCCTAATAAACCCTTTTCTAAAGAGTTCTCCTACCTGTTTCTATCGCTCTAGATGTTCAGCTAGGTTTATCCTATAGTGGGGCAGGTTGGGTAGGGTAGCTCCTGGGACTAAGTCTATAGCATGCTAGACGTCCCTTAGTGGTGGTAACTGGTCAGGTAAATCTTCAGGAAATATGTCTTCAAATTCACTTAAGATTTCCTTAACCTCCTGAGGGTACTCTTTATGGATCGGATCAGCACTTCCTTAGCAACTATCATCCAAACTGTAGTCCCCTCAGAAATCCCTTTCTCTAGCTCCTTAGCAGTAATTAAATTGATTCCAGATTTCTTTTCTTTCAATGAGCTAGATCCTCTCTTGACTTTGTCCTTAGGTTTGGCTGGGTTAATCATAATCTTCATCCTATGAAAATTAAATGAGCATGAATTGGATCGGCCGTATAGGATAGCATCATGGTCATAAAGCCAGGGTCTATCTAGAATTATGTACTAACTCCCATGGGTATAACGTCACACCACACCTTATCTTTGTAAGACTGAAGCTGGACCTGGACTTGGCATCTAGACTTAATGGGTATGGATGTGGAGTCTATCTAAGAAACCTTATAGGGGCTGGGATGGGGAACTGGGTTAAAGCCTAGGGTTTTAACTGCCTTAAGTGAAATGGCATTCATACAGCTCCCACTATCTATAATGACTTTGCATACCTTATCCCCTAATTTCATAAAAGTTTGCAGGATGTTAGTCCTACGCCAATTCTCTTGTGTCTTAGTCTTAGCTAGGATGCACCTAACGACCCCTAACAGGTCAGACTGGTCAAGAACCTCCTCATCTCCTTCATATTCGTTTATCAGATCTCCTCAGCTTCATAGATCTTTTCTCCAATTTCATCATTGGGTTCAGACTCTTCTTCCTCTACTTCACCTATATGCAGGGATCTGGTTGGGCATTGGCTAGCAAAGTGTTCCGTCTGATGACATCTAAAACAGGCATTTAGGTTGGGACTCGAATTTCTCTGGGTTTCAGGTGCCTTACCCTTGTCATCCCTATAGGATACTAGGTTGCTATAACTAGGTCGACTCGAGCTAGGGTTGGGATGATGTGGGTTAGGGTTAAGGCGACTAGGGTTAGGGTTGGGTCGGCCTAGGTATGCTGGATTAGGCTTGGGTTGGCCTAGGTATGCTGGGTTAGGGTTGGGTTGGCCTGGGTATGCCGGGTTAGGATTGGGTCTAGAATTAGGGGCACTAAACCTAAGGTGCTCAGGTTTACGGGCTATGGGTGCTTTCTTAAACCTCTCATAATTCTCAACTACTTGGTAGGCTTGATCTAGTTTAGTGACTCCCCTTAAATATAATTCTCTCTGGATGTCTTCATGAAGGCCAGCCCTGAACCTAGATAGGGTCACTGATGCGGGTTCGTCTAGACAACACCTTATGGCATACTCATCAAGTTGGTTATGTACTCTGACACAGACCTACTTCCATGATTTAACTTTTGCCATTGGTCTAGAAGTCTCTATTGGTAGGATGGGGAAACATATTGAAGGTGAAGCTATGCACGTAAGCAGGGCAGAAAGGATGCATTTTAAAACTATTTTAAAACATGTACATCGAAAGGCTCGGTAGATAGATCAAAACGATCTACCGATCTGCCTGCAACAGGACCTAGCATAATGATCTAGCATGCAGTCAAAATATCAACAGAGAGAAAATACAAAGATACAAAGTACCACACCTTAATATCTCTGAAAGTACTAAGAAGAAGGATGATGGGTGCTCGAGCCACACAAGTGTCTGGCCTCTATAGGTGATCCACACTAGGGCTCGACTCTGACCAACTCCCTCAGAGTGCTAGCTCTTCGGGATCCTTCGAGTCGATCTTCTTCTTCCAAGAAGACAAGAAGGAGTGATGGAACCCTTCCCAAGAAACACTCTTTCCAAGACCTAGCTTGAATGCTAGGTTTCTCACACCCATCCCTAGTCCTCACTAAGCCCTTCTTCTTCCTCTTTTTTTCTCTCAAAGAACCATTAGCTTAACCATTAGCAGCCTATAGAATGGCCTTCATTTATAAGGGCAGCCATGAGAGGGAGAAAGAGGAAGGAGGAGTGATTAGGGGAGAAAGTCAAGGGGCATTCCAAATGGGTCCAAGCCAAAAAGGTAAATATGACTATCATACCATGCATGCTTGGAGCCAAAACGCCCCAAAAACTTAAATTTCGAATTCAAAATTCGAAGTCAAACATTTCAGAAATTTTTTTCAGAATTCTGCTCATCATAGCAAGTGTCGACACTTACAAAATGCTAAGTGTCGACACTTGGATGCTAAGTGTCGACACTTATCCAAGTGTCGACACTTACAAAATGCCAAGTGTCAACACTTGGAACATGGTCAATCATATTGATCTCCGGTGATGGCAAACGATTCTCAATCATTGATCAACCTTAAGATCATATAGAAATCCCTATGGTGTGTGACCCCATATGTTTGAACACTAAGCCAGTAGCACTGGAACATTTCAAGTACCAGTCAAAGTCCTTATCTAGTAATGATACCTGATGTCCGGATAGGTCGAAGATATAGAGCACCTCACAAGAATCTCTGGCATATGGTTACCACATAATTTATCCCTTTGACCTCAAATGCTCAGGATGACCTAGGGTTTGACTGCCAACCCTAATTTTGTCCATCCATATCATGTCTCAACTTCACAAGTTCTGTGACTCCTCACAAAAATTACCATGGCCAAGGATTTGCTAAATTAAGACACAGTGAGTCATTCACTCCAAACTATTTGGAGGGGTCAATTCCATCTTAATCCACCACTACTCCATAAGTACTTGACTGCACCCAGAAACCTTCCATCACTAGATTAGAAATCTAGGTAGTCCGGCACCAAAGTATAGTGAGTTGCTTGCAAGCTACCATGGTAATCTCATGTCTAAGGGACATAAATACCAGCACCAAAGTACAGTGAGTTGCTTGCAAGCTACCATGGTGATCTCATGTTTGAGGGACACATATATCCATATCCCTTTGTGAGCAACCCTTTGACAGAAGGGAGCTCTGTAAATGGTCACATTCAGTGAGATGTCACACATTTTACTTGCATGTCACACCAGTGTCTCCACACTCCTTGGTTAAAAGGACAATCAATAAATGTGACATACAACAACCTACACTTGATATATTGTCATCCTATAATAATGTATCCTTTGGTTGTGAACCAGTTTAAGAACTACTTGATATATCCTCTCTATAGCAAAACAATGTAGTTCTAAGGACTCAATCATACAAGAGTTCATTTCAGGAAAATATAAATATGATGAACAACCAATAAAAGAATAACTTTTATTTATTAAAAATTTATATGCAAATACAAGATAGTATAACCGTCTACAGCCTAGATGATTGGCTTTGGGATACAATTCCCAACACATATTTCTCTCTAAGTTTCAGCTTCATAGCTCTCCAGGTATCTACGGGGGCTTCATTTCTCTGTCGAATTAGGTGCTCTACGTTTCTCCATTGTAACCGAGCCTAGCTGGTTAACCTAAGTTTGACAAATTTACACCACTTTTCCTCACTCAAGTCATACCATTCAAAAAATTGTTCCATGCCTCCTTCCCAATCTATGTAGGTCTTGAAATCTAGGGTGCCATCAAAGGTGGGTGCATCTATCCTAAGGCTCCTCATAAGTCTCTCTTCTGGTCCTGGAGCTCCTGATTGGGCCTCCTAGGACTGGGTTCTTAGAATAGGTCATGGCGTTGGGCTCTCTTAGGGTTGGGTTCCAAAAATGGGTCTTGGGGTTGGGCTCTCTTGGGATTAGGTGGCATGGGGAGAGGTGAGTTAGGCTCGAGTTCAATGTTGGACTCTTGGGTTCTTTCTACGTTTCCTAATCAATTTTTCATTTGGTCAAACCTATTGTTCATTTGAGTATGGGATTGGGTTAATTGGTCAAGTCTATGGTTTATTTGGATCAGTTGGGCAAGCTGATCAGTGATGGCCCTCAGTTGGGCACCAAAATTGTGGTCCATGGTTGTACTGGGTCGGGGGTTAAACTGGTCATACTGGACTCCTAACCTGGTGGTCATGCAATCAATCAATCAAGGGATTATGATGCAATCAAGCACACAAGGGCTAGCACGTTCTAGGGTTTGCTAGACCTAAACCAAAATCAGGTGAGTTAACTCAACTTACACGCAACACAATACCTAATCCTTTCACTAGCCAGGTAAGAGGTGGGGTGGTGGGAGGCTCCCCCTACCTATGATAGGGTCCTAATTAAATAATCACCAGTCCCTTAGGGCATTTGCCACTGGACGTCTAGCCTTAGACACTAGCTTTTAGTAATAGATGATGGGTTGGGTGTACTAGTTCCCTCACTAGATTCGAACCCGACCTGTTGGTGTCCCTAAAGTAATTAGGTTGCTAGTTAAATTTAATTAGGATTTGGGGTACGTATGCAAGGTGGTGGTTTTGGGCCTAAGACAGGTGATGAAATCCTGCCCTGATCTGACAGAGGAAATTGCCCTTAAGATTGGTTTAGATGCAAATTATGCACAATCAATGAACCTAATGCAATCTAATAACAGAACATAGGGAATAAATTTTTTTGTTGTCTCTTTTTATGATGTGGCTGACTTAAATTTAAGTTGGTTAAGTGATCGATCAAAGTTGGCTTGGGTTGGGTGGGGTTTGGTAGTTGATTAGGTTTAATCACGTCAAGTATGCAAGATAGCAGAAAGTGAAATTTTTTTATTATATTTTAATGTAGGGGTTAGCATGGATTTTAGAGCAGAAAAAATTTAAAAAAGTTTTAGAATAGAGGGTTATTTGTGAGGATGATTCCTACCAAATTTCGTGCAAAACAAAAATGATATGATGATACAAAATCTAGGGTTTTTAAATATGTGTAAAAAAATCTAATTTCTGGTTAAGGTTTCTAGGATGTAGATTGTTTTTTTTTTTTGGTTTTGTAAAATATGAAAAAAATCACAGTAATTAAGGAAACTAATCAGAGATTAATCAGTGCAAATTTTAGAAAAAAAATAGTATACCTAAGTTAATGAAACAAACCTAAACTCGGACTCCTAGTGCAGATGACAGGATGCAGAAATTATGTTTTGGGTTTTTGTTTTGTGTTTTGGATGATGCAAGACTGCCCTAAACTTGCTCTAATACCAAACTGATGCGAGATGACTCTAGAGATGATATGTATGTAGAAAAAAATAGTAAACTAATTTTTTAATATTTTTTAAAGAATTAATTCAGAGGCTAAAGTCTCAAAAAATAGCAAAGTTTAGCAGGAAAAGATATAATAACAAGTCTACTATACCCGCAATTAAGATCATGCAAAATAATAAAAAGATAGGACCTCGAGGATTGAGAAAGCCTCGGTTAGGATAGTTTTACTTTAAAAAAAAATCAGAAATCATGAGAGGGTTTGGGTGTTTCCCTGGTAATGATGTTTGATCTTGCCATAGACGGGGTCGCTCAACCTCTGGATTGGCACTTGGATGATCAGTCGTCTACCTCATGGATCAGCCAGCTTTTCTTCAGTTGGTCTTGGGGGCAAAGAAGGCTTTTTCCTCGAAGGTGGTCTCCAGAAGGATCCTACACATATCACGAGTTAGATTCAAGGAGGTCACAAAAAATAATAAATAGAAAGTAGATTGAAGAGGGAGGGAAAGAGCTGTTGTAGATGTTGGTGGTCTGCTTAGGGAAGAGGATGCCTGGCTTGGATGAAGGGTGGCCGGGCAGTAGGGAGGGGTGCATGGGATGGAGTGCTTGGTGGCCTGGACGTCAGGGATTGCCTGGAAGGGAGATGGAAGGGGCGGCCAAGGCTTGGAGCACTTGGATGTTGGTAGGTTGGATGGAAGGTGGAAGATGGGGGGCGGCTTGGAGGGCTTGGTGTTGGGCGACTTAGGGTTTGAAGGAAGGCTGGGATGGCTAGGGTTTGAGGGAGGAGAGAAAGTAGCAGGGGCGGCTAGGGTTTGCACACACACAACGTAACCACGGGTCTCACACCCACTGTAAGGAGGAATAATTGAACTTAATCAATCAAAAGTTTGTATTCATGAAAAGAGATTATCATTCAAGAGAGGAGGGGGTGGGTATTTATAGAGTTACCCTGGTCCCTGGACTCCAAAACAAATTAGAATTACATTTCTTGAGGGCCAAGTAAACCCTGGTGGGCTTGGTCAGTTGTAGGCCTTCTTCTTGGGCCGGGGTGCCAGCTTTAAAGGGCTTGGACTGGGGCACCAATCATGAAACCTTAAAAGGGGGGCGGCAAGGCTTGGGATGGAGCGTGATGAGGGACGGGATTCTAACATGATGCATGCAGATGAATGACTTGAGAAAGATAAAATTTTAGATTAAAATAAATAATATTTTTTTAGATTTTTAATTGATTTATTTCCGAAAAGAAACTAAACTAGGTTAGGATTTTGTGAGATGGTTAGAATCCTACAACATGCTAGAAACTATCAAAGAGATAAAAAAACTAAGGATCCTAGGATTAAAAAAATACCTATAGGACATGCTCTAAACTTCAATGAAATAGAAAAAGTGAGATGGGATGGGGTCTACATACCTAGCAATGACTTTCTTGATGCTGAGGAAGAGATCGCTCTGCTTAGATTAGCGACTGGATGATCGAGTCACTTTTCCATGGATCCGACGTCTTTTTATCAAATCGATTCGGAGGCAAAGAAGACCTCATCCAGAGGGCATGGCACTGGAGGGATCCTGTAAACATCAAAGGTTAGGCTCACAGATGATGAGAAAAATAATAAAATGGAAGAAAGAAGAGTGGAGGGATGGAAGGAAGCTTCGGGGTGGCTGGCGGCCAGTTGAAGAAGGGGATGCCTGGCTTGGATGAAGGTGGGCATCCTTAGGCTTTAGCTGGAGTTAGATGATGGCTAGGTTTTAGTGGAAGGGGAAGGAAGGTTGGTGACTAGGGTTTTCTCACAAGAAAAATATAAAATAGATCTCACACAACTCCAATCTGGAGGACACAATTTGACAGAGAAACTTTAGATTGTATTCATGAAAAAGAGATTGATTACAAAAGCGGGAGGGGTGGGGTATTTATAGACCAACCAGCCCTTTCCTTGTCAAACTAGGAGTACACAGTATGAATAGGATTAGGAGAACAAAGTTGAGTAGATGGGGAGTACATAGTTTGAATAGAATTAGTAGACTAAAATCCTTGTAGAACTTGGACATCAACTCCTTCTTGGACTTGGAAGCTTTGACTTTTATCCATAGGCTTGGACTGTTATGAAATTCTTGCTGGGCTTGGATTGGGCTTGGACTGGTTGACTCCTTGCTGGGCTGGGATGACAACCACTTGGATTGAATCAAGCCTTAGGCATCTTAGACTGGGTCAAAACATGGGGCACCTTGGACTAGGTCAAAGCATGGGCGCTAATTATGAATGGGTTTAGGAGGGGCGCCAACTGCTATTGGCCTTGGACTGGGGCGCCAAGGCTAGGGATCTGGGGCACCACTTCTTCATGAGATCTTTTGGGCTTGAGGCGCCTAAGGCCTGGTATGCTAAGGCACCAATCCTTCAAGGGTCTGGGCAGCATGAATAGAGTCCAGATGCTTGGCTGGGTGACTTAAGTGGTGGTCCACAACTCTCCTCTTGAGCATGTCTTGAATGAAAAATACAAGACTTAATTGTAAACAAAAAAACTCAACTCAATGGACTAAGTGAACTCAATTGGACTCAATTGATTCACTTTTATGACATAGACTCAGTCAACTCAACTGGACTGGACTGGAATACAAAAGGACTTCATTTAACTTAGTATGGACTCACTGAACTCACTTGACCTAATACAAAAATTGACGAACACATGAATTAGAAATTGGAACCTTGAAGTCCTGGTCTGCTCTTGATGTTCCTACATCAATTATCCCGGGGTGGGAGGAACTTAACCTTGTCGAGTAAAAGTCGATCTGGCTTTGGTACTGTTATAACAGGTCTGGGTTGAGGCATTGCGGATCCTCTCGAGTGATCCACTAATCCTTAGATCTCGATCGACCTTGCCAACGAACCAAGTGACATGGAAGCCTTTGATCTGGGTACTAGCGGCTTGGTCATCCAGGATACACTCAATATTTTTTCTCACAGGTTAAATTGATGGTGGACACTCAAAGTTTGGTTCGCCCTCAAAGAAAGGGTCAGGCTTAAAACTCACCGGGTATCTTTGCTGGCTTCTATACTCAACTAAGTCTGAGATATTGAAGGTTGAGCTTAATGCCTAATTAGGTGGTACTTAGGCACTAGGTCCAGCATTCTTTATCACTTTGAAGGATCCAGCTCATGGGTATGTAGCCTACTCATCACAAGATTTTCCTAGCGAACTCTTAGACTCTTCTCAGGAATTAACCATGTTCTTGTACAAATCATTACTTACATTAATCTGATAATTAATTCCTCATGCAAATCTCTAATCATGCTGTGCAAATGATACATAACAAATCCTATTGACATGCATACAAAATACCTAATGTAGGCAAATGACTCATGCCAACACTTATTGATATGCAAACTCAATTAAACCCTAAACTACAACTGTGGGTTTAACCTTTTGTCAGGTGGGTGACATGGAGATGAGAATGGTGCATATACACCTATTAAATGTCATAGAGTATACCAGAAATAAGATACAAACTTAACATGCACAATAAATGTATGCAGTATGCTTACTTCTACAAAATGCAATCTAATGGTCCTAGGAATGCTGGAAGTTTCTGGAAAGGGCAGAAAATAAGAGGTAGGTTCAAGGTTAGTCTGATAGGATAGAAAAAAGGGATAGGGGTTGATTGGATAAAATAGGATACAAGAAGGGATGTTAGGGAGTAGTCCTAGACTAATAAAGTTAACCTTACAGGGTTGAGGTATACCTATTGGGTCTGCCTTATGGAAGACTGTGTCATTAATCTCAGGAAAGAGACCTTCAATTGGGATCAAAGAAGTGACTTCATCCTAAGGGTATTGATTTAAAGAGATCAAGTCCTTAATAAATTCTTCTGGTTCATGAATTTCAAGACTAGGCTTTATAATTGGGTTCTCTTCTAATCCCTGTGCTTTGGTGCCGGACTACCCGGATTTCTAATCCGGTGATGGAAGGTTTCTGGGTATAGGCAAGTACTTGTGGAGCAATGGTGGACCAAGATGGAATTGACCTGTCCAAATTATTTGGATTGAATGTCTCACAGTGTCTCAATTTAGCAAATTCTTGGCCAAGGTAGTCCCAATGAGGAGTCACTAGACTTGCGAGGTTGAGACAAGTTATGGATTGACTCAGTCAGGGTTGGCAGTCTAACCCTAGGTCATCCTGAGCATTGGAGGTCAAAGGGATGAATTATACGGTAACCATATGCCAGAGGTTCGATAGATTGCTCTCGTATCTTCGGCCTATCCGGACATCGGGACCCATTGCTAGATGGTATCTTGTGCTGGTACTGGAAATGTTCCAGTTCTATCATTTAGGTTCGAGCCTATGAGATCACACGCCATCGAGGATTTCTTTCTGATCCAGGAACTGATCAATGATTAAGAATCATATCAGTATTAAGGTCAAACGGACTGATTGAGCACACATTGAATTTTTCTGGTCTGATCTGGATCGACCAGGATTGGTTTGAGTTAACTAGAAATTGTTCCTGGTAGACCAGGACTGAACCAAGTTTTATTACTCATTGGGTTTAGTCGGATCGGGTTTTATTAAACCAATTTTTGAAATTGGTGAACCAAGTTTTGGTTTTAAATAAATCGAATTTTATTTGGTTTGTTGAACCGGGTTTATTTGGATGAACCGGTTTAAAAGCAAGTTCTCACGGTATTTGTTTTTATCTCAAATGCCCTGTTTCACCGATTGAATGGTTTAAGACTAGCTTGGACTCTTTGCTCACGGAATTGCCGCCCCAATCCAAGACTTCTCATGGTGTTTCTCTCCCCCTCAAACTCGCTGTCCTAATCGCCTTGTTGCACCGGTTTGAATGGGATGTAATTTCGCTTGGGAAATCAATTTGATCTGGATTCATCCCTCGCGTATACTTCCCTTGCCTTCACAGATTAAATTCTCTGCCTATATAAATTGCATGATGGTTGATCGCCAGAAAAAAAAAGAGAGAAACAATAAAGAAGCAAAAAGGGGAAGTAGTTTGACGGTGATTCCCACAAGGAGGCGTCGACGGCGGTGCACGCTCAGAAACTGGATGAGTCGACGGAGCCGGTGGGCTTCAATGCATCTTCATCCTCTTGGTCCTGTGATTGGTTCTTCCCGTATGCCTTGGATTCTCACGGTGGTGTGCCTTCTTGGATGTTCTCTATTGTGTGGAGGCAGCAGCAGGGTGTGAGGAAAAGTTTGGCCGTGAGGTGCAACTTGAGAGGAGCAGCGTGCGATTGGAGCAGCAAGCCTTCGGTTCCTTGCTCCACTTCCGTTCGATGCTCTCGGTTTTCACAGCCTGTGGGTTTTTGTTATGAGAAACAGGGGATGCCATATGAAGAGGAAAAGAAATAGTGCACCGGTTTCATTCATGTCTTTGTTTGGGATGTGAGATGTAAAGGAAGAGGGGAGTACAGGGTGCGCAAAAGTGGAGGCCGCGAGTTGGCAGTCGTGGGTTGCAGGCCATGATTTTTTAGAAAAATTTGAGTGTAGAATTTCTTTGGAAGTTCTGGGTTTATTCCTTCCCTGGTATCATTATTTCCAGTGTGTGCTCTTCGTGGAGTTTAGGTGGTCTTGGAGAAGACCGTCCATGGGGATTATTTGATTTTCCCTACTCTACCTGTTCGTGACCAATTTATGGATTCCTGGTGGACTAGCATCCATCTGAGAGTCGGATCAGCGAGAGCCCTGCACGTGGATACTCTAAAGAGTGGATGCTTGGACACCTCGAGAGTTTGGATCGATCGATTTCTTCTTGCTGTTATTGCAGATCTTATTCTTGTTGCAGATCTTATTTTGCGGTTAAACGAGTTCAACCGATCACTGCTGATCTATTCTGACGACTGAGGGAGCTTGCATCTTCCTGCTTCAGTCAGGTATGATTTTATTTTAGTTATCATGCATGCTTAGATCTAGGTTTTATCATACTGTTTATATTTATTGCAGTTGCCTATACATGCCTATGTAATTGTTACATGCTCCATGTTTATGTTAGATCTTGTGCATGAGTAGGTACTTTCCGCTGCATGCTTAAAATTTTTAAATATGCAATACCTACTCCCTAGTGTTGCATGCCTAGGGTAGGCTTCTGCTGCACCAGGTTTTCCTTCAGTGGTATCAGAGCCAGGTTCCTGTGTAGCATATCATGATTGCATGTATTAGGGATTACTTTTAGGAACCTAGTTGAGACCTTCACCATGGCCGTGTGTCCAGATTAATCGGGGTTTAAAACCCCTAATTTTTATGGCACGAGGCAGTTCATCTGTGTTGGCCTTTTCAAAAGGATCCTTAAAGGAAACCTATGGTATTAAAAGTGTTTTAATCCTGATTCATGTACATTGGCATGTCTAAAATGTTTAGGGCTTGCAATATTATAATTGATATGATGAAACTAGATATGATACATGAAACATGTAAAAGGAGTTTTACATGAATTTAATTAAAAATGTTTTAATTAAAAGATGGCTTATAATCTAACAATTATGAATTGAAAGATTAATCAAAATGACAAGATTAATTAGGGTTTATGAAACCTAATATCATTTGAATAAGCCATCCGGGTTAATTGGGTTAGCTGTCTGATTGGGTCCATTAATTGGGTTAGACCTAAGGTTAGTTGAATTGGACTTAAGAGAACTAATCAAATGTTGATTAAGAACTTTCTCTTTAATATCTATCTAATAGTTAGATGGGTTAGTCCATTCTTCTAAATGGATCTAATTAGTGGCTCTGTGGAAAACCCGAGTTCTTAGGCTAGTCTAATCGAGTCTGGTAAATCGATTGGTGTCTAGGCAGGTTTGGCATTTTTGATCATGGTTGCATGAGGTTACCTCTTTCCTGACTAACTTGGTTGGTGTCTAGGAAAGACGGTTAATGGCGGTTACTCACCCATGATCTCACCTACCTGGCCAATCTGATCAACTAGAATTGATTAGAAAAGCTTATTGATTCGAGTTAACCCATGTCGCCCAGGTTGATCAGCTTGACTGATCTTAAGGTGCCCATGGACCAATTTGTTGAATTGAATTCAACCCTCCTGAAAATTGATTTGATCAGTGGGAGGTTGATCCATTTTTTCTCTCTATTATTTAGTCACAATTTAATTAAAATCCTCTAAAATTATTAGGTCCTGAAAAAGACTAAGTCAATGAGTTGATGGTGTCTTAGCCTTCCATTGAGTGGGTTAGTAATGAGCCCTTTAGCTTGGTGTACATCGGCAGTTCCATAGAACGGGTGTGCATCCGGTTACTAGGATTACTCTCCCACAGATGATGGTTCAGTGTAACCTTCTTAACGGTGATCAGGTGGGCCGGCCATAGTCGTGCTTGATCATTCGTTAGCTGGAAGTATCGGATTCGTCATATTGATGGTTGACCTAACCAGAGACCCGCAATAGGAGGCCCCTAGGCCGATTGGGGGTTCTGTGGGGCAAAATTTATTACTGGAAGTTGCTTAGGGAAGCAATTGGTTAGAGAACCTACCTTTAGGCGTGTATGGATGAGCTGGCCATAGTCGGGCTCATACGTGGTCTATTGGATTTCAATACCCACTATGAAATGATAATTTCACGGATTGGAGTTAGAGGCTCCCAATCCGATAAATTAGTGGGAGGGACCTTTAGACTAAAGTCTAAGTCTTTTGGTTTAATTGATTAATTCATATACTGATATGGTCTTAGATTTTCCTTCAGAAGTCTTCAAACCTATCGCTCCAGTTACTTCTCGATAGCGAGAAAGGGTCCCAATTTCGATAGCTGGTATCGAAGATTGAGGATTATCCTTGAGAATGAGTAGATCCTTTATGTGATAACGAATCCAGCACCCGAAATCCCTCTTGGCAATGCTCGGAGTTTGGTGAGGGACACTTATTTGAATTGGGTTTCTGATCGGACTACTGTCCAATGCATAATGTTGGCGGCGATGGATGACAAGTTCAGTCGCAAATTCGAGAAGGCCTAGCCAGACAAGATTCTTCAAAAGTTGAAGGAATCTTTCGACACGCCAGATGATGTAGAGTGATACAAAGTGTCTTGTGCCATCTACAATGTCAAAATGCAAAATGGCAGTTCGGTTACTGATCATGTATTGTACATGATCAAGATGATCAAACGATTGGGCAAGCTCGAATGTCCTTTGCACGAGCAACTCGGCAAGGATGCGATTCTAAATTCTCTACCCTCCTCCTATCTTGACCCTCTCGATCATTATCAGAATGAGTAACCTGCAGTCAATTACCATGGTTTGATGGGGTTGTTGCAGACTTACGAGAAGGATCACCAATTGATGGTGAATTTAGTGGGAGGTCATAGAGGTCGTCGTCCCTTTAAGTAAGGTAAGGGAAACTAGGTGCAAAGTGCTCCTAGCCCAAGTCAAACCAAGAAAGTGAAAGCTGATCTAGCTAGTGCAGAGTTCTTCTATTATAAGAAGCATGGACACTGAAAGAGGAACTGTCCTCTTTATCAGGTGTCCAAAGAATAGCCCAAGGATGGAAAATGTTAGTAACCTGTATCTATGGCACTGTAGGCTAGGTCATGTTAACCAGAATAGAATAAACAAGTTGCGAGGAGATGGCCTCCTCGAGATCAGTGATTCTGACTCACTGCCCCTTGTGAATCCTGTTTACTTGGTAAAATGACCAAGTCACCTTTTACTGGAAAAGGTGAACGAGCTATAGAACTTCTGAGACTCATACATACTGATGTATGTGGACCCATGAAAGTTAGTGCCAGAGGTGGATACAGATATTTCATTACGTTTATAGATGACCTGTTCAGGTATGGTTATGTCTTCTTAATGAGACATAAATCTGAGTCGTTTGAAATGTTCAAACGATATCGTAATGAAGTAGAGAAACAAACTGGAAAGAATATTAAAACCCTTCGATCTGATCGAGGCGGTGAATACCTATTCAGTGAGTTCATGACATATCTTGAGGAGAATGAGATTCTCTCTCAGTGGACTCCTCCAGGAACACCTCAGTTGAATGGTGTGTCTGAAAGGAGGAATCGAACCTTATTGGACATGATTCGATCCATGATGGGCTTTGCAACTCTGCCGCTATCCTTCTGGGGATATGCACTTGAGATAGCTTGTTACTTGTTAAATAAAGTTCGAGTAAGTCTGTTGTCTCCACTCCATATGAGTTATGGAATGGACGTAAGCCCTCAATCTCACACCTTCGGGTCTGGGGTTGTCTGGCTTATGTAAAGCATTTAGACTCAGATAAACTTGGTCTTATGTATGATCGGTGCCTGTTTATTGGGTACCCTAAGAAAATAAAAGGGTATTTCTTCTACTTGGAAGACAAACAGAAAGTGTTCGTTGCTCTTAGAGCTATCTTTTAAGAAAAAGGAGTTCATTGGAGAAGGAACTGTAGCCTCTAAGATTGAACTTGGTGAAGTTCAACCAGTGGAAGAACCTACACACTCTAAGGACATCATAGAACCGGCTGTGATTGGATCACACCCGGAACCCATTATTAGGAGATCCAGTAGAGTACCATATCAGCCAGATAGATACTATGGTTTCTTGGTCCAGGACGGTGATCCCATTGAGCTTGACGAGAATAATGAAGATCCGATCACCTATATGGATACACTTCAGAGATCTAACTCTAAGGCATGGCTTGGAGCCATGCGATCCGAAATGGAGTCCATGGAGATCAACAATGTATGGACATTGGTTGATCCACCTGAAGGGATAAAATCCATCGGGTACAAATGAATTTTCAAGAAAAGTGGATTCGCAGATGGGAATGTGGAGACCTATAAAGCCTGTCTGGTTGCCAAGGGGTATCGTCAGTAATATGATATCGATTATGACGAGACGTTCTTTACTGTGGCAATGCTCAAGTCCATTCGGATCATGCTTGCTTTGGCAGCACATTTTGACCATGAGGTCTGGCTGATGGATGTCCGAACAGCTTTCCTAAAAAGGGAGCTGGATGAGGAGGTGTATATGATACAGCCTGAAGGGTTCACATCCACAGACAAGTCAAAAGTGTGCAAATTGCAGAGGTCCGTTTATGGACTCAAGCAAGCATCTCGAAGTTAGAACATATGATTTGATAGGTGTATCAAATCGTATGGCTTCGTTAGGAACGTAGAGGAACCCTGCATCTATACGTGGGTTAATGGTTCTGTGATTGTATTCCTCGTACGTATGTTAATGACATTCTCTTAATCGGGAATGACATCGCAGCATTGCAAGGAATAAAGGTCTGGTTGTCTCTCAGTTCTCCATGAAGGACTTGGGTGAAACTTCTTACATACTGGGTATGAAGATCTATAGAGATAGATCTAAGAGGCTTCTGGGATTATCCCAGTCTATGTACATTGATACCGTGCTGAAACAGTTCAGCATGGAAAATTCCAAGAAATACTATCTCCCGATAGGTTCTGGAATTACTCTTTCCAAGAAGGATTGTGTGACAACTCCTAAGGAAAGAGAGCACATGAGTAGAGTTCCTTATGCTTCGGTAATGGGCTCTATCATGTATGCTATGACATGTACTAGACAAGGCATGGCATACTCACTAGGATTAGTAAGCAGATACCGGTCTGACCCAGGTGAGGAGCATTGGAAGGTGGTTAAAACCATCCAGAAGTACTTGAGAAATACTAAGGACCAATGGCTGATTTATGGAGACCTGACTTGAAACTTGTGGGGTATATTGACTCCAGTTTCCAGTTAGACAGAGATGATAGCAAGAGTGTGTCGGGGTTTGTATTTACCCTGAATGGAGGAGCGATCTGCTAGAAAAGTTCCAAGCAGGCAACTGTTGCAGACTCGATATGCGAAGCAGAGTACCTTGCAGCATCAGATGCGGCAAAGAAAGTCGTGTGGTTGCAAAAATTCCTTGGAGAGCTAGGGGTGGCACCTTCCCTAGATGGTCCTATTCCTATGTATTGTGATAGCACGGGGGCCATTGATCAAGCTAAGGAGCCAAAGTCATATCACCGCACTAAGCATGTTCTGCGGTGCTATCACCTCGTGCGAGAGATCATGGAACAAAGTGACATCAATCTTATGAAGATCGATGGAAAGGAAAGTCTGACCGACCTGTTCACTAAAGCCCTCAAAATCAAAGAGTTTGACAAAGGGAAATGGATATTGGATACTATTCTGATTGGCTTTAGTACAAGTGGGAGTTGTTGGGAATTGTGTCCCAAAGCCAATCGCCTAGGTTGTAGGCGGTTGTATTCGGTATTATAATCTGTATATGAATTAATAAAATATTGCTTTGGTAGCTCATCACATCATTCATTTCCCTGTAATGAACTCAATTCATGTGATGAAGTCCTTAGGACTGCACTGATTTCGATATAGAGAGGATATATCGAGTGGTCATTTAAAAGTTTCACAACTAAAGGATACATTGTACAGGACAGCAATGTATCGTGTAGGTTGTTGTGGTTCACATCATTTGGTTGTCCTCTTGACCAAAGGAGTGTGGTGACACTGATGTGATCTGCAAGTGGGATGCGTGACATCTCATTGAACGTTGCTCACGATTGGATATGGATATATGTGTCCCTCCGACCTGAGATCACCATGGTAGCTTGCAAGCAACTCCCTGTGTGCTTTAGTGTCGGACTACCCGGATTTCTAATCCGGTAATGGAAGGTTTCTGGGTATAGGCAAGTACTTATGGAGCAGTGGTGGACCAAGATGAAATTGACCTGTCCAAATTGTTTGGATTTAATGTCTCGTAGTGTCTCAATTTAGCAAATCCTTGGCCAAGATAATCCCAGCGAGGAGTCACTGGACTTGCGAGGTTGAGACATGTTGTGGATTGACTCAGTCAGGGTTGGCAGTCTAACCTTAGGTCATCTTGAGCATTGGAGGTCAAAGGGATGAATTATACGGTAACCATATGCCAGAGGTTCGATAGATTGCTCTCGCATCTTCGGCCTATCCGGACGGCGGGACCCATTGCTAGATGGTATCTTGTGTTGGTACTGGAAATGTTCCAGTGCTACCATTTAGGTTCGAGCCTATGAGATCACACGCCATCGAGGATTTCTTTCTGATCTAGGAACCGATCAATGATTGAGAATCATATCAGTATTAAGGTCAAACGGACTGATTGAGCACACATTAGATTTTTCTGGTCTGATTTGGATCGACCAGGATTGGTTTAGGTCAACCAGGAATTATTCCTGGTAGACCAGGACTAAATCGAGTTTTATTATTCATTGGGTTTAGTCGGACCGGGTTTTATTAAACCAATTTTTGAAATTGGTGAACCAAGTTTTGGTTTTAAATAAACCAGATTTTATTTGGTTTTTTGAACCAGGTTTATTTGGATGAACCGGTTTAAAAGTAAGTTCTCACGGTATTTGTTTTGATCCCAAATGCCGTTTCACCGATTGAATGGTTTAAGACTTGCTTGGACTCTTTGCTCACGGAATTGCCACCCCAATCCAAGACTTCTCATGGTGTTTCTCTCCCACTCAAACTCCCAATCTTAATCGCCCTGTTGCACCGGTTTGAATGGGATGTAATTTCGCTTGGGAGATCAGTTTGATCTGGACTCATCCCTCGCGTATACTTCCCATGCCTTCGCGAATTAAATTCACTGCCTATATAGTTGATCGCCAGAAAAAAAAAAAAAAAAAAAAAAAAAGAAACAATAAAAAAGCAAAAAGGGGAAGTAGTTTGACGGTGATTCCTACAAGGAGGCGTCGACGGCGTGCACGCTCGGAAACTGGACGAGTCGACAGAGCCGGCGGGCTTCAATGCATCTTCATCCTCTTGGTCCTGTGATTGGTTCTTCCCGTATGCCTTGGATTCTCACGGTGGTGTGCCTTCTTGGATGTTCTCTATTATGTGGAGGCAGCAGCAGGGTGTGAGGAAAAGTTTGGCCGTGAGGTGCAACTTGAGAGGAGCAGCGTGCGATTGGAGTAGCAAGCCTTTGGTTCCTTGCTCCACCTCCATTCGATGCTCTCGGTTTTCAAAGCCTGTGGGTTTTTGTTATAAGAAACAGGGGATGCCATATGAAGAGGAAAAGAAACAGTGCACTGGTTTTATTCATGTCTTTGTTTGGGACGTGAGATGTAAAGGAAGAGGGGAAAACAGGGCGTGCAAAAGTGGAGGCCGCGAATTGGCGGCCGTGGGTTGCAGGCCATGATTTTTTAGAAAAATTTGAGTGCATAATTTCTTCGGAAGTTCTGGGTTTATTCCTTCCCTGGTATCATTATTTCCGGTGTGTGCTCTTCATGGAGTTTAGGTGGCCTTGGAGAAGACCGTCCATGAAGATCATTTGATTTTCCTTACTTTACCTGTTCATGACCAGTTTATGGATTCCTGGTGGACTAGCATCCATCTAGGAGTCGGATCAGTGAGAGCCCTGCGCGTGGATACTCTAGAGGATGGACGCTTGGACACCTCGAGAGTTTAGATCGATCAATTTCTTCTTGCTATTGTTGTAGATCTTATTTTTGCTGCAGATCTTATTTTGCGATTGAAAGAGTTCAACCGGTCGCTGCTAATCTATTCTGATGACTGAGGGAGCTTGCATCTTCCTGCTTCGGTCAGGTATGATTTTATTTTGGTTATCATGCATGCTTAAATTTAGGTTTTATCATACTATTTATATTTATTGCAGTTGCCTATACATGCCTCTGTAATTGTTACATGCTCCATGTTTATGTTAGATCATGTGCATGAGTAGGTACTTTCCGTTGCATGCTTAAGATTTTTAAATATGCAATACCTACTTCCTAGTGTTGCATACCTAGGGTAGGCTTCTGCTGCACCAGGTTTTCCTTCAGGTTCCTCTTCTATTTCTAGTCATTCTTTCAACCTTATCCCAATAGATTCTAGCATGGAGAACTAACTTGAGTTTGGCAACTTATACTTCCTTTCTTCATACATTAGATCCCTTTCAAAATATTGATCCATATCTACTTCCCAATCAAGATAATCCTCAAGAAGAAGGTCACCACTAAATGTAGGTGCTTCTCGCCTAATGTACCGAGTGGCTCTTTCCTCTTGGTCTATGAAATCATAATTGGGTTTCCTTGCACTACGATCCCATATTGGGTCAGGGTGTTGGGCTCTCCTAAGGTTGGGAGGTGGGGGACATGGGGTCTTAAGGTCGGGCTCAGGTTTAGGTTTGGTATGGGACTTAGGGGTTTTCCCTAGATTTCATAATCGGTCATCTATCTGGTCATCTACTCGGTCCAACCTATGGGTTAGTTGATCATCCATCTGGTTCATCTGGGTGGCCATCTGGCTCATCTGGATGGTCAATTAGGCAAATTGGTCATTCTTGGTTTTCATGAAAGACTTAAGGGTGGATTTCATGGCTGAGCTAGGTTGAGGTTGGGAATGATGGTAATGGGTTCCTGATCTGGTTGTCATGCACTTAATCAAACATGGGATTATGATGCAGTTAAGCACACAAAGGTTGATACATTCTAGAGTTTGCTAGATCTAAAGTCAAAGTTGAATGGGTCAACTCAACTTACACCCAACTCAACAACTAATTCTTCCACTGGCTAGGTAAGAGGTGGGGTGGTGGGAGGCTCCCCTTGCAAATCACAGGATCCTAATTAGAAACCACCAGTCCACTTAGAGTGTTTGCCTCTGGACCTCTAGCCTTAGACACCAGTTTCCAGTAATAGTTGGAGGATTGAGTGTACTAGTATGCCCACAAAACTTGGACTCGACCTGTTAGTATCCCTAAATCAATTAAGTTGCAAGTTGATTTTATTAGGCTTGGGCACAAATGCAGGTTGGTTGTTTTGGGCCTAGGACAGGTGGTGAAATCTTGCCCTGATCTGATAGAGGAAATTGCCCTTAAGATCAAATTAAGTGCAAATGATGCTCACTCAATGAAACCTGATGCAATTTAAAAATTAGAAAACAGAGAATAAAATTATTTTTTTTTTGTCTTTTATGATGTGGCTGACTTAAATTTAAGTTGGTTAAGTGATCAATCAAAGTTGGCTTGGGTTGGGTGGGGTTTGGTAGTTGATTAGGTTTAGTCAAGTCAAGTATGCAGAATTAGCAGAAATTGAAATTTTTTTATTCTATTTTGATATAGAGATAAGCATGGATTTTAGAGCAGAAAAAATCTAAAAAAATTGAAGACGGAAGGGTTATGTATGAAGATGATTCCTACCAAGTTTCATGCAAAGAAAACATAGTATGATGATGCAAATCCTAGGATTTCTAACTGGATGCAGGGAACTCAAAAAGACAGAATTTATGGTTAGGGTTTTTGTTTTGCTAATTCTTTTATTTGTTTATAATCTATAAAAATTAGATAAAATACTAGAAAAATAGAGGACTCGACAGAGATGACATGATGCAAGTTTCAGAGAACAATATTAAATTGATGGAAAACCAGACCTAAATTCAGATAACTAGTGTAGGTTCAGCATGCAAAAATTTTTGTTAGGGCTATTTTCTCATGCAAGTTTCACCCTATTTTTAGATCAGAAAAATTCCATGAAAATTACATAAAATATAGAATTAAACAGAGATTAATTATCATGAAAATCAGAAAAAAATAGGAACCTTTGATGAGGGAAATAGTCCTATGTTTTGACTAGGTATGCAAGTTTCAGGATACAGAAATTCTACCTATGATGCAAGAACATGCCCTAATCCTGCTCCGATACCAAAATTAATGAGGGACGAGATTTTAACATGATGCATGCAGATGAATGACATAAGAAAGATAAAATTTTAGATTAAAATAAACAATGATTTTTTAGATTTTTATTTGATTTATTCTCAAAAAGAAACTAGACTAGGTTAGGGTTTCGTGAGATGGTTAGAATCCTACCAACATGCTAGAAACTATCAAAGAGATTAAAAAAACTAAGGATCCTAGAGTTAAGAAACACATATAGGATATGCTCTAAACTTCAATGAAATAGAAAAAGTGAGATGAGATGGGGTCAACATACCTAGCAATGACTTTCTTGATGCCGGGAAAGAGACCGCTCTGCTCAGATTGGCTCCTAGGGCATCCTACCCATCTCACTACATGCGGAGCCAGGGCATCCTACCCAAATCACTACTTGGGACCGTAAAGAAAAATCTCTAAGACCATAGAGGGGACTCGATGAAAAAAGAGGATAACTAGGGTCTCACACCCCTCGATGCCCGAAGGCGAAGAAAAGATGGGCCTCTCACCCCCATGCGAGGCAAACAAAAAGAAACACTCTTTTCTAAAAACTCTTTTTTATTGACCAAACTATTTTTTTACAAAGGACTGAGGATGGTATTTATAGACCTTTCCAACCCTCATTTGAATTTGAATACAAGATAAAAAGATAGGGATGACTCAAATTTAAATACAAGATAGGATAAGATAAGCCTATCCAAATCCTAATCGACCAAATCCTAATTCAAATTTCAAACAAAAGATAAATCCTAAACTAATTTATTTTGGATATGCTCCAAGATTCGTGCTTACTCTGAGATCGTGCTTACTCCGGGATCGATGCTGACGATATCCCCATCAATTACAACACTCAAGTGATACATTATTAAAAACTACAGGACTCAGAAATTCTAATCAGTAAACTAGATTGGGCCTAGCAATCGTTGTCTGATCCTAGTGCCTGCACCACCCTGGCCAATGTTTTACTCAATTAAGATATAATGAGTCATTTACTCTAAACTCTTTTGGAGGGATTAATCCTATCTTGATCTAACCACTGCTACACAAGTACTTAACTGTATCCAGTAACCTTTCATCACTAGATTAGAAATCCGGGTAGTCCAGCACCTAAGCATAGTGAATTGCTTGCAAACTACCATGGTGATCTTAAGTCAGAGGAACACTTATATCCATATCTTAATGTGAACTACTCTTTGGCAGAAAGAGTGTTCTACAGATGGGTCACTTCCAATGAAGTGTCATACACAACACCTGTATGCCATACTAGTGGCTCCACACTCCTTGGTTAAGAGGACAACCAATGACTATGATATATAACGACCAACACTTGATACACTATCGTTCTGTAATAATGTATCATTTGGTCATGAATCAATTTAAGAACTAGATATATCCTCTCTAGATCACATCAAAGTAGTCCTAAGGACTTTATCATACAAGAGTTCATTATAGGAAGACGTAAAATGTGATGAATAGCCAAAATAAATATTTTATTCAATATAATTCATATATAATTACAACAATAGTTCAACCATCTACAAGCTAGAGATTGGCTTTGGAACATATTTTCCAACAAAAGCGCAGCACACATTTAGCCACCACTTTGTCTGAGTTGGTGAGGATGAGACCGGCCCTGCTCCCTCCTACATAGGATGCTCCGTCCACATGGAGAATCCATGTCTTCTCCTCCACAAGCGGGTTCCGTGCAGGTCCGAGGGAAGACTCTTCTGGTTCCTCATCCATCCATGCACACTCCACTAGGAAGTCAGCCATGACCTGGGCCTTCTGAGATGGCCTCGGCTGATAGGAGATGTCGAATTTAGTAAGCTTTACTGTCCACTTGGTCAGACATCCTGAAGTATCTGGATGACCCAGGATATCTCTTAGGGACTGGTCAGTGAGAACCGTGATAAGATGGGCTTGGAAGTAAGGCCTGAGGTACTGAGCAGACACTATAAGTATGAAAATAATTTTTTTGGAGTGGGTGTACTTAGTTTCTACATTGCGAAGTAACTTGCTAGTATAATACACCAACCTCTGGACACCATCTCCATCAATTCGGACGAGCACTGAGCTCATCGCCCCAGGGGGGACTACCAAGTAGAGGAGGAGCTCCTCTCCACTCTCCGGCTTGGACAGTAGCAAGGGAAGGCGAGGAACTTCTTCAGCTCCTTGAATGCTTCCTGACACTCCTCTGTCCATGCAAAACTATGCATCTTATGAAGTATCTTGAAGAATGGCAGGCAATGCTCAGCAGAGTGCAAGATGAAATGGCTTAAGGCGGTAATGCGATCGGTCAGGCATTGAACCTCCTTCTTTAAAGTGGGATGCTTCATATTTGTGATCGCTTGGATCTTCTCAGGGTTGGCTTTGATCGCATGCTGGGTGACCATGAAGCCTAAGAACTTTCCTTTCGTAATATCGAGCGCATGCTTCGTTGGGCTCAGTCTCATCTGGTGGAGGTGAAGGTTATTGAAAGCCTCCACCAAGTCAGTGTGTGGTCTGAATCTTGGGTACTCATTTCGAGCATGTCATCCACATAGACCTGCATGTTTCGGCCTATCTGGTTCTTGAAGACTTTGCTGACCAGGCATTGGTATGCCATCCCGGTGTTCTTCAAGCCGAATGGCATCACCTTATAGCAAATGTCCCTCGGTTCGTCATGATGGCCATATGCTCGTTGTCCTCTGGATGCATGCAGATTTGGTTGTACCCAGAGAACTCATGCATGAAGCTAAGCAGGTGGTGCCCCGTGATGGCATCCACTAACTAATCGATCTTGGATAGCAGGAAGATATCCTTTAGGCATGCCCAATTAAGGTCGATATAGTCCACATAGATCCTCCACTTTTTGCTGGCCTTTTTGACCATAACCATGTTGGCCAGCTAGCTGGGATATTGTACTTCTCGAATGAAACCTGCTGTGACAAGCTTTCTAACTTCATCTATCACCTTCAACCTTTTCGGGGTGAAGCTTTTCTTCTACCGGATCGAATGGTACTTGGGGTCGATGTTTAGCCTATGTGTGAAGACATTAGGGGGAATCCCAGGCATGTCCATCACCATCCAGGTGAAAACATCATCATTCATCTATAAGAAACTTAAGAGGTGGTCCCTCTCTTCCTCTAGCAAGAGGTCTCCTACTTGCACTATCTTCAAGGGATCATCCCTGACGGGGAATGATAGTAGGTACTCCACTGGCCTGCCTTTAGCCTCCTGCTTCTTTTGGTTCAGCTGGTCGATTGCGGTGCCCCCCAGTGCCCCTGGCCCCAGGGACAATCTGCAAGCAATGCTGGATCGGCTAGCGGGTTCCCCTCATTTCCCTGACTCTGTATGGAATCGTGAATTGGACAAGGAGCCATCTAGTAAAGATGATTGCATCGAGCTGGTTGAGCCTTGGATAGTCTTGAATCATGTTGTAGGTTGAGGGAAGCTTAACAACTATAAAGGTCATCATGATGGTGCTTTATCGGGGTGGTGTCCCGGTAGTGACAGGGAGGGTAAGTTCCCCTTTGACCCGCATCGAGTCCCCAGTAAATCCCACCAGGGGGTAAATATCAGCTTCAACAGATTTAGGGAAAGGTTCATTCTGTCAAAAGCATCATAAAAAAGGATATCTACCGAGCTTCCACTATCAACGATAATTATCTTTATAAGATGCTTTGCTATCATCATTTCTACAACAATAGCATCATTATTTGGATTTTCTATCCTAGCTCCCCCTTCCCATAAAGGGAAGTACAACATCAGCTCCCTCCCTTGCCCTAGCTTGCTTCAGCTCTCGCCTTGCCTCCCATGAGATCATTCCCACCGGCTTCTCTATGGGCTAATTATCGATAAGAGGAGGAAGAGCCTCGATGCCTTGGGGCCCGAACAGAGCTCTTCCCCCCCCCCCCCCCCCAAACTTTTGAGGTAGCCTCTCCTAATTAGATCTTCAATCTTCCTATTCAAATGGCGGCACTCCTTAGTATCGTGGCCATGGTCCCGATAAAACTGGCAGTATCGAGACTTGTCACGACCACCATATGGCTTCAGTGGAGGAGGGTGATGCAAATAACGTTTGCCTTCAATCTCCATTAGGATTTTGGATCTAGGACGAGGAGAGGGGTATACTTTTCATCCTTAGCAGGGGCGTCCCCTGGCTTGGGACCCGAATAGGAATTTGGAATGGCCTTGGGTCTGTTGGTTCCGCTTGGCTCCCCCTGGGCTTGCTTCTTCAGGGACCTCCCGTCAAACTCCTGCCTGGTGCGATTGGCCTCCTCCATGCAAATATACTTATGGGCATGAAGAAGGAGCTCAGAGTAGGTCTTCAAGGACTTCTTGTCAAGGAAATAGGTGAAGCGGGAGCTCCTGAGCCCTCTCTTTAGTGCCAACTTAGCAATAGGCTCATCTAGATTATAGATTTCCATGGTGGCAACTTTAAAGCAAGACATGTAGTCCGAGAGGTAGCCTGGATCGCCATGGCCTGAATCTCGAGTGGGGTTTGGTCGAAGTTGAGCTCTCGTAAGGGGGGATAGGCTTTTCGTTGTGTAGTTCTTGCACCCGATCGGTCAGTCCTACAAAAACGAGAAGACCTGGATTGGGGATCTCGACGGGGATACTCCGATGGTCAAGTTAGTAGAGCGATCAAGAAAAATAAATCCTCTTTAGCAGGGCTTAGAGAAGCCTCCACGTCTAGAGGTTTTGAAAGGTAGAAGGGTTAGAAATGCGGCTGACTTTGGGAGTCCTCTGGCGCTCATCCAACCCTCACCTTAGCTTACTCTTTTTTCTCTTACCTTTGTCGGAGGTCCCTCCTCTTTTTTATAGCAGTTGATTTTGTCTTGCGGGGTTTAGAGCCCCCCTCTCTCTTTTGTACCCCCTGGGGGGTGTCTCATCTCGAAGGATGGCCTTATTCCCAGAGCCATGTGGGACAAGGTCCGTAGTTCTCAGATGGAGGCTCTGCAACGGGTGTAGGCAGCGTACTACAGGTCTACACCCTTAGTGGGGTGACCCACTATGACAAATGTGAGTGGCTTGCCATGGGGTCTAGCACCCAGATAGAGCACTCCTTTGGTGGTTTCGGCAACGTGCTGGCGTGCCTAGAGGGTTGAAAGAAACCATTGTAGAAGGCTCGACTCCCTAAGAGCCACGTCGGGTTTGATAAAGATGGCAACATCGCTGGGGTCGCCATCCAAGCTGCCCCGATAGCTGCTCCTTGAGGGGACACACCCTTCTTTTTCTCTACCAGTCATGCCATCATGGTGGGGGCATCAGGATCCGACATAGATTACTGGGCCCTATTTGGTTTACTGATTAGGTTTTTTTAAGCCCTTAATAATGTGTCAAGTTTTGTAATGAAGTTAGTCTAGTTGAGTTGAGTTAAGTCCTGTAATAAGATTCTGAGTCCTGTAGTTCATCATTACTGTGTCACTTGTATCAAAGTGAGCTAAGTTTTGTAATACTCATAAGTATTATATTGAGCCATGCAATAAGTTAAGGCAAGAAGTCTAATTGAGTCCAGTGAGTCCCTTGTCTCAACCTCATGAGTGTATGAGTGTTTGAGTCTTGTAAGTATGTTACAAGTCATTGTAAGTGTGTTTCTTTTCAAATTTTTGTACAAAAGAGGAGGATACCCAATTCAGGAGTTTATCAGGCCTCACCCAGGAGCTAGAGATCACACTACACCAGCCACCCTGGGCCTTGTATGCCGCCCAAACCCAAGATGCCTCCAAGATACCCAGGGAATATACTTCCTTCCAAGCCCATGGTGCCACCAAGATACCCAGGGAATATACTGCCCTCCAAGCGCCCCAACCCATAAGTAGTTGGCACCCCAGGCCCATTCATGACAAGCCCAGGCGACCAAGAGGAAGACCAGGTCAAAGGAAAGAATATTCCTTCCCAACCCAACAAGGAAGTCCTTTCCCAAGTTAACAAGGAAGTGTAGTTTGTTTCAAATTTTGTAATACTTTTCCCAAGCAAATTTTGTACTCCTTCTCCCTATCAACTTTGTAATCCAATTCTCATAAGGAGAGGACCTAGGTGAGCCTATAAATACCCACCCCCTCCCCCTCTTGTAATAAACTCTTTTCATGAATTAAAACTCTGGTGAAATTTTGTTAGATTGTGTTCTTCCTTGAAGTGAGTGTGTGTTACTTGTGAGCCCTAATCCATCCAAGCCCTAGCCGACCAAAGACTCCACTACTCAAATCCTAAGATGCCGAAGGAGAAGAAGCCCTAGTTGCCCACAAACAAGGAGCCTTCTGTTGGGAATTATCCCAAAGCCAATCACCTGGGTTGTAGGCGGTTGTGCTAAGTATTGTATTCTTTTTGTGAATTAATAAAATATTATTTTTTGGAAGCTCATCACATATTGCATTTCCTTGAAATGAACTCTTTCCATGTGATGAAGTCCTTAGGACTACACTGACTCCGATACAGAGAGGATGTATCGACTGGTCCTTAAACCCAGTTTATAACCAAAGGATATATTATACTGGACGGCAATATATCAAGTATAGGTTGTTACAGTTCACGTCGTTTGGTTATCCTCTTGACCAAATGAGTGTGGTGACACTGATGTGATCTACAAGTGGGATATGTGGTATCTCATTGAATGTGACTCCGTGCACCCCTTTCTGCCAAAGGGAAACTCACGATTGGATATGGTTATATGTGTCCCTCCGACCTGAGGTCATCACGGTAGCTTGCAAGTAACACCCTATGCTTTGGTGCCAGACTACCCGAATTTTTAATCCGGTGATGGAAGGTTTCTGGGTACAGGCAAGTACTTGTGGAGCAGTGATGGACCAAGATGGAATTGACCTGTCCAAACAGTTTGGATTGAATGTCTCGCAGTATCTCAATTTAGCAAATCCTCGGCCGAGGTAGTCCTAGTAAAAAGTCACTGGGCTTGCAAGGTTGAGACACGTTGTCGACTGACTCAGTCTGGGTTGGCAGCCCAATCTCAATCATCCTGAGCATTAGAAATCAAAGGGATGAACTATACGGTAACCATATGCCTGAGGTTTGACAGTTTGCTCCCGCATCTTTGACCTATCCGGACGCCGGGACCCATTGCTAGATGGTATCTTGTGCTGGTACTGGAATTGTTCCAGTGCTACCGCCTAGGTTCGAACCTATGAGGTCACACGCCATAGAGGATTACTCCCTGATCCAGGTACCAGTATTTTGATTAGGAATCTTATCGGTGACGGTTTGATTGAGCACATTGGGTTGACCTGGGTTTGGGTCTATCTGATTTTGTTCTGATTTATCAGATTTTTTTCTGGTTAACCAGGACTAGACCAAAGCCTTCTGATAATTAGATTTTGATCTAATTATTTGAATGAACCTATTTTGAACCATTGGGTTTTTTATTTAAACCGTTTTCATTGGTTTTTGACCCTTTGAACCGGTCTCCACGGTGATTTGCTATTTTGGGCGAACAGAGCTTTTGGGCGTCCCTTCTTCTCCCCTTTTATTTCGTTTTGGCTGTATTTTAAACTCTTTTGATTGCTTCATTGAAATGAATTGAATTCGTTTTTAATCGATGCTGCCTTTTGGTTTTCCTGCAAGACTTTTCACCTCCCAAAATCACCGGTTGGATTGGTTCATCGCTCCATATATTTTTTTCTGCTGGGCGCTGTTCTTTCAGCAGTGCAGAAAACCGTGAGGCTTACAATATCTCTCTGGATTCTTATTTTTTTGAGAGATTTAATCATCCTTTCACCACAGATTTTTGGGGTGGGTTTAGGAAATTGATTGGAAGGAAAAATCAATTCCATTTGTCCCTGTTTCTTGTGCTCATTGGAAGAAGAAGTTCGTGCTCTGTTTGGAGAAACATTGCAACAAAACAGCATAGCTTCTTCCCACCGTTTGAAGGTGTTTTCCAGCGACTAGCATCGCCTGAGAACCGGATCTGTGGAGTCCCACGCGTGTTCCCCCTCTGGAGAGTGCTCATTTGAGCACTTTAGAGCCGGATCAACGCTCTTTTTGCTGTTTAGGTGTCCTGTTTTTTTGAGTTGCAGGTTTTAACTTTTGTTGTTTTTGGAGAAGAACAAGTATGTTTCAACGTTGAAGATCCACCCCTATCCCTTCTCCATTTGAAGCAAGAGAAGTCCTTGCTGTTGGTGATAGAGAGGAGATCAAACATTGGTCATTCGGATTGGCCATCGTTGCTGTTGAAGCAAAAGAAAATAGGGCATTCTAACGTTTGAAGAGGAAGACAACAGGAATAAAATTATTCCTGTTATCCCAGTTATTCCAGAACTATACCAGATTTATTCTAGGCAGGAATAAGGTATGGGTTTTGATTTTAAAATTCATGCATGCATAGATCTAAGCTTTTAAAAATATTTATAAACATTACATGCCCATATTATAACATGTTTTAGTCTGCACATGCTTCCAGATCGTGTTAGATCCTGCATGGAGCAAGTTTTTCCGCTGTGCATTTTAAAATTATTTTAAAATACTTACCTGCTCCCTGCTGTTGCATGCTTAGAGTAGGCACCTGCAAATGAACCTTTTAACTTTCATTGGTATCAAAGCCAGGTTGACAGGTGTAACATAATCTTGATGCATGTTAGATTAAAAATAGTTTAATCTACTTTTTGTATCCTGATAATACTTTTAGGAACCTAGTTGAGACCTTCACCATGACCGTGTGTCTTTGATACGAAGCGGATCGTCTGTGTTGGCCTCTTCAGAAGGATCCTTTAAGGAAATCTTGGAATTAAAATTGTTCTAGTTCAGATACAGTTTTGACATGTCTGTTAATTATTGGGCCATGAAATGTTTATAAAATAAAATCTAGATATGATGCATGATTTTGTAATGTAAAAAATGTTTTACATTGACACTTAATTAAAAATGTTTTGATTAAATGTATGGCTTATTAAAATTAAATTATTAGGTTTATGAAATCTAATTTGACATGAATAAGCCATTTCTGGGTTAAATTGGGTTAATTTTCTAATTGGGTTTTTTTTTTATTTAACTGGGTTAGACATAGGTTTAGTTGAACCGGATTACAAGAAGATTAAACAAAAGTTGTTTAAGGCCCTTCTTTAGAACTATCTAATAGTTAGATTGGTTGATCCGTTCATCTAAAATGGATCCAATTAGTGGCTCAGTGGAAGCCGAGTCTTTAGGCTAGTCTGATCGAGTCTGGTAAACCGACTGGTGTCAAGGTAGGTTTGGCATGTTGATCATGGTTGCATGAGGCTACCTCTTTCCTGGCCAACTTGGTTGGTGTCTAGGAAAGATGGTTAATGACGGATACTCACCCATGATCTCACCTACCTAGCTAGTTGAGTTGACCAGAACTGATTGGAAAAGCTCAATGACTAGAGTTAACCCATGTCACCCAGGTTGATCGGTCTAACTGATCTATAGGTGCCCATGGATCAATTGTTGAATTGTTTCAACTCTCCTGAAAACTGATTGATTCAGTAGGAGGATGATCCATGTCCTTGTCTTTTCTTCTGTCACAACTAAAAATCCTCTAAAATTATTAGGTCCTTAAAAGACTAAGTCAAAGAGTTGACAGTGTCTTAGCCTCCCATTAAGTTGGATAGAAATGTGTCCAATAGCTTGGTGTGCATCGGCAGTTCCATAGAACGGGTGTACATCCGGCGACTAGAATTTCTATCTGATCGATGATGGTTCAGTGCAACCTCCTTAACGGGACCAGGTGGGCCGGCCTTAGTCTGGCTTGGTCTTAAGTTAGCTGGAAGCATTGGATTTGTCATTTTAATGGTTGGACCTAACCATAGACCCGCAATAGGAGGCCCCTAGGCTGATTGGGGTGTTCTCTGGGGCAAAATAAAATACTGAAAATTGTTTAGGGAAACAATTGGTTTACGAACCTACCTTTAGGCTCGTATGGGTGAGCTGGCCATAGTCGGGCTCATGCGAGGCCTATTGGATTTCATTACCCACTTGAAAAGATGTTGTTTTCACGGATTGGAGTTAGAGGCTACCAATCTAAAAAAAAAATTATTAGTGGGAGAAACCTTTAGACTAAAGTCCAAGTCTTTTGGTTAAGTTATTAATTCATAAACTAATTTGGTCTTGTTTTCTTTTTAGATGTCTTCAAACTTATCACTCCGGTCACTTCTCGATAATGAGAAGTTGAAGGGTCATAACTTCGATACTTGGTATCGAAGGTTAAGAATTGTTCTGGAGCATGAACGGATCCTTTATGTGATAACAGATCCGGCGCCTGAAATCCCTCCTGCAAATGCATGGAGTGCGGTCAGAGACGCTTACTTGAAGTGGGTTTCTGATCGGACTACTGTCCGTTGCATTATGCTTGCGGCAATGAACGATGAGTTCAGTCACAAATTCGAGGAGGCCCAACCTGATGAAATCCTTCAAAAATTGAAGGAATCCTTCGGCACCCCGGATGATGTAGAACGGTACAAAGTGTCTTGTGCCATCTACAACTCCAAGATGCCGAATGGTGGTTCAGTCACTGATCATGTATTGTACATGATCAAGCTGATTGAAAAACTGGGCAAACTCGGATGCCCCTTGCACGAGTAGCTCGGCAAGGATGCGATCCTGAATTCTCTTCCCTCCTCCTATCTTGACTTTCTTGATCATTTCAGAATGAACAAGCCTGCAGTAAACTACCATGGTCTTTTGGGGTTGCTGCAGACTTTCGAGAAAGACCACCAACTGAATAAGGGGGTGGTAAATTTAGTGGGAGGAAGTAGAGGTCGTCGTCCCTTTAAGAAAGGGAAGAAGAAAATGAATAAAAAGGGAAAGAAGGTGCAGAATGCTCCTGGCCCGAGTCAGACCAAGAAGTATAAGGCTGATCAGTCTTCTGCAGAGTGCTTCTACTACAAGAAGAAGGGACACTGGAAGAGGAACTGTCCTCTTTACATTGCGTCCCTTGATCCAAACAGGCCAAGAAAGCATAAGTCTGCTGAACAAGGTATTTATATGAAAAAACCTTGTAATTACTCAATTGTTGATACTGCTAACTGGGTATTGAATACTGGTAGTCCAATTCATGTTTGTAATTCGTTACAGGGACTTCAAGTTAGCAGAAGATTTGAAGATGGAGAATAGTTTCTGAGCGCCGAGAATGGAAATCGTGTTCCAGTACTGACGGTTGGAGTCCTGCATCTTGTCTTTGAGTCTTGTACTGTCGAACTAGTCGACTGTCACTATTGTCCTAGTTTCATTATGAGCATAATCTCTGTAGGCCTTTTGGCCAATTGTGGTTTTGAACTATCAATAAAAGAAGATTTTTGCAATGTTATTTTGAATAATGGTGTTATAATGAAAGCTATATTAAATAATGGCATATACGTACTATCAAGGCCTGTTAGTGTAATGTACACTTCTAGCAAACGCCCAAGATTAGATAATGTCAACGATTTGTATCTTTGGCACTGTAGACTAGGTCATATTAACCAAAATAGGATAAACAAGATGCGAGGAGATGGACTTCTCGAGGTCAGTGATTCTGAATCACTGCCCCCTTGTGAATCCTATTTACTTGGTAAAATGATCAACTCACCTTTTTCTGGAAAAGGTGAACAAGCTACAGAACTTCTAAGTCTAATACATACTGATGTATGTGGACCGATGACAATTAGTGCCAGAGGAGGATACAAATATTTCATTACATTTACAGACGACTTTTTGAGGTTCGGTTATGTCTTTCTAATGAGACATAAGTCTGAGTCGTTTGAAATGTTCAAACGATACCGTAATGAAGTAGAAAGGCAAATTGGAAAAAGGATTAAAACCCTTCGATCTGATCGAGGTGGTGAATACTTATCTGGTGCATTTTTGACATATCTTGAGGAGAATGGAATTCTCTTTTAGTGGACTCCTCCAGGAACACCAGTTGAATGATGTGTCCGAAAGGAGGAATCGAACCTTGTTGGACATGGTTCGATCAATGATGGGCTTTGCAACTCTGCCGCTATCCTTTTGGGGATATGCATTTCAGACAGCCTATTACTTGTTAAATAATGTTCCAAGTAAGTCTGTTGTCTCCACTCCGTATGAGATGTGGAATGGACGTAAACCCTCAATCTCACACCTTCGGGTCTGGGGTTGTCCGGCTAACGTAAAACGTTTAGACGCAGACAAACTTGGTCCTAAGTCTGACAGGTGTTTATTCATTGGTTATCCTAAGAAAACCAAAGGGTATTTCTTCTACTTGGAGAATGAACAAAAGGTGTTCGTTGCTTTTAGAGCTATTTTTTTGGAAAAGGAGTTTCTTGGAGAAGGAACAATAGCTTCTAAGATTGAACTTGATGAAGTTCAGCCAATAGAAGAACCTGCACACTCTAAGGACATCGTGGAACCGGCTGTGATTGACTCACACCCTGAACCCATTAGGAGATCTGGTAGAATACCGCGTCAGCCGGACAGATACTACGGTTTCTTGGTCCGGGACGGCAATCCCATTGAGCTCGATGAGAACAATGAGGATCCGATCACCTATATGGATGCTCTTCAGAGATCTGACTCTGAGGCATGGCTTGGAGCCATGCGATCCGAAATGGAGTCCATGAAAATCAACAATGTTTGGACATTGGTTGATCCGCCTGAAGGAATAAAACCCATCGGGTGTAAATGGATCTTCAAGAGAAAAAGGGGTGCAGATAGGAAGGTAGAAACCTATAAAGCCCGTCTGGTTGCCAAGGAGTATCGTTAGTGATATGGTATCGATTATGACGAGATATTCTCCCCTGTGGCAATGCTCAAGTCTATTCGGATCATGCTTGCTTTGGCAGCATATTTTGATTATGAGATCTAGCAGATGGATGTCCGAACTGCTTTCCTAAATGGGGAGCTGGAAGAGGAGGTGTATATGATACAGCCTGAAGGGTTCACATCCACAGATGAATCAAAAGTATGCAAGTTGCAGAGGTCCATCTATGGACTCAAGCAAGCATCTCGAAGTTGGAACTTACGGTTTGATAGGTGTATCAAATCGTACGGCTTCGTTAAGAATGGAGAAGAACCGTGCATCTATAAATGGGTTAATGGTTCTATGATTGTATTCCTAGTACTGTATGTTGACGACATTCTCTTAGTCGGGAATGATGTCGCAGCATTACAAGGAATAAAGGTCTGGTTATCATCTCAGTTCTCCATGAAGGACTTGGGTGAAGCTTCTTACCTACTAGGTATGAAGATCTATAGAGATAGATCTAAGAAGCTTTTGGGACTGTCCCAGTCTACGTACATTGACACCGTGCTGAAACGGTTCAGCATGGAAAATTCCAAGAAAGGCTATCTTCCGATAGGTTCTGGAATTACTCTTTCCAAGAAGGATTGTGCGACAACTCCTGAGGAAAGAGAGCGCATGAGTAGAGTACCTTATGCTTCTGCAGTAGGCTCTATCATGTATGCTATGACTTGTACTAGACCAGACGTGGCATACTCACTAGGAGTAGTGAGTAGATACCAGTCTGACCCAGGTGAGGCGCATTGGAAGGTGGTTAAGACCATCCTTAAGTATTTAAGAAATACTAAAGATCAATGGCTGATTTATGAAGAACCTGACTTGAAACTTGTGGGGTACACTGACTCCAGTTTCCAGTCGGATAAAGATGATAGCAAGAGTGTGTCAGGGTTTGTATTTACCCTGAACGGAGGAGCGATCTGCTGGAAAAGTTCCAAGCAGGCAACAGTTGCAGACTCGGTATGCGAAGCAGAATATATTGCAGCATCAGATATAGCAAAGGAAGCTGTATGGTTACGGAAGTTCCTTGGAGAGCTAGGGGTGGCACCTTTCCTAGATGGTCCTGTTCCGGTGTACTGTGACAGCACTGGAGCCATTGCTCAAGCTAAGGAGCCTAAAGCACATCACCGCATCAAGCACATTCTGCGGCGCTACCACCTCGTACGAGAAATCGTGGAACAAGGCGACATCAATCTTCTGAAGATCGATGGAAAAGAAAATCTGGCCGACCCCTTCACTAAAGCTCTCAGAATAAAAGAGTTCGACTATTGTAAATGGGAAATGGGTATTAGATACTCTTCTGATTGGCTTTAGTTCAAGTGGGAGTTGTTGGGAATTGTGTCCCAAAGCCAATTACCTGGGTTGTAGGCGGTTGTGCTGAGTATTGTATTCTTTTTATGAATTAATAAAATATTATTTTTTGGCAGCTCATCACATATTGCATTTTTCTGAAATGAACTCTTTCCATGTGATGAAGTCCTTAGGACTACACTGACTCCGATATAGAGAGGATGTATCGACTGGTCCTTAAACCCAGTTCACAACCAAAGGATATATTGTACTGGACGGCAATATATCAAGTATAGGTTGTTGCAGTTCATATCGTATGGTTGTCCTCTTGACCAAATGAGTGTGGTGACACTGATGTGATCTACAAGTGGGATATGTGGTATCTCATTGAATGTGACTCCGTGCACCCCCTTTCTGCCAGAGGGAAACTCACGATTGGATATGGGTATATGTGTCCCTCCGACCTGAGGTCATCACGGTAGCTTGCAAGCAACTCCCTATGCTTTGGTGCCAGACTACCCGGATTTTTAATTCGGTGATGGAAGGTTTCTGGGTACAGGCAAGTACTTGTGGAGCAGTGATGGACCAAGATGGAATTGGCCTGTCCAAACAGTTTGGATTGAATGTCTCGCAGTATCTCAATTTAGCAAATCCTCGGCCGGGGTAGTCCTAGTGAAGAGTCACTGGGCTTGCAAGGTTGAGACACGTTATCGACTGACTCAGTCTAGGTTGGCAGCCCAATCTCAGTCATCTTGAACATTAGAAATCAAAGGGATGAACTATACGGTAACCATATGCCTGAGGTTCGATAGTTTGCTCCCGCATCTTCGACCTATCCGGACGCCGGGACCCATTGCTAGATGGTATCTTGTGCTGGTACTGGAATTGTTCCAGTGCTACCGCCTAGGTTCGAACCTATGAGGTCACACGCCATAGAGGATTACTCCCTGATCCAGGTACCAGTATTTTGATTAGGAATCTTATCGGTGACGGTTTGATTGAGCACATTGGGTTGACCTGGGTTTGGGTCTATCTGATTTTGTTCTGATTTATCAGAATTTTTTTCTGGTTAACCAGGACTAGACCAAAGCCTTCTGATAATTAGATTTTGATTTGAATGAACCTATTTTGAACCATTAGGTTTTTTATTTAAACTGTTTTCATTGGTTTTTGACCCTTTGAACCGGTCTCCACGGTGATTTGTTGTTTTGGGCGAACAGAGCTTTTGGGCATCCCTTCTTCTCCCCTTTTATTTCGTTTTGGCTGTATTTTAAACTCTTTTGATTGCTTCATTGAAACGAATTGAATTCTTTTTTAATCGATGCTGCCTTTTGGTTTTCCCGCAAGACTTTTCACCTCCCAAAATCATCGGTTGGATTGGTTCATCGCTCCATATATTTTTTTCTGCTGGGCGCTGTTCTTTCAGCAGTGCAGAAAACCGTGAGGCTTACAATATCTCTCTGGATTCTTATTTTTTTGAGAGATTTAATCATCCTTTCACCACAGATTTTTGGGGTGGGTTTAGGAAATTGATTGGAAGGAAAAATCAATTTCATTTGTCCCTGTTTCTTGTGCTCATTAGAAGAAGAAGTTCGTGCTCTGTTTGGAGAAACATTGCAGCAAAACAGCATAGCTTCTTCCCACCGTTTGAAGGTGTTTTCCGGCGACTAGCATCGCCTGAGAACCGGATCTGTGGAGTCCCATGCGTGTTCCCCCTCTGGAGAGTGCTCATTTGAGCACTTTAGAGCCGGATCAACGCTCTTTTTGCTGTTTAGGTGTCCTATTTTTTTTGAGTTGCAGGTTTTAACTTTTGTTGTTTTTGGAGAAGAACAAGTGTGTTTCAACGTTGAAGATCCACCCCTATCCCTTCTCCATTTGAAGCAAGAGAAGTCCTTGCAGTTGGTGATAGAGAGGAGATCAAACATTGGTCATTCGGATTGGCCATCGTTGCTGTTGAAGCAAAAGAAAATAGGGCATTCCAACGTTTGAAGAGGAAGACAACAGGAATAAAATTATTCCTGTTATCCCAGTTATTCTAGAACTATACCAGATTTATTCCAGGCAGGAATAAGGTATGTGTTTTGATTTCAAAATTCATGCATGCATAGATCTAAGCTTTTAAAAATATTTTATAAACATTACATGCCCATATTATAACATGTTTTAGTCTGCACATGCTTCCAGATCGTGTTAGATCCTGCGTGGAGCAAGTTTTTCTGCTGTGCATTTTAAAATTATTTTAAAATACTTACCTGCTCCCTGCTGTTGCATGCTTAGAGTAGGCACCTGCAAATGAACCTTTTAACTTTCACCTTCTTCCTCCAGGCCGCCAGCTTCAGCAAACCCTGATTCCAACTGTCTTCAAACCCTAGTTCCATATTTTTGTTTCCTTATTGTTCTCTTACTGACATCTGATGCTTGTAGGATCCCTGAGGTGTTCACCTCCAAAGAGGAGGCCCTCTTTGCCTCCTGAATCGAACCAAGATAGCTGATTAAACCATGGACTACCAGCTTGACTTCCAAGCGAGATCCTGAGTGTTGTGTGAACTCGGCTTCGATTGGATCTTCAATCGGTGCTTGATACAATCCTTACCCCTCCTGATTTATGATTTGTTGAAGGTATACTATCCTAACCAGGGGTTTCTCAATTCCCGAGGTCCTGCTTTTATCATTTTGCATGAGTTCATATGCGGGTATGTTGATTCTTTGCATTGCTAGTTTGCCTACTAATTTTTACTTGATTTTGGGACTTTAGCCTTCAAATTAAAATTCTAAAAAAAATACAAAATAAATTAGTTTCTATTTTCCTGCAATCATGTTAGTCTTAGGTTCATTCCGCATCACATCATGGTTTTAAGGGCTCCTATCACCTTCAGCATTTCGCCCAGTCGGGGGTTCTATCAGGCCATGACTCTCCTCGATTGGGAACTTACCTCGGATAGGAGCTCGACCCTGACTGGGAGCTCACCTCAGATGGGAGCTCAACCTCGGCTGAGAGCTCACCTCGAATGGGAGCTCACCTCGCACGGAAGCTTGACCTCGACTGGGAGCTCATCTCAGGCGTGAGCTTGACCTTGGCTGCGAGCTCACCTCATATGAGAGCTCAACCTTGGCTGGGAGCTCACCTTGGAAGGAACTCGACCTCGACTGGGAGCTCACATTGGATAGAAGCTCACCTTGGATGGGAGCTTACCTTGGCTAGGAGCTCACTTCGGGTGGGAGCTCGACCTCGATTGGGATCTCACCTCGGATGGGAGCTCGACCTCGGTTAGGAGCTCATCTCGGCTAGGAGCTCGAATCGGATGGGAGCTCAACCTCTGATAGGAGCTCACCTCAGATGGGAGCTCACCTTGGATGGGAGCTCAGCTCGGTTGGAAGCTCATCTCTGGCGGGAGCTTGACCTCGGCTGGGAGCTCATCTCAGATGGAAGCTCGACCTCAACTGGGAGATCACCTCGGCTGGGAGCTTGACTCGGATGAGAGCTCGAACATATGGCACCCACCTGGTGGCTTTGCCTGCAACCTCAACCACCTGTGGCATCTAATACAGATGCCACATTAGCGATTTGCAACTTCAGTAGTTAACATAAATGGCTTGTTAAGATATACTTTTGATTAATGTTTAATTTCAACAAGCTCGTGCCATAGATCAACCTTTATACCATTATTATTATTATTAAACCATTGGCTCTTAAATAAATGGCACTTTTACCTCCAATGTAAGTTAACTTGATCACTTCTTCGAGGATTCTATAGTAGTCACTCTTTTCCTTTTCCCACAAGCTTTTCTTTATACACCACTATTCATTATGCTTTTATGATATCCATATTTGTGAATATAAAATTTAAAACTATTTACATTATGACCATTATAATATGTCATGTATTTTGTTGGCCTGTAACTTAATGGTCTTGCTTTTTAGGAATAAAGTTGCCCCCTTCTATAACTTGCATATTATAAAAAGAATAAATTAGAAAAAAAATAATATAGATAAAATGATAATAGATGCTTACCAACTGATGTAACTAATATGTAAAGTTTTGGAGTGTCGTGGAGAAATTTCTTACTTATTCTTGGCTTGTCCCATCTCAACATCCCATCATATTTCCTAAATATATTTAAGATAAGTATATTGTAATAAGTAATTGAAAAGTTGAGATTATGATGGATACTTACTTAATATATGAATCGACCCTTTGTACCATTATTATTATTATCAAACCATTGGCACTTAAATAAATGGCACTTTTACCTCCAATGTAAGTTAACTTGATCACTTCTTCGAGGATTCTATAGTAGTCACTCTTTGCCTTTTCCCACAAGCTTTTCTTTATACACACCACTATTCATTATGCTTTTATGATATCCATATTTGTGAATATAAAATTTAAAACTATTTACATTACAACCATTATAATATGTCATGTATTTTGTTGGCCTGTAACTTAATGGTCTTGCTTTTTAGGAATAAAGTTGCCCCCTTCTATAACTTGCATATTATAAAAAGAATAAATTAGAAAAAAATAATATAGATAAAATGATAATAGATGCTTACCAACTAATGTAACTAATATGTAAAGTTTTGGAGTGTCGAGGAGAAATTTCTTACTTATTCTCAGCTTGTCCCATCTCAACATCCCATCATATTTCCTAAATATATTTAAGATAAGTATATTGTAATAAGTAATTAAAAAGTTGAGATTATGATGGATACTTACTTAATATATGGATCGACCTCTTCACAGTTTAGCAAAACATGTATCTTTACATGTCAAAATTTAGCATTAGTTAAAACCTAGTGAACCTCATACCGAAAATCATGAGCGAGATAGATAAATATTAAGATCTCTTGCACTAATCCCTCATTAGTACTATCATTATTTTGGACAACTTAAATAAGCTTTATCTACATACTAGGATTAAAGTAGTGTCGACTAAAATTTGAAATTTCTTCTATTAAATAAGCCTCTATAATAGAACCTTCGACTCTGAGCTTGTTTTTCACTTTCTTCTTGAGACTATCTTTCAAATTGATATATCCACCTGTATTGCATTGGTCCCTCCATCCTAGCTTTATATACCAAATAAATCATTAGATTCTCTATAAAGTCAAAGAAGCTAGGAGGAAATATTTTTTCCAACTTTATATAGTCTCTACATGCTTGCCTCAAGACTGGAAATGAGCAAATAGTTTGGTAGCACAAAAGTCTCTTAAGAAAAGACTAAGCTTGGTCAAAGAACTTTGTATAGAGTTGGAAAAGAGATTACACCAAGCCAATAGTAATAATCATTGCATGAAGATATGACAACTATGGCTCTTTAGCCCATAGAACCTACAATTTTTTATATTATCACACTAAGCTAGATTACTTGCATAATTATCTAGAAATTTAAGATTTTTATACCATTCACATACATACTTTAACTGCTCCCTCATTAAGGTATAAGATGCTTTCAGCTTCATAAATTTCATAGGTGACATCTCAACCAGCTCTAATAAAGGATGCTTGTATATGTTCTTCATATCTACTCGAACCTTGAAATTATCTTTTATCTTTCCTTGTACATCCATAATAGTATAGAAAATATTATCGAATACATTCTTTTCAATGTGCATGACATCAAGATTATGACAGATTAAATTGGTGGACTAATATGACAACTCCTAGAAGATGTTTTGCTTCATCCAGTTATGAGTTCTACCGAACTCCCGAGATTTTTGCTTATCAAATAGTATGCAAAGCTGGACTTCATCTACTTGGGATACCCTTTAAAATACTTCCATACTACTAAGGAATGGGGGTGTACGGTCTTTCTTTATCTTATTCTCCTGAAACTGTCTCGCTACTTTTGAAAGGGATGATGCTTGAAAAGAAATTAATGAGGATAATTGAACCAGCAGAGAGTACTCCATCCTAACATCTCATAAGGAAAAAAATTGCTAATGGTCCACATTAGTGTAGTCTTAATTACAAACTTTTACTTCTTCGATACATCAAAAGCACATGTACCATCGATTATAAGAATTTTAGCTCATCAAAAAATACTTTAAATATATATTAATGTTTCTACCAGGGTATCATGATCTAGGAATGACTAATATAAGAAAGATATTATATTCTTTTATATCATCCTAGGTGGTAGATTATATGGAGTAATAAAGACTGGCCAACATGAATAAGAAGCCGCTTATGACTAAAAAATGTAAACCCATCTGTAGAAGACCTGGCAGATATTGCATGATTCCTAAGTAAATAAAGGGTGGCAAGCATCAAAGTTATTCTATGCGTCATTGTCTGATAGAAGACGCATCATATTGGTGTGCTTGCAAATCCTTTCTTTGGGCCATCTCATCTACTCGACAATACTCTTGGACAAGTAAAGTCTCTGAAGCCTAGGAGTGAGAGAAAGGTATCAAAGAACCTTATACGGTATATCTTTCTGATTTCTATTCTCTTGCCTCTCCTTAAATCGACTTTTACCGTATATGTCACACGAGCTCTTCAGTTGGTCCTCCTTGTAGAAAAGTATGCAATCATTGTAGTATGCATCTATCTTCTTGTATCTCAAGTCTAACTCTTTCACTATTTTCTTTTTTCTTTGAAGCATAGAAGCTCCTAACAAGCTTTTCATCCTTCGGTATTGCTACCATCCTATCATAACAATTGACCATCTTATTAAACTTGAATTTCAAGTTTAATAACTCTGATACAACTAATAGTACAGTGTGTATTTCACATCCCAGCTATAGTGGTTCATCAATATCTTTTAGTATATAATAGAAATCTTTACTATCTGTATCCCAATCAAATTCAAGACCAGCCACATCCATAACCATGTCTACCATTCTATTTATGTCCTAGTCGTATTGGCTTCTAACCCTTCCAATTATCTCCCACATCTTTCTATGCAGGTACTAATGCTTGTAGTTTGGCATAAATCTACTCCTGAATAAATGGCTAGTTATTATATCTCTATCAAACATTTCTTTATTGACACATTTGTTACAAGGACAATAAGCCCGTCCTTCAACTAAGAGTGTTTCATTTCCACAAACACAATCATGGAAGTATTTTACACCCTTCTTATATTCAGTAGAAATCACCTTGTCGACTACTTGATGGTCCATCCAACTACGGTTTATGGCATACTATTTAAGGATTCTATATATATAAATACAAGGCAAAATGCTTACCAATTATTTTATTATTTAACATGGTAAGACAAGTATTTAAAATGATTCAAGGTAATGCAAGAAATTGTTAGATGTATGCCTAGAAGACAATATGACTGATAAATATTTTAATTCTAGAACATTAAATTATATTTAATATTTTAATTTAGATAATTTTATTCATACATGTAGTATATGTGTTCATGTATCGTCCAAAAAATTAATGGACAATAACACATTCTTAAGAGTTGAAAATTTGAGACATGCATCATCATAGATTAATTTCTAAATGCTCTTGTTCATAGGATATCACGGGGATGGTGATTGATATAATTTTTTGATCAATGCACGGATCGCTTCTCTTTTAGGATAAATGAGTCTTGAGTCTATAGTGTAGGGATAGTGAAGCAAGAGTGCAGGTAGTTGTTAGAGAATGATAGTACCGAGCATGACCATCATGAAAAGCCATATAGGTATCTAGTCACTCATCAATGACTTTCTCAATGCTATAGTTGTGTGAGTAGTTCTTTGACCTATGATACCTTAGCCACTCACAGTGGGGTTGCTATAGTTTGACAACACAAAACATTGATCCTAGCCATTTGGACCTTTGCGATGTTCATTGGCTATAGTAGATTTACTGTATGAGTGAAAGTATACTTATAAGGGATCTATCAATTTTAGTAGTTAAGGTGCAGTTCTATACAATTTAAGAAGCTAAGTTTAGAAAACTTCTTGACCATGGTAGGTGAAGGATGGAAAAGAATTTGCATGAATTTAATATTGAACTTAAGCTAATTAAATTTTGTATATGATAAATGCTTAGGATTTGACAAGTTTTTATAACCTGTATCTTATCGGGATTCTTGATAGAAAAACTCATCACATGGTAACTATAAAAAATTCTTTTTTCTATTCTATTGGGTTCCACTATATGTTGCTAGGTATCACTGATGGATTATGAGAATCCACTAAGATTATTTCAGCTTAACGATCCTTGATGGGATGAGCTAGAATTATTCTGGTCTATCGAAAGAGTTTGATGATACTATGTGGAGGTCATGGTATGTCTCATTACTAGACAAAATGGAACCTGAGAGGTCATACACAATAGAAGTTTGACCTGATTATATAGATCGAAATATGTAAGAGTTATATATTTAGAAACTATAAATTTATGAGGGTTACAAATTTGAAACCTATTAATTTTAGCAAGGAGGATTTTATTACAAAATTTATAATTTAATTAGATAATTTGATTATTTAATTATGATTAGGCTCGATACAAATTGAATTGGATTCAATTTGGTTGAGTTTGGATGATGAAGTAGTCCAATTAATTTTTAGACTAACTTAATTACAATTATTGCGAGCCAATTTCATTTGATCTAATTGGTTGTTTAATCTTAGGTGAATTAAATCTGATTTAATTTAATTAGGTTTAATCTATTCTATTTGGACTTAGTGATCCTAATTATATTAGAATCAAATTCCTAATTAATTATATATTTAAACCTAAACCTAAATTAGTCAAGAATTATGTTAGTTAGAATCCTAAAAAGATTAGGGCAAGGAGTTAGTTAATTGAACTAATTCTTAACTAACTAACTAACCCTCTCTCCTTCCCTTTTGGATGTGTAAGAAAGAAAGAAGGGTGCTTGTTATTATTCACATGAAACCTCAAATTAGCATGGAAATTAAGTTGGGCACTCTAAAGAGTTGGATTATAATGGTTCTCTTCTTTCTTCTTATCCTATCCTAATCCATAGATGTTTAAATTTAATTTAAATTCCTGTCCTAATTCTAGATGGGAAAAAACTCTAGGAGATATCACTTTGTATTTGGTGTGAGATAAGAGAAGTAGGTGGGTGCACATTTTTTTTAATGTGGAGTTTCTTGGAGTTGTTTTTCATATGAGATCTTTATCACTTATTCCGCCCCATACGCTTTCTTATATTCATGACCGCACAAGAAAAATAATGAGAGAGAGAAATTTGATCACCCCCTCCTTCTATCCTTGATCTTGAATGAATGGTTTAGTTTAAGAAAAGAAAATTTTATTTTTCCCTTGATTTCTTGAGAAGAGATCAATCCTTTTCTTGGATCCTTAATGTAGAGAAAAAGAAAAGAAGAAAAGAGATTTGATCCAACTGTCAAAACAAGGCCTACAATGTGCTAGCACTCCAGTGGCCTCAGGGCTTCGATTAGGCCATTTTCATATGGATACCAGTAGAGGCCAGGTATATGCACAGCTGTAGCAAAACCTAAGAGTTTTTCCAAATTCGATCCGATGACTCTAACAAAAGATGGGGCTTTCCCCAAATTCGATTCGATAAAGATGGAGTAGCACAATAGGTAAGTAGATTTAATCTACTAAATACTTTTAATTTTATTTATAGATTTATTACATATTCATGATTGGTTCTTGCTTTGCATGCTTAAAATATTTTTTTATTTCTGCTACAAATTTATTTTAATTAATTACAAATTTTAAAACCTATGCATGCAACTCAGGATTGTATGTCAATTTCTAATAGAAACAAAATGATGCCAGAAGGTTGTAGTGATTCTAAGTTTGTATCCCATTATAAAAGACAAAAATCAGGAGAATAAGAGTAACCAGAGATGACATTCTGAATGTGAGATATAAGAGCTTGGTGCCTAGGTAGAGGCCATCGCTAAGAGACGCTCAAACTTGAAAGTGAAGTCCAAGAAAGGAAAGGTGGTGCTTCAAAAAAGAGTACCCAAGCAAGAGTAAAATATTCACGAGGAGAGGCATATGAGTACTTTGCTAGAGGTGAAGCATATTAAGTCAGAGGTCTAGAAGTTCATCATAAGTGAGGAGCACTATTCATCAACCTCTTCAGATGTTTGGTATAGGTAGAGGCCATCGCTAAGAGGTGCTCAAATTTGAAAGTAAAGTCCATGAAAGGAAAGGTGGTACTTCAAAAAAGAGTACCCAAGCAAGAGTAAAATATTCACGAGGAGAGGCATATGAGTGCTTTGCTAGAGGTGAAGCATATTAAGTCAGAGGTCTAGAAGTTCATCATAAGTGAGGAGCACTATTCATCAACCTCTTCAGATGTTTGGTATCCTTCAAATTTTTTATCTGATTCTTCCTCTTGTTCATCCATCTTCTACCTCTTCCTCTCCTTCTTGGGTAGATTTTTTCTATCTAAGAAGGGAAAGAAAAGCAAAAAGAGGAAGATGATGAACAAGTGGAAGAATAGAAAGAATCAAATGAAGAATCCAAAAAGTACTAAATATTTAAAAAGGTCGATGAGTGATACTTCTTACTATTATAAACTTTTGGACCTCTATGCTTCACCTCCAGCGAAGAACTCTTGTGCTCTCCTTGCAAAGATTGTACTCTTACTTAAGTACTCTTTTCCAAAGCCCCACCTCTTCTTTCTTCGACTTCACTTCCAAGTCTGATCACCTGTTAGTGACAGCCTCCACCTAGGCATCTAAGCTCTTATATTTTGTATTCAGAATGTCACCTTTGGCCACTCTCGTTCTTCCAAGTTTTGCCTTTAATAAAGGATGTGAACTCAGAATCGTCGTGAACTTCTAGTATTATTTAATACATCCTATCAACAACTAATATGTAAAATTAGATCATATTCCATTCAGGAATTACATTAATTCTATAAATCAAATAATATATAATAAAGGCTAAAAAGATTTAGATAGCATTTTCTTTAATTCTCCTTGTACAACTGAAGATATGTGAGGAGAACTAAAAAAAATGCTGTTCAAAATTTTTCACAAACCCTCAATATACCTTTGATTATTGTAATTATCTATAGAATTAATTACAATTCCTATACTATCCAAACTAAACAATAAATTGATCAATATATATAATTCTCTTACCTGTACAAAAATGTAAAAATATATAGATGCTGTAGAATGTGTACATTAATCAAAAGATAGGTCTATAGTTCTATATAATACAAATTTTGTAAAAATAAATATATAATTAATTAAATTAATACATAATTATAAAACTTGAATTCATCAATAACAACAGTTCATATATATTAAAATATGATAATATTATAAAGTATGAATACATCAACAATTATAGTTCATATATATTAAAATATGATAATATAGAAGGATGATGATAGTTAAATACAGGAGGATGATAACTAAATAATAGTCCTGAGAGGTCAAAAAATAATTCAAAAACTCTATATCTTGCTAGTAATAGTAGGATCCCTTGTACGACTCGAGAAGGCTTCCTGGATCTCTTGAGACAGAGATGGCATCATCGACTGTTATAGTAATGCCACTGGAGCCTCTTCACAAAAGATCGAATCCTGCTCGAGAAGGAGCAAGGCAATGAGGCATCCAACTCTATTATTCGATCAGAGATAGTAGTAGTGATGCAACTATCACACTGGCCATTCTCGATATATTTCATTCTAAGGTAAGCATCCATCATCATGTCTTGGCACCAAAATAGCTTAGGATCCTAGCTTGTGCTCTGCATGCTGAGACATAAATATTGTGCACGCAAGATACACATCCATGCACATCTAATTAACTAATTAAATAAATAAATAATAACTTAATTAATAAATTAACATCTAATTAATTAAATAAATAACTAACAAATTAATTAAATAAATAACTTATTAATAAATAGCTAATTAATTAAATAAATAACTAATAAATTAAATAAATAACTAGTTATTAGATAACTAGATAAATAAATAAGAAATAAATAAATAAATAGTAAATAACTAATTATTTAAATAAATAATTAAATAATTAAATTAATAATTAATTAATTATTTAAATAAATAAATAATTAAATTAAATTAATATATTTTAAATAAAAAATAATTTTTGGTGATGACTCTATTATCGTCGCTGTTGCCACCACCATTGCAACTACTCACATAATCACCAATAAATGAGCCCCATGGATGGTAGATTTGGTGATGCAAATGGTGATGGGGAAGGAGATATGGTGTTGCCCATAAATGGAGCCCAAGAGGGGGGTTGAATTGGATCTTTTAAAAATTTAAAATAATTATGTGCTGGTCTTGAAGTGTTTGTAAAACAAAGTGATTTAGCTTTAAAAGATATGCAGCGGATAACAGCAAATTTAAATGCAAGTATTAAAGAGCAAGTAATAAAGAAAGTAATTATACACAAACACAAAGATTTATAGTGGTTCGGTATACTCCAAGTACTTATATCCACTTTCCAAGCTTTTCCTTGAAAATCTTACTATAATCTCTTCAGGATTATAGCCGACTTGTTTTCCAGGGTTCACAAGTCAAAACCTAAGTTGGTTTTATCACCTAGGCTCACCAACAACCTTTACAACTTATTTTGTCATCGGGCTCAAAAGTCAAATCCTAGTTGGTTTTATCCCTTTGGCTCACCAACAACCTTTACAACCTAGTTTCAAAACCTTTGAAAACTAGGTCAACAAAGTAAGAACAGGAATGTAATAAAAGAGCACAATACAAAGCTCCTAGAAAGAGCTGAAATGAAGGTCGTTGAAGCTCTCTTGATTGCTTGAGTTGACTTCTCATTGGAATCTCTTGAATGCACAATTATGGCCAAGCATTTGAAACCTTAACAACTCAAATATGGAAGGCTTTTTGCAAGGGAATCTCTTTAAACACACTCTTCTTGTCTTTTCAAATGATTGGAGTTTATCTCATCTGATTTCACTCTTTTTTGTGAACTTTAAGAGGTTTTGTAAGTGTTAAATACCTCAAAACCATTGAAAAAACTATTGAAGACCATTAGAATTCAAAAAGTAGCCATTTGGAGATGTTTGAAGACAATTCTGAAATTCTAAAAAACTAGCTGTTAGACCTTGAGTCGATCTCATGAGTCGACACTTGATGCATGAGTCGATCTCGTGAGTCGGCACTTGATACAGAATCCAGAAATCTTCAAGTTCTGTCCCAGAATTTTTCTCAGGCAATGAGTCGACATCATGAGTCGACACTTGAAGTTGAGTCGACCTCGTGAGTCGATACTTGGGCGTGCCACTTGAAACTTTGCATGTCGGTCTTCTAAAACTTCTGAATTTTCTTCATGAGTCGACCTTGTGTGTCAATACTTGATTCTGTGCCATCCAAAAAATCGTTTCAAACTTGAATTCCTTAATGATTTGTCCATTAATCCATTTGATGGTTCTTCATAAAGGCCAAAGAGGTTGTTTTGATAATGTTCCAAGGTGAAAAGCTCAATCAAACATGAGAAACTTTATGCCCTCAAATTAGTAAACATCATACCTTTTTGTTGGAAAAATTGATATATCTAAGGCCTGAAATTTATACTCCAATTGAAATGTTAGTCCAATCATATACTCAGCATTTTGTTATTCATCAAAATTAAGGAGCCAAAGCCAACAATCTCTCTCTTTTTGATGATGACAAAATCTTGAGTATATAAGCAAATAAATTTCAAAATTTGACTAGAATGGTATCAAGAGTTTTGAAAATGTATGAATTTATTGAAGTATCTTCATATTTATCAACAAACAAGATTCATACACTTATTTTAGTGAAAATGAATCAGATTTTCAGTTCATAAAGCAATGTTTCAAAAAGTTTCAAGGTAAGAGAATTCAAGATCTCCCCCTATCTTAAGTAATCAATGAGAGCTTTGAAAAAAAATTGAGGGATGTTGCTTATAACTCCAAGATATCTTTCTTTATATCTTTCTTACTCCCCCTTTTTATCATCATTAAGTAATAAAAGGGATTGCTCCCCCTGAATTATTGCATACATCACAACTTAAGGTATTTAAAGGTACAAAGAAGGGAATGAGCAAAGAAATAATAGAAGCTTTCATATATCAAACTGAGCTTTCATATATCAATGCTTTCAGTACAACATGAGCTAAAACATACATAAACTAAAAAGATACATAAGCTAAAACATGCAGAAACTGAATATACATAAATATAATGTGAAACATAATCATACTAAAGCAAACTAAGAGTCTGTGAAGCTACTCTCCATCACGGAAGCTCAAAAAAGGTTGGTGCCATGATCCTAGTAGCAGAGGATCTATGAGTCTTATGGGTAAGGCTTCTAGTCCTAAGAGAGGGTCCTGATATAGGTATGGCCCTAGCACTCCTGGATTTGGCACGAGTGAAGGTCTCAGAAGGAGTCTGATAGATTGAAGAAGCATCTGGCTGAACCTCAATGGGGGTAACTAAACTATGATCAAGTATAGCAGGAGTCTGATCCTCCCTGCTGACAACCTAGAAGTCTCCATCATCACCACTATTAGACTCAACATCCATATCATCACCAACAACAACAGTCTCACCATGTACATTAGTGTGCTCAACATCATCTACTGCTGGAGGAGGATCCGCAGAAGGATCAACTATAGGAGCAGGAGTAGGATCAGCTAGAACTACAATGCTGCCACCAGACTGATCACCATGATCATCATCTCCATCACTATCGCTATCACTATATCCATCACTATCTGACTCATCAGAATCAGCATCAGTAAGAGGAGGTGGAGGTGCAGACTAACCAGTAGTGCCAGAAGGCATCAAGGATCTCAACATGCTTTGAATCTACTCAAATCCAACCTCAGTCGTAGCATGAAGAGAGTAGATCTGTAAGTCAGTATGAGCACGCAGACCCTGCAGCTCACTCCATACCTATGATATCTCCCTACGAACCTCTATGACCTGATCTGAAATCCTCTGCTCAAGGTTCAAGTAAGTCCTGACAATAGGCTGAGGTGTAGAAGCAGGAACAGGTGCAATAAGTGGAGTGACTGGCTCATGCTACTCAGGCTGTATAGGTGCAGGCCTAGGAGGTGTAATCTGCTCAGCAGGTCTAAAAGGTCCTGCCTTGGCTACTCTCAACTCATCCTCCTTATCTGGCTCCTGGCCAGACTCTCTACAAACCCATCGTCCACCAATCTATCGAAATCCCATCCTGTGAAGAGATTTATCTCCATATGTGTCCGTATGGAGGATCTCTTTGGAGGGCTCACCCTCCAATAGAACACCGGAGTCTCTGAATAACTGGGTCAGCGCCATGCCATATGGTAAACACAATCTGTGCTAGGTGGCTACCTCTCCCATTTGGTGAATCATGATCATAGGCAAGTTGATGGGGGTTTGCTGTCTCAGAGCCACCTTTAGAACCAACCCCCTCTCAATGATAAAGTCGAATCGCCTAGTCTATGAAATCAGAATTCGAGCAATAATGTGATGAAGAACTCTCATCTTGATGGAAAGCTGGTTTGCAGAAACTACTGAGATACCACTCATATCCTCCAGCTCTAGGATACACCGAAAGGCTACCTCTTAGTTCCCAACACCGTTCGCGGCTTTGCCACGAAGTGGGATCTGCCATACCCTGATAATCACTTCAGGGGTCACCTGGATCTCAATTCCCCTGACTATTGCTGTCCATCGAATGCCATCACAACCCATACTGCCATAAAACTCTCTAATGAGCTGGGGATAAAATCGCTCTCGCATAGTGCAGAAATGAATGAGCCCAGCTGCTTTCAGTAAGTCTCCAATAATGAAGCTCTGTGAATCCCAAAACTGAATGTCCACATGTCTACCACTGGTAATAGTCTTCCGTATAACTCTAGCCGCTGTTGGAGTTCTCCCAGGAACAGTAAATTGCAAACGATCAAGCATCAACAGCCTGTCACAGCGAAAGCAGATATACAAACAATTTATATCTAAAGATGTAATTTATAAATAAATATACTTTATTTATCATAAATTCCTAACATGCTAAAATATATAAAAAAATATCATATATAAAATAAAAATTATTTTAAATATAAAATACTTACCTGAATCGCTATCCTGGCCTGCTCTGAAAAGCATGCCAATCCGTTTCTAAAACCGGGATTTTATCAGAGTCGCGCAATCGCCCGGCCTCTACTGGTATCCATACGAAGCTCTCAGAACCGAGTCATAGAGAGCACCGGACTGCTAGATCCTTGCAGCCCTCTCCTCTTTCAGCAAATCACCTACTTTAAAAATCGTGCTGATCCGCAACTGGAGCGGCTTCTGGCTTCTATCTTGTAAATCAGATTATGCAAGATCTTTGGACCTCTTTCTATCTTCTACCTCTTATATAGAAGACCTCTCAATACTCTTGAAGATTATAAGGAAGAACAAATAAAAAGAGAAGAAAACTTGGCAACCAGGAGAGAGACTCTCTAGTATATGAATGCCTAAGAGAGATGATGCCCCAAAAAAAAACTCAAGCCAAAAGAGAAGTCACAAGTTTGGCCAACCCCTCTCCCCTTTTATTCTTTACGGTAAATTCCCTCTTTTTTAATCTCTCCATGCCAAAACACTGTTGTTTTATTTCAATCGGTTGAAAATTAAGAGTAAAAGAGAAAGACTCCTCCTCCCTCTTTCTCTTATGCTAAAATACTATTAGCATCCTCTTAATATTCACGCCCCCTTTGTTTTGTTGCACAAAATGCTTGGGGCCCACTTAGGCATGTGGAGGCAGGGGGAGACAGAGAGTGAGTCCTAGTCCAACTAAACTCTCATACATGGTCCAAATTAATTGATTTGACAGTCAAATTGAAGCCGATTTTAAATCCAATCAAACCATTTCAAAACAGACATTGACCCAACTCAATTAGGATCAATTAACTGAGTCTAAATTAATTAAATTAAATCTAATTTAATTTAATTAATAATTAATCCATAATTAATTAATTATAATATTTATAATTAGGTCAAATATTAATTTGCTGAATTGGTTACTTGAGCTCCTAATGTGTGTGACCCCTCAGAACCTTCCTGTCTGGTAATGAGACATGCTATAATCTTCATTATACATCATCAAAACTCCTTTTGATAGACTGAAATAATTTCAGCTCAATCCTAATCAGGATCATCGATCCGAAAATGATCCTAATGGGCTCTCATAATTCACCAGTAACACCTAGCAGTATGTAGTGGCAACCCAGAAAAATAAGTTTGGAATCCCTAGATGTAGTTACCATATCATTCGGTTTCTCTATCAAAAATCTTGACATGATATTGGTTATGGAAACTCGTCAAACCCATCAATCATATACTTAACTTAATCAACTCAAATCCAATTGTGATACTAATGAAAAAATCTTTTCATTATCACTTGCTATGGTCATAGACTTCTGGACTTAGTCTCATTAAGCTTACATAGGATTATTCCTTACTACTAAGGCTAATAGATCCCTACAAGTAAACACCATACTCTTACAATAAACTTACTGTAGCCAATGAACATCACAAGGTCCTATATAGATAGGAACCATGTGATTGAGCTATCAAACTACAGCAACCTTATTGTGAGTAGCTGAGACACTCTAGGTCAATGAACTATTCATACGACTATAGCATCAGGAAGTTATCGATGAGTGAGTAGTCATTCGTATAACTTTCTATACTTGGTCAAGCTCACTACCGTTGATCTCTATCAACTTCCTGCACTCTCACTTCAGTGTCACCACACTATAGGTTAGAGACTCATCTATTCTAAAAGGAAAGTGATATGTGCACCGATTTTAACGGATCAATCACCGTCCTCGTGATATTCCAACAATCAGGAGCTTTTAGGAGTTAATCTATAAAGACACATGCCTCAGATTCTCAACTCTTGAGAATATGTGTCATTGTCCATTAACTCCATGGATGATTCATAAACACAACAATATGAATGAAACTAATGCTCTTTTAATTAATAAGAAAAATTAAGTACAAAGTTCATGCCCTCAAATTAAAATGTGTCAAGCCAACATGGCTTTCAGGGCATACATTTAACAATTTTCCACTTGCACTAAAGCCAATTGGCTACATATCTAAGTCCCATTTTCTCAAAGTGGACTTCAGCCTTCTGTTGGCTTAGAGTCTTAGTCAGTGGGTCTGCCACGTTGTTCGTGGAGTCTACTCTTCGCACCTCAACATATTTCTTCTCGAGGTAGTCGCGTATGATATGAAACCGCCACTCAATATGCTTGGACTTTGGTGGACCTCAACATATTTCTTTTCAAAATTCTTTAAGAAATAATTTTAGAACTCCCACTATTTTATCAAATCTTTCACACTCTTCGTGGAGATGCGAAAACCTGCGACTCTAGGTTTCTAGTGGGTGCTATGGCCCCATCGATGTGCGGCACCTCACCGTATCCGGTTATTGGTAACACGCTACACTAATAAGTAGCCAACTCTTGTCCAATATATCTAGTACAAGTTGTAGCTCTTGGTCACTAAATCATGGAACCTCAACGTGCCCGTTTATTGATCCAATCATTAGTTAAGTCAAACCCACCATTCCTGCTAGACAAAGCTGTCATTGAGTCCCTCAACATGCTCGTTTATTCGGCCCAACCCCATCAGTGCCTAGCAACATCTCATGCCTAATAGGGTGGTTGTGTCTTCCCGATGCAACTAGACCACCGTAACCAGCCAAGAATAATCAACACCAGTAGGACACCCACACATCTACAATGGTGGAGACCTATGACTTAATATTTATTGGGAGCTTAGGTTCAGGTCTCTTCAAAATTGATCAGCCAAATCATGACTAACCAATTACATTCAGTTAGTACAATCTCATGTCTGACTAAAACTATATTAGGTCTGCACAATCTCATGTCTGACTTAATATAACCAGCATGGGTGAACTCAAATAAAAAATAACCCTTTTGAAAACTTAATCAACCAAATTGGCCAGGTCAGTTTGATCCATAGGAGGGTTTTGTCAATATACCCTCTTTCAGCCAAACTAGTTTGGTGCGGGCACCAGACTCAGAAGAAGACTTCAGGGCTCCATCTGGATCTCTGATTGACCTTGCCCAAAGAATTAGGATTTTCTGGTTTTGTAATAAGGGTTGACTTGGTCAACTCAATTTCTTTGAGTATGTATTTCCCTGCAATTTAAATTTTGTTGAGTCATGTTGACTCAGTACAAGTCCTAGTAAGTGGTCTAGGTCTTCTCCAGGGTGCCACATTTTCTCCCAAGCCCAAGCAAGTGGGCGCCACACTCCCAGCCACACGCCAAAGTCCAGGAGGCGCCACATCTCCATGCCAGTGTCTTGGTCCCCACACCCAAGGGAGCAAGAATTTTTCTTGAAGCCAAAATCAAAGAGGCGCCCCATATATACCTTAAAAGGCCAAGCTAAAGGAGGAAAGAGGCATTTCTTGGGGAGCACTTCAAGGGGGTGCCCAATCCATGCCTAAAAAGACCAAAGCAAAGTTGGGAAGAGCCATGACTTGGGGAGAAAGAAAAGGAGGTGTCCAAAAGAGTTGAGCCATGGAAGGAAAAAAATTTTTCTTAAAGAGCAAGGCTAGAAGGCGCCACCTACTTACCATTTGGAGCCACCAATCAACACTTATGGAAGCTCTTGGCCGGCCATATGAAAAGGATTTGATTCTACAAGCCTAATTTGAAGATCCATCCTATTAGTCCTACATGGGAAGATGTAAAACCCTGACCTCTTGTAAAAACCTATAAAATAAACCCCTCTTGTAAGTTTTGAAAGATAACTGATGAATGAATTCAAATTTTGTGTGAGCAACTTTGTGTTTCTCTCTTCTGCACTTGCATCCAGGTGTTGAGCTCCGTGAGGGAGTAAATCCGGGTTCCCTAGAAACCTTGAGGAGGTGTGAGATCTCCAACCCCAAAACCCTAGGTTAGCCACTTCCATTCCAAACCCTAGCCGCCCTTCATCCTCTTCATTCCACCAATCATCCAAACCCTAATCTACCTCATCATCTCACGGCCCCTCTCTCCAAGTAGAGGCCGACCACCAGCATCCAGGTCCAGTTCGGCTACTTCGAAGACAGGGCAAATCCCAGAGGAAGTCAGATCAGCATCCAGGAGAATCAGGATTTCAGCAATATCAGCTTTCAAGTTCTACTATCTGGTAAATCCTTTCTTGAGTATCTGGTTCCATAACTTGTTCTTCTTATTTCCCAGATCTTAGTTCAGAAGAAGCCAACTCTGCCAAAGGGCCAGTATTGGAGGATCCATTGCGAAGATATCTGAATCCGGGGATCCAACAATCTGCTCAAGAGAGTCCTTCCACTAAACTCTGTGAAGATCACTGCCTGGTCTGTAACCCTTCTCTTCTCTTTACTTCTGTCTTGTTGAAAGTTCAGAGCGAAACCCTAGGTCTGGGAGTTTCTCAACCCCTAGCGATCCTTTACTTCTGAACTACTCTGATAACCTGGTTTCTTTAAATTGTGCTTTCAATTATTACATAGTTTCTTTCAATTTAGTTTAACTTTCCTTTAAGTCAAAGCCGACTTCTGAAAATATATATATAAAAAAAAGAATTAGTCTTAATTTACTTCCACATTGCATCATTGTCTCTTTCGTCTTGCTTCATTTTTGGTATCAGAGCTTTTGTTCTGCATCAATTTTGGTATCAGAGCCCTGTCTAGGGTTTCTGACTTGCTTGCATGTTTTGAGTGTCTCTCTTTTTTACTTTGTCTGCTTGAAGTAGACTCCCCAGGACGTCCGGTCCTAGGAACGAAGCGAGGTGCAAACGTCCTCTTCCCATTCCATGGGGTGTTCCTAGGGCGTGTAGGGGATCCGCTGGGTTACAACTTCATAGCAGGAATTGTAAACGGGGGAAGCATTCTATTTTCAGTCTGTAACTTTCCTGTTGCAGGAATTGTTTCTCATTACAGGTAACTCCAAATTGCATGATTTTTATTTTTCTAGGACCAGTATAATTGAAACTATTTTACAAAATTTTACTGTAATTTATTTATTTCTGTGGAATTTTTGGGAGTTAAATTACAACAACTCTGTTTCTATGTTTCTGCAATTCAATTTTTTGAGTGATCATCTCCTAATTTATCTTAAGGGCAATTGAGCATCTAAGATAAGGGGAGGAGTTGATAACCTCTCCTTAGCCCAAAACCACCATCCATTCATTCGATCCTAAGCCTAATTTTAAAACTTATTAGACTTAATTTGCCCTAGTGGGCTAGGGACACCAACAAGTCGGGTCTAGGCTAATGTTGAGTCAGTTTGTCTAGTTACTCTGTGTGTGCTTTGTACTCAGTGTCTAGAATGGTGGTTCAGGGATTCTATCCCGAAGGGCTTGTGTGCTGGTCCGCCTACCTGGCCAATCACTGATTGGTGTCTAGGATTGGCAATTAGGGACCTAACACTCCCCTTACACCTGCCTGGCTGAGTCTCGAGTTACTACAGGCTAGCTTGCCACTCTGATTGGGCATCTAGTTTGGGCTCTAGGTCTAGTTAGCCCGTAGTTGTTTCAGTCGAGTCTCATTTGGTGTGCTTGCTTGCATCATCATGTCCACCCGGAATGGAGTACCCTACCAACCTGATCAAACCCAACCTGATTTAGAGGCCATGATTAGAACTCTTACCGAAAGTATGACCAAATTGAGTCAGGATATGAATGAGGGTTTTGCCCAGTTTAGAGACCGAGCCCAGGGACTTGAGAAACGTAGACATTAAAACTGGACCCCTGATCCAAAATTTAATAGGCCCCAACCTCACCCATGCCAGGAGCCTAGGAGGACCTTATACCGTGATCCCGAGCATAACCCTAGGAGCCTATATCCATACTTGGTTGACTCAGAAAAGGGACCCGTTAGGAACACCGAACCTTATGCACCCACTTTTGATGGAAGACAAGAGACATATATTACGTGGGAAGAACAAATGGATTGGTATTTTGAGTGCACTAACATATCGGAATTAGGACAAGTTAGGTTGGCCAAAACCAAGTTCACCAAACATGCTAGGTCGCATTGGTATGCTATTGAGCGTGAGTGTTATCAAAGAAAAGAGGAAATATATACTTGGAAAGATATGAGAAGTAAGTTGAGAGATAGGTACCTAGGTAGATCCTATGAGAAAAGACTTTTAGACCAATGGTACCAATTGCGACAAGGTAATAGGCCTGTGTCTAAATATATCGAGGACTTCCAGTGGTATGACATGAAATGCAATACCATTGAGACCGAAGCTCAGATCACATCGAGGTTTAGGGTTGGGTTACACCCGACATTTATAGGAAGCTATGCCTTGAAAAGACCAAAAAGTTAGACCGAGCCTACCAAGAAGCCCAAGACTATGAGTGGTCTTTAAGATATAACCAATCAAGTACTTTGGACTTAAAGCCAACCTCTACCAACTTGAGTCAAGTTCCGATTGATCCGACACCCGTAGTGAACCAGACTTTTGTTTGTCAATTCCTACTTGTGTCACCTCTTGACCAGAAGGATAACACTGAGAAGGAGTTAGGCATGGCCATCCCAAAATTAGTTGACCTGACCAGAGCCGTACTTAAAGAGGAATCAAAGGAGAATAGATTAGAACCTTTCAGTGAGATTGAGGAAGAAATATATGAGCCTGACATAAGTTTGATAGATGAATATGAAGAAGAAGAATTTGAGGATATCTCTCCCGATAATTCAATTAACCAACTCCTACCTAATGGGGTTATTGAGGGGACCCCTACCACTCAAGGAATTCAGGAGCTAACCCTAAGAGAAGACCCTTTTGAGAAAGTTCAGGAAGAGGAAATTACACCAATTGAAAGTTTAAGTGAGAATACCCCTGAACTCATTGAGGAATCCAAAGAAGACACCCCTGAGTCAAATCTGGTAGAGAAGTGTGAAGAAGGAAGGGGTTCACAAGAATTGCCCATTGAGAAGGTCCAAGAACAAGAAAAAGACAGTAGCTTAGAGGACTTTCTAGATAAATATTCCAAAGACCTTCCTGATAACCTTCCACCTTCTAGGAGCACCCAGCCTATCCTAGAACTTGCACTTGTAGACCCTCCTAGAGCAAATCATGAGGTTTGGATGAGTGCACCTATAGAACAATGTCCTCATTTTAAGGTCGTCCTGAATAACCAAGGTTTGTTTCTTGTTTCCGATAAGCCACCTCAAAACTCTGATTCTTATTTCCTATCCTTCCCTGAATCTTCTCATGTTTCTAGAGCTATGGGATTACACTTTACTGAGATCTCTAGGTTGCAAAACTCCTTAGAACCTATTAGGTTTGCCACCTACTTCTGGAAGACCTTATGGCACCTACTAGGCATCCATAATAAGTTTTCATGCTCTGCATGCCCTCCTCCGACCCAAGGTCAAACCTAGAGAGCCTTAGTTTGTTAGGTTTGGACCTAGGGTTCATTTGGAATAAAGTCCATTCTTTAGGAATGCGTCGTTAGTCTAGTTTAGTTTTTCTTGACCCTTTACTAGGATTTGGCTTAGATTTTGGTTTGATTGAGAGCACCAGGAATTGGGATTTGTATTTTGTCCAGGGCTAAAATTGCATTCAATGTTTCGATCAATAAGTCTACAGGTAAGAGTCCATTTGAAATTGTGCATGGTTATAAACTTCACACACCTCTTGACCTAGCTCCTTTACCAGTCCACACACGAGTCTCAGAGTCTGCTGAAGTTTTTGCACAGCATATAAAAGACTTGCATAAAGAAATTCATGCCAAAATAAATTTAAGTAATGAAACTTATAAGAAGTTGGCTGATTCTCAAAGGCGAGTCAAAACTTTTGTTGAGGGAGACTATGTAATGATTAGGTTAAGGCCCGAACGGTTTCCTCCTGGAACCGTTTGAAAGTTACATGCTAGAGGAGCTGGACAATTTAGAGTGGTGAAGAGAGTAGGGTCCAATGCCTATGTGCTCGAGTTGCCTTCAGAACTAGGCATTAGCTCCACTTTCAATATTACAGACCTAGTAGAGTATAGAGAGCCAGCTGTGATTCCCAGTAAGCCTTTTGAGCCTAATCCTGCTCTTGAGAGTGAACCCAATCCTGTGTGTCCACCAACAAACTGGCCTGTGAGGAAAGAGCAGATTGAAAAGATCCTGGATGATCAGGTTATTTCTACTCGTAATCGAGGATACCAAAGATACCTGGTCCGCTGGCAAGGAAGGCCAGATTCTGATGACTCTTGGATCTCCCGAGAAGAATTACAAGAATTGGACCCAGACCTCTTGGAGAGATACCAGAGCCAGCTTGATCCATACTCGACAGGGTCGAGTTCCTCCCACCCCGGGAGAATTGGTGCGGGCACCAGACTCAGAAGAAGACTTCAGGGCTCCATCTGGATCTCTGATTGACCTTGCCCGAAGAATTAGGGTTTTCTAGTTTTGTAATAAGGGTTGACTTGGTCAACTCAATTTTTTTGAGTATGTATTTTCCTGCAATTTAAATTTTGTTGAGTCATGTTGACTCAGTACAAGTCCTAGTAAGTGGTCTAGGTCTTCTCCAGGGTGCCACATTTTCTCCCAAGCCCAAGCAAGTGGGCACCACACTCCCAGCCACACGCCAAAGTCCAGGAGGCGCCACATCTCCATGCTAGTGTCTTGGTCCCCACACCCAAGGGAGCAAGAATTTTTCTTGAAGCCAAAATCAAGGAGGCGCCCCATATATACCTTAAAAGGCCAAGCTAAAGGAGGAAAGAGGCATTTCTTGGGGAGCACTTCAAGGGGGCGCCCAATCCATGCCTAAAAAGACCAAAGCAAAGTTGGGAAGAGCCATGACTTGGGGAGAAAGAAAAGGAGGTGTCCAAAAGAGTTGAGCCATGGAAGGAAAAAAATTTTTCTTAAAGAGCAAGGCTAGGAGGCGCCACCTACTTACCATTTGGAGCCACCAATCAACACTTATGGAAGCTCTTGGCCGGCCATATGAAAAGGATTTGATTCTACAAGCCTAATTTGAAGATCCATCCTATTAGTCCTACATGGGAAGATGTAAAACCCTGACCTCTTGTAAAGACCTATAAAATAAACCCCTCTTGTAAGTTTTGAAAGATAACTGATGAATGAATTCAAATTTTGTGTGAGCAACTTTGTGTTTCTCTCTTCCGCACTTGCATCCAGGTGTTGAGCTCCATGAGGGAGTAAATCCGGGTTCCCTAGGAACCTTGAGGAGGTGTGAGATCTCCAACCCCAAAACCCTAGGTTAGCCACTTCCATTCCAAACCCAAGCTGCCCTTCATCCTCTTCATTCCACCAATCATCCAAACCCTAATCTACCTCATCATCTCACGGCCCCTCTCTCCAAGTAGAGGCCGACCACCAGCATCCAGGTCCAGTTCGGCTACTTCGAAGACAGGGCAAATCCCAGAGGAAGTCAGATCAGCATCCAGGAGAATCAGGATTTCAGCAACATCAGCTTTCAAGTTCTACTATCTGGTAAATCCTTCCTTGAGTATCTGGTTCCATAACTTGTTCTTCTTCTTTCCCAGATCTTAAGTTCAGAAGAAGCCAACTCTGCCAAAGGGCCAGTATTGGAGGATCCATTGCGAAGATATCTAAATCCGGGGATCCAACAATCTGCTCAAGAGAGTCCTTCCACTAAACTCTGTGAAGATCACTGCCTGGTCTGTAACCCTTCTCTTCTCTTTACTTCTGTCCTGTTGAAAGTTTAGAGCGAAACCCTAGGTCTGGGAGTTTCTCAACCCCCAGCGATCCTTTACTTCTGAACTACTCTGATAACCTGGTTTCTTTAAATTGTGCTTTCAATTATTACATAGTTTCTTTCAATTTAGTTTAACTTTCCTTTGAGTCAAAGCCGACTTCTGAAAATAATAATAAAAAAAAAAAATAGTCTTAATTTACTTCCGTATCGCATCATCGTCTCTTTCGTCCTGCTTCATTTTTGGTATCATAGCTTTTGTTCTGCATCATAGTTGGTTGGGAAAGAATTAGCCCCAATTAGCAAATCATAATCGAAACCTTCCTTAGACACTAATTGACTGACAATATTCAATTAGGTCATCTAATGATCTGGGCTCATCACTGAGCCAAAATTAGGTCTTAACTTATCGATTCACTATCAAATGAATCGATATGACCAGACTACTTCTAAAACCAATTTTGAGCACACTTGACCTAACCCTAATCATCATGCAATTAGGTTAAGTCACTTGCTCAAAATCATATTAGGGTTACTTGTTGATCTAATCAAGCCCTAATTCCCATAGCCCAATCTCTAGACCTAATTTGTTCAACCCAAACCCACATGCACCTAATTTGATTTTCTTGATCAAATCAATTTTAAAATTAGATTTAAGTGCATGACATTAATGGCTTATGATCATGAATCACATTTAAGATCTAAACTCTAATTTTGTGCATCGCATACATCAATATCAATAATTATAAATCGATCAAAACCCTTTTGAAAATCCTTTTTCAAAATCGATATACATCAAAGTAGGACAACCTTTGCACTATAGGGATAAACCCTATAGCAAGACAACCTTATGTCACTTTGTATAACCTTTGATCAATTTAATTTTAGATTATTAAATTTAATTTCATATTTGAAAATTATAATTTTAATTTCAAAAATAATTTTTCAAAACATAAAATTCTATGCTAGAACAATCTCATGTTTAACATAGATCTAATACAATCATAATTATCTATCTGATATGATTATTTTTTAGATTTGATTTTCATGCATGCATATTAAAGAGAGAACCGTGGCTCTAATACCACTGTTGGAATTCTCCCAGGAACAGAAAAGTATGTTGTATAAAATCAGGCATCAAAAGCCTGATCGCAGTGAAAGCAGATATAAAAACGATTTTATATCTAATCATGCAAATCATAAATAAATCTAATTTATTTATCATAAATTTTTAACATGCTGCATAATATGAGAAAAATATTAGATCTGAAATAAAAATTATTTTAAACATAAAATACTTACTTGGATCGCTATCCGGGTTTGCTCTGAAAAGCATGCATATCCGCTACTGAAAAAGTCAGGATTCTGTCGGAGTCGCGCAATCGCCCGGCCTCTACTAGTATCTACATGAAGCTCTCGCAATCAAGTCGTAGAGGGCACCAGACTGCTAAATCCTTGCAGCCTTCTCCTCTTTCAGCAAATCGTCTGCTTTAAAAACTGTGCTGATCCGAATCCGAACCAGCTTTCGACTTCTGTCTTGCAAATCAAACTATGCAAGATCTTTTGGACCCTTTCCTCTCTTCTTTCTCTAATAGAGCATCTCTCTAGACCTCATAAAAGAAAAGAGAACAAATAAAGGGAGAAGAATAGTTGAAACCAGGAGAGAGACTCTCTGGTGTTCAGGCCAAGAGAAGAAAGATGCCCAAGAAAAATCATGCCTTATTTTTCTTATGGTCAGCCACTCCCTTCTTATTGATTTTCTCATGGTAAAAGTCTCCCATTTTATTTCTACACGCTAAAACAAAATACCGGTGTTTTATTTTATCTGGCTAGGATTTAAGAATAGAAGAGGACTCTTCCTCCTCTCTTTTCTTTTCACGCCAAAACTCAATTAGAGCCGCTCTTAGTTTCATGCCTCATCATATTTATTACACAAAATAAATGGGACCCATTTAGGCATGTGGAGGGAAGGGGAGACAAAGAGAGAGAGTCCTAGTCTAATTGGACTCTAGGTCTTGGTCCAAACGAAGTGATTTTACAGTCAAACTGAAACTAATTTTAAATCCGATCGAACCATTTCGAAGCATACATTGACCTAAATCAATTAGAATTAATTAATTGAGTCTAACTCAATTAAATTAAATTAAATTAAAATTAATTAATAATTAATCTATAATCAATTACTTGCAACATTTATAATTAGGTCAAATATTAATTGTAACACTTATAATTAGGTCCAAATTGATTTGCTGATTAGTTACTTGAGCTCCTAATATGTGTGACCCCTCAGGTCCTATCCTGTCTGGTAATGAAACATGCTATAATCTCCATTATACATCATCGAAACTCCTTTCGATGGACTAAAATAATTTCAGCTCAACCCTAATTAGGATCATCGATCCGAAAATGATCCTAACGGGCTCTCAAAATCCACTAGTGATACCTAGCAGTATATAGTGGTAACCCAGTAGAATAAGATTGGAACCCCTAGGTATAGTTACCATGTGATTTGGTTCCTCTATCAAAATTCCGACATGATGTTGGTTACGGATACTCGTCAAACCCATCAGTCATATGCTTAACCTAATGGACTCAAGTCTAATTGTGATACTAATGAAAACACTTTTTCATATCACCCTGCTATGGCCATAGACTTTTGGACTTAGTCTCATTAAGCTTGCATAGGATTATACCTTACTACTAAGGCTGATAGATCCTTACAAGTGAACACCCTACTCCTACAATAAACTTACTGCAGCCAACGAACATCACAAGGTCCTGTATGGATAGGAACCATGTGATTGTGCTGTCAAACTACAGCAACCTTATTGTAAGTAGCCGAGACACTCTAGGTCAAAGAACTATTCACACAACTACAGCATCAGGAAGTTATTGATAAGTGGGTAGTCATTCGTATAACTTCCTGTACTTGGTCACGCTTAGTACCGTTGATCTCTATCAACTACCTGCACTCTCATTCCAGTATCACCACACTATAGATCAGAGACTCATCTACTCAGAAAGGGAAGTGATCTGTGCACCGATTTTAATGATCAATCACCATCCTCGTGATATTCCAACAATCGAGAGCCTTTAGGAGTTAATCTATAAAGACACACGCCTCAGATTCTCAACTCTTGAGAATATGTGTTATTGTCCATTAACTCCATGGATGATTCATAGACATAACAATATAAATGAAACTAATGCCTTTTTAATTAATAAGAAAAATTAAGTACAAAATTCATGCCCTAAAATTAAAATGTGTCAAGCCAACATCACTTTCAGGGCATACATCTAACAAGTATGTAGTGGCAACCTAGCAGAATAAGATTGGAACTCCTAGGTGTAGTTACTGTTGGCATAAAATCCCTTTTGCAACCGGGCGAAGCTACTGGATCACGATCCGCTCCCTGATTTACCTGCAAAATTGATCCCTGGCCGGATTTACTTCGGCGGGGGACACTCCGATACCTAAGTTAGAGGTAGGCTCCAGCCACAAAATGGAGAAGATTTTGAGGAGGATGAATGATAAGGAAAGGACTTTGAGATTTTCAGGGTTGTGTTATGCCTTACCTGGAATGTCCCCTCTCACCAGTATTTATATTGATTAGTCCGGTCTGTGATTCCATTCTCTTTCTTGCAATTATAATGGGGGAAGTTAATTGGTTCCCCTCCGTTCGCAATCATGGATGGTTATTGAATGGTTATGGCCAGGTCGGAGGCGTTACTGTTGGAGTTAATGATCACGTGGCCATTTCAATACGATTGCGCTTTGGAGATGGTTAGATAGCCGATTATAACCGTTATCCCCCGCGTTCGTAGGGGTTTGGGGTAGATCGGAGATCTGCCTTCAGGCTTTTTCTTCAGGAGCATCCGTTGCTAGATCGGAGGGGTGCTTTCATCTCTAGATGTCTTCGAGACAGCACCTGTGGCTGATGCCGAAGATCATATCTTCGGCATTGGCCGAAGACCATGTCTTCGGTTAGGAGCGAAGATCATGCATTTGGCTGAGGCCGAGAGCCATGTCTTCAGTAAGGGCCAAATGCTATCTCTTCGGTTGAAGCTGAGAGTTGTGGCTTCGACTTGTCCGTCAGCCTTTGGACTTCTTCCGGGTGCTTTGGTTCGACATGCATGGTTTAGGAGGGACTGTTCGGGCGGTCGAACTAGTGGCTGATCTGTGCTTGAATCGATATATCCCAATAGTTGCCCTCCACTCTCAATTTTCGAAGCGATGATCTGTCTCGAAGAGTGAGAGTATCATCGATTATCATTTTCTCCTGGGGAGTGGTGCGATAGATGATTGCGAAATCTCTGATTGGACCATTTGCCATAACTACTGGTTGATTTGAGGATCAAGTGATGGACAGCTGTCATCTCTTGATTGGGGTGTGAAAAAGGAATGGGTGGATCAGTGACTGTCCCTACTTTTTCTATTTTATGATGGTTTAGCCAATCTTTTCATTGAGATTTGGGTGGAGGTTATGGCATCTTCCTATCCCTTAGAAAGGATATGTGCTCCATCTTCACCGTTGATTGGTGTTGCGTAGATTATGACCTTCAGTCCATTCTGTGTCAAATCTGTTTAGGGCTGTTTGGGATTGCGCATCCATCTCGAGCATCCATGGTGGACTTGGGGAAATGGTTCCTCTTATCGAGGTGTCATCCTGGAGTCTCCTTGTCCCTTTATGAGGGGGAAAAGAGGGCTGGTTGAGGAAGCATCTCCATCCTTGCCTACTTTCAACTTTGGCTCAGCTTTCCCTACTCCCGGCTATCGGTCCCTTCCGTAGGTAGAACCTTTCTTATGTTTCTTTGTTCCTTTTTCCTGTCATTGCTGAAGTCATAGGAACTGGACGGGAAAAGGCCGGGCCCTCTGGGATTGATGATGTGGTGAGTCCGGAGCTAGTCTCCAGCTTCGTTTCACAGGGAAAGATAGCCTACTTTCGGGAGCATTATCATGTTCCCGAAGGGTTTCCTCTAATACTTTCCACATCTGAAGAGCAGGTGCATAAACCTCCCATCGGGTGTCTTGCTATATACAAAGATCATCTGAAGGCTGGTCTTCATTTTTTGCTGCATCTCTTCTTCATTAAAGTCTTTCACATGTATCAAATTATGCCCGCGCAGTTGACTCCGAACAGTATTCGAAATATTTGCTGATTCTTGGTCCGATGCCACATAGCCAATGTGAGGCACGGGACCAATTTATTCACCGCTCTTTTTGTTCTCAAAAGAGATTTCTATGATCGCGGATGGTGGATTATTGATCCTCGGCCTGGTCCCAAAATCATAAGGGATATGCACAGTGCCATCCATGGATGGAAGCCCAATTTTATTTTTGTTTCCTCTACCGAACCGTGGGGTTTCAGTAGTGAGTGGAGGGAGCCACACCTGGATGCCAATGATGGAAAAAAGGTTTTGGTGGCCAATCAGTCTGATTACGCCTTACTACCCGGTTCGGAGGCGTTCCCATCCGTGAACTGTTAGAGGAGAGGAATCTCCATCTCGTAGGGATCAGCAAGTTTCCTGTGTTAGGTATAAGTGGTAGAGGTTTTCGACTCTCCTCTTTTAATTCCTTTGTGGTCTAGCTGATTTAGAAAGGTGTTCTTATTTGTAGGTGGCAGAATGAGGCCTGACTTGGGCTGGCTTCGTCAGTCTTCCAAGAGGAAGGCGGCTCAGGCTCTCCCTTCAGGATCAAAAGTCCAGAGGAAGATCCGGGGGGATGATCCTGGAAGAAGTAGAAGTGCTTCATCTTCTAGAGGAACGTTGGGGGGAACGGGGTGCTAACGATGGAGGTTTCGCAAGGACCCCCGCCAGATGAATTTCTGCCGGTAGTCGATTCTCCAATTCAGATTAAGGAGAGCCCGTCTCCGACGGTCGATGCCCCATCATCTTGCCCCTTGTGGTGGATAGGGGCAAGGCACTGCAGGTGGAGGAGTCTACTTGGGAGGCTCCTCCAGGTGGAAGTTGTCCCGTGGGCCCTTCGGAGCTTTCGACCACGGGGGGTCTTTCAATCCCGGTCATTGCTAGGCGGGCCTTGAAAGACATTTTGCTGCCTAATGATTTGGCAGTTATCCAGGGTCGGAGCCTTGCCAAGGTGTCCTATTTCGCTTTTTCTTCTTTGCTGCAGGTAGGCTTTTTACCATTCCTTCTATGATCGACGAGTCGTTTGGTCTGTGGTTGATCTCATGCTTTGTTTTATTGGTGCAACTGCTCTATGATATCACCTTTCTGGAAGAGGGTTTGGTGAGCGTTGATAACCTCATTCATGGCCTGAAGGAGGAGCTTCAAGTAGCTAAAGCCGAGAGGGAGGTGGCCGAAGAGCTGAAACTGTCCATGGAGAATCAGCTCACTCGAGTGGATGCCGAGGTTCATGGCCTGAAGGGTGAACTGAAGAATGCCCATTTGAAGATCTCAGAGCAGGAGGTGAAGCTGAGAAGGAATAAGAAATAGATTGACTCCTTGGAGCATTCTATTAAGGAGAAACAAGAGAAGGCTGAAGACCTAGCTAGGACAGCTAAAGAGGCAACCAGGAGGGCTAAAGAGGCATCTTTGAGAGCCAAAGAGGTAGCCCTGAAGGTTGAAGTGGCCAGGAGGGAGTTCGAAGCCATGAGAGAGCAGAGAGCTAAAGCTGTTGAAGACTTCAAAAAGTCTTCATAGTTCAAGATGGAGGTAAATGAAGCAAGCCTGTTCAGTTTTTAATTTGGCTTCAATGATGGACTCATCAAGGTCAGCGAGGTCTTTCCTGATCTCGATCTTTCTAGTGTCCCTGCGTTTGACATCGAGGAGGAAAGAGAGAAAGAGATTGGGGCCCCTGGGAAGGTCGAAGAGATGCCAAGCCAAAGTGAAGAAGTCCTGATCGTAGCCGAGGATCCGGCAATGGCCAGTATGGTAGTTTCGGTCCAGGCTGAAGAGGGGGTCCAGGCCAAAGGTTCTTCGATCCTGGCCTAGGTTGAGGAAATCCTCTCTGTCCAGATTGATGAGATACTCCATTCTGTCAACACTGGGTCTCTCTCGACTAATCTGTAAGGGCTTGTCAGGCTTCAAGCTCTGTATTTCTTCTTTTTCTTCCCTTGACATGTAATCAATAAATTCTCTTGGATTAATGAACATTTCTCTTCTCTCATGTGGATGTTATGGGACTCCCCAAGTATGGAATTTTCGAACTTGGTTTAGGTATAACTTTAGTGGCGGATTGAGTCATGTAGCCCTTCATCGAGTCGATTTTTCTGAGCATAAGCTCCTCCTTTGGACCTTAAAACATGTAGGGAAGCCCCTACGTGAGGGGAACCTCTGGCTTATAGGGGGTTTGGCGACCATCACGCTGTTGCCTAGAGAGATGATGGTGATCAGGGCCATAATGATTGTGCTTGGGAAAAGGGATCATCGTAGCTATAGCCTTTTAGTGGTCCCTCCCAACACACAAGTTGGAATACTAGTTTATTGGGGCAAGCGTGCATGGCATACCCAGGAGCCTACTGTAAATGAGGGCATTTGACCTGAGCCTCATCAGTCTCGATATAAGGAAGGGGGTTTCCTTGGATCAACTACCATTCGCTTTGGGCAACAGCATTTCGAACACCATTCCCATCTCCTCATCCTCATGCCACTCTGAGGGTTTGCCACAGCATGAGGCTGAACCTAGCACATCTTAGGCGGGCGGCAAAGGAGAGGCCAATGAGAGGCTTCCAGGTGAGGAGATCAGATCGGAGGCAGAGGTGTGTGTTATCGTTGCTGTGCACCCAGGTTGGGAGTAGTGTTCCAATCAAGATAGGTTCTTCCCCAAGGGAGGAACCGGCTTCTCCTGGGAGTGCCGTGCTGGCCGAGCCATCTAAGAGGTCGAGCCCACAAGATGTTGGTGGGGTTTTCTCATACGTCGAAGATGCCAAGCCTGTGACTCTGGTCATGGGAGAGAGAAGTCCTATGGGATGTGACACACCTGCCACTGGAATTGGGAGGTAGGAATCCGGGAATCCTTTTCTTGCCATCCTCCTTAGGATACAACAGGTAGCCTCCGGCATGCATGTTACTTGTATGCATTCATCGATTGGACTGACTTTGTATGTGCCTCATGTTCTGTAGATTTTTCATTGCTGGAGAAAGGTGCTCACAAATCCATCAGCTTCAGCGAAGACCTCCGAAGCCGAATGGCTTCAACTGTAGCTGAGAAAGATGTTGCCAAAAAGTTTTGGATCGCCGCAGAAGAGGAGACAGGCAAGACTGTCACCTCAAACAACATCTTGAGAAGACAGCTGGGGTCTCTTTAGGTGCAGGCAGCTAATATGGCAATCATTCTATAGAAGAAGAGGAGGAAGGTGATCTCTCTCGAATTGTTGCTGAGGGAGACCCTTCAAGATGCTGAGAGATTGAAGTCTCATCAGGCCAAGTTGGAGAAAAGGATTGACGAACTGAAGACAAGCCTTTTAATGGCCAACCATAGGGCTGCGCAGGCTGAAGAGAGGTCTTCCGGGGCCATCGAGGCTTACAAAGGTTCTCAGGCCTTCAAAGATGAGTCATGCAAAGCCACATCGGAGAGTTACTTTTCGGGTTATGCCGATTGCCTGGGTAAAGTTAAGAAACTTTACCCCATCTTGGACTTGTCCTTGGTTGCCATTTTGGAGGATGAAGCTGAAGACTCCAAGGTTCAGTTTGATGCGGCGTCAACCCTTGCTCTTGTTTCAGCTGTTGAAAAGGTTGGCAGGGAATAAAGTTGTTGTATTTTCCCTTTTGTCAGCTATTTGTAGTGTCTTCCTTCTGGATGAGGATTTTTCCTCCTTGAAATAAATGACTAATTCTTTTCAAACTAGTCTCTTTTGAGTTGATTCTTTTCCTATGGATAAGCTGATGACATGGCCAGTTTGGGTTGATGTTCTCGGCTTGGTTGAAGACGAACTCCGAAGTAGGGTCGTAATGCCGTTGCTGACTTCTCTGGCCTGGTTGACCAGGTCAGAAAGGACCAACCCAGTTCCTTGGACCGGGATTAACCTCAGTTAGGCTGATGTTGATCATCCACCATAATTGTTCTTTTTGCATCGGTGGTAGCAGGCGGCCAGATGTCACCTCATCATTGGTAATTTGTTGGGAGACATCGAGCATATTTTTTGCTGTCCGTGTCAAGTGCATGGATATTTGATCGGTCGCATCCATGCGCGTCCTGGGTGTCGTCATGTTTTCCTTTCCTAAGAAATGACCATTAATGTTGTAACCGTCCAAGAGAGATCGTTTTGGGTTCGAAGCGCCGATGGTCTCTATCCTCAAGAGCAGTTATTGGTGATCGTGCCGTTTCTAAAGTGGCTATCTGGGTTTTGAGGCATCGTTTCAACACATGGCACCTTCTAGCAAGCCTGGGGGAAAGTGTGGAGCACGTTTTTCTAAGGCCGTTCATGGGTGCAGGGTCCCGTTAAATAGGATCCAGCTCTTCCCTTTTAGAGGCCATCGAAATTTTAAACTCCTATTCTGAAAGTTGTCCTCCTCCTTAGCATATCGCCGAGATGAAGTTTAACATTTTCGAACTTTGGAGGATGGCTAGAAAGAGGGCTTCTAGCTCTCGAGCAGAGGGTGAGCCTAGTGTGAAGGCACACCAGGGAGACGACGACGACGACCTACAGGGGGTCATTGCCCGCTTAGAGATGAAGGTTCGGGTCTTAGAGGCCCGTTTGGAGGAGGCTAGGGCTCGAGTCGAGGAGGCCACCGCAAAGATGGAAGAGGCCAGAAAGGAGGCGGCGGAGGCCGTCGCAAAATTCATGGAGTCATTAGCCTACAAGGATGAGGTCGCCAAGACGGTTTTGGACTCTTACCATCGGGGTTCCGGGAGAACCGGGACAAGGCCTTCAGGTTCTACCATTTGAAGGGCCTGAAAAATATTAGGCATTCTGTCCCCTTCCCTGGTCATGAATATGACTTTGACTTTAAAGAGGAGTCAGAACCTGAATCAAAATGGAAGTTCGGAACCTTCCCGTTCTCCTCTCAGAACTTTGACACCTCCCACCGGCATGGGAAAGGAACGGCAGGTGGTCTTTAAATCTGCTTTCCCACTATCTGCTCTGTTATCTTCTTCTCTTCTTCTTCTTCTTTTTTTTTTTTTATAAAATCCTCGAGATGCAATGAAGAAAGTATCTTTCTTTCCCTTCTTTCTTTATGAATGGCATGCTCTGGATCATCACTAAGCATGGGTTTTGTAGCATAACAGTCGTGTGACAAACTTGCAGAGCCACTTGGGGTTTGCTGATGGGATGGGATGGATTAGCCATCTTGTAAGGTGTTTATTGTTGACAGTTAACAGGGTGAGTGATGTATATTCACTTCGGCACATCTTCGGATTTATCATAGGATAGGGCACCTAAGCCATCCCTGTGCCTCCCTGTTGAAGTTAAGGTAGACTGATTAGGCCCACCCCAGCATGTCTTTGAATTTACCGTAGGGTAGGTTGTATGAACCTTTTCTGCGCCTTCTTTAGTATAAGGTAGGCTGGTTAGGCCCACCCCGGCACGTCTTCGGATTTACCGTAGGGTAGGTTGTATGAACCTTTCCTGCACCTTCTTTAGTATAAGGTAGGCTGGTTAGACCCGTCCCGGCACATTTTCGGATTTACTGTAGGGTATAGGTTGTATGAACCTTCCCTGCATCTTCTTTAGTATAAGGTAGGCTGGTTAGGCCCATCCCGGTGCATCTTCGAATTCATCATAGGGTAGGCTATATGAACCATCCCTGCACCTTTGATTTGTAGCCTGATTGGGCTATCCGATGTGCTCGTCAAGCATACCGATAAGGCGAGTGGATCAGACCCACCTTTGCGCTTTTGGTCGATTTCGTTGAATGGATTATTGAGACCATTGTTATGCCACTGGGATGATGGGTTGTCTAGAGTTGAACAGAGTTTCGTGGAAATCTTTGGGGTATGTGTATTGATAGTATTTGCGAAGATTTTGTACATTCCAAGGTCGAGATAGGACAATGCCATCCAGGGTCTTGAGTCAATACGTTCCTGGACACACGACTTCTTCGACTTGGTATGGTCCTTCCCAGTTGGGAGAAGTTTGCCCTGCTCCATTGGCCTGGATACTTTAGTTCTTCGTAGTACCATGTCCCCAGTACGGAAGATCCGCTCTTTCACTCTAGAATTATAATATTTGGCAACTTTTTGTTGATACGTTGCCATTTTCAATTGGGCTTGGAGCCTGGTACTCGGCAGCTGATCCAAGGCAACTCTTCTGCATTCGGAGATTTCAGGCTCCTTATACTTGTTAATCTTCAAAGATTGGAGGGAGACTTCGATAGGGAGGACTGCTTCGGTATAGTATGCAGAGTTGAACGAAGATTCGTCAATGGCCGATCTCGGGGTCGTCCGGTATGCCCAAAGGATGGAGGTTAGCTCCTCTACCCAAAGTCCTTTGGCAGCGTTCAACCGTATCTTCAGGCCATGGAGAATGGTCCGATTCATTACTTCAGCCTCCCCATTAGACTGCGGATGGTCGACAGACGTCAGTCTGTGCTGCACATGGTATCGGGTGTAGAAATCTTTAAACTTGGGGTTGTTAAACTGCCTCCCATTGTCGGTGATTATAGTGTGTGGGATTTCGAATCGGAATATGATGGAATTCCTGATAAAATTCTTAACCTTGCCCTCTGTGATGTGGGCCAGTGGTTCGGCCTCGACCCACTTGGTAAAGTAGTCGATGGCCACGATGAGGAACTTCCTCTACCCAGATGCTGGTTGAAATGGGCCAAGGATATCCATGCCCCACTGGGCGAAGGGCTAGGGTGCCGTCAGCTGAGTCAAATGGCATGCCGATTGTCTTTGGACATTAGCGTACCTCTGGCATTTATCACATCTTCGTACAAAGTTGGCCGAATCTTTTTGAATGGAGGGCCAATAGTATCCCTGGCATATTATCTAGTACGCCAAAGACCTGCCACCCAAGTGATCACCGCATATGCCTTCATGGACCTTCCTTAGGGAATAGTCGGTGTCTGATGGTCCCAAAGGTTTATCACATCCCCAACACTTGGCCTAGGCGGGGCCGGGTGTGCAGGCTGGGCAAGGTGGTACCGAGCCATGGCTGGGCGTGCTTGAGCATTCTAGGATGCGTGCACGAGGTTGCGCGCGAGCGTACACGATTGAGAGGTGCACAGGTGCAGTGGTTTGGCCGGACAATGCCAAGCCACGAGGGGATGTGCGGGTGCATGTCCCTGGGCACTGGGATGTGTGCACCCAGTGCAGTAGAGGCCGGACTCGGGTGTGCCGGGACAGGCATGCAAGTGCAGCAAAGGCCGGATCCGGGCGTGTGCAGGACAGGCACGTGCAGGGCAGTGAAGTCCGGGATCCAGGCACGCGCGGGGTGAGCGCGCGCAGCACAGCGAAGGACCGAGCTAGGTGTGCACGGGGTGAGCGCGCACAATGCAGCGGAGCGCTGCAAGGGCCGAGCGAGTGTGCGTGGGGCTAGCATGTGGCACAGCAGCCAGACCAGATGCACGGGGTACGCTCGCGATGAGGTCAAGTGCAGTCGGGCCGGGCGAGTGCGTGGGTGTGAGCACGGTGCCAAGGGGCGAAGCAGTCGAGCCGGGCAGGCACGCAAGTGCGCCCATGCTGCTCGGCATGATGCAGCCAGACCAGATGGGTGCCAGAACCGGACTCGAGTCATTTGGTCATTGGACTTGAGTTCCAGGGCAGTTGGGCCCTGGGCGGTTGGACGCGAGTCCTGGACGTGTGGGATTCGGGCATGCGCGGAGCATGGGTGCAGTGCACGGGACGCGGGTGCACGCGAGGCACAGATGCGTCAGACTCGGATCCCTGGGCTGCCAACCGATGGGGCAGTTGCCAGACGGTCGTGGATACGGGCGTGCGCAGGATGCGAGTCCTAGACACGCGGGATTCGGGCATGCACAGAGCATGGGCGCAGCGCGCGGGACGCGGGTGCACTCGAGGCACAGATGCACCAGACTCGGATCTCTGGCTGCCAACCGAGGGTAGTTGCCAAACGGTTGCGGGATGTGGGCGTGCGCGAGACATGGGCATAGGCGCGCGGGATTCGAGCACGCACGGAGCAAGGGCGCAGTGCGTGGGGCACAGATGCGCCGGACTTGGATCTTTGGCTGCCAACCGAGAGTAGTTGCCAGATGGTTGCGGGATGCGGACGTGCACAAGACATGGGCGCACGGGATGCGGGCATGCTCGGGACATGGGTGCAGGTGCAAGGGACTCGAGCATACACGTGTCACGAAGACACGGGATGCAGATCCTTGGCTGTGAACCGACTGGGTAGTTGCCAGACGGTTGTGGATGCAGAGCATGGGTGCGCGGGATGCAGGCATGCGCGATACATGGGCGCAAACGCACGGGATGCGGACGTGCTCGGGACATGATGCAAATATGTGGGACTCGAGCATACTCGAGTCATAGATGTGCTGGACTCAGATCCAGAAGTGAGGGCGAAGGACCTTACTGGGCAGAGGGAGAAAGGGAGACCTTCTTGCTGCTGGGCAGCAATGGGAGAGTGCCATTGTTGTGTGCAGTGACTTAGGGGAGTTGCTGGGATGGTTGGGGCCAGCCAAAGCTAGGTGGTTGGGCTTGTCAACCATATGGCAGTGAGTGCCATGGCTGTAGGCAGCAAAGAGAAGAAGATATGGGATCCTTCTTGCTGCTAGGCATGGGTGTAAGCTACCTTAGAGTGCTGAAGAGGGTGTGTGATCCCTCTTGCTGCTGGGAGCAGGGGGTTGTTCCTAGGGAGACCTTGCTGTGATTGTGAGGCTGCTAAAACCTGAGGGTGATCTCAGGGTGTATCCCATTTGGTGAGGAATATCAATTGGGTTGGGAGTGTTTCCCTGTATTTCTGTGTGTTTCCTTATGGAGTGGTTGTGTGCTAGGCATTGAGGGCTGCAGCGAGGTTCTATGAAGGGACTTGAGACAACCTCAACAGGGACTCAGGACATCAGGGCGTGGGCTGCGGGTTCTGGAAGAGCATAACCAAACACCACCAGCAGCAAGCAGCAGGAAGCTGCTTACCTGGTGCACTTGGGCGGCTAAGTGCAAGGAAGAAGGGTGGCTAGACAGGGCTTGTCTAGCATCGGCACGCGAAAAATTTTGGGTTATAGAGTACCGTGTGACAATTTGGTATCAGAGCCTCGTTTGAGGCTGGAGTTGCAAATTTTGGAGACAAGATAATGCTAACCGAAACCAAGGAGAGGATTAGGGGCTGCAACATTGGGCACAAGCTGAGCAGCGAAGGCCACGGCCGGGCCGAGTGCATGCGGAGCAGTGCCAAGACAGGACATGTAGGCGCATGTCCTTTGTGCGCTGGGATGTGTGCTCCCAGTGTAGAGGAGGCTGAACTCGAGCGTGCATGAGACAGACGCGCAATTGCAGTGGAGACCGGACTCGAGGGCGCGCGGGTGTGCGCGCGGTGCCGAGTGGGCGCGCGGGGGTGCGCGTGCTGCTGGGCATGAGTAGCCAAGCCCGAGCACAGCCAAGTCCAAGTGTGGGCACTTGGGCTGTGTGTGCCAAGTCTAGACCAAGGCTGGAGCAGCTGGGCGCAGTGCATGCGATGGTTGCGGAGCGGTTGCGGGGCAGTTGCCAGAAACCCGGACGCGGGTCATGTAATCACTAGACTCGGATGGACTCGAGTCACTTGGTGACCGGCAGGCTGGACAGTTGGTGGAGAGTTACCGATGGTTGGCTAGGCAGTGGTGTGTGTCCACTACGTGTGAGGGACGGTTAACCTCACAAAACTGCAGGGTGGCAATTTGAAGATAGAGCGCAGCAGTATTTGGCTGGCGACATGACGAGGATGTCATCTATCTTGAGTGCGGGGGGTTTGTCACATCCCCAACACTTGGCCTAGGCGGGGCCGGCTGTGCAGGCTGGGCAGGGTGGTGCCGAGCCATGGATGGGCATGCTGTAGCATGTCCAGGATGCGTGCACGAGGTTGCGCGCGAGCGCGCATGATGGAGAGGCGCGCAGGTGCAATGGTTTGGCCAGACAATGCCAAGCCACGAGGGGATGTGCGGGTGCATGTCCCTGGGCACTGGGATGTGTGTGCCCAGTGCAGCAGAGGCCGGACTCGGGCGCGCACAGGACAGGTGCGCAAGTGCAGCGAAGGCCGGATCCGGGCATGCCGGGACAGGCACGCATAGGGCAGTGAAGTCCGGGATCCGGGCGCGCACAGGACAGGTGCGCGTGCAGCACAGCGGAGGACTGAGCCGGGTGTGCATGCATAGTGCAGCGGAGTGCTGCAAGGGCCGAGCGAGTGCATGCGGGGTGAGCGCGTGGCACAGCGGCCAGCCCAGACGCACGGGGTACGCGCGCGATGAGGTCAAGTGCTGCTGGGCCGGGCGAGTGCACGGGTGTGCGCATGATGCCAAGGGGCGAAGCGGCTGAGCCGGGTGGGCGTGCAACTGCGCACGCACTGCTGGGCATGATGCAGCCAGACCAGATGGGCGCCAGGACTGGACTCGAGTCATTTGGTCATTGGACTCGAGTTCTAGGGCAGTTGGGCCCTGGGCGGTTGGACACGAGTCCTGAACGTGTGGGATTCGGGCATGCGCGGAGCATGGGCATAGCGCGCGGGACGTGGCTGCACACGAGGCACAGATGAGCCAGACTCGGATCCCTGGGCTACCAACCGACGGGGCAGTTCCCAGACGGTCATGGACGTGGGCGTGTGCAGGACACGAGTCCTGGATGCGCGGGATTCGGGCATGCACAGAGCATGGGCGCAGCACGCGGGACGCGGGTGCACTCGAGGCACAGATGCGCCAGACTCGGATCTCTGGCTGCCAGCCAAGGGTAGTTGCCAAATGGTTGCGGGACGCGGGTGTGCACGAGACATGGGTGCAGGCATGCAGGATTCGGGCATGCGCGGAGCATGGGCGCATTGCGCGGGGCACAGATGCACCAGACTCAGATCTTTGGCTGCCAACCGAGAGTAGTTGCTAGATGGTTGCGGGACGCGGACATGCATGGGACATGGGCGCGCGGGATGCGGGCGTGCTCGGGACATGGGCGCAGGTGCACGAGACTCGAGAATACACGAGTCACGAAGACACGGGACGTGAATCCTTGGCAACGAACCGACTGGGCAGTTGCCAGATGGTTGTGGATGAGGAGCATGGGCGCGCGGGATGCGGGCATGCGCGAGACATGGGTGCAAACACACGGGATGTGGTCGTGCTCTGGACATGACGCAGATATGTGGGACTCGAGCGTACGCGAGTCACAGAGGTGCTGGACGCGAATCCAGAAGCGGGGGCGGAGGACCTTGCTGGGTAGAGGGAGAAGGGGAGACCTTCTTGCTGCTGGGCAGCAATGGGAGAGTGCCATTGTTGTGTGCAGTGACTCAGGGGAGTTGCTGGGCTGGTTGGGGCCAGCCAAAGCTAGGCGGTTGGTCTTGTCAACCATATGGCAGTGAGTGCCATGGCTGTAAGCAGCAAAGAGAAGAAGGTGTGGGATCCTTCTTGCTGCTAGGCATGGGTGTAAGCTACCTTAGAGTGCTGAAGAGGGTGTGTGATCCCTCTTACTGCTGGGAGCAGAGGGTTGTTCCTAGGGAGACCTTACTATGATTGTGAGGCTGTTGAGACCTGAGGGTGATCTCAGGGTGTATCCTATTTGGTGAGGAATATCAATTGGGTTGGGGGAGTTTCCCTATATTTCTATGTGTTTCCTTGTGGAGTGGTTGTGTGCTGGGCATTGAGGGCTGCAACAAGGTTCTGTGAAGGGACTCGAGACAACCTCAATAGGGACTCGGGACATCAGGGCGTGGGCTGCGGGTTCTGGGAGAGCAAAACCAAACACCACCAGTAGCAAGCCGCAGCAAGCAGTAGGAAGCTGCTTACATGGTGCACTTGGGCGGCTAAGTGCAAGGGTGAAGGCTGGCTAGACAGGGCTTGTCTAGCGCCGGCACACGGAAAATTCTGGGTTATAGAGTACTGCGTGACAATTAGCAGAGGTTGGGAGAATAATCTTTTATAGAGGGTCCTGTCTAAGATGACATATTGGGATGCCATCCAGCAGGTCTTTTTAGCCTCTGCTTTGTCTTCCGGCAGTGTGCCCTCATTTAAAAATTTAATGATGGGATCCATCCAACTAGGTTCAGCCTCGATTTGGTGCACCTCCAAAGTTTGCTATGCTTGGAGTTTCAAGGTGTTTGATGAAGGTGCGACCAAGGGATTTTGGATTGGTGGTGGCGAGCCTAGATAATGCATCAACCCGGGAGTTCTCTGATTGAGGAACATGAATGATCTCAAAGAACTCCAACTGAGAGGATAGGGCTTGTACCTTTTCCAGGTATTGGATCATTGTAGGATCCCTGGCTTCAAACTCGCCCTTGACCTGGTTCACCACTAGCTAGGAGTTCGAGAATATCTGGAGTCTCTGAACCCCTAAGCTCTTGGCGATTCGAAGTCCTGCAAGTAGAGCTTCATATTCGGCCTGGTTATTCGAAGCATGGAAGGAAAATTAGAGTGTATACTCCACTGTGTGTCCATCTAGTTCAGCTAGTATGAGGCTTACTCCATATCCAGCAGAGTTGGAGGCCCAATTTACATGGAGTACCCAAACAGACTCTACATCCTTTGGAGTATCTCCTTCTTCGATCGGACATGCTTCATCTTCGGACTTCCACATGCACTCAGCCAAAAAGTTGGACAGCACATGGGCTTTCATAGCTGATCGGGGCTGAAAGCTGATGTCAAACTCACTTAACTTTATGGCTCATTTGGCTATTCTCCCCGAAGTGTCAGGACATCAAAGAACAGCCTTAAAAGGCTGATCAGTTAACACCATGATGGCATGGGCATGGAAATAAGGCCATAATCGCTTTGCCACAATTATCAAGGAGTAAATCAGCTTCTGCATTTTTGAATACCTTATTTTAGCATCGTGCAAGACTTTGCTGATGTAGTAGATCGGCTTATAGGAGCCATCCTCTTCTCTTTGGATGAGGACCGAACTGGCTGCTTCGTCCGAAGCGAAGAGATACAGATAAAGTACTTCCCCTTCTTGAGGTTTGGAGAGCAAGGGTGGGGTCTCCAAGTACTTCTTCAGCTCTTCAAAAGCAATATGGTAGTCCTCGGTCCATTCAAAGCCCTGGGACTGTCGAAGTATTTTGAAGAAAGGGAGGCATTTCTTGGCTGATCGGGAGATGAATCTGCTCAAGGAGGTGATCCTCCCTGTCAGCTGTTGCACCTCCTTTTTGTAAGAAGGATGCCTCATATCTCTAAGGGCCTAGATTTTCTCGGGGTTTGCCTCAATCCCTAGCTTAGTGACGAGGAACCACAAGAACTTGCCCGAAGTTATCCCAAAGGCACACTTCATTGGGTTCAACTTCATACGGTGGCATCACAAGGCACCAAATGATTCTTCCAGGTCCTCGATACGATCTTTTTTAAGGAGATTTTTGATGATTATGTCGTCAACATAGGCCTCCATGTTTCTCCCCAACTGTTCCTTGAACACCTTGTTGATCAATCTTTAGAATGTCACCCCAGCACCCCAGCATTTTTGAGCCCAAATGGCATCATTTTGTAGCAATAAAGACCTTTATCGATGACAAAGGCCATCTTTTTCTCATCTTGGGGATCCATTCGAATCTGGTTATATCTAGAGAAGGCATCCATGAAGCTTAATAGCTGGTGTCCAGTAGTGGCGTCGACAGTTGGTCAATCTTTGAAAGGAGAAAGCTATCTTTTGTGCAGGCTTTGTTGAGATCTGTGTAGTCAATATAGATCCTCCACTTGCTGTTAACCTTCTTCACCATTACCATGTTGGCCAACCAATCATGATAATGTGCATCCCAAATGAATCCTGCCTTGATGAGTTTGTTCACTTCTTCATCTATTACCTTCTGTCTTTCAGGGATGAAGCTTCTTTTCTTCTACTAGACCGGCTTATATTCGGGAGTGACTTCCATCGATGAGTAATCACTTCGGCTGGAATCCCCGGCATGTCCGAAGCTATCCAGGCGAAGACATCGGCGTTGTTTCTGAAAAAATAGATTAGCTCTGCTTTGGTTTCCTCGTCGAGCATGCTTCCTATCTTCACGACCCTAGTGGGGTCCTCTTTAGTTAGTTGCACTAAGATGGTTCTTTCCATGGGTTCACCAGAGTCTGTGATTAGGTTCCTCGGATCTAATTGATCCCAAGTTGTAGGATCGTTGAAGTGCTTGTCTTGAATCATCAAGCACTATTGTGCTGTTCTTTGATCTCCCTTGGCTTCTCCAATGCTACTCATGGTAGAAAAACATACCAGGAGGTGGTAAGTTGACACTATGGCTCAGAATTTGTTCAGGACGGGCCATCCCAGGATCATGTTGTAGGTCGAAGAGGTTCAGACCACCATAAAGTTGATTGGTAGTATCCTCTGTTGGGGTTCGGTGCTGAGGGTTACAGGTAGTATTATTTCTCCCTCAATATCGACCTGGTTACCTCCGAAAACCAGTAAGTGGTATAGGAGATCTTTGCAATTTAGTTTTAGGCAGGCACATCCGAGAGAATGGATCATAGAGCAAGACGTCGGCTGAGCTTCCATTATCAACTAAGATTCATTTTACATCATAATTGGCCACAACAACCGATATTACAATAGGATCGTCATGCGGGAGTTGGACCCCCGTGAGGTCATCATTAGAGAAGAGTATAGCATTGTTGTCTTTTAGCTTCTATGGGTCATCGTCTTTAGCTCTTCTCCAATCAATCGGCCTCTGGTTTGGCAGTTCAGCTTCTTCGAGGGCCCTCTAGGAGACTGTAGCTTCCAATCGAGATCCTTGGCGACTGACATACCATCCCAGATAACCTCTTTTGATAAGATCCTCTATGGCATCTCTCAACTGGATGCACTCTTCAATGTCGTGGCCATGGTCCCAGTGGAATCGGTAGTATTTATTTCTATTCCTCACGGAAGAGGATGCCTTCATGGGACGTGGCTGTTGGGGATAGCTTTCTTTTTCTATCTCTAGTAGGATCTTCTCTCTAGGGAGGTTGAGGGGGGTATATGAGTCGAATCTCTCGCCCGGTGCTTTGGGTCTAGGACTTTGTCACCGGTCGGGATATTTGTTGTTGTTGTTGTTGTTGGGTGCAGGGGGCTTGTCCCCTGCTGTTCTTCTTCTTTGAGAGGGGCTTCCCTTCAGCTAACTGCAGATTCGTTACTTGCTCTTCGATGTCGATGTACTTCTGAGCTCTCGACAAGAGCTCAGCGTAGCTTTTAGAAAACTTATTGTCCAGGAAAAAAGTGAGCCTGGACATATGAAGCCCCTTTTTTAATGCAGACATGGCCACATGCTTGTTGAGATTGAGGATCTCGAGCATAGTCGAGTTGAATCTGGAGATATAATCTCGCAGACTTTCTCCTTCATTCTTGTGAAGGAGGAATAGAGTATCGATGTTGCGGGGGGTCTTGCGGCAGGTCCTAAAATGCAAGACAAATAATTTTTCTAGCTCGAAAAAAGAATTGATGGTACCTGGGCATATGCTCGAGTACCATATCCGAGCGACTTTCTTCAAAGTGTCTGGGAATGCGAGGCAATACAACGCATCTGAAGCCCCTTGAATCACCATGTGGGCTTTTAAACTGCCCAGGTGATCAAGTGGATCGGAGGTGCCATCGTAGGGCTCCATTTAGGGGACCTTAAAGTGCCGGGAAACAACTTTGACCATGATGCGGGCGGTGTAGGGAGGACGTAGCTCACACGTCACTAGATCACTTTGGTCCCTATGCTCCCAAAGTTTCGCAACCTCCGATTCAAGGGCTTTAAATTTCCCCTCGTAATCAGGGAGTACTTCCTTCAACAAATCCCTTTCAAGAGTGGAGTCTTCGGAGGAAGGAGAGAGAGAGGAAGGAGAGGGAGTTTGCCTAGGCCTCTTTCTTCTTAGCAGTGAATTGGTGGGTCTAGGCATTCTTGAACTTCGGCCCTCAGAAGAGGGTTGAAGATGGAGGGAAAGATGGGTGGACCCCTCTCGAGGGGCTCTTTTTCTCCTAGATCGAGAGCTATGTCTAGAGATGGCTGGCGGATGCCCCGCTTGGAAATCTTTATCTTGGAAATCATGAACCATAGCTGTGAGAGCATTGACATGGTTCAGGAAAGTCTCAAACTACTGCTATCCCACGACAAGCGTGGGAGGCGAAATATCGTTCCCTACAGGAGGTTCACCCCCTGGGAGGGAGCGCAACTTTGACTTGCTGAGGCATCTAAGTCTTTCCTCTCGCCATCGAGGATTCCTTATACTTCCCCTTTTTCAAGGAAGGGAGCTAACAGTAGATGCTTAGTTGCTTCCCCTACCTAGCGTGCTAATCTGTTGGCATAGAATCCCTTTTCTGACCGGGCGAAGCTACTGGATCACAAGTCTGCTCCCTGGTTTACCTGCAAAATAGATTCCTGGCCGAATTTGCTCCTATGGGGGACACTCTGATGCCTAAGTCAGAGACGGGCTCCAGCCACAAAATGGAGAAGATTCTGAGAAGGATGAATGACTAGGAAAGGACTATGAGATTTTTAGGGTTATGTTATGCCTTACCTGGAATGTCCACTCTTACCAGTATTTATATTGACTAGCCCGGTCTGTGGTTTCATTCTTTTTCCTGTGGTTACGATGGGGAAAGTTAATTGGTTCCCCTCCGTTCGCAATCGTGGATGGTTATTGAATGGTTCCGGCCAGGCAGAGGTGTTACTATTGGAGTTAATGATCACGTGGCCATTTCAACACGGTTGCTCTTTGGAGATGGTTAGACAGCCGATTATAACCGTTATCCCCGGCGTTTGTAGGGGTTTGGGGTAGATCGAAGAATTACCTTCAGGCTTTTCCTTCAGGAGCATCCGTTGCTGGATTGGATGGGTACTTTAGTCTTAAGATGTTTTCGAGATAGCACCTGTAGCTGATGCCAAAGTGGTGCGGGCACCAGACTCAGAAGAAGACTTCAGAGATCCATCTGGATCTCTGATTAACCTTGCCCGAAGAATTAGGGTTTTTGGTTTGTAATAAGAGTTGACTAGATCAACTCAATTTAGCTTGAGTCTACATTACCTGCATTTTTATTTTGTTGAGTCATGTTGACTCAGTAGTGGACTAGGGTTTCAACCAGGGATGTTACATTTTCTCCCAAGACCTGGCAAGTGGACACCACACTCCCAGCCACACTCCCAGTCCAGGGGGCGCCATATCCACATCCAGCAGCCTTTGGTCCCCACTCCACAGATGGCAACCTCCTTCTTTCATGCACCAGATAAAGAGAAGAGCACAAATCAAGGGGGCGGCCAAGACTTTCCCAAGTGACTCCAAGCAAAGAAGGGAAGAAGTTTTTCTTGGAAGAGAATATCAAGGGGCGCCCATTACCTGCCAAAAACACCTAAAACAAAGATGGGAAGAGCCTTGACTTAGGGAGGAAGAAAAGGAGGAGTCCAAAAGAGTTCATCCAGGGAAGGAAGAAAATTTTCTTGAAAAAAATCAAGCAAGATGGCGCCATCTACCTGCCATTTATAACCCAAATCCTAATTTTTGGTATTTTGGCTAACCATATGTAAGGGATTTGCCCTAATTTGGAGATCCCCTCCTTTAGTCCCACATGGGAAAATATGAAACCCTTCTCCCTTGTAAAGCATTATAAATTACATCCCTCTTGTAAGTTGAAAGAAATCAATGAAGAAAAAATTATTTTTGCTATTCTCTTGTGTTGAGTAACCTAGGTTTCTCTTCTTCCGCACTATTCTAAGTGTTGAGCTCCGTGAGGGGGTAATCCGGGTTCCATTGGAGCCTTGAGGAGGTGAGAGATCTCCATCTTTATCCAAAACCCTAGGTTAGCCACTTGAAATTCCAAAACCCTAGCCACCCTTCATTATTTTCAATCCATCAAACCCTAGCACCATCCATCTCCCACGGCCTCTCTCTCTCTACAAGTCCAGGCCATCCACCTTCATCCAGATCCAGTCCGGCTGCTTCAGATCCAGAGCAAGTTCCAAGGAAAATCACATCAACATCCAGGAGAATCCAGTTTTCAGCAATTTCAATCTTCAAGTTCATCAACCTGGTAAATCTTTCCCTTGACTCTCTGATTCCATCAATTGTTTTTCTTCTCTTCCAGATCTTGAGTTCAGGAGAAGCCAACCCGCCAAAGGACCAGTATTGGAGGATCCATTACGAAGATATCTGAATCTGAGGATCCAACAATCTGCTCGGGAGAGTTCTTCCACCAAAATCTGTGAAGATCATTGTCTGGTTAGATAAACCATCTCTTCTCTTTATTTCTGTTCTGTTGAAAGTTCGGAACGAAACCCTAGGTCTGGGAGTTTCTCAACCCCCAGCGATCCGTTGCTTCTGAATACTCTGATAATTTAGTTTCCTTAAAATTGTGCTTTCAATTATCATATTAGTATCTTTCAATGTTAGGTTAACTTTTCTTTGATTTGAAGCCAACTTCTACAAACATATAAAAACAACAAAAAAATTAGTTAATCTTAATTTACTTCCGCATCGCATCCCTTTATTTGTTCTGCATCATTTTTGGTATCAGAGCTTTCGTTCTGCATCAATTTTGGTATCAGAGCCCAGTCTAGGGTTTCTGATTTGCTTGCTTGCTTGTTTTGATTGTTTTCTCTTTTTATTTTGTCTGCTCGAAGTAGACTCCCTAGGACGTCCGGTCCTAGGAACTAAGCGAGGCGCAAGCCTCCTCCTCCCATTCCACGGGGTGTTCCTAGGGCGTGTAGGGGATCCATTGGGTTATAACTTCGTAGCAGGGATTATAAACGGGGAAGACAATCTAGTTGCAGCCCGTAATTTCCCTGTTGTCTGAATTATTTCTCCCTGCATAAAACTCCAAATTGCATGATTTTTGCTTCGTTGAAACCAGTATAATTGAACCTATTTTCCATAATTTTTCTGTGATTTATTGGTTTCGGTAAAATTTCTGAGCATTAAAATACAACAACTCTGTTTTTTGTGTTCTGCAATTCAATTCTTTTTGGAGTGATCATCTCATAATTTACTTAAGGGCAATTGAGCATCTAAGATAAGGGGGGGAGTTGATTACCTCTCCTTAGCCCAAAACCACCATCCAATCATTCGAACCTAGACCTAATTTAAAATCAGTTAGACCTAATTTGCCCTAGTGGGCTAGGGACACCAATTGGTCGGGTCTAGGCTAGTGTTGAGTCAGTTTGCTGAGTTATTCTGTGTGTGCTTAGCACTCAGTGTCTAGAACGGTGGTTCAGGGATCCATTCCCGAAGGGCTTGTGTGCTGGTCCGCCTACCTGGCCAATCACTGATTGGTGTCTAGGATTGGCAATTAGGGACCTAACACTCCCCTTACACCTGCCTGGCTGATTCCTGAGTTACTACAGGCTAGCTTGCCACTCTGATTGGGCATCTAGTTTGGGCTCTAGGTCTAGTTAGCCCGTAGTCGTTCAGTTGAGTCTCATTTTGTGTGTTTGCTTGCATCATGTCTACCCGGAATAGAGTGCCCTACCAACCTGGTCAAACCCAACCTGATTTAGAGGCCATGGTTAGAGCTCTTACTGAGAGCATGAACAAGTTAAGCCAAGATTTGACTGCTACTGTTATCCAGTGTAAAGAACAAGTCCATGAGAATTTTACCCAGCTTAGGGATCAAGTCCAAGTCCTTGAGAAACGTAGACATCAAAATTGGATCCCTGATCCAAAATTTAATAGGCCCCAACCTCATCCATACCAGGAGCCTAGGAGGACCTTATACCGTGATCCCGAGTATAACCTTAGGAAGCCTAACCATGATATCTATAGTGTGGATCGTGTCTATGAGAGGTCCTTACAATATTCTAGACCAGTCACTCAACAACCCAAGTCTTCTAGATCAAACCATTTAGATCCACACCCATGCCCAAGTAAGGTCTCTACTAGCTTGAAACCCAGTGTGACCCAGGTTCCTATATCGCAAGAATGTTTGTTTTGTGGAGAAAGAGGCCATAAATCTAGTCAGTGCCCATGCATAGGACTGGCTTGTGCACAGCTAAGTGGTAAGAATCCTAAGGATGACATTAATGAGGGAGAACCCAAGCCTACCAATGAGGAAGAAAGGTTAGGTATGACAAGCCTAGAATCAGTTGACCCGATTACCACTGACCCGAAACCCATTGAAGATGGCATCGAGGAAGTATATGATGCTGGCTTGAGTCTAGTTGATGAATATGAGGGGGAAGAACTTGAAGAATGTGACATCGATACTATTGGTTCCTTACCTGAGGAGACCTTGGAGAGCAACCAAGTGGTAGGACCTAGTTCAGAAATTCAAGAGATTTGTAAGAATCAGGTTCCTTTAGTCAAATACCCCCAGGAAGAACTCATAGTGTTAGCCCGAGCTATCAGTTTGTACCCTCTAATGACAGTCATTCCCCAAGTATCAATTGAAGATCTTTGCACTGAACTATTTAAGTTTGCTCACCCTATGGTAGATCCTCTCCTTAGGATGACTGAATCAAGCCTCTTACAATTGGACCTTGTCCCATGCCCAGCCACTAAGGTCTCTCCCGTAATCTCAGTTGAACATCCTTGTCTTGAGCGGATTGATTCTCCCAGTCCTGTAGAAGTCCTCCTTATGACCCCAGACCCCTTCCTTCGCATGACTGACCTACCCTTCTATAGAGTATACCTTTCCTCACCCATAGGTCAAATTTCAAGTCTTGAGGTCATCATCCATAGGCCCTTCCATGAATCATTCTTTAATCCATTTCTTGATAAAGTGGATCATTGTTTGCTTAGAGAACAAACCTTAACTATTGCAATCACATGTCCTAGGCTACTCCCCGAACCATCTCTTGATCCATTCCTAGGAATAGCAAACTTTTCCTTTCGTAAGGATGACCAGTTGACACTCATAGATCACCATTCAAACCTTCAGGTCACCACCTTTAATCAGCAGGTAATTCAAGACTCCACCTCATATTTCCTCCCTTTCTCTAGGACTTCCAATGCATCTTACACCATCCAAGTATACTTTGTCGAAGTCTTTAGAGTGAACCACATGTCAGAACCTATTAGGTTTGCCACCTACTTCTGGAAGACCTTATGGAACCTACTAGGCACCCATGATAAGTTTTCATGCTCTGCATGCCATCCTCCGACCCAAGGTCAAACCTAGAGAGCCGTAGTTTGTTAGGTTTAGACCTAGGGTTCCTTTGAATAAAGTCCATTCTTTAGGAATGCATCGTCAGTCGAGTTTAGGACATTGTCTCAGATTTTGGTTAAGTGAGAATACCAGAGTTGGGATTTGTATTTACCCAGGGCTAAATTTGCATATAATGTTTCGATCAATAGGTCTATAGGCTAGAGTCCCTTTGAAATTGTTCATGGATACAAGCCTCACACACCACTTGATCTGATTTCACTATTAGTCCACACACACAAGTCTCTTGATGCACTTGCACAGCATGTAAAAGACTTGCATAAAGAAATTCATGCCAAAATAAATTTAAGTAATGAAACTTATAAGAAGTTGGCTGATACTCAAAGGCGAGTCAAATCTTTTGTTGAGGGAGACTATGTGATGATTAGGTTAAGGCCTGAACGGTTTCCTCCTGGAACCGTTAGAAAGTTACATGCTAGGGGAGCTGGACCATTTAGAGTGGTAAAGAGAGTAGGATCCAATGCCTATGTGCTCGAGTTGCCTCCAGAACTAGGCATTAGCTCTACTTTCAATATTACAGACTTAGTAGAGTACAGGGAGCCAGCTGTGATTCCTAGTGAGCCTTTTGAGCCTAACCCTATCATTGAGAGTGATCCCGACCCTGTGTGTCCACCAACAAATTGGCCTGTGAGGAAAGAGCAGATTGAAAAGATCCTGGATGATCAGGTTATCTCTACTCGTAATCGAGGATACCAAAGGTACCTGGTCCGCTGGCAAGGAAGGCCAGATTCTGATGACTCTTGGATCTCCCGAGAAGAATTACAAGAATTGGACCCAGACCTCTTGGAGAGATACCAGAGCCAACTTGAGCCTTACTCGACAGGGTCGAGTTCCTCCCACCCCGGGAGAATTGGTGCGGGCACCAGACTCAGAAGAAGACTTCTGAGATCCATCTGGATCTCTGATTAACCTTGCCCGAAGAATTAGGGTTTTTGGTTTGTAATAAGAGTTGACTAGATCAACTCAATTTAGCTTGAGTCTACATTACCTGCATTTTTATTTTGTTGAGTCATGTTGACTCAGTAGTGGACTAGGGTTTCAACCAGGGATGTTACATTTTCTCCCAAGACCTGGCAAGTGGACACCACACTCCCAGCCACACTCCCAGTCCAGGGGGCGCCATATCCACATCCAGCAGCCTTTGGTCCCCACTCCACAGATGGCAACCTCCTTCTTTCATGCACCAGATAAAGAGAAGAGCACAAATCAAGGGGGCGGCCAAGACTTTCCCAAGTGACTCCAAGCAAAGAAGGGAAGAAGTTTTTCTTGGAAGAGAATATCAAGGGGCGCCCATTACCTGCCAAAAACACCTAAAACAAAGATGGGAAGAGCCTTGACTTAGGGAGGAAGAAAAGGAGGAGTCCAAAAGAGTTCATCCAGGGAAGGAAGAAGATTTTCTTGAAAAAAATCAAGCAAGATGGCGCCATCTACCTGCCATTTATAACCCAAATCCTAATTTTTGGTATTTTGGCCAACCATATGTAAGGGATTTGCCCTAATTTGGAGATCCCCTCCTTTAGTCCCACATGGGAAAATATGAAACCCTTCTCCCTTGTAAAGCATTATAAATTACATCCCTCTTGTAAGTTGAAAGAAATCAATGAAGAAAAAATTATTTTTGCTATTCTCTTGTATTGAGTAACCTAGGTTTCTCTTCTTCCGCACTATTCTAAGTGTTGAGCTCCGTGAGGGGGTAATCCGGGTTCCATTGGAGCCTTGAGGAGGTGAGAGATCTCCATCTTTATCCAAAACCCTAGCCACCCTTCATTATTTTCAATCCATCAAACCCTAGCACCATCCATCTCCCATGGCCTCTCTCTCTCTACAAGTCCAGGCCGTCCACCTTCATCCAGATCCAGTCCGGCTGCTTCAGATCCAGAGCAAGTTCCAAGGAAAATCACATCAACATCCAGGAGAATCCAGTTTTCAGCAATTTCAATCTTCAAGTTCATCAACCTGGTAAATCTTTCCCTTGACTCTCTGATTCCATCAATTGTTTTTCTTCTCTTCCAGATCTTGAGTTCAGGAGAAGCCAACCCGCCAAAGGACCAGTATTGGAGGATCCATTACGAAGATATCTGAATCCGAGGATCCAACAATCTGCTCGGGAGAGTTCTTCCACCAAAATCTGTGAAGATCATTGTCTGGTTAGATAAACCATCTCTTCTCTTTATTTCTGTTCTGTTGAAAGTTCGGAGCAAAACCCTAGGTCTGGGAGTTTCTCAACCCCCAGCGATCCGTTGCTTCTGAACTACTCTGATAATTTAGTTTCCTTAAAATTGTGCTTTCAATTATCATATTAGTATCTTTCAATGTTAGGTTAACTTTTCTTTGATTTGAAGCCAACTTCTACAAACATATAAAAACAACAAAAAAATTAGTTAATCTTAATTTACTTCCGCATCGCATCCCTTTATTTGTTCTGCATCATTTTTGGTATCAGAGCTTTCGTTCTGCATCACAAAGATCATGTCTTCGGCATAGGTCAAAGATCATGTCTTCGGCCGGGAGTGAAGATCATGCCTTCAGCTGAGGCCGAGAGCCATGTCTTCAGCAAGGACCGAAGGCTAACTCTTCGGTTGAAGTTGAGAGTTCCGGCTTGTTCGTCAGCCATTCGGCTTCTTTCGGGCGCTTTGGTTTGATGTGCATGGTTCAGGAGGGACTGTTCGGGCGGTCAAACTGGTGGCTGATCTGTGCTTGAACCGACATATCCCAACAGTTACCATGTGATTTGGTTCCTCTATCAAAAATTCCAACATGATGTTGGTTACGAAAACTCGTCAAACCCATCAATCATATGCTTAACTTAATCGACTCAAGTCCAATTGTGATACTAATAAAAACATCTTTTCATTATCATCCTACTATGGCCATGGACTTCTGGACTTAGTCTCATTAAGCTTTGTTACCGACCTTATCATTGTGGCCTGCAGTTGTGAGTTGGCACCGAACTGCGGTCTCCTTTATTGTGGAATCCTAATGCTCCCGGAACTGCAAAACGAGGTTAGAGACCCGGGCTGGGGATCCAGGCGGGGGCACTCCAATGGTTAAGTTAGAGAGCGATAAAGTGGAACAGATCCACTAAGACGGATCCAGCTGGGTCTCCGTGCTTAGAGGAATCTTTGATGAGAAGATGAGTGAGAGCGAGAGGGATTAGCACTTCGATTCCTAAAATTAGGCTTGCCGAGCTCGCTCCTGCGAGCTCCCTTGGAACTTCTGTCCCCGAATCGCCTCTTCTCTCCGTGCATGTGCTTGCCCTCTCGATTGCCCTTACCTTCCTTCTTGCCGGTGATGCCCCTTTTTAGATCATTGGATACTTTGGTGCCTCAATTTTCCCTCCTAGGGAGGCCTTGGAGGTCAGCGGCGCTTACTTACTGTTCTCCTGAGGTCATCTCCCCTTATAGTTGTGAGTTAAGTGGTGAGCCAGTCACGTCTACAATACAGTCACAAAAGGGGAACCTGGCGGGACCCCGATCCTTGTGAAGGTGCCCTCGGGCTCGAGGCATTGACCATGGCTCTCCCCTTTTAGGGCACCAGGTCACCGACCGCCGGATCTGGTATCTCGAGCAGGGTATCCTTCCTAAACTAGTGTAAACGAGGTTCCGTGCATCGTTACTGACCTGGGGATGCCGTACTGATGCGCCACCTGTGCACGCCGTCCTGATGGGGACATCGCCAGCATGGATCCCGGAGCAAGCACGAATCATGGAGCTGCACAAATCTCGGAGGATATTCAGAATAAATTTGTTTGGGATTTATCTTTATCTTTTGTTTGAATTTTGAATTAGGATTTGGTTGGTTAGGATTGAGATATGGATAGGCTTATCTTATTCTATCTTGTATTTGAATTTAAGTCATCCTTATCGTTTTATCTTGTATTCAAATTCAAATAAGGGTTGGACAGGTCTATAAATACCACCCTCAATCCTTTGTAAAAAGAAGAGTTTTGGTCAATTAAAAATGAGTTTTAGGAAAGAGGGATTCTTTTCTTCCACTCCGTGAGGAGAGGGTGTGAGACTCAATTCCAGGACATGATGTGAGGGCATGTCTAGTTATCCCCTTTTCATTCCATCTTCTTTATCCCCTCGTGACCTTTGAGATTCATCCTAGCACCTCCAACTATCGAGGAGAATATAATGCCTTAGAGGTGAGAGGTCTCTTCATTAGGGTGAGTTCCAAAGTCCATGAGATCCATATCCCTATCCTCCATCCCCACTATTCCTTCACCACCCCTAAAAAAAATACCAAAAAAAAATAATACCTAAATTTAGGTGACTTCTAGGCTCGCCAATGATCCTAACCATCTATCCCGCATCAATTTTGGTATCAGAGCCCAGAAAATTAGGGTACTGCATATCATCCCAGAATCCCTTTTATCATCCGTCCCTCCACTTCCCAGATCCAAAAAAAAAAAAAATCTCCCAACCAGTGTCTTCCCTCCCCTGTGATCCACTGTCCACTGCCACCATCGCCTCCCTGCTGCCCCGCCACCTCACCATAGTCCCCCCATCCTCTCTGACGAACTGTCTGCGCCACCTCACCGATGCCTCATTGTCGCCCCTGGATGCTGTGACTGCCACCGCCGCTCCTCGGCTGCCGTCGCCAGATCTACCATCATGCTGCTCCATTATCCCCATCTCTTCCCTTCTCCCACATCACCCCAGGCACTTCTAGAGCCAGGAGCTCCTCACATGGGCCCTCATCAAGGTAACCTTCAGCAGTGATCGTGTCCTTGCCCTCCACGTTCTCCCCTCCTTCGCTGATGTTTCAGATCCTGATGGAAATTCGCCCTCTTCTCTACTCTCTCTCGTGAAGGCCTTTGACTCTGTGCTCGCTGTCTAGGAAGGCTTCTGCAATCTCAAACAAATTTATCTAAAACTGAAGCTATGCCAAGGTTTATCAATCAGCAAAGGATGCTGATCCAAACTTGGGCTTCCTGATAAAGCATGACACGAAGGTGAAGCTCCCCCGTCCGATCCGCATGAAGAATAATCCCCTCCGAGCCCACCAGTGGTCATCTTATCCTCTCCGTCCACGACATCTCCCCTGTTCTTGCTCCACAGCCATTCGAACCACCGGACTCATCCGATCGCCCATCCTCTCCGGATCCACCCGAAGTCATCTGCAGCCGCTGTTTCGCTGAGATCGAGGAGGAGGAGGAGCTCAATGATCACAACATCGTCATGAAGTGCGCCAAGATATAGAGCGCAATCTTCGAAGGAGCCACCTCTTTCCTTTTCACCGAGTATCAGTATGTTGGAATTTTCATGGTTACTTTTGCAATCCTGGTATTCCTTTTCCTCGGCTCTGTGGAGGGTTTTATCACTAAAAGCCAGCCCTACACCTATAGCAAAGACAAATATTGCAAGCCTGCACTTGCAAATGCTATATTTAGCACTATGCCCTTGCTTGGTGCAATCACTTCTCTGGTATCTGGTTTTCTTGGAATGAAACTTGCGACGTATGAAAATGCCATAACAACTTTGGAAGCAAGAAAGGGTGTAGGAAAAGCTTTCATTACTGCATTCCGCTCTGGAGCAGTTATGGGGTTTTTGCTTGCTGCCAATGGGTTTTTAGTGCTTTACATTGCAATCAACATATTCAAGTCGTATTATGGTGATGACTGGGAAGGCCTTTTTGAGGCAATTACTGGTTATGATCTTGGTGGATCTTCTATGTCTCTTTTCGGCAGAGTTGGGGGAGGCATCTATACAAAAGCTACTGATGTTGGTGCTGATCTTGTTGGCAAGGTTGAGAGGAACATCCCTGAAGATGACCCGAGAAATCTAGCGGTGATTGCTGATAATGTTGGAGATAATGTTGGGGATATTGCTGGGATGGGATCTGATCTTTTTAGCTTTTATGCCGAATCTTCCTGTGCTGCCCTTGTTGTTGCTTCAATCTCATCTTTTGGAAACAACCATGATTTGACTGGGATGTGCTATCCACTGCTTATCCACATTGACTCTGTTTGAAATAAAGACAGTAAAGGAGATTGAGCCTGCACTGAAGAAGCAGCTTATAATCTCAACTATTCTTATGACTGTGGGTATTGCAATTATCAGTTGGATTGCCCTCCCATCTACCTTCACAATCTTCAATTTTGGTGCCCAGAAGGAAGTAACAAACTGGCAGCTATTCTTTTGTGTTGCAATTGGTCTATGGGCTGGCCTGGTTATTGGGTTTGTCATTGAATACTTCACAAGCAAAGCATGCAGCCCTCTGCAAGATGTAGCTGATTCCTGCAGAACTGGAGCTCCCACTAATGTTACTTTTGGGCTTGCTTTGGGATACAAGTATGTCATCATTCCAATTTTCGCTATTGCTATCAGCATCTTTGTTAGTTTTAGCCTTGCTGCCAACTTCACTTGAGGAATCCACACCTTTCTTAAAGTCCACCAATCTCAAAGCTGTACCATTTTCAGAGCGGAGCCTCTTTTGATTAAATGCAGTCCACTAGAGTCCCTGCTGATCCACACTCGACAGAGTCGAGTTTTCCCCACCTCAGGGGAATGATGGGGACATCGCCAGCATGGATCCTAGAGCAAGCACAAATCCTGGAGCTGCACGAATCTCGGAGGATATTCAAAATAAATTTGTTTGGGATTTATCTTTATCTTTTGTTTGAATTTTGAATTAGAATTTGGTTAGTTAAGATTGAGATATGGATAGGCTTATCTTATTCTATCTTGTATTTGAATTTGAATCATCCTTATCTTTTTATCTTGTATTCAAATTCAAATGAGGGTTGGACATGTCTATAAATACCACCCTCAGTCCTTTGTAAAAAGAAGATTTTTGGTCAATTAAAAATGAGTTTTAGGAAAGAGGGATTCTTTTCTTCCACTTCGTGAGGAGAGGGTGTGAGACCCAATCCCAGGACATGATGTAAGGTCATGTCTAGTTATCCCCTTCCTAGTCTCACAGGACATGATGTGAGGTCATGTCTAGTTATCCCATTCCCATTCCATCTTCTTTATCCCCTCATGACCTTTGAGATTCATCCTAGTGCCTCAAAGTATCGAGGAGGGTGTAATGCCTTAGAGGTGAGAGGTCTCTTCGTTAGGGTGAGTCCTAAAGTCCATGAGATCCAGATCCCTATCCTCCATCCCCACTATTCCTTCACCACCCCTAAAAAAAAAATCAAAAAAATAGTACCTTAATTTAGGTGACTTATAGGTTCGCCAACGATCCTACCCATCCATCTCGTATCACGTCCTCAGCATCGTTCTCGGGGCTTGCGCCCTCGATCCTTCCGTGCTCCATGGAGAAGGCTCGACTTCGACCGAGATGGACCCATTTGGGGGTGCCACCTGATGGAAGGAGCGGGGATGCTAGGCTCGACCCCGGTCGAGGTGGACCCATCTCGGGGTGCCACCTACTGGAGGAGCAGAGGCAGGCCCACTTCGACCGAGGAGGACCCCTCCTAGGTCGACACCTAGCGAAGGGGCAGAGGCAAGCTCGACTTCGACCGAGGTAGACCCATCAAGGGGTGCCACCTGGTGAAGGAGCAGAGGTTCCAGGCTCGACTCTGGCCGAGGTGGAACTATCTGGGGGCGCAACCTGGTAGAGGAGCAGAAGCAGGCCCACTTCGACCAAGGTGGATCCCTCCTGGGTCGACACCTGGCGAAGGGGCAAAGGCAAGCTTGACTTCAACCGAGGTGGACCCATCAAGGGGCACCACCTGGTGAAGGAGCAGAGGTGCCCGGCTCGACTCCGACCGAGGTGGACTCATCTGGGGGCGCCACCTGTCAGAGGAGCAGAGGCAAGCCCACTTCGGTCGAGGTGGACCCCTCCTGGGTCGACACCTGGCGAAGGGGTAGATGCAAGCTCGACTTCGACCGAGGTGGACCCATCAAGGGCGCCACCTAACGAAGGAGCAGAGGTGCCTGGCTCGACTCTAGCCAAGGTGGATCCATCTGGGGGTGCCACCTGGCGGAGGAGCAGAGGCAGGCCTACTTTGGCCGAGGTGGACCCCTCCTGGGTTAATACTTCATGAAGGGGCAAAGGCAAGCTTGACTTCGATCGAGGTGGGCCCATCTGGGGGTGCCACCTGGCGAAGGAGCAGAGGTGCCCAGCTCGTCTCCGATCGAGGTGGACCCATCTAGAAGTGCCACCTGGTGGGGGAGTAGAAGCAGGCCCACTTTGACCGAGGTGGACCCCTCTTAGGTCGACACCTGGCAAAGGGGTAGAGGCAAGCTCAACATCGATCGAGGTGGACCTATCTGGGGGTGCCACTTGGCGAAGGAGCAGAGGTGCCAGGCTCGACTCTGACTGAGGTGGACCCATCTAGGGGTGCCACCTGGCGAAGGAGCAGAGGTAGGCCCACTTCGACCGAGGTGGACCCCTCCGGGTCGACACCTGACGAAGGGGCAAAGGCAAGCTCGATTTTGATCGAGGTGGACCCATCTGGGGGCGCCACTTGGTGAAGGAGCAGAGATGCCCGGCTCGACTCCGACCGAGATGGACCCCTCCTGGGTCGACAACTAGTGAAGGGGCAGAGGCAGGCCCACTTCGGCCAAGGTGGACCCCTCCTGGGTCGACACCTAGCGAAGGGGCAGAGGCAAGCTCGACTTCGATCGAGGTGGGGCCATCTGGGGGCGCCACCTGGCGAAGGAGCAGGAGTGCCCAACTTGACTCCGATCGAGGTGGACTTATCTGGGGGTGCCACCTTACAGAAAAGCAGAGGCAGGCTCACTTCGGTCGAGGTGGACCCCTCCTGGGTCAACACCTGGTGAAGGGGCAGAGGTGTCGAGCTCGGACCAAGGTGGGCGCGATGCTGGTCAAGCCACCTGGCAGGAGAGCTTAGAGGAGAATGACACGTGACACCGCCTGGCTACCAGCTAGGTCATCGTACACTCCATGTTAGCGATCTTGCCATATCAGTTGCCCCCTACTCCCAAGTCCTGTTGGAGTGCCGTGGTAGGGACGTGGGGAGTTAATGCAGAGATGACATGGAAAGACAGCGATCTCGTGTAATAATTGCCTCGATCATTGCCACACCGCTTATCATGCCCGAGATCCAATGTGTGAGTGCCATGTCTATGCATTCGATGGGCCATAATTATGCCGTGCCAGACCCGAGGCAGTTTCCAGTGAACTGAAGCATCGTCATCGAGCATCTTCACACATATCGCTCATCCAGTGGCCTAGGCGAAAAGGGGGCTATACGGCTGCTGTCGATTGGTTTTGAAAAGAGGGGAGACTTTCTGGAAATGAGGTCTTTTGGCTATCTCACACCTCGTTGACGGTTGAAGTGGTCCTTCTTCTTCTCTCGGGTCGTCATTCTTCTGCCATATTATCCTGGTGAGTATCCTGTGACCCACATTTTCTCTTCTGCTTCTTCTCGAGTCCTAGTCCTCTCGAACCAAACCTTCAATCGTTTCCTCCTTCTCGATGGCTCCTTCGGGTCATCATCGCCATTCCTCTTCCAATCTGAACGAGGATGGTCCATCCTGGTCGAGGACTCCATCATCATCCTCACTGGAGGAGGACATTTTGATCGATGTCCGGCAACGGTTGCGGCCTGGCGATATAACCATCGAAGTTCCTAGGGCTCCTTTTGCCATTCCTGATATTCCTATCTCTGCCCTCCCCCCTCCGGTGGCAGAGACTCCTTCCGGTCCCTCTGGCTTCGCTTCGATGATGACCGGAGATGACCTTTCCTAGATCCGGGATATGTATGGGGTCCCAGACTCCATCCAGCTTTCACTTCCAGGGCCGAGGGAGCGAGTGACTTTGAGCAACCCTAGCAGAGTCACGTTCTACAAGAACTTCCTCACCGGGGGTCTTTGTTTTTCTCTTCACCCGTTCTTTCTCTCATTTCTAAGCCATTTTTGTCTTGTTCCAGCCCAGTTGGCTCCTAATGCCATCAGGGTAATCTTTGTTTTTATCATTTTCTACCATTTTCATGGATTCATCGCCCGTTTTTTGCTATTCAGGACCCTCTTCACCCTGAAGCGATACTCCATCGATGACGGCTGGTGGTACCTCTCGCCCCGACCTAGTTGCCTCTAATTCGACCTCCCCACATCGATCAAGGGATGGAAGAACCGGTTCTTCTTTGCCTTGGTTGGGGATGTTGATTGGGTCTGAAGTGAGCCAGACCGGTCCCCGAACCAGAACTTCCAAGTTGAGCCAGCCGACCAGGAGGTTTATTCTCAGCTGCTAGGGGACGTTGTCCCTTCTCTCGAAGTTCTGCTCTCGGAGCAGAAGTTGTTCGAGATGGGGGTCAGCCCTATCTGGGCAACTGGTGAGGCCCCGGGTCCCTTTTCTTCTTCTTCTTTTTTCTTTCTTTTTTTTTATTGACCTCTTCTCTTTTCAAGGATAATGTTCTCCGTAAAGAGCCTGATGGAGGGGGCTCGGAAGAGAGGTGCTTCAAGCATGGCCTAGGAGACTTCACCGAAGAAGGCCCGCACAGAGATGGACCAGGGGCCCAGGCCCACTCCGGGCTCTAGGCAGAGGGTGGCCGATACGGTCTCAGTGCCACCCCAGTGGTAGACTCCCGTTGTAGAGGTCGTTGATCTCGACGGGAGCAGGGAGGAGGCGCGACCAGTACCTTCTTTGGCGGTTGTAGCACCCATCATCCCGACGACGACCACGACCATGGTGGCGGCCTCGCCGACCACAGCTTCTCAAGCTGGAGGGCTCCCACTCAGCCTTCCCCCGAGCCTCGACCCACATCGGGGGCAGGGCTCCCTAGCAGTGCCTCCATCATCTATGACCAGGGTCTAGCGAAGAAGATGATAGAGTATACGGCCCAACCCCGGGATCGCTGTCTAAGGGGTGGCCAGGACTACGTGGCCGCCTTGCTCGGGATCCTTCTGCTGCTTTTCATAGTAAGTACCCAGCTCTCCCATTTAATGCTCCAGTTGGATCCTTTTAAAAACCCTACCCTTTCTTTGTGCAGATCGGGATTGATGTGCTCCTACTTCGGGACTTCCTCTCATCCTCGACGAAGAAGGAAGCCGAAAAAGAGCGAAGACTGGGAAAGCTCACAGCTGATGTCGAGGACCTCATGGAGAAGGGCGCTGAACTGAGGGGAGCAACCAAGCTCTTCGAGATGATCTAGCATGATCCGAGGGGCGCATCAGGGAGCTCGAGTTCATCCAAGGAGAGGGCTGTGACCCAGCAGCACACCAAAGAGGATGCAGCAGAGACCTCCCGCCTCAGGGGGCAGTCCCAATCATTGGAGAACCAGATCAACGAGGTCTTAGCAGAGCTGAAGCTGCCAAGGAGAAGACCGCTTACATCACTGCGCTATTGGAGGCCGCGCAGAAGGAGGCTCGGGAGGCTGTACCTAATTTTCGGGCCTCACAGCAGTTCAGGGACGAGGTCCATGAGCGAGGCTGCCATGGACTCGTTCCTAAAGGGCTTTGGGGTCTGCCAGAAAAAGGTGGCCTCTCTTTTTCCTGAGCTCGATCTGTCCGAGGTCGCATTGGGCGACCCCGGGGAGGCAACGACACAAGGAGTGGCCGGTGCCATGGCGCAGGGAGCAGCCAAGGATGGGACTGCTGGGCAACCTTCTGGAGAGGCGACCGGCGATGCTGAGGTTTTCCAGCCTGGGGAAGAGCCGGTGAAGTGACCCTGAGTTTGTACTCTAGCATAGGACTTCTTTTTATTTTTGGGCCACCCGGTCTGTCGGGTCCCTTTTGCTTGTAAGAATTCCTTATGCTAGAAATGAAAACTCCTTCTTTTACTCCTCATTCTCTTTGTCTTGACTCCTTGTTGCTATTTTATTTTTATTACTTCTTTTTCTGGAGCCAAGTCTGCAACATCAATTTGTAGCTCGATTTGGACTTAGTCAAAAACCAGATTCAGGAGGCTTCCAGGCTTCGGGAAGGAACTCCTGGGGCCTCTGGCCTGCACTTTAAGAGTCTTTGGTGCCGGGACTTTGGTTGCCGGAACATCTTTTGAACTCCAGTCCGTGCACCGAAAATGGGTTCCGAGTGAGCCTCCGGACTGAACTCCAAGGTCTCGTGCAGGAACTGGGTTTGTTACCACCTTTCGGACCGAAGTCTGGGACTTCATGGGGGAACTGGATTCCGTGCCACCTTTCGGACTGAACTCCGGGGCCTCATACCAGAAGTAGGTTCCATGCGTCCTCTCGGACTGAACTCCGAGATCTCGTGGAGGAACCGAGTTCCTTACCACCTTCCAAACCGAAGTCCGGGACTTCATGGGGGAACTGGATTCCGTGCCACCTTTTGGACTGAACTCCAGGGCCTCATGCCGGAACTAGGTTCCGTGTGGCCTCTCGAACTGAACTCCGGGATCTCGTGGAGGAACTAGGTTCCTTACCACCTTCTTGATCGAAGTCTGGGACTTCATGGGGTAACTGGATTTCGCGCCACCTTTCGGACCGAACTCTGGGGCCTCATGCTGGAACTAGGTTTCGTGCGGCCTCTCAGACAGAACTCCAGGATCTCGTGGAGGAACCAGTTTCCTTACCACCTTCTGGACCGAAGTCCGGGACTTTGTGGGGGAATTGGATTCCGCATCACATTCCGGACTGAACTCCGAGATCCTACATTTCTCACGGACTGCTCATGGGGCCTCTGCCTCACTTTTGTGCACCAGATTTAAGATCGGTTGACGCAAATCCCATGAGATAGAAGCAAGCATTGCACAAAGAAAGAATTTCAATATTAATGTTTAGGAAGCCTTACATCATTGGTAATACATCCTCAAGTTTGCGACGTTCCACGCTTGCGGAAACCAAGCCCCGTCAAGCTATGCAAGATAGTAGGCACCGTGAGGGAGCGCTTCGACCACCCTTTAGGGGCCTTCCTAGTTTGGAGAGAGCTTACCGCACTCTCGAGGTTGGAAAGCTTCGGCACAGCATAGCACCAAGTCTCCTGGGTGGAAGGACTTCGGTCTCATCCTGGAGTCGCAGTATCTGGCCACCCATTGCCGGTAGGCCGCCATCCAAACTCGGGCCTTGTCCCTCATTTCTTCGAGGAGATCTAGGTTGAGCAGCAACCGTGCTGGGTTCTCAGCTTCGTTGTATTGCTCCACGTGCAACGTTGGTAGGCTAAGTTCCACCGGAATTACTACTTCTGCACCGAAAACGAGGTTGAAGGGGATTTCATCCGTGGCCGTCCTTGGGGTTATGTGGTATGCCCACAGGACACTGGGAAGTTCCCCAACCCATCTTCCTTTGGCCTGATCCAACCTAGTTTGGGCCCTTACAGGATGGTCCGGTTAGTTACTTCGGCTTCCCCATTAGTCTGAGGATGCGCCACCAAGGTGAAGCGATGATGAATGCCGAGGTTGTTGCATAACTCCTCAAACTCTCGACAATCAAACTGACGTCAGTTGTCGGTGATGATGGTATGGGAGAGCCCGAAGTGGCATACAATTGACTTCCAGAGGAATTTACTGGCATTCGCCTCCATGATCTGAGCTAACGGCTCAACCTCGACCTACTTCATGAAGTAGTCAATAGCTACTATCAGAAACTTACGCTGCCCGGACACGGGAGAAAAGGGACCGAGGAGGTCGATGCCCCATTGGGCAAACGGCCAGGTGGCAGAGAGCTGGGAGAGCGACGCAGCTGGCTGGCATTGCATGATGGCGTGATGTTGACAACGATCACATCTCTTGACAAAGTTGGCTGCATCATCTCTCATCATTTTCCAGAAGTATCCTTGATGGAGGGCCTTGTACGCCAGAGTTCTGCCCCCCACATGATTCCCTCAAAGGCCTTCGTGGATCTCTTAGAGCATGAGTGTGGCCTTCGTAGGCCTCAAACACTTGAGGAGTGGATAGGAGTAGGATCTCCGGTAAAGCAATCCATCCATCAATACGAAGCGCACGAATTTTATTTTGATGAGGCCGGCTTCAATCCGATCCTCGGGCAAGGTACCATCGATAATATACTTGATATACTTATCCATCCAGTTGGGCTCTGGGATGACCTGCGAGATTTCTCTAGGGGCTTCATAGCTTGGGACCTAAAGATGCTCGACGTAGGCATGGCCTAATGACGAGTCTGACAAGGTTGCCAGCCGACAGAGGGCATCAACGCGAGCATTTTCATCATGCGGGATGTGGGAGACGCTGAAGCGCTTAAAGCCCGCTGCGCTGGCCCACACCAACTCCAGATACTCCAACATTTGAGGGTCCCGCACCTCGTACTCGCCTGAGACCTACCCAGCCACTAGCTGCAATCTGTGAAGACCCTCAGGCTGGTCACGCCCAGTTCGTGGGAGACTCTCAGTCTCGGGAGGAGCACTTCATACTCCGCCTAGTTATTGGTGGCGGTGAATTGGAGGCGAAGTGGGCATTCGACGATGACTCCCTCGCTATTGGCGAGGATGAGCCCAGCTTCACTTCCACCGGAGTTAGAGGTCCATCCACATGCAGGACCCAGATGTCCTCCTCTGATTCAGGTCCTGACTGTCGGTTCTGGGGACTCTCTTCCGGCCCCTCACCCAGGCCTGCACACTCAACTAGAAAATCAGCCAGTACCTGCACCTTCATGGCTGACCTCGACCGATAGACGATGTCAAACTCGCTGAGCTTCAATGCCCACTTCGCCAAGCATTCGGACATGTCAGATCGGCTGAGCACGGCCTTCAGCGGTTGATCCATCACGATCATAATTGGGTGCGCTTGGAAATAAGGTCTGAGGTGTTGGGCGGACACGATTAGCACAAAAATCAACTTCTCGTATCGAGAGTACCTGAACTTTGCATCGCGGAGAAGCTTGCTCGTGTAGTACATAGGCCTCTGGACTCCTTTGTCATCCGTCCAGACCAAGATCGAGCTGATGGCCTCTGGAGTGACCGCCATATACAGGAGGAGCTCTTATCCCTTCTCTGGCCAGGAGAGTAGTGGTGGTGATGCCAGGGTTTTCTTCAGCTCCTCAAATGCCTCCTGGCACTCCTTCATTCAGGAGAAGTCGTGCATCTTCCTCAGCACCTTGAAAAAGGGTTGGAAACAATCAGCAAATCATAAAATGAACCATCTCAGGGCTGCTATCCGGCTGGTAAGGTGCTGGACTTGCTTCTTGGAGGTGGGCTGCTCTATGTCAAGGATCGCCTGAACCTTCTCTGGGTTGGCTTCTATCCCTCTTTGGGTTACCTGAAGTCGAGGAACTTCCCCACCGCCACCCCAAACACGCACTTCGCCGGGTTCAGCTTCATTTGGTGGAAGCGAAGGTTATGAAAGGTCTCCATTAGATCATCAACATGGTCCGAAGTTGGCTTGCTCATCACCAGTATGTTATCCACGTATACCTACATGTTGCGGCCAATTTGGTCTTTAAAGACTTTGTTGACCAATCGCTAGTACGTGGTGCCTGCATTCTTCGGACCGAAGAGCATTATCTTGTAATAATATGTCCCACGATCCGTGACAAAGGTAGTGTGCTCCTCATCTTCTAGATGCATCCAGATCTGATTGTACCCAGAGAAAGCATCCATGAAGGAGAGGAGGTGGTGTCCCGAAGTGGCATCTACGAGCTGGTCAATCTTCGAAAGGGGGAAGCTATCCTTCGGGCAAGCTTGGTTGAGATCGGTGTAGTCCATATAGATCCTCCACTTTCCGTTGTTCTTCTTAACCATCACCACGTTCACTAGCCAACTGAGGTACTGTACCTCTCATACGAAGCCAGCTATGTGGAGCTTCTCCACTTCTTCATTGATCGCCTTCTGCCTTTCTGCAGCAAAACTTCTCTTCTTCTACCGAACTGGGTGGCACTTCAAATCGATCTTTAACTGGTGTGTGATGATGTCCAGGAAAATACCTGGCATGTCTGCTTAGACCAGGTGAACACATCTGCGTTCGCCCGAAGGAAACTCAGCAAACCAGCCCGCTCATCTTCCGGGAGTTAGGCTCCTATCTGCATCATTTTCTGTGGGTCTGAGCTGAGGGGGTACATTAGCAAGTGCTCAACCGGGCCACCCCTGGGATCTTGTGCCCTCTGGTCGACGTCATCGATGTCAGAGCCGAGCTCGGTACTCTGGGCTCCGGGGATAGCTTGCAAGCAATGCTGGACAGGCTGAACTGCCCCCTCATCTCTCCCACCCCAAAAATGATGGAAAACTGCACCAGCTATCTTTTGGTGGAGATGACTGCGTCAAGTTGGTTGAGCCTTGGGTGGCCCAGGATAGCATTATACGGTGACATGAGTCAGAGACAGTGAAAGTCATCATAACCGTGCTTTGTCGAGGTGGAATCTCGACGGTAACAAGGAGAGTGATCTCTCCTTCGACTCCTACAGAATCTTTGGTGAAACCCACGAAAGCGGTGTGCACTGGCCATAGCCGATCATGAGACAAGTTCATCCGGGAGAAAGCATCATAAAGAAGTACATCAATGGAGCTCCCACTATCAACCATAATTCGATATACAGGATGCTTAGCGATGGTCATCTCGACCACCATCGCATCGTTATTTATATTTTCTTCACCTCCCTTCCCCTTTTCAAAGGGGAGTACATTTTCTAAATCTCCTCCCTCCTGGGCCCTCTTCGACGCACGCCCTATCTCCCAAGAGATCATGCCCACCGGCTTTTTCGTAGGACAGTTATCGATTACAGGAATGGGGGGAAGGGCCGCGAGTGGTTGGTCCTCCACTATGGCCTCTCTGTTGGGAATTATGTCCCAAAGCCAATCGCCTGGGTTGTAGGCGGTTGTGCTAAGTATTGTACTTTTTCAATGAATTAATAAAATATAATTTTTGGCAGCTCATCACGTATTGAATTTCTTGAAATGAACTCTTTCCTATGTGATGAAGTCCTTAGGACTACACTGACTTCGATACAGAGAGGATGTATCGAGTGGTCCTTAAACCCGGTTCACAACCAAAGGATATATTGTACTGGACGGCAATATATCAAGTATAGGTTGTTGTAGTTCACATCGTTTGGTTGTCCTCTTGACCAAATGAGTGTGGTGACACTGATGTAATCTGCAAGTGGGATATATGTGATATCTCATTGAACGTGACTCCGTGCAGTCCCTTTCTGCCAAAGGGATACTCACGATTGGATATGGGTATAAGTGTCCCTCTGACCTGAGGTCATCGCGGTAGCTTGCAAGCAACTCCCTGTGCTTTGGTGCCGGACTACCCGGATTTTTAATCCGGTGATGGAAGGTTTCTGGGTACAGGCAAGTACTTGTAGAGCAGTGATGGACCAAGATGGAATTGACCTGTCCAAACAGTTTGGATTGAATGTCTCGCAGTATCTCAATTTAGCAAATCCTCGGCCGGGGTAGCCCTAGTGAAGAGTCACTAGGCTTGCGAGGTTGAGACACGTAGTCGACTGACTCAGTCTGGGTTGGCGGCCCAATCTCAGTCGTCTTGAGCATTTGAGGTCAAAGGGATGAATTATACGGTAACCATATGCCAGAGGTTCGATAGTTTGCTCCCGCATCTTCGACCTATCCGGACGTCCGGACCCATTGCTAGATGGTTTCCTGTGCTGGTACTAGAATTGTTATGGTGCTACCGTTTAGGTTCGAACCTATGAGGTCACACGCCACAGAGGATAACTCTCTGATCCGGATACCGATTACGATTGGGAATCATCTTGGTTTTATGGTCACAGTATTTTTGAGCACTCTTTTCCCATCTTGCCCTTATCTGTGTCGACCGGAAAATGTTCCGGGTTGACCAGCACTGCGCCAGGATTTTTCTGAATCCGTTTTGAACTGATTCGGAGCTTGTTTCGGCCTCCAATTGGTTGTGAACCAATTTTATTCCTTGAACCAGGTCCAATTGGATTGAACCGTATGGTTTAAAGGGATTGGACCGGTTTTTGGTTGAACCGGTTTCCACCTTGGTTTTTCTCCCCTTGGACCGTTTTACACGGTCATTTGTATGGAGGAATTCCAAACACAGGCCAAACGTCCATGAAAGCCTTTTCGTCGCGCGTCTCTTCTCCTCCCTCAACCCGCTGGAATTAAACCTTGTTTAATGGCTTTAATCCCCTGTTAATGGCTGGTTTATTGGGTTAATTGCAGCCGGTGACCCCTTGGCCTCCCTCCCTCTCTATTTCCCTCTCTCTGCTGCCTTCTTATACCACCCAGCCGTCCCCTGTTGCGATGTGGAAAAACCCAGCGTATGAGGAGCAAAAAAAGAAAAGCAAGGTGTTCTTTGAGTGACCCTGTTATAGAGCTTGGATACACTGGGATTTGGAGTGTGTGAAGGAGAGAAACAAGGCATCAATCCTCTCTTTAAACTGCTCAAAAATCCCTGCTGCAGCAATTCTGTTTTGCTGCAGCAACCTGTGACCGTGAACCCCTTTTCCGGCGGCTAGCATCGCGCATGGAGAGGGATCGGAGAGCCCCGGGTGTGTCTCCCCTCTAGAGGGAGTATTCTTCTACTCCTCGGAGCCAACCACGCGAGCCGGGATCGCTCCAGTTGCCCGAAATCCAACGACGAAGGCTGCTACTCCGTTCTGCTGCCATTTTCGTGCAGCAGACTTCGGCGATTTTTTACGATTTATTGGCTTAGTTTTTCTTGCAGAAACCAGTGCCAAATCGAAGATAACTTCCTTAAGAATCTACAGCTCAAATTTGGGAGCGATCGGAGGTCCAGAAGGCAGCGTTCCGGGGACTTTTCGGAAGCCCTGTTTTCAGCCCAAGGTGGAAGATGACTGGAATAACTTTATTCCAGTTATTCCAGTCTATTCCAGGTTTATCCCAGACTTATTCCAGCTAGGAATAAGGTATGTTTTTGGGTTTTTAATTTCGGTGCATGTGTAGATCTAGATTTATTAAAATGTTTATAAATATTATATGTCCTGTATCATGCCAATACATGCATCTTGCATATGCTAGATCCTGTGCGGAGTAGGTATTTTTCGTATTTATTTTAAAAATATTTTAAAATATTTACCTACTCCCTGTGTGTTGCATGCTTAGCGTAGGCACCTGCACCACATTTTTTTCTTTCAGTGGTATCAGAGCCAGGTTCTAGTGTAACATATCTTGATACATGTATAGTAGATTAAATTGTTTAATCTTGGGATTAGAGAGTACTTTTAGGAACCTAGTTGAGACCTTCACCATGGCCGTGTGTCTTTGACACGATGCGGTTCGTCTGTGTTGGCCTCTTCAGAAGGATCCTTTAAGGAAATCAAAAAGAAATTAAAAATTATATATTTGGCATGATTTATAATTTTGTTATTTGGGTCATATAATATTTATAAAAGTATAAATCTGGATATGATGCATAATTTAAGATGTAAAATTGTTTTACATAGAGACTTAATTAAAAAATATTTTAATTAAGTATTTGGCTTAATAAAAATTTTTAGGTTTATGAAATCTAATAAAATTTGCATAAGCCAAATTGGGTTAATTGGGTTAGCTGATTAGTTGGGTCCATAACTGGGTTAGACCTAAGTTTAGTTGAATCGGATTAAAAGAAGATTAAACAAATGTTGTTTAAGATCCTTCTTTAGAACTATCTAATAGTTAGATTAGTTGATCCGTTCATCTAAAATGGATCTAATTAGTGGCTCTGTGGACGCCCGAGTCTTTAGGCTAGTCTGATCGAGTCTGGTAAACCGACTGGTGTCGAGGCAGGTTTGGCAATTGTGATCATGGTTGTATGAGGCTACCTCTTTCCTGGCCAACTTGGTTGGTGTCTAGGAAAGATGGTTAATGACGGATACTCACCCATGATCTCACCTACCTGGCTAGTCGAGTCGACCAGAACTGATTGGAAAAGCTCAATGAGTCGAGTTAACCCATGTCACCCAGGTTGATCGGTCTGACTGATCAATAGGTGCCCATGGATCAATTGTTGATTTAATTCAACCCTCCTGGAATCTGATTGATTTAGTGGGAGGATGATCCATGTCCTTACCTTTTTCTTCTGTCACAAAAAAAAAATCCTCTAAAAATTATTAGGCCCTTAAAAAGACTAAGTCAAGGAATTGAAAGTGTCTTAGCCTCCCATTAAGTTGGATAGAAATGTGTCCACTAGCTTGGTGTGCATCGGCAGTTCCATAGAACGGGTGTACATCCGGTGACTGGAATTTCTATCTGATCGATGATGGTTCAGTGCAACCTCCTTAACGGGACCAGGTGGGCCGGCCATAGTCGGGCTTGGTCTTTAGTTAGCTGGAAGCATTGGATTAGTCATTTTAATGGTTGGACCTAACCAAAGACCCGCAATAGGAGGCCCCTAGGCCGATTGGGGTGTTCTCTGGGGCAAAATAAAATACTGAAAATTGTTTAGGGAAACAATTGGTTTACGAACCTACCTTTAGGCTCGTATGGGTGAGCCTGCCATAGTCGGGCTCATGCGTGGCCTATTGGATTTCAGTACCCACTTGAAAAATGTTGTTTTCACGGATTGGAGTCAGAGACTACCAATCTGAAAAATTAGTGGGAGAAACCTTTAGACTAAAGTCCAAGTCTTTTGGTTAAGTTATTAATTCATAAACTAATTTGGTCTTGTTTTCTTTTCAGATGTCTTCAAACTTGTCGCTCCGGTCACTTCTCGATAACGAGAAGTTAAAGGGTCATAACTTCGATAGTTGGTATCGAAAGTTGAGAATAGTTCTGGAGCACGAACGGATCCTGTATGTGATAACGGATCCGGCACCTGAAATCCCTCCCGCTAATGCACGGAGTGCGGTCAGAGATGCTTATTTGAAGTGGGTCTCTGATCGGACTACTGTCCGTTGCATTATGCTAGCGGCGATGAACAACGAGTTCACTCGTAAATTCGAGGAGGCCCAACCTGATGAAATCCTTCAAAAGTTGAAGGAATCCTTCGGCACCCCGGATGATGTAGAACGGTACAAAGTGTCTTGTGCCATCTACAACTCCAAGATGCCGAATGGCGGTTCAGTCACTGATCATGTATTGTACATGATCGAGTTGATCGAAAAACTGGGCAAACTCGGATGCCCCTTGCACGAGCAGCTCGGCAAGGATGCGATCCTGAATTCTCTTCCCTCCTCCTATCTTGACTTTCTTGATCATTATAGAATGAACAAGCCTGCAGTCAACTACCATGGTCTTTTGGGGTTGCTGCAGACTTTCGAGAAAGACCACCAACTGAATAAGAGGGTGGTGAATTTAGTGGGAGGAAGTAGAGGTCGTCGTCCCTTTAAGAAAGGGAAGAAGAAAATAAATAAAAAAGGAAAGAAGGTGCAGAATGCTCCTGGCCCGAGTCAGACCAGGAAGTTTAAGGCTGATCAGTCTTCTGCAGAGTGCTTCCACTGCAAGAAGAAGGGACACTGGAAGAGGAACTGTCCTCTTTATATAGTGTCCCTTGATCCGAACAGGCCGAGAAAGCAGAAGTCTGCTGAACAAGGTATTTATATGATAAGACCTTGTAATTACTCAATTGTTGATACTGCTAACTGGGTATTGGATACTGGTAGTCCAATTCATGTTTGTAATTCGTTACAGGGACTTCAAGTTAGCAGAAGATTTGAAGATGGAGAACAGTTTCTGAGCATCGGGAATGGAAATCGTGTTCCAGTACTGGCGGTTGGAGTCCTGCGTCTTGTCTTTGAGTCTTGTACTGTCGAACTAGTCGACTGTCACTATTGTCCTAGTTTCATTATGTGTATAATCTCTGTAGGCCTTTTGGCTAGTTATGGTTTTGAACTATCAATAAAAGGAGATTTTTGCAATGTTATTTTGAATAACTCTGTTATAATGAAAGCTAGATTAAATAATGGCATATACGTACTATCAAGGCCTGTTAGTGTAATGTACACTTCCAGCAAACGCTCAAGGTTGGATAATGTCAACGATTTGTATCTTTGGCACTGTAGGCTAGGTCATATTAACCAAAATAGGATAAACAAAATGCGAGGAGATGGACTCCTCGAGGTCAGTAATTCTGAATCACTGCCCACTTGTGAATCCTGTTTACTTGGTAAAATGACCAAGTCACCTTTTACTGGAAAAGGTGAACGAGCTACAGAACTTCTAAGTCTAATACATACTGATGTATGTGGACCGATGACAGTTAGTGCTATAGGAGAATACAAATATTTCATTACTTTTACAGACGACTTTTCAAGGTTCGGTTATGTCTTTTTAATGAGACATAAGTCTGAGTCGTTTGAAATGTTCAAACGATACCGTAATGAAGTAGAAAAGCAAACTGGAAAAAGTATTAAAACCCTTCGATCTGATCGAGGTGGCGAATACTTATCTGGTACTTTTTTGACATATCTTGAGAAGAATGGAATTCTCTCTCGGTGGACTCCTCCAGGAACACCATAGTTGAATGGTGTGTCCGAAAGGAGGAATCGAACCTTGTTGGACATGGTTCGATCCATGATGGGCTTTGCAACTCTGCCGCTATCCTTTTGGGGATATGCGCTTCTGACAGCCTGTTACTTATTAAATAATGTTCCAAGTACATCTGTTGTCTCCACTCCGTATGAGATGTGGAATGGACGTAAACCATCAATCTCACACCTTCGGGTCTGGGGTTGTCCGGCTTACGTAAAGCGTTTAGACTCAGACAAACTTGGTCCTAGGTCTGATCGGTGTTTATTCGTTGGTTATCCTAAGGAAACCAAAGGGTATTTCTTCTACTTGGAGAATGAACAAAAAGTGTTCGTTGCTCTTAGAGCTATCTTTTTGGAAAAGGAGTTCCTTGAAGAAGGAACTATAGCCTCTAAGATTGAACTTGATGAAGTTCAGCCAATAGAAGAACCTACACACTCTAAGGACATCGTAGAACCGGCTGTGATTGAATCACACCCAGAACCCATTAGGAGATCCGGTAGAATACCGCGTCAGCCGAACAGATACTACGGTTTCTTGGTCCGGGACGGTGATCCCATTGAGCTCGATGAGAACAATGAGGATCCGATAACCTATATGGATGCACTTAAGAGATCTGACTCTGAGGCATGGCTTGGAGCCATGCGATCCGAAATGGAGTCTATGGAAATCAACAATGTTTGGACATTGGTTGATCCGCCTGAAGGAATAAAATCCATCGGGTGTAAATGGATCTTCAAGAGGAAAAGGGGCGCAGATGGGAAGGTAGAGACCTATAAAGCCCGTCTGGTTGCCAAAGGGTATCGTCAGCGATATGGTATCGATTATGACGAGACATTTTTCCCTGTGGCAATGCTCAAGTCTGTTCGGATCATGCTTGCTTTGGCAGCATATTTTGATTACGAGATCTGGCAGATGGATGTCCGAACCGCTTTCCTAAATGGGGAGCTGGAAGAAGAGGTGTATATGATACAGCCTGAAGGGTTCACATCCACAGATGAATCAAAAGTATGCAAATTGCAGAAGTCCATCTATGGACTCAAGCAAGCATCTCGAAGTTGGAACTTACGGTTTGATAGGTGTATCAAATCGTATGGCTTCGTTAAGAACGGAGAAGAATCGTGCATCTATAAATGGGTTAATGGTTCTGTGATTGTATTCCTAGTATTGTATGTTGACGACATTCTCTTAATCGGGAATGACGTCGCAGCATTACAAGGAATAAAGGTCTGGTTATCATCTCAGTTCTCCATGAAGGACTTGGGTGAAGCTTCTTACATACTAGGTATGAAGATCTATAGAGATAGATCCAAGAAGCTTTTGGGACTGTCCCAGTCTATGTACATAGATACCGTGCTGAAACGGTTCAGCATGGAAAATTTCAAGAAAGGCTATCTTCCGATAGGTTCTGGAATTACTCTTTCCAAAAGGGATTGTGTGACAACTCCTGAGGAAAGAGAGCGCATGAGTAGAGTACCTTATGCTTCTGCAGTAGGCTCTATCATGTATGCTATGACTTGTACTAGACCAGATGTGGCATACTCACTAGGAGTAGTGAGTAGATACCAGTCTGACCCAGGTGAGGCGCATTGGAAGGTGGTTAAGTCCATCCTCAAGTATTTGAGAAACACTAAAGATCAATGGCTGATTTATGGAGAACCTGACTTGAAACTTGTGGGGTACACTGACTCCAGTTTCCAGTCAGATAGAGATGATAGCAAGAGTGTGTCAGGGTTTGTATTTACCCTGAACGGAGGAGCGGTCTGCTGGAAAAGTTCTAAGCAGGCAACTGTTGCAGACTCGGTATGCGAAGCAGAATATATTGCAGCATCAGATGCAGCAAAGGAAGCTGTGTGGTTGCGAAAGTTCCTTGGAGAGCTAGGGGTGGCACCTTCCCTAGATGGTCCTGTTCCGGTGTACTGTGACAGCACTGGAGCCATTGCTCAAGCTAAGGAGCCAAAAGCTCATCACCGCACCAAGCACATCCTGCAGCGCTACCACCTCGTACGAGAGATCGTGGAACGAGGCGACATCAATCTTCTGAAGATCGATAGAAAAGAAAATCTGGCCGACCCCTTCACTAAAGCCCTCGGAATAAAATAGTTTGACTATTGTAAATGGGAAATGGGTATTAGATACTCTTCTGATTGGCTTTAGTACAAGTGGAAGTTGTTGGGAATTGTGTCCCAAAGCCAATCGCCTGGGTTGTAGGCGGTTGTGCTAAGTATTATACTTTTTCAATGAATTAATAAAATATAATTTTTGGCAGCTCATCACGTATTGAATTTCCCTGAAATGAACTCTTTCCTATATGATGAAGTCCTTAGGACTACACTGACTTCGATACAGAGAGGATGTATCGAGTGGTCCTTAAACCCGGTTCACAACCAAAGGATATATTGTACTGGACGGCAATATATCAAGTATAGGTTGTTGTAGTTCACATCGTTTGGTTGTCCTCTTGACCAAATGAGTGTGGTGACACTAATGTAATCTGCAAGTGGGATATATGTGATATCTCATTGAACGTGACTCCGTGCAGTCCCTTTCTGCCAAAGGGATACTCACGATTGGATATGGGTATAAGTGTCCCTCTGACCTGAGGTCATCGCGGTAGCTTGCAAGCAACTCCCTGTGCTTTGGTGCCGGACTACCCGGATTTTTAATCCGATGACGGAAGGTTTCTGGGTACAGGCAAGTACTTGTGGAGCAGTGATGGACCAAGATGGAATTGACCTGTCCAAACAGTTTGGATTGAATGTCTTGCAGTATCTCAATTTAGCAAATCCTCGGCCGGGGTAGCCCTAGTGAAGAGTCATTAGGCTTGCGAGGTTGAGACACGTAGTCGACTGACTCAGTCTGGGTTGGCGGCCCAATCTCAGTCGTCTTGAGCATTTGAGGTCAAAGGGATGAATTATACGGTAACCATATGCCAGAGGTTCGATAGTTTGCTCCCGCATCTTCGACCTATCCGGACGCCGGGACCCATTGCTAGATGGTTTCCTGTGCTGGTACTAGAATTGTTCTGGTGCTACCGTTTAGGTTCGAACCTATGAGGTCACACGCCATAGAGGATAACTCTCTGATCCGGATACCGATTACGATTGGGAATCGTCTTGGTTTTATGGTCACAGTATTTTTGAGCACTCTTTTCCCGTCTTGCCCTTGTCTGTGTCGACCGAAAAATGTTCCGGGTTGACCAGCACTGCGCCAGGATTTTTCTGAATCAGTTTTGAACTGATTCGGAGCTTGTTTCGGCCTCCAATTGGTTGTGAACCAATTTTATTCCTTGAACCAGGTCCAATTGGATTGAACGGTATGGTTTAAAGGGATTGGACCGGTTTTTGGTTGAACCAGTTTCCACCTTGGTTTTTCTCCCCTTGGACCGTTTTACACGGTCATTTGTATGGAGGAATTCCAAACACAGGCCAAACGTCCATGAAAGCCTTTTCGTCCCGCGTCTCTTCTCCTCCCTCAACCCGCTAGAATTAAACCTTGTTTAATGGCTTTAATCCCCTGTTAATGGCTGGTTTATTGGGTTAATTGCAGCCGGTGACCCCTTGGCCTCCCTCCCTCTCTATTTCCCTCTCTCCGCTGCCTTCTTATACCACCCAGCCATCCCCTGTTGCGACGTGGAAAAACCCAGCGTATGAGGAGCAAAAAAAGAAAAGCAAGGTGTTCTTTGAGTGACCCCTGTTATAGAGCTTGGATACACTGGGATTTGGAGTGTGTGAGGGAGAGAAACAAGGCATCAATCCTCTCTTTAAACTGCTCAAAAATCCCTGCTGCAGCAATTCTGTTTTGCTGCAGCAACCTGTGACCGTGAACCCCTTTTCCGGCGGCTAGCATCGCGCATGGAGAGGGATCGGAGAGCCCCGGGCGTGTCTCCCCTCTATAGGGAGTATTCTTCTACTCCTTTGAGCCAACCACGCGAGCCGGGATCGCTCCAGTTGCCCGAAATCCAACGACGAAGGCTGCTACTCCATTCTGCTACCATTTTCGTGCAGCAGACTTTGGCAATTTTTTATGATTTATTGGCTTAGTTTTTCTTGCAGAAACCAGTGCCAAATCGAAGAGAACTTCCTTAAGAATCTACAGCTCAAATTTGGGAGCGATCGGAGGTCCGGAAGGCAGCGTTCCAGGGACTTTTCGGAAGCCCTATTTTCAGCCCAAGGTGGAAGACGACTGGAATAACTTTATTCCAGTTATTCCAGTCTATTCCAGGTTTATCCCAGACTTATTCCAGCTGGGAATAAGGTATGTTTTTGGGTTTTTAATTTCGGTGCATGTGTAGATCTAGATTTATTAAAATGTTTATAAATATTATATGTCCTGTATCATGCCAATACATGCATCTTGCATATGCTAGATCTTGTGCGGAGTCGGTATTTTCTGTATTTATTTTAAAAATGTTTTAAAATATTTACCTACTCCCTGTGCTGTTGCATGCTTAGCGTAGGCACCTGCACCACATTTTTTTCTTTTACTCTCTTCCCACGTACTTCTTGAGATAGCCCCTCTTGATCAAGTCCTCAATCTTCCTCTTTACGTTATGGCACTCCTCCATGTCGTGGCCACGGTCATGATGGAACTGGCAATACTTCATTTTGTCGCTACGGTTCTTCGGGTTATGAGGAGGAGGTCGACAGAGGTAGCGCTCGCCCTCTATTTTCATGAGAATCTTCGTTCTTGGGGAAAGGAGGAGAGCGAAGGTCTGCTCCGAAGCGGGACCATTCTTTGGCTTCGGTCCCGATCGAAAGTTCACAGGCTGCCCAGGCCTTCGGGTTCCAGGTGCGTCCCTTGGAGCAAGCTTCTTCAACTCGGATGTATTTGTGGATGCGAAGGAGGAGTTTGTAGTATATCTTGGGTGGCTTTTTGTCCAAGGAATACGTCAGTCGGGAGGTCTTGAGCCCTCCTTCAATGCCAGCATGGTGATGGGCTAGTCCAGGCTGTAGATCTCCAGGGCAGCGATCTTGAAGCGGGTGTCATAGTTCCACAGCAGCTCCTGGTCTTGTTGGCGAATGGAGAAAAGGCTATCCACCTCCTTTGGCACCTTTTGACAAGCGTCGAAGTGCACCACAAACTTTCCTTCCAGCTGCTAGAAGGAGTTGATAGATTCAGGCTCGAGGCAGGTAAACCAAACTCGAGCGGCCTTCCGGAGTATAGCCGGGAAGGCGATGCACAGGAGGGCATCCATCATCCCCTGGACTCTAATGAGAGTTTTATAGCTCTCCAAGTGGTCCAGGGGATCGGTGGTCCCATCGTAGGGATCCACCTGAGGCATGCAGAACCGACTCGGAATCGATTCCTCTTGGATTTCTAGGAGAAGGGTGGTTGGGCATTATAGCCCACCGGCTCGTTGGGAGAACCCTGCATGCTAGCAAACCGGTGGGAGAGTTTCGCCAGTTTGCGCTTTTGCTCTTCCAAGCGCATTTCAGCTAGATGCCTGATGGCCTCATCAGTGGAACCTTCCACTGAGGCCGTTGGAGAAGAAGGTGTCGATAGGTCGCGGCAAGGGGCCTTGCCCGGCGGTGCTTGTTGCACCTAGCGGCATCATTCTTGTCCACTAGGGATCGGCTCTCGTGGTATGCCGACCCGGTATGGTTTCTCTTCGTGGGGATCTGATGACTCCCACGGGGGTTGGCCACTGCCCGCGGATGGGATGGCCTGCCTTGGATGGAGCACAGGCTTCTACGAGAGCCCGCAGCTTGAGCTACGGGGGTCCCTGGCTGCGATTGAGTGATCAGGGAGTGTTGCTGTTGCTGCAGCTGCCTCACGCCATGATGCAGCACGAAAGCTCTGATACCAAAAATGATGCAGAACAAAAAAAGATGATGCGATGCGAAAGTAAATTAAAATTAATATATTTTTTTTATTTATTTATTTTCAGAAGTCGGCTTTGACTCAAAGGAAAGATAAACTAATGTTGAAAGAAACTAAGAAATGACAGAAAGCATAATTAAAAGGAGTGGATTATCAGAGTAACTCAGAAGTAGAATCGCTGGGGATTGAGAAACCCCCAGACCTAGGGTTTACTCCTCTTTCAAGAAACAGACGAAGAGAGAAGAGAAGGTTTTATACCTGACTGTGATATCTCTCACTGCTTCAATTGAAGGACACTCTCGAGCAGATTGTAGGATCCTTGGAGACGGGGTATCTTCGCAATGGATCCTCGGATTGTAGTCCTATGGCAAGGTTGGCCTTCTTCTCGAACTCAAGATCTGGAAGAAGAAGAACAAAAAAAAAAGAACCAGAAACTCAAAGAAAGACACTGACCTGAGGACTTAATGAAGATTGTTGGATGTAGAAGTTCCGGAGATCTTGATACTGATCTGACTCTTCTTTGAACATGCTCTATAGTTGAAACAGTTGATCTGAACCTGGATGCTGGTGGCCGGCCTCTATGTGGAAGAGAGGGGCTGTGGGATGTAGATGGAAAATTAGGGTTTGGTGGTGGTGGAGTAGAGATGGGTGGACTAAGCTAGAGTTTTGGGGTTGGAGATCTCACACCTCCTCAAGGTTCCTAGGGAACCCGGATTTACTCCCTCACGGAGCTCAACACTTGAATACAAGTGCGGAAGAGAGAAACACAAAGTTGCTCACAAAGAAATTGATTTCATTCATCATTATATTCAAGAGTTACATAGAGTTGAATATATAGACATAACAAAGAAATAAAATTTTATACATTTCCCATGTGGGACTAATAGGACTAACCCACACTTTAGGCATCAAATTCTCTTCCCAAGACTCCTTTCATGAGTGGGCAGCCCAAAAACTCCAAGAAAACTTGAAAATCATCTTCAAATGGCAGGTTATGGGGGTGTCTCCTAGTATCTCTCCATGAATCAAGGATTTTCCCTTCATGGTTTGGCTCATTTGGACACCTCCTAGTCTTGCTCCACAAGTTTAGGCTTCTTCCTTTCATGGCTTTGGCACTTTTGGAAACTTTTGGGAACCTCCTTGAATTTCTTCCCAAGACATGCTCTCTTCCCTTTTATAACTTGGATTTTTATGGAACATTGTAGGGCACATCCTTGATCCTCTCTTCAAGAAAAATTCTTGCCATCCTGGCTTGGGTTTATCTGGAAAGAAGTTGGCTCCTCCTTGGATTGAGGTATCTTGATGGATTTCTCCCCCAAGTGGTGCAAGAAAAAGGGGAACTTACTTCTTATGGTGTGGGGACCAAAGACACTGTATGGAGATGTGGCAAGGAGTGTGGCACCCACTTGTAGCTGGATCATGAAAGAAAAAATGTGGCACCCTATGGCAGAGGGAATGGCGCCAACCTGGACCTGGACTTGGACTGAGTCAACATGACTCAACAAAAATTGAAATGACAAAATTACAGACTCAAAATTGGGTTGATCAGGTCAATCCTTATTACAAACCCTAATTTTCTCGAGCAAGGTCAATCAGAGATCCAGATGGAACCCTGAAGTCTTCTTCTGATTCTGGTGCCCGCACCAATTCTCCCGGGATGGGAGGAACTCGACCCTATCGAGTAAGGCTCAAGTTGGCTCTGGTATCTCTCCAAGAGATCTGGATCCAATTCTTGTAATTCTTCTCGGGAGATCCAAGAGTCATCAGAATCTTGCCTTCCTTGCCACCGGACCAGGTATCTTTGGTATCCTCGATTACGAGTAGAGATAACCTGATCATCCAGGATCTTTTCAATATGTTCTTTCTTCACAGGCCAGTTTGTTGGTGGACACACAGGGTTGGGTTCACTCTCAAAAGCAGGATTAGGCTCAAAAAGGCTCACTGGGAATCACAGCTGGCTCTCTATACTCTACTAGGTCTGTAATGTTGAAAGTGGAGCTAATGCCTAGTTCTGAAGGCAACTCGAGCACATAGGCATTGGACCCTACTCTCTTCACTACTCTAAATGGACCAGCTCCTCTAGCATGTAACTTTCTAACGGTTCCAGGAGAAAACCGTTCAGGCCTTAACCTAATCATTACATAGTCTCCCTCAACAAAAGTTTTGACTCGCCTTTGAGAATCAGCCAACTTCTTATAAGTTTCATTACTTAAATTTATTTTGGCATGAATTTTTTATGCAAGTCTTTTATATGCTGTGCAAAATCTTCAGAAGACTCTGAGACTCGTGTGTGGACTAGTAAAGGAGCTAGGTCAAGAGGTGTGTGAGGTTTGTAACCATGCACAATTTCAAAGGGACTCTAGCCTATAGACCTATTGATCGAAACATTGAATGCAATTTCAGCCCTGGACAAAATACAAATCCCAATTCCTGGTGCTCTCAATCCAACCAAAATCTGAGCCAAAGCCTAGTAAAGGGTCAAGAAAACTAAACTAGATTGACGACGCATTCCTAAAGAATGGGCTTTATTACAAAGGAACCCTAGGTCTAAACCTAACAAACTAAGTCTCTCTAGGTTTGACCTTGGGTCGGAGGAGGGCATGCAGAGCATGAAAACTTATTATGGATGCCTAGTAGGTGCCATAAGGTCTTCCAGAAGTAGGTGGCAAACCTAATAGGTTCTGACACGTGGTTCACTCTAAAGGCTTCGACAAAGTATACTTGGATGGTATAAGAAGCATTGGAAGTCCTAGAGAAAGGGAGGAGATATGAGGTAGAGTCTCGAATTACCTGTTGACTAAAGGTGGTGACCTGAAGGTTTGAAAGGTGATCTATGAGTGTCAACTGGTCATCCTTACGAAAGGAAAAGTTTGCTACTCCCAGGAATGGATCAAGAGATGGTTCGGGAAATAGCCTAGGACATGTGATTGCAATAGTTAAGGTTTGTTCTATAAGCAAATAATGATCCACTTTCTCAAGAACTGGATTAGAGAATGATTCATGGGAGGGCCTATGGATGATGACCTCAAGACTTGAAATTTGACCTATGGGTGCGGAAAGGTATACTCTATAGAAGGGTAGGTCAGTCATGCGAAGGAAGGGGTCTGGGGCCATAAGGAGGACTTCTACAGGACTGGGTGAATCAATCCGTTCAAGACAAGGATGTTCAACTGAGATTACGGGAGAGACCTTAGTGGCTGGGCATGGGACAAGGTCTAATTGTAAGAGGCTTGATTCAGTCATCCTAAGAAGAGGATCTACCATAGGGTGGGCAAACTTAAACTATTCAACGCAAAGATCTTCAATTGGTACTTGGGGAATGACTGTCATTAGAGGGTACGAACTGATAGCTCGGGCTAACACTATGAGTTCTTCCTGGGGGTATTTGACTAAAGGAACCTGATTCTCACAAATCTCTTGAATTTCTGAACTAGGTCCTACCACTTGGTTGCTCTCCAAGGTCTCCTCAGGTAAGGAACCAATAGTATCGATGTCACATTCTTCAAGTTCTTCCCCCTCATATTCATCAACTAGACTCAAGCCAGCATCATATACTTCCTCGATGCCATCTTCAATGGATTTCGGGTCAGTGGTAATCGGGTCAACTGATTCTAGGCTTGTCATACCTAACCTTTCTTCCTCATTGGTAGGCTTGGGTTCTCCCTCATTAATGTCATCCTTAGGATTCTTACCACTTAGCTGTGCATAAGCCAGTCCTATGCATGGGCACTGACTAGATTTATGGCCTCTTTCGCCACAAAACAAACATTCTTGCGATATAGGAACCTGGGTCACACTGGGTTTCAAGCTAGTAGAGACCTTACTTGGGCATGGGTGTGGATATAAATGGTTTGATCTAGAAGACTTGGGTTGTTGAGTGACTGGTCTAGAATATTGTAAGGACCTCTCATAGACACGATCCACACTATAGATATCATGGTTAGGCTTCCTAAGGTTATGCTCGGGATCACGGTATAAGCTCCTCCTAGGCTCCTGGCATGGATGAGGTTGGGGCCTATTAAATTTTGGATCAGGGGTCCAATTTTGATGTCTACATTTCTCAAGTACTTGGACTCGATCCCTAAGCTGGGTAAAATTCTCATGGACTTGTTCTTTACACTGGGTAACAGTAGCAGTCATATCCTGACTCAATTTGTTCATACTTTCAGTAAGAGCTCTAACCATGGCCTCTAAATCAGGTTGGGTTTGACCAGGTTGGGAGGGTACTCCGTTCCGGGTGGACATGATGATGCAAGCAAGCACACAGAATGTGACTAAACTAAAGCGACTACTGGCTCACTAGACCTAGAGTCCAAACTATATGCCCAATCAGAGTGGCAAGCTAGCCTGTAGTAACTCGGGACTCAGCCAGGCAGGTGTAAGGGGAGTGTTAGGTCCCTAAATGCCAATCCTAGACACCAATCAGTGATTGGCCAGGTAGGCGGACCAGCACACAAGCCCTTCGGGACGTAGTCCCTGAACCACCGTTCTAGACACTGAGTACAAAGCACACATAAGTAACTAGACAAACTGACTCAACACTAGCCTTGACCTGACTTGTTGATGTCCCTAGCCCACTAGGACAAATTAAGTCTAATAAATTTTAAAGTTAGGCTTAGGATCGAATGAGTGGGTGGTGGTTTTGGGCTAAGGAGAGGTTATCAACTCCTCCCCTTATCTTAGATGCTCAAATGCCCTTAGGATGAGTTAGGAGATGTTCACTCAAGATAATTGAATTGCAGAACACAAAAACAGAGTTGCAGTAATTTAACTCTCAGAAATTTCAAGGAAACCAATAAATCACAAGAAAATTATGTAAAATATCTTCAATTATACTGGTTCCAGAAAAATAAAAATCACGTAATTCAGAGTTACTTGCACTGAGAAACAATTCCTGCAACAAGATAGTTACGGACTGAAAACAGGGTGCTTCCCCCGTTTACAATTCCTGCTACGAAGTTGTAACCCAACGGATCACCTACATGCCCTAGGAACACCCCGTGGAATGGGAAGAGGAGGTTTGCACCTCGCTTCATTCCTAGGATCGGACATCCTTGGGAGTCTACTTCGAGCAGACAAAGTAAAAAGGAGAGAGACTTAAAACAAGCAAGCAAAACAGAAACCCTAGACTGGGCTCTGATACCAAAATTGATGCAGCACGAAAGCTCTGATACCAAAAATGATGCAGAACAAAAAAAGATGATGCGATGCGGAAGTAAATTAAAATTAATATATTTTTATTTATTTATTTATTTTCAAAAGTCGGCTTTGACTCAAAGGAAAGATAAACTAATGTTGAAAGAAACTAAGAAATGACAGAAAGCATAATTAAAAGGAGTGGATTATCGGAGTAACTCAAAAGTAGAATCGCTGGGGATTGAGAAACCCCCAGACCTAGGGTTTACTCCTCTTTCAAGAAACAGACGAAGAGAGAAGAGAAGGTTTTATACCTGACTGTGATATCTCTCGTTGCTTCAATTGAAGGACACTCTCGAGCAGATTGTAGGATCCTTGGAGACGGGGTATCTTCGCAATGGATCCTCGGATTGTAGTCCTATGGCAAGGTTGGCCTTCTTCTCAAACTCAGGATCTGGAAGAAGAAGAACAAAAAAAAAAGAACCAGAAACTCAAAGAAAGACACTGACCTGAGGACTTAATGAAGATTGTTGGATGTAGAAGTTCCGGAGATCTTGATACTGATCTGACTCTTCTTTGAACATGCTCTATAGTTGAAACAGTTGATCTGAACCTGGATGCTGGTGGCCGGCCTCTATGTGGAAGAGAGGGGCTATGGGATGTAGATGGAAAATTAGGGTTTGGTGGTGGTGGAGTAGAGATGGGTGGACTAAGCTAGAGTTTTGGGGTTGGAGATCTCACACCTCCTCAAGGTTCCTAGGGAACTCGGATTTACTCCCTCACGGAGCTCAACACTTGAATACAAGTACGGAAGAGAGAAACACAAAGTTGCTCACAAAGAAATTGATTTCATTCATCATTATATTCAAGAGTTACATAGAGTTGAATATATAGACATAACAAAGAAATAAAATTTTATACATTTCCCATGTGGGACTAATAGGACTAACCCACACTTTAGGCATCAAATTCTCTTCCTAAGACTCCTTCCATGAGTGGGCAGCCCAAAAACTCCAAGAAAACTTGAAAATCAGCTCCAAATGGCAAGTTATGGGGGTGTCTCCTAGTATCTCTCCATGAATCAAGGATTTTCCCTTCATGGTTTGGCTCATTTGGACACCTCCTAGTCTTGCTCCACAAGTTTAGGCTTCTTCCTTTCATAGCTTTGGCACTTTTGGAAACTTTTGGGAACCTCCTTGAATTTCTTCCCAAGATATGCTCTCTTCCCTTTTATAACTTGGATTTTTATAGAACATTGTAGGGCACATCCTTGATCCTCTCTTCAAGAAAAATTCTTGCCATCCTGGCTTGGGTTTATCTGGAAAGAAGTTGGCTCCTCCTTGGATTGAGGTATCTTGATGGGTTTCTCCCCCAAGTGGTGCAAGAAAAAGGGGAACTTACTTCTTATGGTGTGGGGACCAAAGACACTGGATGGAGATGTGGCAGGGAGTGTGGCACCCACTTGTAGCTGGATCATGGAAGAAAAAATGTGGCACCCTATGGCAGAGGGAATGGCGCCAACCTGGACCTGGACTTGGACTGAGTCAACATGACTCAACAAAAATGGAAATGACAAAATTACAGACTCAAAATTGGGTTGATCAGGTCAATCCTTATTACAAACCCTAATTTTCTCGGGCAAGGTCAATCAGAGATCCAGATGGAACCCTGAAGTCTTCTTCTGATTCTGGTGCCCGCACCACGCCATGGTCAATGTCTACAGCTGCTGGATAATAGTAGTATACTGACCATTTGGCAAGGGCAACTGAAGAGGAGAAGGAGCAAGAGGAGTGGGAAGTTCCCTTTCCGAGCTGCGGGGGCCCGGAGGGGAGGGAACTTTTCTCGCCCGGCTGGTGGAGGCTTCACGTCCACGAGTCACCACCATGCTTGGGGTTGAGCCGTTCTCAAGCTCGTTGGGGGCTTGTTCGTGCAGGGACTTTCGTCTCCCTACCTAACATGCCAATCTGTTGCTGACCATACCGCCGTGGCCTGCAACTATGAGTTGGCACCGGACTGCGGTCCCCTTTGTTACAGAATCTTAATGCTCTCAGACTTGCAAAACAAGGTTAGAGACCCGGGTCGGGGATGTAGAGAATTCAATTCCAAACCCAACTAGATTTTACAAACCAAATCTTCTAGAACAGCCTTGTTCCCGATCAAGAACGAACGCCCTAATCAATAAAGCAATCGCGGAAGCGTATCACCAGGTTATGGATGACCATCTGCCAACAATCTTCATTGAAGATCACGGTAGGATTCAGGTCTATGAAGATCAAGAACAACAAGAACGGGAGAAGAGAAAAGAAGAAGAAGAACATAGGAGATTTCATGGGAGAAAGGGATTTCCACTTCCAAGAAGTTCGTTACACCACATACATCCTCTCATGAGAATACAATATATATACCTCGGTCACACATGCCCGAGATCCCAAAAACTCTCCTAGCTAGCACTGTTCAAAAAATAGTTCACCTGTCATTCAAGCCGACCCGAAACATTAGAGTCGACTATGCCTTGCATCCGAGCCGACTCTAATCCATTCGAGCCGACCCGTCCACTACAGATTTCTTGACTGTGCATCCGAGCGACTCTAATCCATCCGAGCCGACCAGTCCAGTCTACAATCACCTGTTTTAAGACGTGCCAACCAACAGAGTCAACTCTTACAACAGAAGAGCCGACCCGAAGACCCAGACTGACCAAAACTGAGCCTAAACATCTAGGACTCATACAGACTCAACCCTAGCCCTAGACACATCATGAAAAACCATGATAGACCAGATCAACTCATGTACATTGACCTGACTAGCCATGAATGCACCACCTGAGGCTCAACAGGGGATCCTGGTGGGGGCACTCCGACGGTCAAGTTAGAGAGTAGTAAAGTGGAACAGATCCACTAAGATAGATCCCTGCTGGGTCTCCATGCTTAGAGGAATCTTTGATGAAAAGATGAGTGAGAACAAGAGGGATTAGCACTCTGGTTCCTAAAATCAGGCTCGCCGAGCTCGCTCCTGTGAGCTCCCTTGGAACTTTTGTCCCCAAATCGCCTTTTCTCTCCGTGCATGTGCTTGCCCTCTCGATTGCCCTTACCTTCCTTCTTGCTGGTGATGCCCTGTTTTAGATCGTTGGATACTTTGGTGCCTCAATTCTCCCTCCTAGGGAGGCCTTGGAGGTCAGCGGTGCTTACTTACTGTTCTCCAGAGGTCGTCTCCCCTTATGATTGGGAGTTAAGTGGTGAGCCAGTCTCGTCTGCCATGCAGTCATGAAAGGGAAACCTGGCGGGACCCCAATCCTCATGAAGGCGCCCTCGGGCTCGAGGCCGATCCATTTAGGGGTGCCACCTGGCGGGACTCCAGCCGAGGTGGACCCATCTGGGGACGCCACCTGGCAGAAGAGTAGAGGCAGGCCTACTTCGACCGAGGTGGACCCCTCTTGGGTCGACACCTAGTGAAGGGGCAAAGGCAAGCTCGACTTCGACCAAGGTGGACCTATCTGGGGGTGCCACCTGGTGAAGGAGCAGAGGTGCCTAACTTGACACCGACCAAGGTGGACCCATCTGGGGACACCATTTGGCAGAGGAGCAGAGGTAGGCCCACTTCGATCAAGGTGGACCCCTCCTGGGTTGACACATGGCGAAGGAACAGAGGCAAGCTCAACTTCGGCCGAGATGGACCCATCAAGGGGCGCCACCTAATGAAGGAGCAGAGGTGCCCAGCTCGACTCCGGTCGAGGTGGACCCTTCTGGGGGTGCCACTTGGTGGAGGAGCAGAGGCAGGCCTACTTCGACTGAGGTGGACCCCTCTTAGGTCGACACCTGGCGAAGGGGCATAGGCAAGCTCGACTTTGACCGAGATGGGCCCATCTGGGGGTGCCACCTTGCAAAGGAGCAGAGGTGCCCGACTCGACTTCGATCGAGGTGGACCCATCTGGGGTACCACCTGGCGGGGGAGCAGAGATAGGCCCACTTTGGCCGAAGTGGACCCCTCCTTGGTCGACACCTGGCGAAGTGACAGAGGCAAGCTCGACTTCGATCGAGGTGGACCCATCTGGGGGTGCCACCTGGCGAAGGAGCAGAGGTGCCAGGCTCGACTCTGGCCGAGGTGGACCCATCTGGGGGCGCCACCTGGTGGAGGAGTAGAGGCAGGACCACTTCGACTGAGGTGGACCCCTCCTGGGTCGACACCTGACGAAGGGGCAGAGGCAAGTTTGACTTCGGCCGAGGTATCATTGTCCATTAACTTCATGGATGATTCATAGACACACCAATATGAATTAAAATAATGCCCTTTTATTAATAAAGAAAATCAAGTACAAAGTTCATGCCCTAAAAATAAAAATATGTCAATCCAACTTGGCTTTCAGGGCATACACCTAACAGCTGCTCTCGGGGAAGAAGGTGCAGGCTGCTCCTGAGTATCATGCTATGCCTGCTCAACTGGATCCTGACGGGCCTTGGTTCTTCGCTCTCTGCTAGTCTGCCTTTGTACACCTATATTTTTACTTATCAAAATAGAACTAATGGTGTTAGAAGAAACAAATAAGTAAATATAAAGTTGCTCACATTCTTTCAGCCTTAATAATAATAAAGGGGAGCCAAGATACTTCTTCAAATCTTCAAAAGCTGATTGATAATTTTTTGACCATTCAAAGTTGTTGGTATACCTATGACTTTGAAGAACGACAAGTACTTTTTGGCTGATTAGAAGATAAACTGGCTGAGTGAAGTGAACCGATCAGTTAGGTATTAAACTTCCTTCTTGTTCAGGGGTGCTTCATTTTCAGAAGTGCTCGGATCTTTTTAGGATTGGACTCAATTCTTTTGAGTTACCATAAGCCTAAAAACTTTCCTGATATAACACCAAACACACATTTATTCAGATTGAGCTTCATCTAATATCATCTTAATTCATTGAAGGCTTCTTTTAGGTTAGCTATATGATGCAGAACAAATAAAGGGATGCGATGCGGAAGTAAATTAAGATTAACTAATTTTTTTTGTTGTTTTTATATGTTTGTAGAAGTTGGCTTCAAATCAAAGAAAAGTTAACCTAACATTGAAAGATACTAATATGATAATTGAAAGCACAATTTTAAGGAAACTAAATTATCAGAGTAGTTCAGAAGCAACGGATCGCTGGGGGTTGAGAAACTCCCAGACCTAGGGTTTCGCTCTGAACTTTCAACAGAACAGAAATAAAGAGAAGAGATGGTTTACCTAACCAGACAATGATCTTCACAGATTTTGGTGGAAGAACTCTCCCGAGCAGATTGTTGGATCCTCGGATTCAGATATCTTCGCAATGGATCCTCCAATACTGGTCCTTTGGCGGTTGGCTTCTCCTGAACTCAAGATCTGGAAGAGAAGAAAAACAATTGATGGAATCAGAGAGTCAAGGGAAAAATTTACCAGGTTGATGAACTTGAAGATTGAAATTGCTGAAAACTGGATTCTCCTGGAAGTTGATGTGATTTTCCTTGGAACTTGCTCTGGATCTGAAGTAGCTGGACTGGATCTGGATGAAGGTGGATGGCCTGGACTTGTAGAGAGAGAGAGGCCATGGGAGATGGAAGGAGCTAGGGTTTGATGGATTGAAAATAATGATGGGCGGCTAGGGTTTTGGATTTTTAAGTGGCTAACCTAGGGTTTTGGATAAAGATGGAGATCTCTCACCTCCTCAAGGCTCCAATGGAACCTGGATTATCCCCTCACGGAGCTCAACACTTAGAATAGTGCGGAAGAAGAGAAAACATAAGTTTGCTCATAAAAAAAATTTCTTTCATTCATTGATTTCTAAAGTTACAAAGAGAGGTCTATTATATAGACCTAAAATTTTCTCCAAGTTTGTACAAATTCCCATGTGGGACTAAACTCCTCCAACCTCTAGATTAGGTAGAAAACCTCCTCTCTTGGCCGACCAAGAATTCAAAAAAAATTTGGGACGGCCATAAAGGATTTTTTTTGGAATTTTTATGGCACCTTCTTTGGAGTTGGATTTGGATTTGGAGTCCTCTTCTCCTTATGGCATTTCTTCTTTTCTTCCACTCCAAGTTAAGCTCTTTGATTTTGATTTGAACTTCAATTAGGAGTAGGTTGGATGTCCTTTTTTGATTTTTTCTCCAAGAGAAGTCCCTTTCCTTCTTTGCTTAGACAAAATTGGCAGGTATGGGCGCCTCCTTTAAATTGGCTTCCAATTTGATTTTTTTCTTCTTTGGATGTGGGGACCATGACACTGGGATGCCTCTGTGGCGCCTCCTGGACCCTGGCGTGTGCTCGGAGTGTGGCTGGGCGTGTGGCTTGGAGTGTGGCCTCCACTTGCTTGGACCTTGATTTGATTGGAAGACAAATGTGGCACCATTTTGGACCTTGATTTGATTGGAAGACAATTGCGGCACCATTTTGGATAAAATTGAAACCACATCGGGACTTGCACCGAGTCAACATGACTCAACAAAATTTAAATGGTGACTCAAGAAATAAATAAAAATAAATAAACTGGTTGACCAGGTCAACCTTTATTACAAACCCTAATTTCTCGGGCAATGTCAATCAGAGATCCAAATGGAGCTCTGAAGTCTTCTTGTGAGTCTGGTGCCCGCACCAATTCTCCCGGGGTGGGAGGAACTCGACCCTGTCGAGTAAGGCTCAAGTTGGCTCTGGTATCTCTCCAAGAGGTCTGGGTCCAATTCTTGTAATTCTTCTCGGGAGATCCAAGAGTCATCAGAATCTGGCCTTCCTTGCCAGCGGACCAGGTACCTTTGGTATCCTCGATTACGAGTAGAGATAACCTGATCATCCAGGATCTTTTCAATCTGCTCTTTCCTCACAGGCCAGTTTGTTGGTGGACACACAGGGTCGGGATCACTCTCAATGATAGGGTTAGGCTCAAAAGGCTCACTAGGAATCACAGCTGGCTCCCTGTACTCTACTAAGTCTGTAATGTTGAAAGTAGAGCTAATGCCTAGTTCTGGAGGCAACTCGAGTACATAGGCATTGGATCCTACTCTCTTTACCACTCTAAATGGTCCAGCTCCCCTAGCATGTAACTTTCTAACGGTTCCAGGAGGAAACCGTTCAGGCCTTAACCTAATCATCACATAGTCTCCCTCAACAAAAGATTTGACTCGCCTTTGAGTATCAGCCAACTTCTTATAAGTTTCATTACTTAAATTTATTTTGGCATGAATTTCTTTATGCAAGTCTTTTACATGCTGTGCAAGATTCTCAGCAGACTCGGAGACTCGAGTGTGGACAGGTAAAGGGACTAGGTCAAGAGGTGTGTGAGGTTTGTACCCATGTACAATTTCAAATGGACTCTTACCCGTAGACCTATTGACCGAGTCATTGTACGCAAATTCTGCCCTTGGTAGGTATAAATCCCAATTTCTGGTGTTTTCACCAACAAGACATCTCAGCAGATTTCCTAGGCTACGGTTCACTACTTCAGTTTGGCCATCAGTTTGGGGATGATAGGCAGTTGAAAACTTAAGTTTTGTCCCTAATTTAAGCCAAAGGGTCTTCCAAAAGTAACTGGTGAACCGGACATCCCTATCTGAAACGATTGTCTTAGGTAGGCCATGGAGTCTAACTATCTCATTGAAGAAAAGTGTGGCTACCTTAGACGCATCAAAGGTTTGGGAACAAGGCAAGATTGGGCCATTTTAGAGAATCGGTCGACTACGACACAGATAGAATCATGTCTCCTCTGGGTCTTAGGTAAACCTAACACAAAATCCATACTCACATCTTGCCAAGGACGATCTGGGACAGGGAGTGGGGTATAAAGGCCAGTGTTTTGTTTTCGCTGTTTGGCAACAGCGCAGGTTCGACATCTAGCTACAATATTAGCTACATCCCTTTTCAAGCTAGGCCAGAAAAAGTGGTCTTCAATAGCTAGAATGGTCTTGTCTTTTCCAAAATGGCCGGCTAAACCTCCAGCATGGATTTCCCAAATCAAAAATTCCCTAAGAGAAGTTCTAGGGATGCAAAGCCTATTTTTGAAGAACAAAAAACCATCTGCAAGGGTATAATCCTGGTGATTACTAGATGGTCCTTGAACTAGATCCTGATACACAGTTGTGAAATCCGGACAAGACTCATATTCCTCTTTGATTTGCTCAAACCCTATGACCTCAGTTCTAACAGAAGTTAATAATAGAGATCGGCGACTAAGGACATCAGCTACCTTATTCTCAACTCCAGCCTTATGTTTCAGGACAAAAGTATAGGACTGGATATATTCTACCCACTTAGCATGCCTAGGGTTAAGCTTCTTTTGGGAGTTCAGAAATCTAAGAGCCTCAGGGTCCGAAAATAGTACAAATTCCTGCGGTAGCAAATAATGTCTCCAGTAACACAAAGCTTGCACCACCGCATAAAATTCCTTATCATAGGTAGAATACCTAAGCTTAGCATCATTAAGTTTTTCACTAAAGAATGCTATGGGATGATTCTCTTGGCTTAGGACTCCACCTATTCCTACACCTGAAGCATCACAGGCAACCTCAAATACTTTAGAAAAATCGGGTAATCTCAGAATGGGTGCCTGGGTCATTTTATCCTTAAGATCTAGGAAGGCTTTATGGGCTGACTTAGTCCAATGAAATTCTCCCTTCCTAATACAATCAGTGATAGGAGCAGCTAAAGTACTAAACCCCTTGATGAATCGCCTATAGAAGGTAGCCAAGCCGTGGAAACTTCTAACTTCATGCACATTGGTTGGCTCTGGCCAGTCTACTATGGACCTAATCTTCTCAGGATCGGCCGCCACGCCGTCAGGGGTTACTACAAAACCAAGAAAGATAACTCTACTAGTCATGAATTCACACTTCTTAAGATTACCGTAGAGTCTATCATTCCTCAAAACTTGGCAGACTGCTCTAAGGTGGCCTAGGTGATCTGCTGGGGTCTTACTATAGATCAGGATGTCATCAAAATAGACCACCACAAATTTTCCTATGAAAGCTCTAAGTACCTGGGTCATAATTCTCATGAAAGTACTAGGGGCATTGGACAACCCAAAAGGCATAACAACCCATTCATAAAGACCATCCTTAGTTTTGAAAGCAGTTTTCCATTCATCCCCGGGTCTAATCCTAACCTGATGATAGCCGCTTTTGAGATCAATCTTAGAAAAAACCATTGCACCAGCCATCATATCAAGCATGTCATCTAGTCTAGGGATGGAAAACCTATATTTGATTGTAATTTTATTGATGGCATGACTGTCAACACACATCCTCCACGTGCCATCTTTCTTTGGGGTCAGTAAGGCTGGGACTGCACAAGGGCTAAGACTTTCTCTAATAAACCCCTTCCTCAATAATTCTCCAACCTGCTTTTGCAGTTCTTCATGCTCAGATGGATTCATCCTGTAATGGGGCAAGTTGGGCAAAGTCGCTCCTGAGATTAGATCTATGGCATGCTGGATATCCCTAAGAGGTGGAAGGTGGTCTGGCAAATCCTCGGGAAAGACATCCTCAAATTCTTTTAACACAGGTTTAACTTCTTGAGGAGGCTCTGAGGGTTCCGAAGTTCTAAGTTCCTTAGCAGTCAACATCCAGATGGGTGAACCACTATGAATTTCTTGTTCTAGATCCTTAGCACTGATTAGGTTCACTCCAGTTTTCATCTCCTTAACCTTACCGGCTCCTTTAGTTACCTTGTCCTTAGGGGAAACTGAATGGATCGTAATCTTCTTCCCATTGAAACTAAAGACACAGGTATTGGATTTTCCTAAGAGGGTGGCATCATGATCATACACCAAGGTCTTCCGAGAATTATACTGCTCACCCCCATGGGTAAGACATCGCACCAAATCTTTTCGTGATAAGATTGCATTTGGATTTGGACTTGACATCTAGACTGGATGGGTATGGAGGTAGAATCTATCCAAGAAACCTTATAGGGGTTGGGATGGGGAACTGGGATTAAGCCTAACATCTTGACAGTGCTAGTAGAGATGGCATTTACACAGCTCCCACTATCTATAATGATCTTACATACCTTATCCCCTAATTTAAGAAAAGTCTGTAGGATGTTAGCCCTACGCCAATCCTCTTGAACTAGATTCTGGGATAGGATGCATCTTACAACTCCTAATTGGTCAGATTCATTGGGTTCCTCCTCTCCTTCATACTCCTCAACCAAATTCATTCCGGCCTCATAAACTTCTTCTTCAAATTCCTCACTGGGCTCGGAATTATCATTCTCTCCCTCTTCTATGTAAAGGGATCTCCGTGGGCACTGGCTAGCAACATGACCTACCTTATGACACTTGAAACAGGCTATGGCAGTACACTGACTGGAAATGTGACATGGTTTCTGACACTTAAAACAGGTGATATTTGAACTAGGGGTTCTCTGGGTGTCAGGTGCCTTACCTTTATCCATGGGCCTAGGGGTAGAAGTACCCTGAAAAGGTTTACTAGGGATAACTTGGCTAGGTCCATTCCTTGGGATTGGGGCACTAACCCTAGAAGGTATAGGTCCTCTCTGAAATTTCTCAGTGTTCAGTGCAATCTGGTAGGCTTGGTCTAGATCAGTAACCTCTCTCAGAAATAGTTCTCTCTTGATATCTTCCCTCAGTCCAGCCCTAAATCTAGACAAAGTGACTTCGTGGGCTTCACTCACATCACATCTCATTAGGTATTCATCAAAAGTAGCTATGTAGTCTGAGACAGATCGGTTTCCTTGTTTCAGGTTTTGCCATTGGTCTAACAGGTTTTGCTGGTATGAAATGGGTAGGTATTTATCTCTCAGTTCTTCTTTCATACCCTGCCAAGTGGTTATGGGCTCAACATTCCGTCTCCTAGTGGTTAGCTCAATGTTCCCCCAGTATAACCTAGCTTGACGCACTAATTTCATCTTGGCAAACTTGTATTTCCTCTCCTCAGACATAGCATACCACTCAAAGTATTGGTCCATCTCACCCTCCCAATCAGAATACACCTTAGGGTTCAGACTACCATCAAAAGTGGGTGCATCTAATTTGATGTTCCTGATGAACCTATCATCTTTATCTTCAGGCTCTGGGTCAGGCCTCCTATGATTAGGTTCAGGATCTCTATATAAAGGCCTTCTAGGCTCCTGATGTGGGTGAGGTTGAGGCACATTAAAATCGGGGTCAGGAGTCCAATTCCGATGTCTAGGTTCTTCAAGTACTTGGACTCGGTCCCTAAGTTGGGGAAGATCCTCATGAATTTGTGCACTAAACTGGGCCACTGTGTTTGTCATATCCTGATTCATTTTAGCCATACTTTCAGTAAGAGTTCTGATCATGGCCTCTAAATCAGGTTGGGTTTGACCAGGTTGATATGGCACTCCGTTTCTGGTAGACATGATGATTCAAGCAAGCACATAAAATGAGACTAGACTAAATCGACTACTGGATCACTAGACCTAGAGTCCAAACTAGATGCCCAATCAGAGTGGCAAGCTAGCCTGTAGTAACTCAGGACTCAGCCAGGCAGGTGTAAGGGGAGTGTTAGGTCCCTGATTGCCAATCCTAGACACCAATCAGTGATTGGCCAGGTAGGCGGACCAGCACACAAGCCCTTCGGGAATGGATCCCTGAACCACCATTCTAGACACTGAGTGCTAAGCACACACAGAATAACTCGGCAAACTGACTCAACACTAGCCTAGACCCGACCAATTGGTGTTCCTAGCCCACTAGGGCAAATTAGGTCTAACTGATTTTAAATTAGGTCTAGGTTCGAATGATTGGATGGTGGTTTTGGGCTAAGGAGAGGTAATCAACTCCTCCCCTTATCTTAGATGCTCAATTGCCCTTAAGTAAATTATGAGATGATCACTCCAAAAAGAATTGAATTGCAGAACACAAAAAAAAACAGAGTTGTTGTATTTTAATGCTCAGAATTTTTACCGAAACCAATAAATCACAAAAAAATTATGGAAAATAGGTTCAATTATACTGGTTTCAACGAAGTAAAAATCATACAATTTGGAGTTTTATGCAGGGAGAAATAATTCAGACAATAGGGCAATTACGGGCTGCAACTAGATTGTCTTCCCCGTTTATAATCCCTGCTACGAAGTTATAACCCAATGGATCCCCTACACGCCCTAGGAACACCCCGTGGAATGGGAGGAGGAGGCTTGCGCCTCGCTTAGTTCCTAGGACCGGACGTCCTGGGGAGTCTACTTCGAGCAGACAAAATAAAAAGAGAAAACAATCAAAACAAGCAAGCAAGCAAATCAGAAACCCTAGACTGGGCTCTGATACCAAAAATGATGCAGAACAAATAAAGGGATGCGATGCGGAAGTAAATTAAGATTAACTAATTTTTTTTGTTGTTTTTATATGTTTGTAGAAGTTGGCTTCAAATCAAAGAAAAGTTAACCTAACATTGAAAGATACTAATATGATAATTGAAAGCACAATTTTAAGGAAACTAAATTATCAGAGTAGTTCAGAAGCAACGGATCGCTGGGGGTTGAAAAAATCCCAGACCTAGGGTTTCGCTCCGAACTTTCAACAGAACAGAAATAAAGAGAAGAGATGGTTTACCTAACCAGACAATGATCTTCACAGATTTTGGTGGAAGAACTCTCCCGAGCAGATTGTTGGATCCTCGAATTCAGATATCTTCGCAATGGATCCTCCAATACTGGTCCTTTGGCGGGTTGGCTTCTCCTGAACTCAAGATCTGGAAGAGAAGAAAAACAATTGATGGAATCAGAGAGTCAAGGGAAAAATTTACCAGGTTGATGAACTTGAAGATTGAAATTGCTGAAAACTGGATTCTCCTGGAAGCTGATGTGATTTTCCTTGGAACTTGCTCTGGATCTGAAGTAGCCGGGCTGGATCTGGATGAAGGTGGATGGCCTGGACTTGTAGAGAGAGAGAGGCCGTGGGAGATGGAAGGAGCTAGGGTTTGATGGATTGAAAATAATGATGGGCGGCTAGGGTTTTGGATTTTTAAGTGGCTAACCTAGGGTTTTGGATAAAGATGGAGATCTCTCACCTCCTCAAGGCTCCAATGGAACCCGGATTACCCCCTCATGGAGCTCAACACTTAGAATAGTGCGGAAGAAGAGAAAATATAAGTTTGCTCATAAAAAAAATTTCTTTCATTCATTGATTTCTAAAGTTACAAAGAGAGGTCTATTATATAGACCTAAAATTTTCTCCAAGTTTGTACAAATTCCCATGTGGGACTAAACTCCTCCAACCTCTAGATTAGGTAGAAAACCTCCTCTCTTGGCCGACCAAGAATTCAAAAAAATTTGGGACGGCCATAAAGGATTTTTTTTGGAATTTTTATGGCACCTTCTTTGGAGTTGGATTTGGATTTGGAGTCCTCTTCTCCTTATGGCATTTCTTCTTTTCTTCCACTCCAAGTTAAGCTCTTTGATTTTGATTTGAACTTCAATTAGGAGTAGGTTGGATGTCCTTTTTTGATTTTTTCTCCAAGAGAAGTCCCTTTCCTTCTTTGCTTAGACAAAATTGGCAGGTATGGGCGCCTCCTTTAAATTGGCTTCCAATTTGATTTTTTTCTTCTTTGGATGTGGGGACCATGACACTGGGATGCCTCTGTGGCGCCTCCTGGACCCTGGCGTGTGCTCGGAGTGTGGCTGGGCGTGTGGCTTGGAGTGTGGCCTCCACTTGCTTGGACCTTGATTTGATTGGAAGACAAATGTGGCACCATTTTGGACCTTGATTTGATTGGAAGACAATTGCGGCACCATTTTGGATAAAATTGAAACCACATCGGGACTTGCACCGAGTCAACATGACTCAACAAAATTTAAATGGTGACTCAAGAAATAAATAAAAATAAATAAACTGGTTGACCAGGTCAACCTTTATTACAAACCCTAATTTCTCGGGCAATGTCAATCAGAGATCCAAATGGAGCTCTGAAGTCTTCTTGTGAGTCTGGTGCCCGCACCACTATATGGTGATCAATCTTTATATTTTTGATAAGCATATCATCCATATAGACTTCCATATTTTTCCTTATCTGGTTTTTGAAGACTCTATTGACTAGATGTTAGTAAGTGGCTCCATTATTTTTTAGTCCAAAAAATATCATTTTGTAATAGTAAAGCCCTTTTTCTATCACAATGGTCGTTTTCTCTTCATCTTTTTTTACTATTCAAATTTGATTATATTCTAAGAAAACATCCAAGAAGCTAAGTAATTCATGCCCAGACGTAGCATCTACTAGTTGATGAATTCTTGTGATGTAGAACGAAGGACACGAAGAAAATCTATTGTTATTTTGAAAAGAGGAAAAACACCTAAAGCAAACCAAGGATCATGGGAGGGCTAAGAAGCCTCTGGGACTAGGATAGAACGACCCCTGAAAATCCTAAAACGACTGGGCTCTTTTGATTTTTTTTTTAAATTTTCTTGGCGGAGATGGCGAAGGAACGATGGGGATGGGAGGCTGGGACGGGAACTCCTAGACCTTGGGACTCATCCTAACGAAGAGACCATCCACCTCTAAGGCATTACGCCCTCCTCAATACTTAGAGGCGCCAGGATGGATCTCAAGGTCACGAAGGACGGGGGTGGGGGAGAACTCCTAGACATTGGGACTCATCCTAACGAAGAGACCGTCCACCTCTAAGGCATTACGCCCTCCTCAATACTTAGAGGCTCTAGGATGGATCTCAAGGTCACGTAGGACGGGGGTGGGGGAGAACTCATGGATCTTGGGACTCACCCTAACGAAGAGACCGTCCACCTCTAAGGCATTACGCCCTCCTCAGTACTTAGAGGCGCTAGGATGGTTCTCAAGGCCACGAGGGGAAGACACGAAGGTGGGAGGGAGAAAGGAGATACTTGGGGCCTCACACCCCTCGACGTCCCGAAGGACGAAGGAAAAAAGGGCCTCAGCCCAGAACCACACACCGGAAGAACACTCAAAAATTTCATTCAACTATTTTATTATAAGAGGAGTATGGGTATTTATAGATGCTCATATCCTTTTGAAATTCAAAAATAAAATCTCCTGAAATCCTCCCTTGATTTTGGAATCAAATTCAAAATCAAAATCCCCAAATTTCCAAATTACATTCATTAAAAAAAATTACCAAATAAATCCCGTTTATTTGAATTTTGAAATCCCCTCCACTCTGAAACTCGTGCTACTCCAAAAATCGTGCAAAACAACTCTTCTTCCACTACTTTGAGAAGCGTGCAGAAGCTTCATTTGGATGCTCTGAAAAACGTGCGGAAGCTCCTTCACGGCTGAGCAATAGGGGCACCTGGACCTTCGGCACCCGGCCCAGCGGGCGGCGGCGGGGCGGCATGGTGGCGCGCCGGCGGGCGGACGGCGGCGGCGGGGCGGCACGACGGCGGCGACGAAACGGCGGTGGCGACCGTGGGCGACCGTTGGTCTTCCACGGACCGCCGGTCTTCCCACGGGCGTGAGGCCCCAGGGCTGCCGGCGGGGCGGCAGGGCGGCAGATCGGCGGCGCGCCGGCGGGCGAGTGGCAGCGGCGGGGTGGCACGGCGGCCAGGCGGCGAAACGGCGATGGCGGCCGTGGGCGACCGTTGGTCTTCCACGGACCGCCGGTCTTCCCATGAGCGTGAGGCCCCAGGGCTGCCGGCGGGGCGGCAAGGCAGCGGATCGGCAGCGCGCCGGCGAGCGGGCGGCAGTGGCGGGGTGGCACGCCGGCCAGGCGGCAAAACGGCGGCGGCGGTCGTGGGCGATCGTTGGTCTTCCACGGACCGCTGGACTTCCCACGGGCGTGAGGCCCAGGGACGCCGGTGGGGCGGCGGATCGACGGAGCGCCGGCGGGCGGGCGGCAGTGGCGGGGGTCGGGCACGGCAGATCGCGGACCGGTGGGGCAAAAATTCGAGAAAAAAAAGACCTCTGCAATTTTTCCTGGAGGTTGAAGGAGATAGGAATAGCCTGGAATAAAGTTGGAATAACATCGGGATAACACGGGAATAAAGGGAATAAGTGGAATAGCGGGAATAACTAAAATAAAAAAATTCTAATTTTTTTTTTAAAAAAATAATAATAAAAGGTGAAACCCGGATAGGTTTCGGGTCCCCCATCATCTTGGTAGAGGATAGCTATCTTTTAAATAGGCTTTGTTGAGATGTGTATAGTTAATGCGGATTTTTCATTTTTGTTTGCCTTCTTGACCATAACCACATTGGCTATTTAGTCTGGATAATGAGTTTTCTTGATGAAGCCTACCTTTATAAGCTTATCAACTTTTTCTTTAATAGCCCTTTATCTTTTTGGTGCAAACTTCTCTTCTTTTGCTTAACACAAATATAATAAGGGGCCATGCTAAGTTTATGGATGATGACATCGACAGTTATGCCTGGTATATCAGCAGCTATCCAAGCAAAGACATCGATATTAGCTCGAAGGAACGGGATAAACCATCTTTGACTTAGGGAGCCAAAAGAGATATAATCTGTATTGGATTAACATCCGATCTCCTCTAATTTTTCTAACTCCATGATTGGGTAGGAAGCAAACAGTAGGTGATAGGTAAAGACTACTATCCTTAATACATTTAAGTCTGGTCATCCAAGAATATCAGAAAATTCAATTAGACTATTGCTTATTTTGGTAGTTGACCTGCAGTCATTAGTAAAAGAATCTCTTCTTCTGTGAGGATAGAGTTTCCAGAGAACCCAATAAGTGTAGTATGCACCTTTTTTAGCCCTTCAAGTGGTAGTTTCATTTTCTAGAAAGTATCATAGAATAAGATGTTGACAAAGCTTTCATTATCAACCAGAATTCTTTTTACATCATATTTGATCATCGTCATGGAAACAATAACTACATCATTATATGAGATTTGAATCCCCTCTACAATATCATCAGAAAATATGATAATGTTCTCAGTTTGAGAACTAGTTGACTCTGCCCGATGTATTTTATTTGATGGCTCCTTATCTTGTCTTCCTACCCTCCAACCTTTGGAAAGCCTGAGATCATGTTGACTATCCTCTTAGTTGGTAGGTTATTTAGCTCAATTTCAGGCTTGGGCTACATCCAAAGGATCCCTTCTTTCTTTGACTATTAATGTACTTGTTGAGGTAGCCTTTATGGATCAGGTTCTCAATCTCCGACTTTAAATGCTAACAATCTTCCATATCATGACCATAATCTCTATGGTAATGATATTATTTGTTCTTATCTTTCTTCTCTAGTGGACCTCTCATGGATAGTGGTCGACGTAGAAAATCCTTGTTCTTGATCTTTATCAGGATTTGTGATCGAGAGGCAGTTAAGGGGGTATTTGTTTTTGGCTTTGAACTCTTCTGGGTTTAGCGATTTTCAGTTGAACATGAGTTTCTTTATCATAAGCTTGCCTGTTCCTGCTCTCTTTCTTCCTTTTCTCATTCCAACGAAGAGAATAGCTTTTCTTGGCTTGGGCATATCTTTTTGCATGCGCGGGAGTTGAGCATAACTTTTTGAAAAAAATTATTCAAGGAGAAATTCAGGTGACCATTTTGGAATCCTCACTTCACGGCTAACATAACGATAGACTTGTTGAGGTCTCTGACCTCCAATGTGGATACATTGAAGCATGCCACATAACTTCAAAGTGTCTCTCATTCTTTTTGTTTGATGGAGAAGAGACTATTATTGTTCTTTGGCTATGTCAATGACTAGCAAAGTAGGTTACCAACTAACAACCTAGCTACTGGAAAAAGTGGATGGATCCAGGTAGCAAACTTAAAAACTATATCATGGTGGCTTTCTTCAAAGTTGCTAGAAAAACCAAGCATAATAAGGTATCATATATGCCTTGAAGCCTCATGAGAGCTTTGTATCAATTTAGATGGTCAATAAAATCAATAGAACCATCATAAGATTTGACTGACGGTATCTTGAATTGATAAAAAACCGTCTCATTCATTATTTCTTCAAAGAAAAGGGATTGAGTGTCGAAGTTATGGAAGTTATTTTGATGGTGATCTTCCATATAGATTTCTTTGAGTTTAGTTTCCAATTTCCAGACAATCTTTTTGATATTATCCTCTCATTGAGAGCGATGATTCGAAGGATGTACCAGAGCTAAATCCTGATGGGGGACAAGATGGGTAGGATCGTTGGCGAGCCTAGAAGTCACCTAAATTAGGGTACTATTTTTTTTTGGTATTTTTTATTCTAGGGGTGACAAAGGAATAGTGGGGATGGAGGACATGGATCTGGATCGCATAGACTTTGGGACTCACCCTAACGAAGAGACCTCTCACCTCTAGGGCATTCCACCCTTCTCGATACTTGGAGGCATTAGGACGGATCTCAAAGGTCATGAGGGGTTAAAGAAAATGGAATGAGAAGGGGGATAACTAGACATGACCTCACATCATGTCCTGGGTTAGGCCTCACACCCTCTCCTCACAGAGTGAAATAAAAAAACCACTCTTTTCTAAAAACTCATTTTCATTCCCAAAACTTCTTTTTTACAAAGAACTGAGGGTGGTATTTATAGACCTGTCCAACCCATGTTTGAATTTGAATACAGGATAAAAAGATAGGGATGACTCAAATTCAAATATAAGATAGGATAAGATAAGCCTATCCATATCTCAATCCTAACCAACCAAATCCTAATTCAAATTTCAAATAAAAGATAAATCCTAAATAAATATTCTTCAAATTTAAATTTATTTGCTGCTCCGAAATTAGTGCTGCTTCGAGATCAGGACTGCTCCGGGATCAATGCTGCTTCGAGATTAGTGCTACTCCGAGATCAGTGCTGCTCTGAGATCCCATCATTTCTCTGAGATGGGAGAACTCGACTCCGTCGAGTCAGGATCAGAGGGACGTTGGTGAAACCAAATCTAATCAATCAAAGGGGCACTGCTCTGAGATTTGTTCAGCTCCAATCATACAGCGTTGAAACTTATGCAACTCTAAAATCTGTGCGGCTTGAACTCGTCAAGAGGAAGCTAGCTTTGCCCTGAGAAGCATGTAGAAGGATGCTGCCTTCACATTCGTGCCTGGGGCTATCTGCTTTAACGAGTGTGCGGAACACCCGGAGGTTCCAGTCCTTGGAGGGCAGATCCGGCAGGCTCTCCTCTGGTGACAGAGCTGGAGTCAGAGTGGCAGTGTGGGGAGAGGGGAGGCACGGATCCATCCCTGTGATTGACGGCAGCATGGTGGGGAGAAGAAATCGGCAGGGGATTTGGAGGAGAAGACCGGTAGGGCGGTGTTGAGTGGATCAGTGACACAAGGGGTTTCGGATGGGATTGGGAGTTGGCTGAAAATGTTAATGATGGTGGAGCATCAATTTGCTGGTAGTGGGCGAAGAGAGGGGCAGCCATTGGTGTTTGGCGAAGATGGGGCTTCACGGAAGGCAGAGAGGAGGGGGGCTCGGTTTGGGCGGAGGCTGATGGAGGTATGGGGCATCGTCGGCAGTGGGAGGAGCTTTGGTGGATCCGGTTGGAAGAAGGGCAGCATGGTCGGGGATTGTTCATCGGAGCTTGTCAGAGTTGCGGTCGACGAGGACGAGGTGGAGGTCGCGGCGGGCTAGCCGAACGGTGAAGGCCTTGCTAATGCCATCGGTGGAGTTGGTGACGACGATGAAAACAACGATGTCTAGGAATGGAGGAGACGGAGTCGGCCTTGGCATTCGAGGATGGTTGGGGCAGTGGCGGTGAGGATGGAGGCGACGAGATCCTGGGCACAGTTCTGGGCATCCATGGGGAAGGGGGAATAGGGAGGGCACGATGGATAAGATGGAGAGGGCAGCGGCGTCACTCGCTTGGCTTGGTCGGCGTGGATCTCCCAGACAGAGGGAGGCGGTAGAGTCAATTTACCAGCAGGAGGGCAGAGAGGAGGGTACGGCGAGGGCACCAAACGGCATTGCGGGCGATGAGGTGTTGATTGATCGGAGATGATGAAGCCACGGGAAGCACACCCCTCTTGAGGTTGTGGCTGATCGGAGGGGAGGCCAACGGCTGAGGCAGTGGGGCATCAAGCTATAGTGGTTCTTCCCTTGGATCCGGCGCTCTGATGATGGGTTTTGGTTGACGGGAGTTGGGAAGTGGAGGGTTGAAGGCAGCATGGGATATGGTTGAAACAAGGGATTTGAGGAGTTGCGAAGGTGGGTTTCTTCGGTTGAGTGGTTCTCAGATTGGAAGAAGAACAACAATGGAATGGGTGGAAGGGATTGGCATTGGACTGGTGGCCAAGGAAGAATCTGGGGTGATGTGATGGCACGGTGTTTAATTCGGGAGTCGCGGTGGCTGTGGGCAGTGGATCAAGAATGGGGGAGAGAGAAAATGGCAAAGCTGATGAGGAGATCAGCGACGGGAAAGTGGAGAGACTCACCGTGTGGTGGAAAAGAATGGGAATCTTGGGAACCCTAATTTTTCTGGGCTCTAATACCAAATTGATGAGGGATAGATGAGTAGGACCATTGGTGAGCCTAGAAGTCACCAAAATTAGGGTATCCTTTTTTTTTTTTTGATTTTTTTTTGTAGGGGTGGCGAGGCGGTCTAGGGTGATGCAGCGGCGCTTCCTTCGCTTCCAATTCCTCTGAGCGCCTCCGACAATGACAACAATGCTCGGTATCCAGGGTGGATGGATGGCATTCGAGGCATCTCTCTCGATCTATGGCTAGGGTTTTCGAGTGGCGGTGAAAGCAGGTGTAGGGTTTTGATGGATTTTTAATGGGATGGAATGGACGGAGGATGGAAAGGATGGGAGAAGGGGGAGGGTTGGCCGGCAGTGGCGGAGGCACCTCAGTCGGTGATGATGGTGTTGGGAAATGTGTCCCAAAGCCAATCGCCTGGGTTGTAGGCGGTTGTGCTGAGCATTGTATCCATTTTATGAATTAATAAAATTATTATTTGGCAGCTCATCACATATTGTATTTCTCTAAAATTGAACTCTTTCCTTGTGATGAAGTTCTTAGGGCTACACTGACTTCGATACATAGAGGATGTATCGGCTGGTCCTTAAACCTTGTTCATAGTCAAAGGATATATTGTACTGGACGGCAATATATCAAGTATAGGTTGTTGCAGTTCATATCATTTGGTTGTCCTCTTGACCAAATGAGTGTGGTGACACTGTTATGACCTGCAAGTGGGATATATGATATCTCATTGAACGTGACTCCGTGAAACCCCTTTCTGCCAAAGGGATACTCACGATTGGATATGGGTATATGTGTCCCTCTGACCTGAGGTCATCATGGTTGCTTGCAAGCAACTCCCTGTGCTTTGGTACCGGACTACCCGGATTTTTAATCCGGTGATGGAAAGTTTCTGGGTACAGGCAAGTACTTGTGGAGCAGTGATGGACTAAGATAGAATTGACCTGTCCGAACAGTTTGGATTGAATGTCTCGCTGTATCTCAATTTAGCAAATCCTCGACCGGGGTAGCCCTAGTGAAGAGTCACTGGGCTTGCAAGATTGAGACACGTTGTCGACTGACTCAGTCTGGGTTGGCAGCCCAACATCAGTCGTCCTGAGCATTAGAGGTCAAAGGGATGAATTATACAGCAACCATATGCAAGAGGTTCGATGGTATGCTCCCGCATCTTCGACCTATCCGGATGCCGGGACCCATTGCTAGATGGTATCTTGTGCTGGTACTGGAATAGTTCCAATGCTACCGCCTAGGTTCGAACCCATGAGGCCACACGCCATAGAGGATTTTTCCCTGATCCAGGTACCAGTATTTGATTAGGAATCTTATTGGTGACGGTTTGATTGAGCACATTGGAAATCCTGGGTTTGGGTCTATCAGGATTTTTTCTGGTTAACCAGGACTAGACCAAGCCTTCTGATAATTAGATTTTGATCTAATTATTTGGATGAACCTATTTTGAACCACTGGTTTTTTTATTTAAACCGTTTTCATCGGTTTTTGACCCTTTGAACCGGTTTACACGGTGATTGCTGTTTTGGGCGAACAATGCATTTGGGCGTCCTTTCTTCTCCCTTTTGATTTTGTTTTGGCTGAATTTTAAACTCCCTTGATTACCTCATTGAAACGAATTGAATTTGTTTTTTAATCACTGCTGCTGTTTGATATTCTCGCCAGACCTCTCACCTCCCCATATGACCGGTTAGATGGGTTCATCGCCCCATTTATTCATTCCTGCTGGGCGCTGTTCTTGGAAGAGAGCTGAAAACTGTGAGGCTTGAATTTTCTCTCTGGTTTTCCCTTTTTTGAGAGATCTAATCATCCTTTCACCATAGATTTATGGGGAGGGTTTAGGAAATTGATTGGAAGGAAAAATCAATTCCATTTGTCCCTGTCTCTTATGCTCATTGGAAGAAGAAGTTCATGCTCTGTTTGGAGAAACTCTGCAGCAAATCAACAAAGCTTCTTCCCACCATTTGAAAGTGTTTTCCGGCGACTAGCATCGCCTGAGAACAGGATCTGTGGAGTCCCTCGCGTATCTCCCCTCTGGAGAGTGCTCATTTGAGCATTTTAGAGCTGAATCAATGCCCCTTTTGCAATTTTTCTTGTGTCCTGTTTTTGAATTGCATGCCTTAATTTCTGTGGTTTTTTGGAGAAGATCAAGTGTGTTTCAACGTTGAGATTCCAGCCCTTTCCCTTCTCCATTTGAAGCAAGAGAAGTCCTTGCTGTTGGTGATAGAGAGGAGACCCATCATTGGTCATTTGGATTGGCCATCATTGTTGTTGAAGCGAAGGATAAGAGGGCATTCCAACAATTGAAGAGGAAGACAACAGGAATAAAATAATTCCTATTATCCCACTTATTCCAGTACTATACCAGATTTATTCCAGGCAGGAATAAGGTATGGGTTTTGATTTTAAAATTCATGCATGCGTAGATCTAAGCTTTTAAAACATTTTATAAACATTACATGCCCATATTATTACATGTTTTAGTCTGCACATGCTTCCTGATCATGTTAGATCCTGCGCAGAGCAAGTTTTCCGCTGTACATTTTAAAATTATTTTTAAAATACTTACCTGCTCCCTACTGTTGCAAGCTTAGAGTAGGCACCTGCAAGAGCCCTTTTAACTTTCAGATGGAGGCACGTGGGAAAGTTCTCTTTCCGGTGGTGTCGGACGGGAGATGGAAAAAAAATAGAAATAAAAGAGGATCAGTGACGGGGAAGTGGAGGGACTGACTGGTACTGGTGGGAGAGGAGGGGATCTGGGTACCCTATTTTTTTTTTGGCTCTGATACCAAAATTGATGGGGGATAGGATGGATAGGATCGTTGGCGAGCCTAGAAGTCACCTAAATTAGGGTACTATTTTTTTTTGGTATTTTTTTTCTAGGGGTGACGAAGGAATAGTGGGGATGGAGGACATGGATATGGATCTCATAGACTTTGGGAGTCACCCTAATGAAGAGACCTCTCACCTCTAGGGTATTCCACCCTTCTCGATACTTGGAGGCATTAGGATGGATCTCAAAGGTCATGAGGGATTAAAGAAAATGGAATGGGAAGGGGGATAACTAGACATGACCTCACATTATGTCCTGGGTTGGGCCTCACATCCTCTCCTCATGGAGTGAAATAAAAAAATCACTCTTTTCTAAAACTCATTTTCATTTCCAAAACTTCTTTTTTACAAAGAACCGAGGGTGGTATTTATAGACCTATCCGACCCTTGTTTGAATTTGAATACAGGATAAAAAGATAGGGATGACTCAAATTCAAATACAAAATAGGATAAGATAAGCCTATCCATATCTCAATCCTAACCAGCCAAATCCTAATTCAAGTTTCAAATAAAAGATAAATCCTAAATAAATATTATTCAAATTTAAATTTATTTGCGGCTCCGGAATCAGTGCTGCTTCGAGATCAGGATTACTCCGGGATTAGTGTTGCTCTGAGATTAGTGCTGCTTCGAGATCAGTGCTGCTCCGAGATTCCATCAAATCCTCTTGAAAATCTTGCAGGGGGTGATGGCGAAGGTTTTTTCCTTCCTGAGAAGGAATTAATCATCAAATTTCTTCCTTCCTATAGGAGGTTGATGACTTTTATCACCTCCATTAGGCCGATGCCTGTGGTTCTACTGAGATGATTCAGCAAGCATGATGGAAGGTCACATAGTAGATTATTGGGGAAGATGGATAGCACTTGTTAATAGTTAGATCTACTCAATCAAAATGTCTAACCTTGGATTAGTAGCAGAAATAGGTTAAGAATTTCTTACCTTAACTTTTGCTATATTGGAAGCATTTCAAAAATATCACCATTGGGGAGTAAAGTTGAGTGGAGGTCATCCTCTCGACATTTTTTTGAAAGATTTGGGCAAGGCTCTTCCTTTAGTGCCAATCTATTGCACTCCAAGCTTAATAAATTGCATGTACTAGAGTGGCTTTGGACTCCTGAGAGTCTTTAAAAAACTAGTTGATGACTTTCACGGTTAGCACAATCAACTTCTAGACCTGCAAAAGAAGTCCTTGATATTGGAGAAATTACTGAGATTTCTTCAATGGGAGACTCTGTGATGCTTAAGCCAGCTTAGAAAGGTCACCAATTTTTCAAATGGGGGACCCTCTGATACTTAGTTAGCTCAAAGAGGAAGAATAGAGAAAAAAATGAAGAGAGTATGTGAGCCATCCCTTGGAGTTCTTCTCGACTCCCTATTTATAGAGGTTTAAGATCGAGTTGGTTAGATGGTTATAATCATTTATGAGATGATTACATCATTAAAAAAAGTTGTTAAGTCGATTAGTTCATTAAGAGCTTAGTTTGTGAAATGATTTGCTAAGTGGTCTATATATTTCTTAATAACCACATTACTAATCTTGTTGTAATGACTCTAACAATTTTAAAATATATACTTTATGTTAAATGAAGTTATAAAACTTTGTATTTGACTCAGGTAAGTAGTTGGTACCGATCCGATGAGTAGTTGAGTAGCCTATCTTTAGATAAGTAATCGACTTCTAGCCATCAGGCATCTTATATTTCAAATAAGTGATCGATTCATTGTCGTCTGGTATTCTGTATCTCAAAAAGTGATCAGCTTCTAGCCATTTGGCATCTTGTACCTTAATAAGTATCAACTCCTGATCATCTAGTATCACGTGCCTCAAATAAGTGATCGATTTTTTATTGAATACTTTTCTGCATACCAGTAATTATTTATAGTAGATCATCTACCCTGTAACATAACTCCATTTTATGCTAGCTAATTGATGTTTATCATGTTATATATTTCTTAGTGCATGAACTAACATTCATTTATAGAGTTTTTTTCAATGTTAGGATAGCATGGGAAGCTTTCTCCCCTACAATCAAGTTGAGAAAACAACTTGGTTATATGTTATTGACCAAAAATTTCTACTTTGGGTTATACATATTGTTGCTGTAACTTCTCCTGGACTGGGCTCAGTCAGCTTGGCTTGAGCGCTCCTCTCCCGGTTCCAGCAAAAAAGTCTCTAAGGGCTAATGGTATTCCAGTGGGGGACACTCTGATGCTAAAGTTAGCGGGAGCTTGAGGGCAACATAATGGATGAATCAATGAAGATGAGCCTGTGGAGCAGGAAGAGAATGCTAACCACCCAGAGTCCCCCGCTTTACCTTATATAGGTGTGGAACCTTACCAGAATCTGTTAGGGGCTAGGCAAGAAATGACCGATCTGCCCCTTGAAGATCTGGATAGTGGCCACGTGGCACCAGGATGGGGCGGCACCGTGGGACTAGTAGAGTAGTGGCGCTGATGTGTCAGAATTCTGTTGTAACAGATTTCCGGTACCAGCAGGACTAGGCTTCTAGAGCCCTCGAGCCATCCTTGGAGTGGCTCTCCTGAGTTCAATGCAGACTTCTGCCATTGGAGGGGGTCGGTCGGACTTCGGCTGGAGAAGGTCAGGCCTCAGCTAGAGAGAGCTGGTTGGACCTTAACTAGAGAAAGCCGATTGGACCTTCGATGGAGAGGGTCGCTTGGACCTCGCTATAGTAGGTCGATCAGATCTCAGCTATAGTGGGTCACTCGAACCTCGGCTACAGTAGGCCGGTCAGACCTTGGCTATAGTGGGTCGCTTGGACCTCTGTGGCAGTCTGGTTTGAAGCTATGCCGGTTAGGTATAATAGTTGCCCCCTTGCTCTTGGCCTTCGAGGGGACGTGCGGTTTCGAAGGATGAGAGCATCATTTGGCATTTAATGCTTCTATCCTTGGGATGATCGCAAATCTGGTCAGGTGTACTGCGAACGGTCAATTCCCGCTCTGAAATCTTGCACCCAAGACAGGTGTCAGCATTGCATTGGAGGCGGGGGAAGAGGTAGTTAATGTAGATGGGGCGCAATGATGGGCTGCCAGCCTGATGCGCCCACCCGTCGGGTCTCTGACGCGACTTATGTGACATGGCGACATCCGAAGGGTCGACGCCGCATCCGAGGTGGGTCATCCACCGTTGGTATGGCGATTACTCAGATCATGCTTTGTCGCATTTCATCGACTCCTCCGTTGGATTGGGAAGCCGCACCATCTGAGGCTGATCGTGGCATTCAAGGGTAGTGGGAGGCGGTCCCTCGAAGGCTATAAAAGAAGGGGGTGAAGGCCTGAGGGGGAGTCTTCTGCTGCACCTATGCTTGAAGAGAAAGAGCATCCCTCCCCTGCTGCTCTTGCCCCTTTAGGAACCCCAATCACCAGGTTAGTCTCCCGTCCGCCTCTTTCACCTCCATTAGAATGGCTTCTAGCAGCCGTAGCTGTCCATAGGGATAGGGAACCAGGTCATGGTAGTATCCCGTCGGAAATGACCCGGGAAAGGGTAGAAGGTCTTAGGGTGAGGTATAATATACCATCTACCTTACATTTGACCATCCCAAATCGGACGGGAAGGGTGACTGGTCCATTGAATCTGGGAGCCCTTTCAGTGTACGAGGATCATCTCAAGGCAGGCCTTAGGTTTCACTTCTCGATATTTTTATCCAGATTTTCAACTCTTATAAAGTGACTCCCATGTAGCTGACCCCGAATAGCATTCGAGCAATCAACTGCTTCATGGTCCTCTGCCAGAGGGCCAAAGCCGAGCTGAGAGTGTCCCTTTTTGTAAATTTTTTCCTCCTGAAAAGAGATTTCCGAAGCCAGGAGTAGTGGATGTTCAGTCCCCACCCTGGTCGGAGGATCTTGGGGGGTCTTCCATCAACCATTCATGGGTGGAAGTCCTGTTTCTTTTACATAGATAGCCTACAGCCTTGGGGCTTCGAGTCGATGTGGAGGGAGTCGAGGCCGAAGGCCATCGACGGGAGGAAGGTGCTGAGGGCTGATGAGGCTAATTTTAATAGAATGGAAAAGGTCAGCCTGATGTTCATATTTGACCTGCTTCGGGAGGATAGCCTCCACTTAGCTGGAATCAGCCAACACCGATACTTGGATAGGGTAGAGGCCACCGTCGTAGGTCTTCTATTTCTTCTATCAGCCTTATTTTTATGCTACTGACTTTAAACTTATTTTGTGGCAGGTGGAAAAATGAAGCTGGACCGAGCAACAATCATGGCACGGGCTGCCAAGAAGAGGGGCATCTGAGTCACAGAGCCAATGACCAAAATATAAAAGAAGCATCAAATGGAGGAGCCAACTGCTACCGTCGTGTCGGTGGACTCCGATGACCACGTACCTCTGTCAGAGCGTCAAGTCGTGAGGGCGCCAGTGCGCTCATCTTCAATTGGGTAGTCGGCCACCTGGATAGGAGAGGAACCATCAGGGCCTACCAATGCGAAGGTGGCCCCAACCTTACCGCTCGTTGAATTGATGCAAGAGGCTCCCTCGACGGTCGGAGGGAAAAGGGCAACCGAAGGAGGGGAAGCCGGTAGGAAGGGAGCTAGCATAATTGGTTGTGAGGCGCACCAGCACCGGCACGCCCTACACAACCCTGAGCAGGCCAAAGACCTGCTTAAAAGGGCCATCACAGATGCCAACTGGGACGAGTCGAGTCAGTGAACTTTGAACGACGCCGCAAGGAGCTCCTATCGCAATCTGATGGGGGTAAGTCACCTACTCCCAACTCTGTCTTTTTACTTCTTCTCCTATGCATGACTAATATGGTCTTATCGTTTGCAGCTCCTCCATGACATCTCGCTAATGGACGATGACCTTGGCAAGATGCTCTTTGTGAGAGAGCTTTCGATCAAGAAGGCCAAAGGGGTGGAGGCGGCCAGAGCCACGATGGAGACAGCATGGAAGGTCACCGAAGGAGAGCTGTATGCCAGTCGGGCCGAGGTAGAGGCCCATAAAAAATAGGTGGAAGACCTGCAGGGCAGGCTGGCTGACCGGGAGGCCAGCTTGAAGAGGAGGAAGAAGAAGCTGAGTTCTTTAGCCCGTCGGCTAGAGGAGGAGGAGGCGCAGTCAGCTGCAAATGAGAGGAACTTGCGGGATCAGCAGTCCGTAGCTGGCAAGTACATGAGCCTGTGGGAGGAGGCCAAGGAGTAGATGGTAGAAGCGGTCGATGATGCTGTGAAGAAGTACAAGGCCTTCCTCGATTTTAAGGAAGAGATGGATGAGGCTAGGGTGATCAACTTCGACTACGGATACGAGGAATATCTATCGAAGGTCGGCGATGCCTTCCCAGAGCTGGATCTTTCTTTCTTGAAACTTCCAAAGCAGGCGAAAGGAGAGGTAGAAGAGGGAACGGGCCCGACCGGCAACGGGGCCGGACCTTAAGTTGCAGTTGGCATAGGAGAGGCACAGGGCCCCTCAGAGTCTAGAGCTGACATCGAGGTCGTCGTTGAGGCGGGATCGGCGAATGCCCCAATCGGAGCTTCGGTTGCGGAGCAAGAGGCCGAAGTCAAAGTTTCACTTGTATATCTGGAGGGTCAGACTTAGGTTGTTTGTAAATGTCTGACCCGCCCCTTGTAAAAAAAAAACTTTTTGCTATGAAATAGAAATTCTTTTTCCTTTGATACATCTTTTTTGTATATTTCTGTGAATGTGGGGTCGGTCGGATTGATCGAAACTCTTTTCTTTCAAAAATATTTTTAAGTGTTGGACAGTCGGCTCAATTTGAACACAAGTCCTCCAAAGTAAACTTTGAACAGTTGCCCAGTCCAAACCCAAACCCTTAGAAATATTTCTAAGTATGGAAGGGTCGACTTTAATATGAACTCCCTTTTTTCCCGGAAGTATTTTTGAAGAAACCTTGAATTCAGCCATTCATAAGGTAATCTTCCCAAGTACTTAGGGACTCCAAGTAGCATTTTTCGATCGAGGTCGGGACTTCGAGTGGGCTGTTTCAAAGCCTCTACCGTTCAAAGTCGGACTTTCGGAAGTGGGCTGTCTTAGAGCCTCTGCCGACCGGAGTCGAATTTTCGAAAGTGGGCTGCTCTAGAGCTTCTGCCGACCGAAGTCGACTTTTCAGAAGTGGGCTACCCTAGAGCCTCTACCGACTGGAATCGGACTTTCGAAATTGGGCTTCCCTAGAGCCTCTGCCGACTGGAGTCGGACTTTCAGAAGTGGGCTGCCCTAGAGTCTTTGCCGACCGGAGTCGGACTTTCAGAAGTGGACTGCCCTAGAGCCTCTATCGATCGAAGTCAGACTTTCAAAAGTGGGCTGCCCTAGAGCCTCTATCGACCGGAGTCGGACTTTCGGGAAGTGGGCTGCCCTAGAGCCTCTACCGATCGGAGTCGGACTTTCGAAAGTGGGCTACCCTAGAGCCTCTACCGACCGGAGTCGGACTTTCGGAGTTGCCTTATAGGCGAAGTTGTGGCATTTATTGATAATATTTGCGAATGTTGTCTACATTCCACGAACGCGCCACTTGTCGTCCGTCCAAATGCTCGAGTCAGTAAGTTCCGGCTTGAATTACTTCAATAACTCGATAAGGGCCTTCCCAATTTAGAAAGAGTTTTCCTTGCTTAGTTGGTCTTGAGACTTCCACCCTTCACAGAACTAGATCTCCGATCGGGAAGGTTCGAGCCTTGACTCGAGAGTTGTAGTACTTGGCCATCTTCTGACGATACATCACTATCTTCAAGCTCGCCTGGAGCCTGGTTTCTTCAAGCAAGTCTAGGGCAACCCTCCTTTGCTCTGAGTTGGTTGGTTCGGCAAAATAATCAATCCGCAGGGATTGCAAGGAAACTTCCACAGGAATGACTGCTTCACTCCCGTAGATCAGATTGAATGGAGTCTCCCCAATCACCATTCGGGAGGTCGTCCGATAGGCCTAGAGCACTAAGTGAAGCTCTTATGCCCAAAGTCCCTTGGCATCGTTTAGTCGAGTCTTCAATCCATATAGGATTGTCCGATCGGTGACTTCAGCTTCTCCGTTGGATTGGGGATGGCCGATTGATGTTAGTTGATGGGAGATGTGATATTACTGGCAGAATTTTCAAAATTTGGGATTGTCGAACTGCCTTCCGTTGTCTGTGATGATCATCTGTGGTATGCCGAACCGGAAGATGATGTAGTTCCGAACAAAATTCTCCACTTTGGTTTCTATGATCTGTGCCAATGGCTCAGGCTCCACCCATTTGGTGAAGTAATCAATAGCCATAATCAGAAATTTTTGCTAGCCGAATGCCGGGGGGAACGGTCCCAAGATGTCCATCCCCCATTGCACGAATGGCCAAGGGGTGGTGAGTGGGATCAGCTGACTCGCCAGCCTTTTTTGAATGTTGGAGTATCTTTGACATGCATCGCACTTTCTGATGAAGTTCGACGCGTCCCTTTGGATGGTCGACCAGTAGTATCCCTGTTAGATGATTTTGTAAGCTAGGGATCTTCCTCCCAGATGGTCACCGCATATGCCTTCGTGCACTTTTCTGAGTGCATAGTCGGCATCAGTCGGTCCCAAGCACTTTAGCAATGATTACGAGAATGATCGTTTATAAAGAGTGCCATCGAGGATGACGTACTTTGAGACCATCCAGCATATATGCTTGGCTTCGGTCGTATCTTCCGGTAGGGTCCCTTTGATAAGGAATGCAAGAATTGGGTCCATCCAAGAGGCTTCTTATTCCACTTGGTGGACTTCTATCATCTCTTCATCAATGCTTGGGCGCTGCAGATACTCCACGAAGGTCCAGTCGGAGGTGTTGGTAATGGTCGTAGCCCATTGTGACAAAGCATCCGCCTGGGAGTTCTGCAATCGAGATATATGGAGAACTTAAGTCGAGTCATGAGGCTTTGTACCTTGCTTAAGTACTTGGCAAGGGTCAGATCTCTCGCCTCGAATTTACCATTCACCTGGTTCACCACCAGTTGGGAGTTGGAGAAGGCCTTGATCCGGCTGATGCTCAACTCATTGGCTATTCATAGTCCTGCAAGGAGGGCTTCATATTCCGCTTGGTTATTTGATACCTGAAATGCGAAGTAAAAGTATACTCCAAGCTCTGCCCGTCGGGGTCGGCTAGGATTAGGCCCGCCCTGCAGCCTGCAAGGTTGGATGCTCCATCCACATGGAGGGTCCAAGCGGGCTCTACTTCTTCAACATTGTCATTCCCAGGTGCGTCGGCTATTTGCGATGGTGCCTCCTATCTTCAGGTACACTCTGCCATAAAGTCAGCAATTACCTGAGCTTTCATGGCCGACCGAGGTTGGAAAGAGATGTCAAATTCACCAAGTTTGACGGCCCACTTGGTAAGTTGATCGGATGTGTCCGGGCTCCTGAGGATCGTCTTGAGAGGTTGGTCGGATAAGACGACGATCGGATGCACCTAGAAGTAGGGCCGCAATCGCTTGGCTGCTATGACCAAGGAGTAGACAAGTTTCTGCATCTTGGGATATCTCGTTTCGGTGTCGTGGAGAACTTTGCTAATATAATAAACAGGCCTTTGTTGATTGCTTTCTCTCACCCAAACGAGGACGAAGCTTACCCCCTCATCCAACGATGACAATTATAAGTATAAGGGCTCTCCCTCCGTCGGCTTAGCCAGCAAAGGAGGGTTCTTCAGATAAGCCTTCAGTGCCTCGAAGGCCGACCGACACTCGTCGATCCACTGCAAGCAGCCCGACCACCGCAAAGTCTTGAAGAAAGAAGGCTCTTTTCAACCAACCGAGAAATGAAGCAGCTGAGAGAGGTCAGATGCCTCATGTTGATGATAGCTTTGATTTTATCAGGGTTGACCTCAATTCCTCTTCGCATGATCAGAAAGCCAAGGAATTTTTCGGAAGTCACCCCAAAGGTGCACTTGGCAGGATTTAGCTTCATCCGGTGACACCTCAAAGCATCGAAAGATTCCTGCAAGTTTCTAATGTGGTTGGCTTTATGGAGGCTCTTGACAATCATATCATCAACATATGCCTCCATATTTCTTTCAAGTTGCCCTTCGAAGACTCGGTTGATCAGCCTTTGAAAAGTAGCAATAGCATTCTTCAGGTCGAAGGGCATCATCTTATAGCAGTATGTCCCTTATCGGTGATAAAAGCTGTTTTCTCTTCATCCTCCGGGTGCATCCTGATTTGGTTATAGCCAGAGAAGGCATCCATGAAGCTCAAAAGCTGGTGACCGACCATGGCATCCACCAGTTGGTCAATCTTCGACAAGGGAAAGCTGTCTTTCAGACAAGTTTTGTTGAGGTCGGTATAATCCATGCATATCCTCTATTTTTTATTAGCTTTCTTTACCATTACAACATTCGCCAGCTAGTCGGGGTAATGGGCCTCTCTGATGAAGCCAGCATCGGAGAGCTTCTTGACCTCCTCGTAAATTGCCCTCTATCTTTCAGGAGCGAAGCTCCTTTTCTTCTGTCTGACAGGCTTGTAAGTTGGATCCACCTTGAGCTGGTGGGTTATGACTTCCGACGGGATGCTTGGCATGTCCGACGCCGACTAAGTGAAGACATCGGCATTGTCCCGTAGAAAGCTGATCAGCTCTGACTTGACCTCTTCACTGAGTGTACTTCCAATCTAGAGGACCCTGCGGGATCATCTTCCCGAAGGGGCATGAACAGGATCTTCTCGACCGGTTGTCCATAGTAGTCGGCTTCGGCCCTAAGGTCAAGCTGCTCCAGAGGGGAGCAGTCTTCTGATTGCCTGTCATGGATGGTCAAGCATTGTCTAGCCATCCTGTGGTCTCCCCTCATAATTCCGACGCCATTACGAGTTAGAAATTTTGCCAACAAGTGGTAGGTGGAGACGATGGCTCGGAACTTGTTAAGGACCGGTCGGCCCAATATGGCGTTATAAGCCGAGGTCGTACGTACAACCACAAAGTTGATGGGGAGAGTCTTCTGGTAAGGCTCCGTCCCGATGGTCATGAGCAGAGTTATCTTCGCTTCTACTCCGATGGAGTTTCCCCCGAAGCCTATCAATAGCATAGGGGATTCTTGCAGCCTTGATATGAACAGGTTCATTTTGACAAAAGCATCATACATCAAAACTTCCGTGGAGCTTCCATTATCAATGAGAATCCTCTTTACATCATAGTTGGCAATCACCACCGACATAACTACAGGATCATCCCCAGAGATGTGGGATTCTAAGAGGTCCTCGTTGGAGAAGCTAATTACATTAGAACCCCTAGACCTCTTCGCAACGTCTTGCTCTTCTTCACTCCTCCAGTTGGACCGACGATGGATCATGCCAACATTCCCATCTGTTGGATGCTGGTTGGACAGCACTACCTCCTCCGGGGGGTCTCTAGCAGTCAAGGTTTCAGCCCGATTCCTTTGGGGTCGAACATACTTGTGCAGGTACCCCCTTCTGATGAGGTCTTCAATTGCGTCCTTCAACTAGAGGCAGTCTTCAGTGTTGTGTCCGTGGTCCCGGTAGAACCGACATTACTTGTCTCTGCTCCTGGATGCGAAGGGGCCCCTCATCGAATGAGGCCTTTGTAGGAAGGTCTCGTTCTCAATTTCCATGAAGATTTTCTCCCTTAAAAGGAAAAGGGGCGTATAAGATTCGAACCCCTTGGAAAAGTCCTTCGGCTTTGGACTGCAGCATCGGGCCGAATTGTTGCCATCGCTGGGAGGTCGGACTTCGGGAGCATTGTCACTCCACTTCTTAGGAGCCAACCTCCCTTCAGCCTGGCATCGGCTCGTCGCCTGTTCTACTGCCAGGGCATACTTCTTTGCCCGGGCCAGCAGCTCGGAGAAGCTTATCGGGAACTTCTTGTCCAGGAAGAATGTGAGCCTGGATGAGCATAGCCCTCTCTTGAAGGCCAACATAGCTACATCTTCATTGAGGTCCAGGATTTCCATTGCTGCTGAATTGAATCGGGCCATGTAGTCCTAGAGGGCCTCCTTCCTTTTGCAGCACGAGGAAGAGGTAGTCGGTGTTCCTCAGCATCCGACTATAAGTCCTGAAATGGGAGAGAAAGAGTTTTTCAAGCTGGGGAAAGGAGTGAATCGTACTTGGTTAGATGGTGGAAAACCACATCTGAGCCTTCTTCTTGAGGGTCATAGGAAAGGTGATGTAGTGGAGGGCGTCGGAGGTGCCCTGTACCATCATGTGGCCCTTGTAGGTACCCAGATGGTCTAGTGGGTCGGTGGTGCCGTCGTAAGCATCCACTTGAGGAATCTTGAAGTGATGGGGGACAGACTCCCCCATGATTTCGACGAAAAAAAGTGGGCGGGAGTCATACACCTGCCCTCCGTCGGCTTTTTGCCGATCGACCAGCACAGCGATATGCTCCTCCGTGTGCTAGAGTTTGTTGGTGTAGTCTCTCGGGACTTCGCCACAGTACTGGTCGTCATCAGGGACTGAGTCAGCGGAGGAGGGTAAGGCAGATTTTACTCTCTTCCCATCAACATGAGCCCCTTGGGATCTTCGGGGCTCCGGAGCAGCGTAAAAGCGGGAATGAGGGACTCTTTGCTGTCGGCTTCCCCTAACAGCAGGTTGGTGGTTGGTGCGAGATGCTGCAGGCGTCTACTGCCGGTTGTTAGCCATGTCTTGGAGGTTTTGAATCGTGGTAGCGAAGGTGTCGATGTGGTTCAGAAGGGTCTGGAACTACTATTATCCCAGTGTGATGGTGGGCTCGGCGACATCATTCTCCCTAAGCTCCTGACGAAGGTGTTCTAGGCTCTTCCCTTTGTCATTGCTCTACTTAGTGGATGGATTCCTTTTTTTAGAGAAAGGAACCCCTTTCTTTAGCGCCAATCTATTGCTGCAACTTCTCCCGGACCGGGCTCAGTCAGCTTGGCTAGAGCACTCCTCTCTCAATTCCTGCAAAAAAGTCTCCAAGGGCTGGTGGTGTTCCGATGCTAAAGTTAGCGGGAGCTTGAGGGCAACAGAATGGATGAATCAATGGAGATGAGCTTGTAGAGCAGGAAGAGAATGCTTACCACCCAGAGTCCCCCGCTTTACCTTATATAGGTGTGGAACCTTACCAGAATCTGTTAAAGGCTAGGGAAGAAATGACCGATCTGCCCCTTGAAGATCCGGATAGTGGCCACGTGGTGCCAGGATGGGGTGGCACCATGGGACTAGTGGAGTAGTGGTGCTGATGTGTTAGAATTATGTTGTAACAGAATTCTGGTACCAGCGGGAAGAGGCTTTTAGAGCCCTCGAGCCATCCTTGGAGTGGCTCTCCTGAGTTCAATGCAAACTTCTGCTATTGGAGTGGGTCGGTCGAACTCCGGCTGGAGAAGGTCAGGCCTCAGCTAGAGAGGGCTGGTCGGACCTCAACTAGAGAAAGCCGATTGGACCTCCGATGGAGAGGGTCGATCGGACCTCGCTATAGTAGGCCGATCGGACCTCGGCTATAGTGGGTCACTCGGACCTCGACTATAGTGGATCGCTCGGACCTCTGTGCTGGTCTGGTTTGAAGGTGGGCCAGTTGGGTATAACACATAGTATCAATTTCATAACAAAAGCTAGTGTTTGGTCCATTCTAAAATATTTTCCTACTAAAGTTCATGCATGTCAAACTTATCATGTTATGAATGCTATGCTTGGACAAAGTTTTCTTTACTTTATTTTATTTTATTAAAAGAAACTTCAATCAATGATAGCTATTTGTAATCTGTCACCATTATGCATCTTGAAAAACTATTTTTCTTACCAATGCTTGTGTTTTTGGTAACTTGCTATTTTTTACTTATCAATCATAAATGAATTTTGTCCATGCTGTTTGTTGTGTCCAAACAAATTACAATGACGCTTGGGCTCAGGCTAGACCAAATGAGAACAGATTGAACTAATGGATCTTCATCTTCTTGGTGGCTCTGTGCATTGAAAGGGGGCTCCTGCTCCCAAGCTCGCCAATGGCGTCTAGACTAGACAAATGCGATCTGAAGAAAAATAGGGTGGAAGGTGTTTTGGAATTCGGATCCCCTTCTCCATCGTGCTCACTGGTATTTATAGGCTCAAACCTAACCGATTCCAACCAACTCCAGCTGTAAACGATTAATTTATTAAGACATTAGCACGTGCAGCAAACATTATCCACAGTTGGTCAGCCATTTTCCAGATGTTAAATAATCTCGCATCACTTGAACATTAATCAGCTTCGTTAGTCGGCTCTAGGCCTTTTGGGCATCGATCGGCTTTAGGCCTCTTGGGCATTGATCAGCCTTATGCCTCTTGGGCATTAATCGGATTTAGGCCTCTTGGGCGTTAATCAGACTTATGCCTAATCAGATTTAGGTCTCTTGGACGTTAATCAGCCTTATGCCTCTTGGATATTAATTGGCTTTAAGCCTCTTGGGCATTAATTAGCTTTAGGCCTCTTGGGCGTTGATCAGCCTCATGCCTCTTGGGCATTTTTCAATTTTAGGCCTCTTGGGCGTTAATCAGCCTTATGCCACCTGGGCATTAATCGACATTAGGCCTCTTGGACGTTGATCAGCCTTATGTCTCTTGGGCATTAATTGGCTTTAAGCCTCTTGGGCATTAATCGGCTTTAGACCTCTTGGACATTGATTAACCTCATACCTCTTGGGCATTAATTAGCTTTAAGCCTCTTGGGCATTAATCAGCTTTAGGCCTCTTGGATGTTAATCAGCCTAATGCCTCTTGGGCATTAATTGGCTTTAAGCCTCTTGGGCATTAATCGGCTTTAGGCCTCTTGGACGTTGATCAGCCTTATGCCTCTTGGGCATTAATCGGCTTTAGACCTCTTGGACGTTGATCAGCCTTATGCCTCTTGGGCATTAATCGGCTTTAAACCGCTTGGACATTGATCGACTTTATGCCTCTTGGGCATTAATCAGCTTTAGGCCTCTTAGGCGTTGATCAGCCTTATACCTCTTGGGCATTAATCGATCAGATTCAAATTCCCACCAAATCAGTAGAAATAGACCAAACATGTCATATCCCAATACTAGTCACCCTAGTTTCTGAATTCATTAATTGGAAATCAGAAACTGTCAGAAGCTTCCATTCTTGGGCAACATGCTTTGATGACATGTCAATCTCTGATAGGGGAGGCGGTTATAAAAACCAACAGTCGTATCCTACCATTACAAAAGGCCAAAAGATCTTTGTCATAAAACAGATGCAAACATCCCATCAGTAGCAAATTGTCATCGAATTACGAATGGTCATTTCGACTCTTTGAAAAACTATATCTTTTTACCAGATATTATGGCCAAGTGGCAAGATCTAGATCAATCCCGTTATTCGAGAAAAAATCTTGGACCATCGAAGGATAGTATATAAACACCATCTTTCCCAGAAAAATAGGTTTTCTATCTTTTCAGTTTCTTTGCCTTAGGAGCAAAAGAAACCTCTCAGGTCGGCCTCTTTCCTTCTTTACCTTCTATTTAAGTTATTCTTCCTTCGTTCCTTTCTCTCTTTATGGCTAGAATCTTCGAAGTCAGTCGTACCAATAATCTCGAAGAATCCACCTCTTAGAAACAAAAAAAATAAACCGAATCAATAAAAATAGATGATGTTAGGTCTTCCTTAACATAACACCGAATCTTAGCATTGAAGCAGCACTATAACATTTCAGGCAATTATGTCGTAATCCTTCCGAACTCTTCAGAGCAAATAGATCGGCCTCCACCTGGTAGCTTGACAATTTACGAAGAACATTTAAGAGCCAGTCTTAGATTTCCAATTCATCCATTTTTCCTTACGATCTTTAGACTATATCGGATACTACCAACTCAATAACTCCTAATAGTATCCAAATTATCTGTGCTTTCTTGATTCTTTGTAGAGATGCAAATATAATTCCTAAAACTTCTCTTATTACTGTCTTATTCATGCTGAAACGAGATTTCCATGGCCATGGGTGGTGGGTAATCAATTCATGCCATGGTTGAAAATTTATTTTGGGGCTTCCATCAGCCATTCATGGTTGGAAGCCTAGCTTCTTCTACATCATCTCTAAGATTCCTTGGAACTTCATCACTAGCCATAGGGAACCCTGGTTAACTCCCAATGATAGCAAGAAAATTCTGATAGTCGACCAAGAAGATTACGAGAAGCTCACGGGGATGGAGATTCCCCCGATAAAAGAACTTCTTGATGAAAGAGGGCTTTTTTCGATGGAAATCAGCCCTAAACCTTCTCTGGGCATTTTTATTATTGATATTATCTCTTCATTTCTTCTTTGACCATCGGTCTCAATATTTGACTTCTTAATCATTACAGACATATTAGTCATGGTGGATGTTCGAAAACTTCGAAAATTATCGAAGAAAAGAAGAGCAGAAGCCACCCCCTCTGTCCAAGAAGAAGGAAGAGTTAAGAAATTGAAGAAGATAAAATCGACAACTTCAACAGCTTCAGCAATTTCAGTAGATCCTATTTCTTCGATACTAATAGCAAGTGTATTGGAAGATGATGAAGTACCATTATCAGCATCGCTTCAACCTCTAGTACAAGAAAGATGACCAATGAAAATTTCAGCAGATGGCCCATCATCATTTTCTACTGACCAAACTCGATAAGGGAGAAGCTTCGATGATAGAGGAGGAAGAAGAGAGAGTACCGGCTGCAGATGTCATAACCGATTTTCATGTATATGCTGATGACTCGGGTCTGAATGACCCAATGCTGGCTCATTGTCTTTTAAAGTCTATCATCATTCCGAGAGATTGGGAAATAACTAAGTCCCAATAAATTGATGATACAGTCTTATTGCTTCATCCAGCAATGTTGAAGGTATGGAACCAACTTGTACTTTGAATAGTTAAAGAGTTAATCATTTTTCTTTATTTATCAAGTCTGAACAATTTTGATATGCAAATAAACAGCTCATCCATGGGATCAGCATTATGGATGAAAGTCTGAAAAACTTCGATCAGTTTTGCCAAACTATGTGCAATGTGATAAACATCGCAAGGGCGAAAAAAAGGTTGCTAAGGAATTAAAGAATGCTATGGAAAAGAAGTTATAAGAAACAGCAACCAAAATATCAGCTTTAGAAGCAGAGCTGAATGAAGCACGATCAAAGATAAATATCATGGAGTCAAAATTGAAACAAAAGAAAAAGAAAATCTGATCGATGTCTGTTAACTTGGAGAAAGCCGAAGGAAAAATCTTTGAGGCTGAAAAGAAGGCTTCAGCGGCTAAAGAAAAAGCTTTAATGACAACGAAGAGAATTGAACAAGCTATTGAAGAGGCCGTTAATGAAGTCATAAAAAAGTATGTTCAATCGAAGGCTTTTGAAGACAAACTCCACGAGTCGGGAGTTGAGAGTTACGACCTAGGTCGCGCTGACTGTTTGAAGAAAGTAAAGAAATTTTATCCCGACCTTGAAACTTCAAAAAAGAGGAAGACTCTGATGAATAAGATTCTGATGAAGAAAATCAAGTCGAAGAACCAGTCGAAGATCAAGTTGAAGAACCAGTCGATGGTTAAACTGAAGAACCAGCACCATGCTCTCAAATTTAAGAAGCTACTATTAGTCAGGTCGAAATAGAAGAAAGTGTAAATGAAAAGAATGGAAACGACCAATCTATATGAATGATGTAGGAACTCATTTTGTTCTAAATATGAAATGAAAAATCTTTGTCTTTAACAATGTCTATTGGAGTTCAAGTAAAGAAAATATGATAGATTATTTCCATAGAAATCAAAGAATTATAAATGAAAAATTTTCTAAGTATGAAATCATCAAATCAAATAAGGAAGTTTCCAAGAAAGATCGATCTAGTTATGAAATTATCCGAATCAAATTATAAACACTAATCATTATTCGGAAAAATTTAGTCAAATCAATTCCGAACAAGTTCAATGAACAAAAATCTTTAACGGAACAAGTTGATCGGAAAGCATAATCTCTAATTTCTCCGAGGAAGAAATTAGTACTTACTAAACATTTAGAAAAATTAATCTTTTAATCAATTAAACCCCTAATTTACTCAAAGATAGTATAATATTTTAATCAGATTTACCAAACATCTTTTTCATTTTTTCTTATATTTTAAGAAGAAGAATCTCTCATGAGAGATTTTTCCAAATGAAATTTAATAAGTCATTATATCAACCTTACCAAATACCATCTTCCTATTGGAAGAGCAGTTGTTCGGCAGGTCGTATAACCGCATTTGTCAGTATTTTAGAGACCGTATAAGATTTGAATTCAAATTTAAATCAAATACCATCATAAATATTTTTATAACTGACTTTCTGAAGATTGGGAACGATGCACGAATTCCCACCAAATCAGGATCTCAAACGTGTCAATATCTCAAAATATCTTGGAATTTGAACCATAAATCATGATCGTTAACCCTCTCTATATAAGGAGGTTTTAGGCCTGGGTCTTTGAACCACTTTTGTCTCAAGTATTTTGAGTTTCTTTTCTCCTTCGAAACTCTTTGTTTCAAGGAATACTTCCAAAAAGAAATCTTCATCGTATTTGAGAAATGGAATCAAGTGATAAGAAACTTCATCAAACATCCAAGAGAAAAGCTAGACTAGTACGATTTAGAGAAGAAAGATCATGTGTAAGAAGAAGCCGCTTGCCAAGAAGTACTTCCTGTAAGCCAGAATTTCCCAAGTATGTGGCATCTTCATCCGAGGAAGAGGAACAAGAGCCTTCTGTTCCTCTCTCAAATGAACCAGAATGTGATCCATCTGCTAAGCATACTTCAATAGATAAAGGAAAAGCTCCTGTAGAGGAATCATCCGATCCGAACAATGACAAGGTCATTCAAATGCTTGTTGCTGATACAAGTATCAATAATCCAAAGCTGGCAAAAACCATACTACAATCCACCATCCTTCAGAAAGACTGGGAGACAATAATCAAACATGGAGTAAAAGAGATTCTATCTTCCATTTATCCAGGAGTAATGAAGGTAGGTAACACTTCCTTCTATTTTGAACAACCTATTCTTGTCCTAATGATACTCTGACTCTTTTGTTCAGTTTATCAATGACATCTCCATGATAGAAGAATGTTGGTGTCAAACAACTAACCTTCAAAAAGATCTCCAGAAGCAATTGGCATTGGCGCTGTTCGGATAGCCTTAGAATCGAGGGTTATCCGATCAACTACAATGATCCTATCCTTGAAGAACCAACTGAGAATAACTGAAAATCATGCTGAGCAACTTGTAGCTGATGCAGCTAAGAGAAGAAAAATACTTTGGCAGGTAGACAAAGCCATAGAAGAGAAGACTCGGGCATATGAAGAAGTATTGGATCAAAAATATATGATAGAAGAGAGGATAACATTTCTTGAGAAGAAGCTGGAACAAACTAAACAAGAAAATGCTTCACTGATCCAACAGAGGCTTCTTGTGATTGAAGAATTCAAAAAATCCAAAACATTCAATGACTAAATGGACCAAATAGGAGCCAAGGGCTATGAATTTGGCTTTGAAGATTGCATCAACAAGATCAAAAAACTATACCCTGCCCTTGACATCTCCTCCATTTTCATAGATGATTTTGTAGAAGAAGAAAAAACAAGCCAACCGATGATCCAGTAATTTCACCTATCGAGGAAACATCTGAATAAGAGAATGCTTCCTATGATCAAGCCAACTAAGAGAAAGCTGAATAGCACTTGTAATTATGAATTTCTAGCAACTTCTTATGAATCCATACTCGCTGTTGTTTGTTTTGCTTCTTTCTTCTTCTCTCTCTCTCTCTCTCTTTTTTAGCAAAATATTAATGAAATCCTCTGTTTCTCTCTCAATGTTAGATAATGAGCACATTAAGCTAACTATACCAAACCAACTTTCCAATATCTTTGATATTCTGAGATAATAACATGATAGAATGGCAATTTCAAGCCAACTCTCATTAGTTATATCATGGTCAACTTATCAAGTCAACCTTTCAATCAATCAGTTATTCTGATGTTAACATACCGATGAGTTAGTGGATTAGACCAACTCGATTTGTCGGATTATGGTCAGCTTATCAGGCCAACCTCTTGATCAGTTATTCTGATCATTAAACATCGATGAGTTAGTGGGTCAGACCAACTCAATTTGTCGGATTATGGTCAGCTTATCAGGCCAACCTTTTGATCAGTTATTCTGATCATTAAACATCGATGAGTTAGTGGGTCAGACCAACTCGATTTGTCAGATTATGATCAGCTTATCAGGCCAACCTTCTTATTTCTCTATTTTTTATAGAACATTTCATCTTCATATTTTTCTTTCATATTTTCAAAAGAGAAAAAATCTCTTTATTAATAGTATCTATGAAGATTTTTTACATTCCATGGTCTAGCCATTAGATAACCATCCAGGCTTTCAAGTCGATAGGTCCCGGATCGCATAACTTCAATGATGTTATAAGGGCCTTCCTAATTTGGATCAAGTTTGCCTTGTTCAGTTGGCCAGGATACTGTTGTTCAGCGCAAGAAAAGGTCCCCAATTCGAAAGACTCGAGCCTTAACTCTCGAATTATAATATCGCGCCACTCTTTATCGATACACTGCTATTTTTATTTGTGCTTGTAATCTGGAGTTTTCGAGCAGATCTAGGTCAATCCTCCTTTGGTCAGCATTATTCGACTCTTCAAAGCAGTCAGTTCTTCTATAACGAAGAACAATCTCTATAGGCAACATAGCTTCACTCTCATAGGCAAGGTTGAACGTAGATTCTCCCGTTATAGATTGAGGAGTTGTTCGGTAAGCCTATAAAACGGAGTTGATTTCATCAGCCCAAAATCCTTTGGCTTCATTCAATCGGGTTTTCAATCCATGAAGGATCGTCCGATTAGTTACCTCAGCTTCCCCATTAGCTTGTGGATGTCCAATGGATATCAATTTATTAAGAATATTATATTGAGCATAGAAATCCTTAAATTTTTGATTATCAAACTGCCTTCCATTATCAGTGATGATAGCATGAGGAATCCCGAACCTGTATATAATAGAGTTTCTGGGCATTTTTCTGCTTGTTCTGAAGTGAGATATGAACAACTTCTCTAACTGACTGAAAGAGTGAATGGTATTTGGCTAAAGGCTTGAATACCACATTCTCGCTGATTTCTTTAAAGTTGTTGGGAAAGCAAGACAGTGAAGTGCATCTAATGCTCTCTAGATCAACATGTGGGCTTTAAAGCTGTCCAAATGGTCCAAGGGATCAGACGATTTATCATACATCTCAATTTGTAGTGATGTGGAATTTTCTCCTCCATAATCTTCTTGGAAAAAGGAGGTAAAATGTCACAGCTAGGTATTGTATCCTCTGCTTTCTTCTGCTCAATAACTTTGACAATCTGTATCTCCAGCTTTCTGAATTTCTTATCAAAACCCTTTATCTTTGCAAGGTCTGAAACTTGAGTACTGTCAGGAGTTGATTCCCTAGAAGATGTCGAATGAGATCGTGGGCGTTTCCCCTTATTTTATTTCTTAGTGTGATGATGAGATTGATAATGTTGCTTTGAAGAAGACTGTTGACCTGAAGAATATTGATAAGATAAATGTCTTCTTGGACTAGGATGTCTACTTACCTGAAGAGAAGGTCGCCAGCTACTTCTTGATGCAGCAGGTTGAGATGATTCCTTTACAGCGATTTCTTGGAGATTTTGCACCGCCGCAGTGAGTACTTCTACCTTGTCCAAGAAAATGTTTAATCTTTCTTGATCCAAATTTGCAGCAGGAAGAATTTCCATCCTTTCGCCAAGAATGGGATCGTAATCTTTTGGAGGATGAGGAATGTCTTCAACATCGAGATTCCGATTCCTACCTTTTATCATATTTTCTTTTAGATTTTTTGAGACTTTTGTCCCTACCTGGCATGCCAATCTGTTGTGTCCAAACAAATTACAACGATGCTTGGGCTCAGGCTAGACTAAATGAAAACAGATTGAACTAATGGATCTTCATCTTCTTGGAGTCTCTATGCGTTGAAAGGGGGCTCCTGCTCCCAAGCTCACCAATGGTGTCTGGACTAGACATATATGATCTGAAGAAAAATAGGGTGGAAGGTGTTTTGGAATCTGGATCCCCTTCTCCATCGTGCTCACTGGTATTTATAGGCCTCAAATCTAACTGATTCCAACCAACTCCAACTGTAAACGGTTAATTTGTTAAGACATTAGCACGTGCAGCAAACATTATCCACAGTTGGTCAGCCATTTTCCAGATGTTAAATAATCTCGCATCACTTGAACATTAATCAGCTTCGTTAGTTGGCTCTAGGCCTTTTGGGCATCGATCAATTTTAGGCCTTTTGAATATTGATTAGCCTTATACCTCTTAGGCATTAATCAAATTTAGGCCTCTTAGGCGTTAATCAGCCTTATGCCTCTTGGGCATTAATTGGCTTTAAGCCTCTTGGGCATTAATCAGCTTTAAGCCTCTTGGACGTTAATCAGCCTCATGCCTCTTGGATATTAATCGGCTTTAGACCTCTTAGGCGTTGATCAACCTTATGCCTCTTGGGCATTAATCGGCTTTAGACCTCTTGGGTGTTGATCAGCCATATACCTCTTGGGCATTAATCAATCAGATTCAAATCCCCACCAAATCAATAGAAATAGACCAAACGTGTCGTATCCCAACACTATTAATTTTCTATATATTGGGTAGGCATAGATTCAAAGATCCTCCATGTGCCCACACATGTGTACTTTCCTTACATTTATAAGTGTTGGGATATGACAAGTTTGGTCTATTTATGCTGATATATTGAAAGCTTGAAGCTGGCTGATCAACGTCTAAGAGATGTAAATCCGATCAATACTCAATAGGCGCAAATATGATCAATGCCCAATAGGCACAAATATGATCAATATTCAGGAGGTATAAAGCTGATCAATGCTTAACAAGCATAAGATTGACCAACTTCCAGGTAATTGGCTAATTTTTATGAAAGGTAAAGCTTATCAATATTCAAATAATGCAGAGCCGATCAACTATGGATGAAGAGCCGATCAACTATGGATGAAGAGCCGATCAACTATGGATGAAGGGCCGATCAACTATGGATAAAGGGCTGACCAACATAGATGAAGGGCTGATCAATTATAGACGACTTTCGCCGCACGTGCTCACGGTCCTGGATTAACCATCTTACAGCTAGATGCCAGCTGTAAGCGGTTAAGTTCGTAGCCTATAAATACCTTCGAGTGCGATGGTGATGGGACTTCTGCTACTTCTTCTTATCTGTGCTCTTCTTTGCCTAGTTTTCCTTCAGATCATATTTGTTTCAGTCCGGACATCATTAACAAGCTTGAGAGCTACCTCAACACCCAAATCTTCTAAGAATATGGCAGAGATCTAGATCAAATCAGCTCAACCCACTTTTCTTTTGATTCAGGCTTGTTGTAATTTGTTTGGACGTAACAGATTGGCGTGCTAGGTAGGGAAACTCAGTGAAAGAGTTTCAAATAATTTGAAAGGAAGCATGGTGAAAGGTAGAAAGAAGAATCTGCTAGCAGAAGACATTTTCCATTTTTCAAAAGGGAATGATTATGTTCTTGGCAACAAGAGGAATGATCCTGTTCTTGACGAAAAAAGAAATGATCATGTTCTTGGCGAAGAAAGGAACGATCCTGTTCTTGGTGAAAAGGGGAATGATCCTGTTCTTGGCGAGAGGGTGGAAGCTCTTCCCGTGAGATACTTTGATCAAGAAAAGTTGAATACTCTATTCGACTAAGTAGAGGTGCTTACTGCAGCGATGCAGAACCTTCAAGAAATTATCGTGAGGGAATTAATGTGACCTACCGCTTCAAGAACTAGTCAGCAACCTTTCCTTCAGATAAGTAAACATCTCAGCCCAAGAAGGCATTCATCTTATCAATGTTCTTCAGGTCAACAGTCTCCGTTAAGGCATCATCACCAATCTCACCATCACACCAAGAAGCAGAATAAGGGGAAGCATCCACGATCCCGTTCAACGTCATCTGGAGAATCAACCCCTGACAGTACTCAAGTTCGACACCCTACAAGAGCAAGTGATTTTGATAGAAAATTCAAAAAGCTGGAGTTGCAAATCGCCAAGGTTCTTGAACAGAGGAAAGCAAAGGACACGACACCGAGTTATAGCATTTTACCCCCTTTTTCTAAGAAGGTTATGGAAGAAAGAATCCCACATCACTTCAAAGTTCCACAAATTGAACTATACGATGGGTCATCTGACCCTTTGGATCATTTTGGTAGCTTTAAAGCCCATATGCTGATCCAAGGGGCATCAGATGCATTGCATTGTCTTGCCTTCCCTGCGACCTTGAAGAAGTCAGCAAGAATATGGTACTCAAGTCTATAGTCATATACTATTCATTCATTCAGTTAGCTAGAGAAGTTGTTCATCTCCCACTTCAGAACAAGCAGAAAAATGGCTAGAAATTTTGATAGCTTATTCTTTATTCAACAGTCAGAAGGGGAATCTTTGAGAGACTATATCAAGAGGTTTAATTCTACCACGTTGGAGATACCGAATCTTAATGAATATGTGGCAATGTCTGCTATGAAGAAGGGCTTGCGAGCCTCCAGATTCATATTTTTCTTGTATAAGAAATTTCTAACCAACTATTCTGAATTACTGGCCCGTGCTCAAAAATATGCTCAGGCCGAAGAACAAGCCTTGAGCCGGCGACAGGTGGAGAAAAAATTGGTGCCAAGTAGGAAAAAAGCCAAGGAAGAAGAATTCTGATTCTCTGGAATCTAATCAATTCAACAACGAGGTCAAAGGCTGAGAGAGTTGATCGGGCAGAAGTTACGTCAATCGGTTTGATGCTTATACCCCCTGACTCTTCCAAGAGAACAGATCCTAATGGAAATTGAGAAAGAAAATTTTCTTCAAAGGCCAAGGCCAATGAGAGCCCCGCCAATTGTACGAAATAAGGCCAAATATTGTTGGTATCATTGCGATCATGGGCATACAACAGAAGAATGTATCCAGTTAAGCGATGAGATCGAAGATCTGATCAAGCGAGGTCACCTGGACAGATATATCTAGAATCCAAATTAAAACTGACCGGTTGAAGCAGCGATGCCAAGGCCTACAGTTCCAAGGATGATTACTGACGGGATGGAGCTCCTAAACCAACAACCGACTGATGGATCGATCAGGATGATTTGTCATGCATGTCTCGAAGATGATCTGAGTCCCAAAAGGCTTCGAGGAAGTGTTGTCTTCTCTGACGACGACTTACAAGGCATTCAAATGCCACATAATGATCCTGTAGTGATTTTTGCGATAATCGCAAACTTTGATGTATATAGAATTTTAGTTGATAATGGAAGCTCTGCCGAGATTTTGCTTTACGATGCATTTGTCAAGATAAATTTACCGATTAACAAGCTACGAAGGAATCATGTGCCATTAACTAGGTTTGGTAGAAATTCTATAGGAGTAGAAGGAGAAATCACACTCCCCGTGTCTCTCGGAATAGCCCCAAAGTAGAGGACCTTTCTTCTTACATTTATAGTTGTTCGAATCCCTTCTGCTTATAATGCTATTTTGGGAAGACCTGTCCTGAATAAATTCCAAGTCGTTGTATCGACCTATCATTTTTTGATGAAATTTCCAACTCAAAATGGGATTGGAGAAGTAAGGGGAAACCAACAAATGGCTCATCAATGTTTGACAATCCAGAATCAACAGTCAATCAACAAACCCACTGCCGAACAAATGGATCCACGTGATCCGACTGATGGAGTCAGCATATCAATAGAAAGGACTATTCATGTTCCTTTGATAAAGGATGATCCTACTAAATAGTTCAGATTGGAAGCTTACTTGCTGAAGACCAAAGAAAGAAGTTGGTTGATTTTTTGCAAAAAAATGCTGATATATTTGCATGGACAGCTATCAATATAATGGGAATTCCAACTGAAGTGATTATGCATGAGCTTAAGGTTGATCTGCTCAGTCGGCCTGTTCGACAAAAGAAGCGCAATTTTGCCCCAGAAAGATAAAAAGTTATTAATGAAGAAGTGACCAAATTGCTTGATGCTAGATTTATTAGAGAAGTTCACTATCTTGACTGGCTTGCCAATATAGTAATGGTCAGGAAGGCTAATGGAAAATGAAGGATATGCATAGATTATACTGATCTTAACAAGGCATGCCCCAAAGATAGTTTTCCTTTGCCTAAAATTGATCAACTGGTTGATGCAACGACTGGACACAAGTTTCTGAGTTTTATGGATGCTTTCTCTGGATATAACCAGATATGAATGAGTCCAGAAGATGAAGAAAAGATGTCTTTTGTCATTGATCGGGGGATATATTGTTTTAAAGTAATGCCATTTGGTCTTAAAAATGCTGGAGCTACTTATCAGAGGTTAGTAAACAAAATCTTTGAGGATCAATTAGAAAAACTATGGAAGTATATGTAGATGACATGATCGTTAAGAGCGATCAGTCTGATGATCACATTAAAGATCTGCTGATAGCCTTTGATATTCTGCCACAGAATCATATGAAATTGAATCTGACCAAGTGTGTCTTTGGTGTAACTTCTGGAAAGTTCTTGAGCTTTATGGTTACGAAGCGTGGAATTGAAGCTAACCCAGAAAAAATCCGAGCCATCTTGGATATGAGACCTCCATCTATTAAAAAAGAGATCCAATAGTTGATTGGATGAATCACTTTGTTAAGCCAATTCATCTCTCATTCGGTCGAGAGATGTTTGCCTTTCTTCAAAGCCCTACGACAAACCAAGGAGTTCAATTGGACAGATGAATGTCAGTCAGCTTTTGAAGAGCTTAAGAAGTGTTTGACAAATTCGATCATATTGTCTAAACTCCAAGAAGGAGAAGACTTATATCTTTATTTGGTTGCTTCTGATTAGGTAGTCTGTTCTATATTGGTGAGAAAGGAGTCCGATGAATTGCACAAACCCATCTATTATATCAGTAAAGTCCTTCATGATGCAGAGATAAGGTATCCAGAGCTTCAGAAGATTGTTTATACTTTGGTAATATTGGCTAAGTTCCTCAGGCCATATTTTCAGTCTCATCATATTATTGTATTAACCAACCAATCTCTGAGGACTATTTTATAATGTCCTGATACTTCTGGTTGGATGGCGAAATGGGCAGTTAAATTGAGTGAATATGATATTATTTATCAGCCTCGATTAGCAATGAAAGCTCAAGTACTGGCTGATTTTATAGCATAATGTACTTGGAGTGATAGTGAAAAGAAAACTCAATCATCTGATGAAATGAGGGTGACTAATGCATCTTGGGTATTACATGTAGATGGAGCTTCAAATTTTTCTAGCTGTGGAGCATGATTGATCTTATCCAATCTAAGTGGAGATGTTATGGAGTATGCACTCATGTTTTCTTTCAAAGTTTCTAATAATCAAGCTGAATATGAGGCTCTCCTAGCTGGTCTAAGAATTGTAAAGGAGTTAAATGTCCGACGACTAAAGGTATTGTCTGACTCTCAATTAGTTGTTAACCACGTAAAAGGAGATTTTGAAGTTCGTGATCCCACGTTAGCTTTATACTTGAAGAAGGTTCAAGAACTTGGCACTTCATTTGATTTTTGGGATATCAGTCATGTCCCTAAGACTGAAAACTCTTGAGTCGATTCATTATCTAGATTGGCTACTTCTACATCTGACCAGATGGGTCGAACTTTTGTAGAATATTTGAAAATCCCTAGTATCTCTGCAATAGAAAAGAAAAGATTCTTCAAATAGAACCGAAGATGAATTGGATGAGCCCGATAATCAAATATCTGACTGAAGGGGTATTGCCTGAAAATAGTATAGAGGCTAAACAAATTCGGAGGTTTGCTACTCAGTATGTCATTTTAGATGGCTTGTTATATAAAAAATCAATTTTCCAGCCATTATTGAAGTGTCTGTCTCCTTCGGACATTGATTATGCTCTTAGAGAGGTGCATGAAGGAATATGCGGTGATCATTTAGGAGGAAAGTCTTTAGCCTATAAAATTATAAGGCAGGGATATTACTGGCCGACTATGTAGAAGGATGCTGCATATTTTGTGAGAAAATGCGATTCTTATCAAAGGTATGCAAATATTCAGAGACATCCTGCCAGTCAGCTAACACAGCTAATAGCTCCTTGACCCTTTGCTCAATGGGGAATTGACATTGTTGGTCCGTTTTCTCCAGCCTCTGGGCAGCAGAAATTTTTGATCGTTGCCATCGATTATTTTACAAAATGGGTAGAAGCTAAGCCTCTGGCTTTAATCATTGAAGCGAAAGTTGAAATGTTTGTCAGAAATTCTATTATATATCGATTTGGAATTCTTCTGGTATTATTACAGACAACGGGAGGCAGTTTGATAATCAGAAGTTTAAGGATTTCTGTGCTCAATATAGAATCCTTCACAAGTTGACATCTGTCGGACATCCTCAAGCTAATGAAGAAGCTGAGGAACTAATCGAATGATCCTTCATGGATTAAAAACCCGATTAAATGAAACCAAAGGATCTTGGGCTGATGAACTTAACTCTGTTCTATGGGCCTACCGAACAACACCCCGATGTATCACGGATAAATCTTCGTTTAATCTTGCTTATGGGAGTGAAGCGATGCTACCTATAGAGATTGTCCATCATTCCAGAAGAACTGATTACTTCGAGGAGTATAATAATGATAATCTAAGAAGAACTGATCTTGATCTGCTTGAAAATTCCAGGTTACAGGCATAACTGAAAATGGCAGCTTACCGATAAAGGGTGGCGCGGTATTATAATTCAAGGATAAAAGCTCGAGTTTTTTTGATTGGAGACCTTGTTCTATGCCGAACAACTGTGTCTAGACCAACTGAACAGGACAAACTTGTCCCAAATTAAGAAGGCCCTTATCGTATCACTGAAGTTGGACGATCAGGGACCTATCGACTTGAAAGTCTAGATGGTTATCCATTGGCAAGGCCATGAAATATAGAAATCTATGCAAATACCATCAATAAAGACATCCTCTTTTTCTTTCTCCTTTTATATGAAGGAAATATATGATATTGACATATTCTTTAAAAAAATAGAGAAAAGAAAGGTTGGCCTGATAAGCTGACCACAATCCGACAAATAGAGTTAGTCTGACCCACTAACTCATCGGTAATAAATGATCAGAATAACTGATCCAAAGGTTGGCCTGATAAGCTAACCATAGTCCGACAAATCGAGTTAGCCTGATCCACTAACTCATTAGTATTTAATGATCAGAATAACTGATCAAAAGGTCGTATTGATAAGTTGATCACAATCCGACAAATTGGGTTGACCTAACCTACTAGCTCATCTGTACTCAATGATCAGTATAATTTACTGATCAATTGAAAAGTTAATCATATGACAAGTGATGGTGAATAGCGTGGTTTATTATTTTATCAATGATGTTATCTTAAAATATCTGAAAGTATGATCTGGTATATTGATGAAAAATAAAAGACTTCATTAATATTCTGATTACAAAAGGAAAAAAGAAAAAGTAGCAGTACCAGTTCTTTATTACATATATTATTCAGCTTTTTCTGATGTTTCTTTGATAGGCAACATTATCGGATCGTTGGTTGGCTTTCCCTCTTCTTTCTTTGCAGAAGAATCTTTGGAAATAGAGGAAAGATCAAGGTCAGGATATAATTTCTTGATTCAATTAATACAATCTTCGAAATCGAGCTTGTAGCCTTTTGCCCCAACTTGGTTTATTCCATCTTCAAATGCTTTAGATTTTTTAAATTCTTCGATTACAAGGGGCTTCTGTTGGATCAGCAAGGCATTTTCTTATTCGGTTTGCTTCAGCTTTTCTTCAAGAAATGATATTCTCTCATTCATCAAGATATTTTGACTTAATACTTCTTCATACGCCCAAGTTTTTTCCTCTATGGCTTCATCTGCCTGTTGAAGCATTTTTCTTCTTCTGGCTCCATCCTCCACAAGCTAATGGGCATGCCTTTCAGTTTGTCTTAGTTGGTTTTGCAGAGACAAGATCTTCGCAACCAATAGAACAACTCTTGATTCGAAGGCTTTCCGATCACTGACAGCTTTATCTTTTTCTTCCTTAGCTGCAGATAGTTGCTTTTGAAGATCTCCTTGCAGGTGAGTTGCTTGATCCCAGCTCTCTTCGATCATGGAGATATCATTGACAAACTGAACAAAAAAAAAAAAATTTTTGGAATGATCATTAAAATACAAATAAGTTATTTTGGAAAGAGGAGTATTATTAACCTTTATGATTACAGGATAGATGGAAGATAGAATTTCTTTCACTCCATGTTTAATTATTGTCTTCCAATCTTTTCGAAGAATGGTAGACTGCAGTATGGTTTTTGCCAACTTCGAATTGTTGATGCTTGTATCGGAAACTAGTATTTGAACGACTTTGCCATTATTCGGATCAACTGGTTCCTCTAGAGGAGCTTTTCCTTTCTCCATTGAAGTATGTTTGGTGGGTGGGTCATGATCTGTTCCTTTTGGAAGTGGAATGGAAGGTTTTTATTCTTCTTCTTCAGATGAAGAAGCGATATATTTGGGAATTTCTGGCTTATCGGAGGTATTTTTTGACAAACGCCTTCTTCTTACACATGACCTTTCCTCTCTGAACCGTACTGGTCTGGCTTTTCTCTTCGGCATTTGATGAGGTTTCTTGTTACCCGGCTCCATCTTTCGACTACGATGAAGATATCTTCTTAAGGAGTATTCCTCAGAACAAGGAGTTTTAAAAGAGAAATATTTGGGACAAAATTGGTTCAAAGCCCTAGGCCTGGGACCTCTTTATATAGAGGTTGTCAATGGCTACGATTTATGGTCCAAATTCTGAGATATCAGGAGATCTCGACACATTTAAGATCTTGATTTGGTGGGAATTCGTGCACCGCTTCTGATTCTCAGAAAGTCAGTTATAAAATATATATATAAAGGCATGTGATTTGAATTTGAATTCGAATCTTGTATGAACTCTTAAGTCCTGACAAATATGGTTATATAATTTGCCAATCAACTGCTCTTCTGATAGAAAGTTAATATTTGGCAAAGTTGGTATGATGGCTTATTAGACCTTGCGTAGAAAAATCTTTACAAAGTATACTTTTCTTAAAATACTAAGGAAAAAGGGATAGGATATTCGGTAAATCAGAATGAGAGCATTATATCGCCCATGAGTAAGTTAAAGGCCTGGTTAGTTCAGATATATTTGGTAAGTGTTGACTTCTCCTTTAGGAAGAGTCAAAAATCATGCTTTCCGATCTTTTTTTTTTTTTAAGATTCTTGTTCGATGAACTTGTTCAGAATTGATTTAACTGGATTTTTTCGAATAAGAATTAGTGTTTTGAATAATTTTGTGATTAGATTGGCCTTCTTTGAAAATTTCTTTGTTTAATCCGATGATTTTATACTTATAAATTTTTTCCATTTATAAAAAGTACAATTTTTGCAATTCGAGAAACATTGCTAAAAAAAAAGATTTTTCATTTCCTGTTAAAAGCAAAATAAGTTCTTGCATCATTGATCATTTACATTTTGTTTGGCTATATTTTCTTCTATTTCAACTTGATCTACAGTAAGAACTGTTGCTACATCTTCTGGAATTTGAAAATTCGGGGCCGATTCTTTGATTTGGTCATCGATTGTGTCTTTGTGTCGATCTGTAGTTTGTTCTCCGACCTGATCTTCCTTGTTAGAATTTTCTTCATTGGAATCCTCATCATCAAAGTCTTCCTCTATCATTGAAGTGTCTAGGTCAGGATAATATTTCTTTACCTTATTCAAACAATCGGCAAGACCGAGGTTGTAGCTTTCTACCCCTACCTCGTGGAGTTTGTCATCAAAAGCTTTCGATTGAATATATGCTTTTACGGCCCCATTAACGGCCTCTTCAATGGCTTGTTCGATCCTTTTGGTTGCCGTTAAAATTTTTTCTTCAGCCGCTAAAACCTTCTTTTCGGCTGTTAAGATTTTTTCTTCAGCTCCCTCTAACTTAAGGGACATTGATCATATTTTCTTATTTTTCTTCTTCAGCTTTGATTCCATAGTATTTATTTTTGACCTTGCTTCCTTCGGCTCTACTTCTATAGATGACGTTTTGATTACTGATTCTTCCAATTTTTTCTCCATGGCGGTCTTTAGTTCTTCAGCAACTTCTTTTTCCGTCTTGGCAACATTCACCCCGTTGCACATTGTTTTGCGAAACTGGTCAAAATTTTTTGAACTCTCATCCATGATTCGGATTCCATAAATGAGCTATTTATCTATATTTTAGATTAGTCAGATTTCTTAATAACAAAAAACAAAAATGATTAACTTTTTAAAAGAAAAAAGAGAACAAGTTTTATCCTATACCTTTAGTAAAGTATGATGAAGTAACATGATGGTGTCATAAATCTGCTGGGATTTAGTGATTTCTCGATCTCTTGGAATGATGATGGAGTTCAGAAGATGACGGGCCAGCATTGAGTCATTCAGGCTCGAATCATCAGTGTATATGGGAAAATCGGTGGAAATATTTGCGGCCAGAGTTCTTTCTTCTTTTTCTTCCCTCATTGGAGCTTTTCCTTTATCAGTCTGGTCAGCAGAAGGTAGTGATGGACCGGTTCCTAGAAGTTCCATTGGTCATTTTTCTTGTGGTGGAGGTTGAAGGGATGTTAACAATGGAACTTCTTCATCCTCCGACATGCTTGCTATCAGTATCAGAGAGATGGGATCTGATGAGACTGCCGAAGCTATTGAATTTGTCAGTTTTATTTTTTTTGGTCTTTTTACCCTCTCTTATTCTTGACTGGAAGGGGTGGCTTAAGCTTTTTTCTTCTTTGAAAGTTTCCGAAGCTTTCGAACATCCACCATAGCTGACGTATTTGAAACGGTTGAGAAATCAGAGATTAAGATTGATTGATAATAAAGAATGATGAAATAGTATCAACAATGAAGATACCTAAAGAAGGTTTAGAGCTGATTTCTGCTGAAAAATGTCCTCTTTCGTTGAGAAGTTCTTTAATCAGAGGAATCTCCATCCCCTTAAGCTTTTCGTAATCTTCTTGGTCAGAAGATAGGACCTTCTTGCCATCATTAGGAGTTAGTCAGGATTCCCTATGGCTAATAGTGAAGTCCTAGGAGATTTTGGAGACGATGTAAAAGAAATAGGGCTTCCAACCATGAATAGTTGAAGGAAGCCCCGAGATAAATTTTCGACCATGGCATGGGTTAATCACCCACCACCCATGGCCGTGAAAGTTCCGTTTCAGTACAAATAAAGTGATAAAAAGAGAAGTCTTCGGGATTATATCCGCATCCTTATAAAGGATCAAGAATGCACAAATGATTCAGATACTATTAGGGGTCAGCTGAGATGGTAGTACCCGATACAACCTGAAGATTGTAAGAAAAAAAGTGTGAATCGAAAATCTAAGACCGGCCCTTAGATGTTCCTCGTAAATGGTTAGGCTGCTGGTGGAGGCCGATTTATTTGTTCTTCGGAACTAGGGAGGATTATAGCATAATCATCTGAAATATTATAATATTATTTTAATGCTAAGATTCGATGTTCAGTTAAAGAAGACCTAACATCGCTCATCTTCATCGATTTAGCTTGTTTTTTTCTGTTGTTGGGAAGCGGATTCTTCAGGATTTTCTACATGACTGACCTCTAATACTCTAGCCATAGTTGAAAAAGAAAGTAAAGAAAGATCAACTTAAAAGAGAAGATAGAAGAAGAATAGAGACCGACTTGAAAATTTTCTTTTGCTCCTAAGGCGAAGAGATTGGAATGGTGAAAACCTATTTTTCCGAGAAGGGTGGTGTTTATATAGTATCCTTCAACGGTTCAGGATTTTCCTCGAATAATGGGATCAATTCAGATCTGCCCACGTGTCCATAAATATCGATTGGGTTTCTCGAAGGATCGAAATGACCTTTTATAATCCGACGGTAGAAATCTGTTGACAAGATGGATGCATTTATTTTTGGCGGAAATCTTTTGACTTTCTTGGATTTTGAAAATTACAATGATGAGAGGAAGATACGGCTGTTAGTTTTTATAACCGCCTCCTCAGTTAGAGTTTGATACATCATCAAAGCGTGCTGCCTCAAAACGGAAGCTTCTAACAGTTTATGTCTTCAAATTAATAAATTCGGAAACTGGGGGGACTAGTGTTGGGATATGACGAGTTTGGTCTGTTTATGCTGATCTATTGAAAGCTTGAAGCTGGCTGATCAACGTCTAAGAGATGTAAAGCCGATCAATGCCCAATAGGCACAAATATGATCAATACCCAATAGACACAAATATGATCAATACCGAATAGGCGGGAGTATGATCAATACCAATAGGCAGAAGTATGATCAATGCTCAACAAGTATAAGATTGACCAACTTACAGGTAATTGGCTAACTTTTATGAAAGGTAAAGCTTATCAATATTCAAATAATGCAGAGCCGTCAACTATGGATGAAGAGCCGATCAACTATGGATGAAGAGCCGATCAACTATGGATGAAGGGTTGACTAACTATAGATGAAGGGCTAATCAATTATAGACGACTTTCGCCGCACGTGCTCACGGTCCTGGATTAACTGTCTTACAGCTAGATGCCAGCTATAAGCGGTTAAGTTCGTAGCCTATAAATACCTTCGAGTACGATGATGATGAGACTTCTGCTATTTCTTCTTTTCTACGCCTTTCTTTGCCTAGTTTTCCTTTAGATCATATTTGTTCCAGTTCGGATGCCATTAGCAAGCTTGAGAGCTACCTCAACATCCAAATATTCTAAGAAGATGGCAGAGAGCTAGATCAAATCAGTTCAAACCCGCTTTTCTTTTGATTCAAACTTGTTGTAATTTGTTTGGATACAATAATAATAATAATAATAAAATATAGTTGTAAATGAGAAGTGTTGCATAGGTTCTCCGTATGCATGACATATATACTCTCCTTGTATTTATTATAAGAGAAAAAATGCAGTTGTAAATGAGAAGCGTTGTATTTGGATACTTGTTTTCAAATACAAATCATGCTTCTTTCCGCTTTTTAGCATTCATGTAAATCCCGGATTCAGAGATATCGTTGCTTGTAGTAAAAAAAAAATGATATTCTAAATATACATGAAAATTATTCAAATAGATTTGAAGCTCGTTGAGCTTATGGCGAGCCATCCACCGACCCATAACTTATGAGTTGTTTTTGTACTTTAAATCATTTATGTTTATAAAAACTGCCACTATTAAATATGCCGTATCCAATGTCAAACAACTAAATATACTGTGTTCAATATCAAATAGCTAAATATGCTATGTCCAATATCAAACAACTACCTTTTTTCCTAAATAAATATCTCATTTCATACAGCTCTTAGCTCCCAAATGGTCGAGAAATCCTAAATAAATTATTAATAAATTGATATATATATATATATATATATATATATATATATATATATATATATATTTGGTAGCATTCCCTAGTCTCTATCCATTCCTTCATCGATTTTTTTTTTTTTTCCTCTGAGAAAACACACCGTTAAATTTTCATCTCAAAAATATATATCTTTCGACAATGCGCTTAAACGAATAAAAAACTTTCCATCACGCGTGTCAAAGTTTTTCCGAGTCAACCGGAACGAGCAACCCTTTCGACTCGCTGTGGACTCATGTGGCGACCAACATCGACTGCGCGGTGATCGGACCCGCTTCGCCCGTGCCCCGATTCCCCTTACTTCTCATCCCCATCCCTATAAATGGCGGGAGCTTTCCCCTCTTTCTTATTCTTCCCCTCCTTCTCCCGGCTTCGTTAACCCACCCACCATCTCCCATCCTTCCGTGCCTCCCAATCTCCCTAAAATTCCCCTCCCAAAGCCTCCCTATTCTCGCCCGTCCCCCTTTGATCCGTAAAAACCTGGAAACTAACTTCTCCTATTAGGTTTTCCTCCCGGATTAGGGTTCTCGGGATCCCGCTCTCTCGAACCCTATCGCAAAACCCTACCCTCCCTCCTTCGTCTCCGATCTTGTTCTTCGAGGCTCCGTCTTGCTCTCTGGGGGTGGGACAGCGCTCGCTTCTTTTCGTGCCTGCTCCTTTGTTTGCCCTCGGAGCTCAGCTCGATCCGGAGAGTTGGAGGGGGCCCGAGAGAGATTTCGATCTCAATGGAGGCTGCCGCCGGCCGCGGCGGGTCCCTTCCCGTGCCATCCTCTCAGTCAGCCAGAAAAGAATGGCGTGCTGTCTCCCAACATTCCTTCCGAAGCAATGGAGGCGAGGTAAAAGGCGCCTACTTTTTTTTTCCTTGTTCGATGATGTCTTTTTGCTTCTTGGATTTCTTTCTGAAATCCTTGATGGGCGGCAGGAGCAGGAGCATGTTAAACCAGGGCAATCCGACGAGAGAACGGTATATGAGGTATATAAAACAAATCTTAGATTTTTCAAGCAGTAAGAAGGTTTTTATGATCGGTTGATTGATGGTTTAGGAGTGACCATGCCTTGTTGTAAGGTACAGGAGGGAATTGGGCCACTGGATGTGGACTTCTGTTCGATCACAATCGACGGCGGGGGTTTGAATGATGATTTATTGCACCAGAGGCTACAAAGTGTTACCAGGCAGAGAAACGAGCTGCAGCAGATGGAGATTCAACTGCAAGCGCAGGTCATTGCCAGGTCGGAAATTTTAGAGGTGCAGAACAGCTTCGAAGCCCAGATCAAGGAGCATGCCAATGGTGCTTCTAAACTAAAGGTTACATACTAAACGCGTCTTGTTTTCTTCTTTCTTGGTCAATGTACATTCACAGTGCTTTCCTTATTGGTCTGTTCCAGAAACCCATGGCTACTGAAAATGTCGTCTTATTCACAATCTTGTCTTAATCAAAATCTCGTCCTTTTGTGCTGGTTCATTGGTGGACTCTTTGCCAATTTGCAACTATATTTACTGTAAGGAAGGCACCATGTTGGCTACTCCAACTTTGTATATCAAGTTCCTGTTCTACTCTGTTGAAATGCTGCATAGCAGCTTAATTAATTTGGTTCTGTGATATCAGTCACCATCATTTAATTGGGCATTCTGCTTGCACGATCATCAATCTGTTTTTACCATCCAAATACAATCATTAATTTAGACACAGATAAATACCTGGCAAATATGATTCAATTAATTAATATCATTTGACAATCTTGGATGCGTGGGACAAGATGGACTAGATATGCTTATTTTCTTATCTAAGCTATCTACAGTATGTAGCTTTGAATGAATCCACCCTGTAGTGTTGCTGATTGAGTTTTTCATCATAGTTGCATACAACTTACCAAAACTGCCTCCAGTACTTGTAGCACAAGACATTTATAAATGATGCATTGCTTGGTTTATTGCAGAAACATAGAGTTGTTTGCAGTGATTAATTTGCAAGTGTACTAGCTTTTCTAGCTCACTTAGTTTGCCCTGAAGATCTGATTGTGTTGTTTCAAATTTCAACAAATAACTTGACAATTAAGAATTTATCCCTTTATTCTACTAGTTATAAATGCCATTAGTTTATTTTGCGTCTCATGCATATGCTCACATTTAGCTGCTCTACTCAGATAATAGATGGATAAAATTTCATGATTCCTGTTCCTATTCTCTGCAAACTCATCTTTTTTTTCTATCTATTTTTTTCCCTTCTCTATTGATCAGGAGCAACTACAAGAAAGAGAACAACACATACATGAGTTAGAGTTGAGATTGGAAGAGAAGGATAGAGAGCTACGTGCTATGAAAATTGACAATGAAGCGGTTTGTTTTGATCTTCAGAATTTGTATTGCTTTCTTAACAGGTGGCTTGAGTGTTGTATATAAAGATCTACATGATGCATTTCCTTTCTTTTCAAAAGGCTTGGGCTAAGGAGGACCTTCTTAGAGAACAAAATAAAGAGTTAGCCACCTTCAGGTATGTGCTTAGTATCATGATTTGATGTAAAGTATATAGTGTATATGTTGCTGTTGGTCCGTTCCAATGGCAAATTATCTCTAATGTACAATATTTGGAAATCATTATGGCTACCCTGGTCAAAGTCGGTTTATTTTATCACCTCAATTTTGATGCTCTGGTTTATATTTTGAGATTGCCTCTCTAGTAGGATCTTTGTTGGCATATTTTGCTTATGAAAGTATTAATTTTTCCACGCTCTCTCTTCTAATGGTTCTCTTCTAACCTTCTGCAGTTCCAATACTATGCCCCATTTTTAATCACTCCAACTTTTTCCAAAATTTCACCTTAACATTCTCAACTTTGTAACACTTGTTCTATGATGATTGGTATCCTTCACTGATGCGCACTTCAATCTGTGCCATATACAATATATATCTCTTGTACATGGATGTTTATGTTTGTCTTCTGTATTTTGTCATATTTTGTGATGGCATAGAAATCAAGCTCCACCTGCCATTCCTAAACTTCAGTGAATGCACCTTTTAGCATGGCATCTTTTTTGTTTAGTGTCTCTAATCAAGATGCATCTTTCTTCAAGAACTCATGTGTCTCTATTCAGTTAAGCTTCACACACTTCTCTTATCGAGGAGGAAAAGAAAACCCTTCATGCACTACATAGCATCATCACACAATGCTATAAGGTTTTCTGGATATCAACACCCATGACCTCCAACTGGATATCATATACTTGATGAGTTCATCTATTACAACCATATGGATGGTAGTGCCCTAGTGAAGCTTATATTACCTGCCAAGAAATGCTCTTCTCATGTGTCCACTGTAATGAAGTATTTTATACTGGCACCAAGTCATTTTCCCTTACCTAATTCAGAAAATCAAATTATTGCAAATGATTTAGTACTAATGGTTTTACCGTGCTTCTAATTTCCCTTCTGTATAAGGCAACTTTGTAATGTGGATGCTAAGCTCCTTAAACATTTTTTGTTGCAGAAGAGAGAGAGATAACTCAGAAGCAGAAAGAGCACAGCATCTTAAGCAAATCCGTGATCTGCAACAACATATACAAGAAAAAGAAAACCAGTTGCTTGCTTTGCAAGAGCAGGTTGTTCCTCTCAATCTTTCTTAATTTTTTTCATGTTGTTGAACAAAGTATGCCATACTTTACCGAATCATGTAGTACAGGATGTACTGTACCATACTGATATGGTACTGGCATGTGGTGCGTGGGGCATGTCGTTGCTCGGTATGCCAAATTTGCCCAGTACCGATGCAGTAATATGGTGGCAGTGGTACAAGGTGCAGTGTAGAGATGATACCTTGTTCTTGAATCATCCATTTCTCATATATTTGCAGCCTATAAAGTTCAGCACATTGTTCAAGTCTATTGGCTATTGAGAATGAATCAAATGAGATGGTTCTATTTCTCAATCTTTTTCACTTGCTCTTACAGAACCAAGGTTGAAAGGATTGAAAAAGTCAGTCCAAGTTAGTTTTCCATGAGATTTTTTAGGTTATCCTAAGATCTTTTTTGTTTAAGTTACCAAGGAATTTTGATGCATAAGATACATGTGCTCAGAAAATGCAACAATTTCTAAGGGGAAGAAAAAGAAACATCAAGGGGATTTAATTGTTGCAAGTTGCAACCAACATATATTAGAATTCCATTGTTGATTTTGATCAAGATGTAAATCGGATTAGATTAGCCCCAACAGTATACTGTTTGTTAATTTAGATGGGGCCAGTGATTGGAATTTTGATTTCCAAATTTCAACATATTCAAGAAAGAGGGTTTAGGCATCTTGGGGATGGGACAGGAGATGAAAAAACAATAAAAGCATAGTCTTAATGATTGAGAACAGTCACAAAGTCTATTTGTAGCCTAGCATTCACTAAATCAAACTAAATTCAACAATTCTGGCTATAAATAAGTTGTCTAGCTGGTTTTTGTTTATAACAGAGCAGCTGTTTAAACAAAACACAGTTAGATGCTCTTGTACATCATCAGCTTGTGAGGAGTTCTTGTATTCATGAATTAAAGTTTAGTTTGTGGCCGATTGGAAAGGACCTGCAATTTTCATTTAAGTTGCCTTACCGTGTGCTAGTGCATGTGTGCCTATGCATGCTGATGCATGCCAGAATGTGCCAACCACTGGCAAGGCATGGTGTTGGAAGGCACATAACAAGCTAGTGCCAGGCTTGCATGGCACTGTCTGTAGCATGTAAACCTTGCTTATATCCAACAATTGTTTAACTAAGGTTTTATAAAGCATAAGGCATAAAGCATCAAAGTATGAGGTGTAAGTCTTATTAACATTACTTAATAGTTTAGTAATGCAAGAACACTTTTTGAAAATAAACCAGGTAAAGGATGCCGGTCTCACTTTTGAACTTGACTGTGAGAATTGTGATGAACTAGACATTTCACATTGCCAACTATATACTAATTTTATTGTTTAGTGAGAGTTAACATATCTCATATACCTTGGTTTAAAATTTTAATTCACTCACAATGTCATGCACTAGTACTAATACTATATGTTTGGTCCATTCTATTTGGTTCAGAAATAATCAAAGTCTAACTTGTATTCCTTTTGTGTAGGCTAATATTATCTGGTCTACATTTTACAAAGACCTTTTGATATTATATTTTTATGTTATGGATACTTACCAATAAGCCTCAAGTTGTAATTGGAGAGCCTTGCCTTGAGCATAGAGCAAGACAAGCCTAATATTGGCCTTCTTAAAAGATGTCTCTAATGGCATTTTTTTGGGTTAACTTATGGTTTTCAAGCTGAGCTGATGATGATTACATCTGATACTTAAGAGTGAGCTATATGAGTGGAATTTGGATGGCAGATCTTTAAGGGGAATATGAATATAAAGACACCAACTCCCTCCTATCATGATATTGTGAAGTGTTCTAGTGAATGTTTGAGCTACTTAATGTGGGGACAATGTTTACATGTAATTAGGTCTGTAAGTGGATTGCATGAACTGCTTGTGGCTAACCCCTTAAAAATAAAGAGTCTAATATTTCATATCAAAGTTACTTGTAGTAAGCTTGGATCAAAAATCATGACAGATATTGGAAATGGCTCGGTATGTAGCCCAATTTGAATGCAAACTGATCTGAAGTATCCAAAGGCAATAATCACAACTCATCTTGAATTTAAGATTAATTTGCTCTGAATAGTTGTCATGTAGCACATTGTCAAAATTTGTTTTTAGCTGTGGTTTATTTATTTGTTGCAATCAAATCTTATGCTGAGTGGGTTGTTGATAATATCTAGATGTTTCTCAATTATTATTCTTTGCATGGCATGCTTAGAATTAATTAAATAGCCAATTGTACATCTTAATTTTGGTTTGTGTTCAGATTTTTTCCCCCCTGATTGGACCCGAAAAATCCAATGGATCAGTAAAATAAATCTTTAACCTGATCTGGTCTTATCTTAGAGAGAATATATTTGGCTTGGATTTGATTTTTTGACCTAATTCAAAATTGATTCGGATTGGGGTGTGCTGCACACCTTTCCAACCAGACCTGCTTGCAGTCCTAATATAACAGTATTATTTCATATGCTAAATATGTGTATAATAAATGAATATTTGGTCTTGGCATGCACAACATGATAGATAGGAGCTGGTACAGAATATTCAGTCATACAGGAAACATGAATTCTTACAAGCAATTTTGGGACCTTTTTTTCTAAAGTTGAGTGGATTACAGTGATATGATTATCTGTCTTTGCAACATGCTTTCAATTTTTTTTTTAAATGGACTGTATGTGATTTAGATAAGTTTCGATTCTTGTTAAACTATTTTATTAGAATATTTTGTCATGTTCAATCTGTTGTCAATAATGCAATTCTTGACGTCAGATCCTAACGATTATCTGCCTTTCAGCATAGGATTGCACAGGAAACTATTCTTTATAAGGACGAACAATTAAGAGAGGCACAAACTTGGATTGGTCGTGTTCGAGAAATGGATGCTTTGCAATCCACAACTAACCAGTCACTACAAGCTGAGCTACGAGAACGCACTGAGCAGTTTAACCAATGTTGGCTTGGTCTTCAACAACAGGTAGCTTTATCATGTCTCATGGTTACTTTTTGTTCCCTTTTTATTTAGTTAATGCATGAATGAGTAGCCTAGCTACAATAAGTTTGTCAATCTGTATTTTGTTTTACAATTTCATTTATGATATGGTTGGAGTTCTGTGGATCACTGTCAAGTTTTATTTCTGATAGTCTTGTTTGATACAATGATGCTAGTTTGTGGAAATGGAGCGGCATCATCTGCAAGCCATACAACAGCTCCAGCTAGAGTTAGCTGAGGCAAGGGAACGAAGTGGAATGTACAAAGATGATTCACGAGTGCCTCATGAGAACTCAAGGGATTCATCTTCATATGTACACAGCAATGGAAACCAGATTAATGCGAATGATGGTGGCACATCAAATGGAAACATTGGGTTCTTATCTAATGGAAATTTGGATGTGGGTGCATCTTCTGTTTCAGCTTCCAATGCATCTAAAAAGGTAGGATAAAAGGTTAAAACTTTTCAAAGTTATAATGTTGCATCAGTGTCAAACATCCAAAAAAAAATTTTCTGATGTATAGATGCCTGTAATAGTTCTGCTCAGTTTTATGTAAAAGCTGAAGATGAAACTAACATTGCTTATTCTGTAGTTTGTTAATGTTTAGACCAACTAGTTGCTTCAAGGTTTTAAATACCAATGGGATGATGGGGTGTCCCACGGTCCAGAGTGTTGGGGTGGGATGTGTTGGGAAATATGCTGGGATAGTATGGGAAGATGTCCCGAGTATTTGGACGTGGGCATCCCGTTGCACAGAAAATCTGGGATGGTCTGATCCTGTGGCATTTAAAATCTTGAGTTGCTCTAATGTTCCCAAATTGATGGTTATGTGAAATTCTTCTCATGTCCCTTGAGAAAGCAAATCTGTATACATGCAGCCTTAACTTGTCTCATTTAAGATCTCATGATTTGAAAAATTCTTGCATTTATGATTCATGTGGCTAACTAATCATAATGTTTTCTATTCTGAGAACATTTTACTGTTAATATCAGCTGTCCATGTTGCTGTTTGAACTTTTATGCAAAATGTGAAAATAAATTTTACAATATTGCATATGGTTTGTATGAAAGTTGTGTTTGAAAAACATTTATTAGTGCTTGTTAGAAGGTTGATGTACTGTTTTGAGCAATTATTTCATGCCCTTCATACAACTTACCAAAACTGTGGATAAAGTTAAATTAGTACCTTTATTGAAAACCTTCTATATTATTCAGCATGCCCTTGAGTTTTTTTTTTCATTGCATATTCTAATGGGTGCAATCCATTTGCTCTTATGGTCTCTACTTTTGCTCATATTTTGAGTTCTTATCTAATGTATTATTTAACATACAGCCATTAATTGATGATATGTACAAGGTGCAGACCAATATTAGGCATTAATTTTATGAAGTTTTATCTTATTTTGTTTACACACTTCTGTCTTTGCTAGCTCTCTGTAAATTGCTGAGAGAAACTTCCTCTTGTTCTCTCCAAAATCAACTCTTGCACCTGCTAAGAGCTTAATCTTAGCCTGAAAGCTTCATTTTTCTATTCTTAACCTTGGTGTTTAGATGAAGGGTAACTATCATTTGGATGCATCGTATTCTTAATTAATTTATGCTTTAAAAATTAACTCTCTTGATCTGGTTGTGTTAGATATGAAAATCTATTAATAGATCTCCTTAAAAAAAGAGAAAAGTCCAGTAAGAGGTTTGCGTTGTTAACATCATTTCCTGGTAATGATACTATTTCCAATTACTAGTTTAAATATCATATTGTTGTTATGCGCAGACTGTTGAGTCAATCTCTTGATAATTTATTTTTGATTGACTATGTGACCATGATTCTTCTGCAGTATGGTTTATAAGCTGCATTTTCTAGGGCTGACATACTGTGACTGTTTTTACTTAGTATGTCCGGAGATCCTTGGCCCATTGATTGGCTATAACTTTTGGTAAGCAACATTGATTGGTTATTCGATAGTCCTAAGTGACTGATAACTTCTGGAAAAATGAGATGGAAGATTTGGGATGTCCATCAACTCCTTGTGTACATTGTGCTTAGAGTAGGTAATTCATCGGGCTAAAAGTAAAGATGCTGATAAGTTTGATGCTGATAAGTTTGATGCTGTAGCTTTTCCTTATTCAAAGTTGTGGGTTAAGTTTGAAGGGTCATATGGTTCGCTGTGCTTTAGTGTTTGCCATTAAACTTTTAAAAGTATTTTATTTCTACATTTTAATTGCCAAAGTTGGTAGTAGATGAGATAGTAGATGGGGCTGAATCTGTCATTCCCTTAATATAAATGTCTAGTTCAGAAAGGGGGATTACTGATTTTTGCGTGCTTCTTCCTTCAGAAGACCAGCTTCAGAAGCAAGTTAGATGGGTCACCCTTTAATAAATTGACATTTTCTCCCATGGTCTGGCCATCTCATAATGATGATTATTTGAAAGTTTGGAACTATTGATTGAATTCAAGTTTCCTATACTGGAAAGGTATTCATTTGTCTCCAACATATTGTCTATGTGATCATGTTTGTATGTCAATTACTCATTGCATCCCTGATTTATGAAGCTCATGACTATGGTAGCTTGATATGATAACCATATTACAGAGTTTTTTGTGTCCTGGTCTTTCTAGAAAGTTCTTATTAATTGTTGTATAATGCTTGGAGATTTTCATTGCTCAGCCTCAGATTAGCTCTTATTAACAGTAATATAATCAATATTTATTTATTTATTTATTTTTTGAGAATCTTTGTTTCTATTCTTTTTCAGAGTGAACATATTCCTGGTGTTCCAGTTGCTCCATCTTCCATACTTGGGATTGGTGCGTTTCTTCCTCCTGGCCAGATGACTTCTTTGCATCCTTACATGATGCATCCACAAGGTGTTCCACAATCTGCATCATCAACCAACTCTCCCCTTCCTCAACCTCAGATGGGCCATTTTCAGCCATTATCTCCAATTCCAGCTCACCAGCAGTGGCAAAATGAACAGGTATCAATAGCACAAAGGTTAATAAGATTATAGCTTTTGGCAGTAACAAGATGGATAAATTTTTTACTCATTTTTCTTGGTTCCATAGATGGTGTCAGATATCTCACAGATACCTAATCAGAACAAATACCAACCATCTGAAACAGAGCAGAATCTTTTAAGATCAGATGCTAAATATAGGTACAAGGTTGCTGCTGAAAGACAGGAAGTCCATGCAGACAATCTTCACAGCCATGTTAGCCAACCACAGAGATCTAGTCCTGTAATCAGTGGGTCTAGTGAAGAAGTTCAGGTGATAAATAAGAACAATTTCTTTACACCTGTATTACTTTAATTATTACCGGATGTAAGTGCTATGTTTGTGCTAAATCTATGATACCAGGTTCTTGAATTAAATGGCAAACCGTACTCAGTGTCCCAAGAACCACAGGAGACTTTGAATGCGAACTCTCAGTTGAGTTCTACATTAGGATTTGAACCACCAGGACATAATAGTGAGCTAAAGGTTTGTTCACTTATTTGACCTTTTTTAAATGCTATAAGATGAAAACAGGAAATCCATCCACTCTTATCTCATGTTTGGATATCAGAAGGCAGCCTCAATGAACCATTGCATTAGTGGAGGTTATATTATGTTCCATCTTTCAACTTTTCAGGTACAGGATAAGACAGTGGCTGAAGTCTACCAATCACAGGACCTAGTTTTGACATCAGGACAACAATGGTCAGCTTCAGGCGTGGTTGAGTCTGTTGCTCTGAACGACTCTTTAAGCTCCAATATTGCAGTAGAATGCAATGAGAACAAAATGAATTTTCCTGAAGTTTCTGTCTCAGCTGTACGGACATCAAATCCAATGATACCTGCAAAATCTTTGGAACCCACTCTTCTAGATGAAAGGTCACTTTTGGCTTGTATAGTGCGTGCTATTCCAGCTGGATCTGATGGTCGAATCAAGATCAGCACAACTGTGAGTATATCTGATATTTTAGCAGTAGCAAACTCACTGGTCAATGATGCATGGTCTTTTGTTGTCCTTTGAAAGTAAACTGATTAGGGCTTTGGTACCATTTTACATTCAGCTACCAAATAGGCTGGCAAAAATGCTTGCCCCTCTTCACTGGCATGATTACAAGAAACGCTATGGAAAGCTTGATGACTTCGTGGCTCATCATCCAGAAGTATGTTTGCTTCCTTTGGCATTTAAACTGTTTCATCATTTGAACTTTGTGGCTCACTATGCAATTTCAGTTATTTGTAATTGAAGGGGACTTCATTCACCTTCGTGAAGGTGCTCAAGAAATTATATCAGCAACTACAGCTGTTGCGAAAGTTGCTGCTGCTGCAGCATCTTCTGCACCTTACTCATCATCAATGCCATCGGTCGCTGTCACTCCTGTTGCACAGAGCAACCGCCAAAAAAAAGCACAGTCAGTTGATTTGAGGCCTGCAAATAATATGTCGTTCACAGATGGTTCTGTCCTGACAAACTCTGGAGATTCATACGGCAAGCATTCACAGATTTCAAAAGTGCATGATCAACAATCAAATGGTGTCAGCTTTAACATCATCCAAGGGCTCTCAGATGTTAAAATTTCAAGCAAGTCAAAAAACCTCCAGGAACTCAATGGTTTGTCTTCTGAAATAGGACCTGGTTATTCATCCATAAACATTGCAGTTGGAAATGGAACAAATATTGACAGAACAGGTTTGTCCTCTCCACAAAGTAAAGGACTAAGTAATGGGAGACATGGTTTTGGAGGGAAACAGCATGGAAGGTAGTGATCCTTTTTCCTGGCACAATAATGTCATCTGGATTTCTATTTAAATTTATCGCAAGTCTTTGCCCTACTTCAGTCTAGGAGGCTAACCACACATCTCTTTTTTAGGCCTTCTGCAGTTGGCTTGATTTCCAGAAGATAGTAAGTACCAATTACTTGAGTTATCCAACACATGGTTTTTGCTTAAAGAAATGCATATATGCCCATCACAACTCATATTACTCCAAATTCTCTTATTCCTTTTTTGAGTGCTTATAATTACTGTTTATTATGTTCAATGCTGGATGTTAGAAAGGCCTTATAAAGGATTAGGATTTTATCAGATGATGAATTATATATCTACCAAAGATTTTTGAACATGGAAACATGTTTTGGCTTGGGATTAGGCATTTTTTGGTGATCTTTGGCAGAAACAACTCGAAGTCAAAAGAATATGTAATGATTCATAGATAAAAAAGTTGAAAGAGATCTTTAAATATAAGATAGGAGTGTTTAACATGCAGGTATCAATGAAATAGTTGAACTATACATTGAAATGCAGCTGTAAGTAATATATATTATAGCAAAATAGGCAAGTGACAATATCATGATCAGTATTCATGCATGGTGACTAAAAAAAAAATCCAGTTTTTTGACAACAGAACTCCAAAATGTTTGTAACAATGATTTGTTTTAAATGATAATTTAAGTTATGAAACTTACTGTGCTTCGGCTGGTTAAATTTGGCTCGACCTATTTTCATATTGGTTTCTGATCTAGGTGCTACCATATACGTCTTTTAGCATGAACTTTCTGGTTTAGGTGAGCTATTTTATATTGTAGATGTTCATATAGGAATATCTACTAAAGAAAAGAACCATGTTATCGTGTATCAGCTGTAAATGGGTATGTGTTGGTCTCACCAAGTGGTGTAGAAAAAGTGTTGTCTGAGGCTTAACTCACCTTATGCAATTACTGTAACATATGGCTCATAAGCAAGTGTTAAAACAATATGTGAACCAAAGAAAATAGCTTCTGTGAGGCTTAGTTTGTGTCTCCAAAAAAGTTGAGCCCAAGTATGTTGGTGCAGTTTAAGTGAGGTATTGTTCAAAGTTGATAATTGGGAGAGACAGATGAGTAGAATGATGTTGATAAGATCTAAATCCAGGTGTTATAGGTGCACTTTGCATGACAGCATGAGAGACTAGTCAAGGTTGATAATTCTCTTTCAACATGAGACACGTCAGCTAAAATGCTTGAAATGAATTATTTAGTGCTTTAGAGGTTTCTTATTAATCTTCTTTTGTGGCTCATTTTTTCTAGACTTGTCTCATCCTTTCCAGTTCTTTTTACTTTTTTTTTTTTTTGTGCTTTTCTCTTCCCTTGTTTTTTTCATTTCGTTTATGTTCTCTTAAACAATTCTTTGCTGCTAATTTTTGCCTAAAAGGTGCCACGATTCCCCTTTCCTCTGACTTTTGTCTTCAATTAGTTTGGAGGGTCCTTACAGTTATCCACCCACATGATTTGTGCAGTAAGAATACAATTGAACGAATGAAACTGTGAAAAAAGTAAAGGTATGGTGTCCTGTTTAGCCCTTTCCCTTTTACAGATTCCCTCAATTGAAATAGACTTTTCTGTTCATCTATTGGTCCAGAATGATTACTTATATTTTTTGTCTTTCAATTGGCAATTTTGATAAGAATGTAATTTTTAGACTAAGGATTTAAATCCTGTGAGTTGGGAATGTCCTAGTTTTTTTATGAAACGAGATGTCTTGCTATCCCACCCCATCCTGGCTGCAGTCCCGGTCATGCTCATCCTTGTAATATCCCCCTTCTTTTTCTTCTTGCTTTTCTTTGTTCCTTTCTTTTTCTTCCACCTTTCTTTCTTTCCTTTCTTTTTTTTCCATCTTTTTCTTAGCCCTTTATTTCTTTTTCCCTTTCTTTTTTCCTTTTTTATCTTTCTTTTTCCTTTCTTCCTTTTTTTTCTTCCATTCTTTCTTTTTATTTTTCGTTCCTTTCTTTCTTTCCTTCTCTTGTTTTCTTTCACTTTTTCTTTTTCTTAATCTTTCCTTCCTTTCTTTTCACTTTCCTCTCTCCATGGATGGATTTTGGAGTCCCAATGCCATCCTGGGTCTATTTTCTCATAGAAATGGGAGGGGACAGCCAAGATGCATCCCATTGCGACTGAAAACCTTGCTTAAACATATCTTTTGATAGGAATTCTGCTTTCTCTGCATAGATTATTCTTTTTTGACCTTTCAAGTTCTCTATAACCTTCCAACAGGTATCAAATACTCAATTCACATTGTTATATGATTTAAATGATGACCGGGGTATCTTAATACAAGCTATACTTTCATGCATCTAGTATTGACTTGGGTCAAACCAATTTGGTAACTGATCATGAGTTTGTGGTCAGGTTGCTGTTCAACAACGAGTTGACCAATATTAGAGGTAAATTGTGACACATCTTAAAGAAGCATTTCTTTCCATATCTGTTTTCTCTGCTGATATAGACCTTTTTGGCTTTTTTTAAGCCTCTAGCATAGAGGCCATCTCCACGATCTCTTATGCTTGCATCACCATCTCAATCATCATTGAGCCACCTTCTTCTCCAAATCCTCCTACTTACAGCTATGCTTCTATTGAGATTTGCCAACATCTCCTTCTAGATGGAATTTTAAACTTAGGAACTTAGCAAACTAAATTGAGCAATGACTCTTCACATATCAGCAAGATTCATGTATTAGGAGCAATAAATTTAATGAAAGAGACTACTAAATGAAAGTTATATTATCCGTAATGTAGTTTCCATTCAATCAAAAGTAGAAATGACCTAATGGTTGAGAAACCATTCTAACTAGGACATGTACCTTCAAACAATCAGACCTAAGAGTCTAGGAAGGGTTTTTTTACTAACAATGAGCTCTCACACTTTTGGTGGTGGTTTAATTTTAGCACTCCAAGGATTAGCGGTTGGACTTGAAGATTATCACTCCTTGGATGGAAGACTCCTAACGTAGATGGTTCTGAAGCAAAGCAAACCTCCTCTTCAGCTCGAGATTAAGGAGGATCCTATAATGGAAGGCATTAGTGGGCGTAGAAGGATGAGAGAAAAGGAAAGTATAGATTTAGAAGAAAAGAAAATGATTGTTGGCATCTTGAAGGGATAGGCCGGCGTCTTGGTTTGGTTGAAGAGATGTGCATCTTGGTTGAAAATGGTGGCATCTTGGATGCACACCCTCTCCCTCACGGGGTGTCAAATGCAACAAGTAAATGGAAATAGAAAAAAACTTTCATTCATTCATCATAATGGTTTGATTACAAGAGGATTAAGGATATTTATAAACTTAGCCCTTTCAAATTCAAATTACAAGTTTAAAGAGTGGAGTGAAGAGTGGAGGGATAAGTGGGATTCATGCATGAAGGGTGGAGATATAAGAAGGATTTTCTAACTTAAATTCAAATATGAATTTGGGCGCCCAAATGGAGTGACGTGGCATGGGAGGTGAAGTGTCGTCCTATCTTGGCATGGAGGAGGTGAGGTGGCTTTCATCTTGGCATGGTGATATGGCATTCCAACTTGGCATAGTAGTGGTTGAGGTGGTTTGCTCCATCCAATCTCCAAGCTTCATGGTCTTGATCTTGCTTAATTTTGAATCCAACTTGAACCCAACTTGCCTGATTGAACCCAACTTGAACCTAGCTTATCTAATTGAATTCAACCAAATTGAACCTAACTTAAGCAAATTACACGATTAAATTGAAATTAAAGTTGACTGGACTCTAATTACAAGACTCATGTACTCATGTTGAAATTAAAAGACTCTGAAAGTAACACAAAGTTGAATCCAAAATCAGAGTTTGGTTTATTCACTTGTAATTTATAAGGAGCTTGGGTTGATCTGATTTGCTTGAAGTCTCTTACAAATTCTGGTCCCCACATCAATTCTCCCGAAGTGGGAAGGACTCGATCTTGTCGAGTATGGGTCGACTTGATTTTATTAGTGTTCTAGTAAGTCTAAATTGATTCTTTGCAAATTCTCTCGAATAATCCACGAGTCTTCATATTTTGGTCGGCCTTGCCAACAAACCAAATAGCATTGATAGTCTTTGTTCTGGGTAGTGATAGTCTTGTCATCTAGAATTCGTTCAATTCTATCTCGCCGTTCTAGTAATGTGGCTGGTGGACGCTCAGGGATAGGTTCACTCTCAAAAATGGGATCAGGTCTAAAAGGCTCGCTAGGTATCATTGTTGATCTTTATACTCTACCAGGTCTGAAATATTGAAAGTTGAATTGATACCTAAGATGGTAATTCAAGCACAGGTATTAGGTCCAATTTTCTTTATTATTTTGAAAGGACTTGCACCGCAAGCATATAACATTTTCATGGTTTCGGACGGGAACTGTTCAGGTCTAAGCCTAATCATCACAGTCTCCTTCATAAAATTCTTTAACTCGTAGGGGACAAGCTATATGCTTGTAAGTTTCATTGCTCAAATTAATTTTCGTACTAATCTTTTTGTGCAATTCTTTAATATGCTGTGCATGTGACTATCGACTCAGAAACTTGTGCATGCATGGGTAAAGGAACAAGGTTTGTATTCATGGACAATCTCAAATGGACTTTTCCTAATAGACCTATTGATTGAGCCATTGTAGGCAAATTCAGCACGTGGTAACAAAAGGTTCCAATTTTCAGTACTTACCAACTAAACATCTCAACAGATTTTCAAAACTTTTATTCACAACTTCTATTTAGCCATCAGTTTGTGGATGGTAGGTGGTGGAAAACTTCAGTTTGGTTCCTAACATGTGCCATAGGATTTTTTAAAAATAACTAGTGTATCCGATATCCCTATCAGACACAATGATTTTGGGCAAATCATGTAACCTAACCATTTCATTGAGAAAAAGTTTGGCCACTTTTGAAGCATCGAAAGTCTGAGAACAAGGTAAGAAGTGTGCCATTTTGGAAAAACGATACTTGACCGTTATCTTATTGATGGCATGACTATCTACACATTCTTCAAGTGCCATTCTTCTTGGGGTCAAAAGGGCAGGTACCGCATAAGGGCTCAGGCTTTCCCTAATGAATCCTTTTTGGAGAAGATCTCTAACTTGCTTTCGTAGCTTTGAATGTTCAATGGGATTCATTCTATAATGTGGAAGGTTTGGTAAGGTGGCTTCTGGGATTAAGTCTATGGCATATTGAATGTTCTTTAATGGTGGGAGGTGATTAGGGAGATCTTCCGGAAATACATCTTGAAAATTCTTAAAAAAATTTAGTATTTCTTGGAGCAAGGGTTGTTCCTGGACTCCCTTGGTGGACAATATCCAAACTGGTGAACCATCATTAATCTCTCTCCAAATCCTTAGCACTGATCAAATTTAATCCTTATTTTTTCTTTCAGATTACTAGATCCTCTTTTGGTGTTGTTCTTAGGTGGGGTTGAATTTATGATAATTTTCTTTCTAAGGTGGTTAAAGGAATAGGAATTGGAACGACCGTACAGGATAGCATCATGATCATATAATCAAAGTCTAATTAAATTGATACTCCTAACCCTCATAGGAAGAACATCACACCAAATTTTTACCTGATAGGATTGGATTTGAATCTGAACTTGACATCTTAACTTAATAGGAATGGAGGTTGAATCAATCCAAGATACCTTATAGAAGTTGGGATGGGAAACAGTAGGCAGACCTAAATTCTTGACAGCATTCGTAGAAATAACATTTACACATCTCCTGTTTTCTATGGTGATTTTACAAACCCTCTTCCCTAATTTGATAAAAGTTTGTAGGATGTTGGTTCTTCGCCAATCCTCAAGTTCTTTTGTTTGGGCCAGGATACATCTAACAACTCAATATTTCAGTTGGATAAATATCTTCATCTCCCTCATATTCATCCATTAGATTTGATCCAACTTCATATACTTCTTCCTCAAATTCTTCAAAGGTTCCTGGAGTTTCTTCCTCTAACTCTCCTATGTGTAAGGCTCGAGTAGGATATTGACTAGCATAGTGGTCGATTTTATGACACCTAAAACAATGCACATTTTGGTGATTATCCTTTTGAACTTCTTGGGCCTTACCCTTATCATCTTTGCAAGCTAGAGGAGTAGTAGGATTGAGTCGATTTGATGGAATTTGATTAGAATTTGGCCTATTTTGGGGGGTACTATTTCTACTGGGTTCAGGTCGACGGATCAGGGGTCCCCTTTGAAATCTCTCACAGTCCCTAGCGATTTGGTAAGCCTGCTCTAGGTCATGAACTCTTTGAAATAATTTCCTTTGGATTTCTTCGTGTAGGCCTGCTCTAAATCTAGACAAGGTGACGGCCTCTGACTCGACTACACTATATCTCATGACAAATTCGTCGAACTTGGCGATATATTCAGATATTGTTTTATTCCCTTGGCTCAATCTTTGTCATTGATCTAAAAGTCTCTCCTCATAGGACAAGGTTTGGTAATTTTTCCTAAGTTTGATCTTCATGGCTTTCCATGTGACTATGGGCATGTTTCCTCTTTGTCGATAAATGCGCTCAACATTTTTCCAAGACAATCTAGCTTGTTGGACTAACCTAAGTTTAGCAAATTTGTACTTCCTTTCTTCCAACATCTCATACCACTCGAAGTATTGATCCATGTCACTCTTCCAATCAACATACACCTTAGGATTTAATTTCCATAAAAAATGGATGCATCGAGATGTATGTTCCTAAGGGCTCTTTCCTCCGAATCTACGAAGTCTCGATGTGGGCGTCTAGGGTTATGTTCAAGGGTGAGATCATGGCAATGGGCTCTTGGTTCAAAGGGAGTTGGCCTAGGTGACTCAGGTTCAGTGTGGGTCAAACGGGTCTCTTTAAGGATCCCAATTCGTTCTTTCATTTGGTCAAAACTATTGTTGAGTTGCCTAAATTGCTCAGTTATAGTTTTCATCAAGGTTTCAAGATTGGAATCCATTGTGAGACTTAATTGGGGCTGGGAGTGTTGGTATGGGATTCTTGATCTAGTGGTCATGCAATACAAATCTAGCTTTTAGGGCTCCTAGACCTAGAAGTTCAAGATAGCATGAATTGACAAAGGGACTAATCAAGACTGTAGTCATCCTTTCCACTGGCTAGGTAAGAGGTGGGATTTTGGGATGCTTCCATCGCTTTCATGAGGTTCTAATTAAAAACCACAAATCTACTTAAGGCATTTGCTGTTGGACCCTTAGTCTTAGATACCAATATCTAGGAGTAATCACAGATTCAATCAATACCGTCTTAACATGATCATGAACTTGACCTGTGGATGTCCCTAGTTTTAGGTTCTTACTTAATTTTATGTTAGGCTTGGGTCAATGTAATATGTAGTTGGTTGTTTTGAGCCAAGGAAAGGTGATGAAATCCTTCCCTTATCTTGTGATAGGATTACCCTTAAATGTTTTAAAAAATGAATGCACATCCAACAATCTAGCTAATCAATAGAACATAAAGACTAGGAATAAACATAAAGGCGAGAAATAACATGCAATTCAAAATTCTAAATTTCTAATTTCTAATTTGAATTTGAATTTTGAATTTTCAAATATTAAATTTCAAAATTCAAATTTTAAATTTTAAAATTTTGAATTATGGTTAGGTGGATTTTAAATTTGAATTGTATCAGAAAACTTTGGAGTGTTCAATGTGCTAATAAAGAAAATCATACAATTCAAGCAATCACTTAGGCAAGTCATGCAATCACACATCAAGCAAGCAATTAGCACGTCAAACCTTTAACCTAAGACTAGAAATAACATGCAATTCAAAATTCTAAAATTTGAATTTTAAATTTAAATTTTCATATTTTAAATTTCAGAATTCAAAATTTAAATTTTAAAATTTTGAATTATGGTTAGGTGGATTTTGAATTTGAATTATACCAGAAAACTTTGGGGTGTTCAATGTGCTAATAAAGAAAATTATGCAATTCAATTAATCACTTAGGCAAGTCATGCAATCACATATCAAGCAAGCAATTAGCACATCAAATCTTTAATCTAAGGATCTCACATCCGGCCGTAGCTCATTACTTTCATAGATCATGACAGTATATTTTTGTATATCCGCTTAGGAGGCGTGAAATTTTAGATCAAAATATGAAAACAATGTAGATATTTTTCTTAAATTTCAGATATAAAATTTGAGGAAGATTTCAGCTCTGGTTTTTGAATAGGCAATATTAATGAAAAATGCTAATGAAAACTAGGATCTGGAAAGTTATGAAGAGAACTTTCAGATCAATCCTTAATATGCAGAAATTAGCATGCAAAAAATTTTAGCATCTGGTATGCTTGTCCTAGTTAACCATGCTCTGATATTAAAATTGATGCGGGATGCTAGATGGAATTTTAAAATTAAGAACTTAGCAAATTAAATTGAGCAATGATTCTTCACATATCAGTAAGATTCATGCATAAGGAGCAATAAATTTAATGAAAGAGACTACTAGATGAAAGTTATATTACCCGTAATGTAATTTTTATTCAATCAAAAATAGAAATGACTTAATGGTTGAGAAACTATTCTAATTAGGATATGTATCTTCAAACAATCAGATCTAAGAGTCTAGGAAGGGTTTTCTTATCAACAATGAGCTCTCACACTTTTGGTGGTGGCTTAATTTTAGCACTCCAAGGATTAGCAGTTGGACTTGAAGACTATCACTCCTTAGATGGAGGACTTCTAACGTAGATGGTTCTGAAGCAAAGCAAACCTCTTCAGCTCGAGATCAAGGAGGATCCTGCAATGGAGGGCAAGCGTTAGTGGGCGTAGAAGGATGAGAGAAGGAAAGTAGAGATTTAGAAAAAAAAAAAATGATTGTTGGCAGGGTTCTCCGAACCGTGCCAAATCGGCCTATTTGGGGCGTACCGAACGGGACCGATGGCCGGCCGGCATGGTTCGGCCACATAAAACGATACAGCACCCCAAAAAATTAAAAAAAACTCTTAGAGCGGATCGAACCGGACCCGAACAGGTGCTGAACTGGTCGAAATGAGATCGAACCGGTCGATTCGAGCCCGGTTCGGGTCGGTTCGATGGGTGGGGCTTTTTTTTGTTTTTGTTACATGGCAACTGTAACCATGTGACATGTTGCTTGGGGGGGCTGATTTGATCTTTTAAGTTATAACAACAGAGAGCTCTGCTGTGGTTGTTTTAACGACAATCGCTTAAAAAAAAATTAATACATTTCAACCCAATCAAACTTGCAGAAGTCGAAAAGGAAGGTAGAATCAAGGTACGTATACCTTTCTTTTCCCGTATTTTTCTCTTTCATCTCATTTTTTTATTAAAATCCGTGCAAAATAGAAAATTAAGAAGAAATGTTAAAGTTTATTTGTTGGCTATGATTTTAGAGTATGTGGTAGATGTAGGATAGATCTGTACAATGATACTAAAATCTTAATTTTTTTTGTTAAGTATATAATTTTTAAATTAAAAATTAATTTTGGATTAATAAATTAATTAAAAAATAATAATTAGAAAAGAAATTGTAATTATAAATTATTAATGTAGGGCTCGTAAGCTACTTTCACTTATAAATTTCATGTCGATTTATTCAAGTTTTGATGTGTCTCATGAATGGTGCTGTAGGTCTTAAATTGAAAAAAAATTGACTTTTAATGCATTTCTAGGATCTTAAAAAAATATATGTAGCATGTACGATAGAATCCTAAATGAATATAAAATTTTAATTTTTTTTATTTTTTAAATTTTTTAAATAAAAAATAAAAAAATAAATTAAAATTTAAAAATTAGGTTAATAAAGTGTTAATTAATAAACATTATTATTGACCTTATATGTAATTTAAATATTCAGGTATGGATCCATCAAAAGGAAGAAGGATCTGAAGCGGGATATTGGCGGGTTACATGGAGAGATGTTCTCGGGTCGGCATCACTGGAGGTGTAAATAGTGTAATACTAAATTTAAAGGTGGGGAGTAACAAAGTTGAAGCAGTACTTGGCTGGTGGCTATTCTGATATCTCTGCATGTCGACAGTGTCCAGCAGAAGTTTGTTAATGATGAAGAAATACTTTGCTGATTTTAAAACCGGGAAGGAAAGCAGCAAAGAAGGCAGAGGTAGATCGTAGAGCCGCAGAACCATCTTCTTATTACTCTAGGAAGTCTAGGAAGTCAGAGGGGGCATCTATTCCTTCTGATGAGGAGGCACGGATGGAGGCTGCTATTCAGGCGAGCTTGTATGAGCAGAGACAGCATGAGGAGGCAGCCAGGTATAGACAGCAATTTGGATCATCAACTTTTGAGTCAGGATCGGGATTCGTTTCTGCTAGTACAGCAGGAGAGTCTGAGACCGTTTAGGAGGATCTTAGTCAAAGAGCCCGTTAGGAGGCACCAGCTATATTGCATCCATGTTAGGAGCATTTGGCAGTAGAAGGAAGTCTTCCAGGGACATTCCAGAGAGAGCCACTATCCATCCATAATGTCGATCCACATATCTTTTCCAGTATAGATTCTAAGCAGAGGATTGACACAATGCTGAAAAAGTATAAGAAGGATATGTGGCGGGCTATCTCCTGGTTTTATTTCAGTCATATCCCAGCCCATGTTGCAGACAATCCATATCGCTTTGCTAATTCATCTATACAGACTGCTGGTGCAGGTATAAATCATCCAGCATCGAGGGATATTTATGGTCAGCTTTTGGACAGCAATAAGATCCTAGAAGGATGGATATCCTCATATCAGAGCAAGTGGCCTGTGTATGGATTGACGGTGATATGTGATGGTTGGACTGGTCCTACTGGACGGAGTATCATCAATTTCTTGACTTATTGTGATGGAAAGATTTTTTTTCAGAAGTCTATTGATGCTTCAGATCAGGTATACGGCGTCAGTTATGTCCTCAGATTGATGGAGGTGATTGATCATGTGGGATAGCATAATATCGTGCAGGTCATCACTGATAATGCATGGCTGGAGGGATATACCGATTTTTTTACAGAGTACATAAATGATTCCTATATTTATGGATATCGTCACTCTACTCGATTTTAGATATTGGTATGTAATTATATGTTTATGCTACATTTCACTTTCATTAATTACTGATAATCTTAGTTTAATTATCATTTTATATCTTAGTTCAATTGGAAGTAGTCATAAATCTTAAAATTGGACATATCTTAAATTTTAAATTTCAAATGTTTAGGACTTTTAAACACTAAATTCTAAACCATAAATCCTAAACCTTTAAAAAATAAAATAAAAATCTTAAAATTATAAAATTCATAAAAAAAAATCAAAAAAAAATTGGGCCATACCGTGTGTCGGCACGGTACGGTACTGTACCGGTATCGGCCGCCCACTGGTACGGCTCCCGGTACCGGTACTGGGAACCTTGATTGTTAGCATCTTAGAGGGATAGGCTGGTACCTTGGTTGAAGATGGTGGCGTCTTGGATGGATGGTTGGGCCTTACACCCTCCCTCACAGAGTGTCAAACGCAACAAGCAAATGGAAGTAGAAAAAAACTTTCATTCATTCATCATAATGGTTTGATTACAAGAGGGTTAGGGATATTTATAGACTTTCCTAGCCCTTTCAAATTTAAATTACAAGCTTAAAGAGTGGAGTAAAGAGTAGAGGGATAAGTGGGATTCATGCATGAAGAGTGGAGATATAAGAGGGAAGTTCCAACTTAAATTCAAATATGAATTTGGGCGTCCAAATGGAATGATGTGGCATCGGAGGTGAGATGTCATCCTATCTTGGCATAGAGGAGACTCACAGAGTGTCAAACGCAACAAGCAAATGGAAGTAGAAAAAAACTTTCATTCATTCATCATAATGGTTTGATTACAAGAGGGTTAGGGATATTTATAGACTTTCCTAGCCCTTTCAAATTTAAATTACAAGCTTAAAGAGTGGAGTAAAGAGTGGAGGGATAAGTGGGATTCATGCATGAAGAGTGGAGATATAAGAGGGAAGTTCCAACTTAAATTCAAATATGAATTTGGGCGTCCAAATGGAATGATGTGGCATCGGAGGTGAGATGTCATCCTATCTTGGCGTAGAGGAGATGAGGTGGCTTCCATCTTGGCATGGTGATGTGGCATTCCAACTTGGCATGGTGGTTGAGGTGGTTTTGCTCCCAATTTTCAAGCTTCATGGTCTTGATCTTGCTGAATTTTGAACTCAACTTGTCTAATTGAACTCAACCAAATTGAACCTAATTTAAGTAAATTACACGACTAAATTAAAATTAAAGTTGATTGGACTTTAATTATAGGACTCATGGACTCCTGTTGAAATTAAAGGATTCATGGAACCATGCTGAAAGTAACACAAGATTGAAACCAAAATCAGAGTTTGGTTTATTCACTTGCAATTCATAAGGAGCTTGGATTGATCTAGTTTGCTTGAAGTCTCTTACAAATTCTGATGCCTGCACTATCTTCCTGTTCATAGATTACCTTCAATTAGAGGCCTATCACCTTGCACTCTATATTGTCTTCAACTCGAGCCCTGTTGACCTTGCTTTCCTTAACTATCATATCCATAGTTCCCCCCTCCTCCACCCAACCAAAAAAAAAAAATCTAGCTCTACCCCACCATATATCTACTTAGCTTCTACTATCATTCCTCTCGCCACCTAGATAACAGTCTCTCTACTATCCAGTCACCAGGCATCAGAAAGCACTAGTTTGAAAGAATTTTGGTGGGATTGGCATGAATTAAAAGCAAGATATAGGGGCTAGGGCACATTAAGAATTATTGAGGTCATTTTTAAATTTATTTTTTCTTCATTAAGCATCATAAATAAAGAAATGACCCCGATGACAATAAATGTGTAAGTTTGTTTTTTGAAAACAAAATCTTTGGTTAATTTTGATTAGTTTTGGCTGAAAATAATTTAAATTGACTGAAACTCAAAATTGACCTATCTATTTCATTTTGATCCAAGGATTAAGAACTAGGTCTAACTCGATCCTTCTCAAGTTGTCCTAGAATAGGTTGGTGAGAGACTTGGTCTTAGGGTGGCTGTGAACCCTAGGTCCATTTGAACAAGCAGTCCTTGTTTGTTCTAGTTAGCATGGGCCTCGATGGATTAAGATGGTAGGCAGGATAGGTGATGATACCGTGCTGACATTTTGGGATGGCAATGTCCTGGTACTTCATCGAGGCACTAATTTTTTTTAAAAAAATAATTTTTAGAGGCTTTTTAGGATTTATTGATATTATTATTTAAGATAGAGGATGTTTTTGATGGTTCAGGGCCTAGGTTTCAACCTCCAGCATGATCCTGTGCTGGTACATTCTCTATATACAAGGCACAACATAATAAGAAAAGGGAGAATGAGAGGAAGAAGGGGGAAGAGAACTCAGATCATGGGTACCATAAATCCAATGCCTAATTGGTACCAAATTTATACCGGTACCAGCATGAAGACCATAAACCCTATCATGGGCTCAAAACCTTCCTAATCCTAATTATAACAAACCCCAAAAAATTCTTTTAACAAATATTAAAAATAACAAACAACAATTAAAAAACAAAAAAAAAAATGGCATCCTAGTGAATCAACGGCATGCTAATTTGCCCCAACTGTCGGAATAGCATTGTTGTGGCCAGTCCCTAGTTGATACTGGATTGGACTAGGATTTAAAACCCTATTTTGATCTTTTTGCTAAAAGCAATTTAAATCAGTCGAAACTTCTAACCTTCTATAAGATCGTTCTGGTAAACTCTATGATAGCAATAACTTAAAGTCTCAACGGAATCGGGCATGTAGAGCTAGGATTTTCGGACTTGTGCCGAACCTTCTGGTTCGGCCCGTACTGAACCGTATCAAGTCTGAACTGGTTGGCTCAACCACGGGAATCGGTTTCGGCACCAAACGAGCAGGAATCGGGACTTCTCTTAGTTATTTCATACTGTGAAAACAAATTGGAAGAAGTTTCGAGCTTGTATTTTTCTTTTGTTTCACTATGAAAACAAATTGGAAGAGAAGTCTCGAGCATTTCCTTTTCATCCCAATCTCGTCTTTCATGTGAAAGACATCAAGATATTTAAGAAAATAAGTAACACATCAGTTATTTCATACCATATTATATATTTAGAAAAATGAATAATTATATATATTTTTTGTGCTATCATATAAAAATAGAGGAAAGTACGTTATATGAAGATGGAAAGGCATTAACACATTTGAAAAATAAAAAACAGAATGACAAAAAATCATATTAGTCATTTCATATAATAATTGTATATTTTATATTAATCATCCATGATTCAAGATGATTTAGCTATGGCTATTATATTGAAATGGAGGAAAGCATGTTATATAAAAGATTGAAAGGCATCAAGATATTTGGAAAAACAAGCAACAAAATGCAAATGCATCAATTTAGATTTAAAATCATTCAAGAAATTCTAAAAAAATGATTTAATAAATTAAAAAAAGCAAAACAAAATAAAAAAAAATGGTCAAACCAGCACCCACTATATTGGTTTGGTATGGTATCGAACCAGTACTATACGGCTATACTGCACCAGTTGGTGACCGAAACAAGTACTGGTATTAGTTTAGAAATCCTTGTGCTGAAACAAAAGATAAAAAAAGGAAACAAAAACTTATTTTAATTTAGCAATATTAGAAAATATTTAATAATTGTACAGCAACTTGTTTTGGATGCTAGTATTGGCCTGGCACACTGCAAGCTGGCTGGCATGAACCACTATAGAGTGGCACTAGAAAGTTTGCAGAATTTGACTAAGTGTGTTAGGGTTGTTTGTAATTTGGAATACACTGTAAAGGGTAATAGAGGAAAATTTGGAAAATACTCGTCTCTATACTGTTTTAGTTTTCCCACCATCCAAACTACTGGAAAACTTAGTTTTTCCAAAAGCTTAAAACTTTTCAAAGCCCTTACCAAGAAACCAAACATACCCTAGTTGTTAGTAATTGTACATTCTTGGGCAGCAATAAAGAAGTCGAGAAAAATGTTTTTTTGATGCATGTAACATGAATCATGTAACATGCAGTTGATATTTATTCAAAAAGGAGGTAAATTAGAACTTAGAATCATGTAACATGAACTTCTCTCTGCTCATGATTTGGGAGATCTGCTTGTGAATTTGAGGTCTAATAAAAAAATTGGGTGTAACTCCAGAATTTTGATGCTATAATGTTATATTACAATTACTCGGCCAGCTACATTTGCATCATACATGCTCTTATGTTGGAAATGCCAAGTAAATAGTTTCTATCAATTTTCTTGCGCTATTCTATATGTTTCTAACAAAATTTGCATTTGCCATTAGAATTGATTTTGTTTTTAGTTTGAGAGTTTTGCTCATGTTTATAGTCCTGTTTGCACCATACTTTTTACTAGGGATGGCAACGGGTCGGGTCACTCAAAATCCATGCTCGTCCTGTTAAAAAATTCTTCGTCTCATACACTTCTCGGGGCGGGTCGGATATATCAAATCTCATAAAATCTAGTTTATTTAAAACCTAAATGGGTCGGGTCAAGTCGGGTTCGGGTCGGGTATATCCATCTCATATCTAATTTACTTAAATATTTTATAAACATAATTTTTTTTATATATAAATGGGTCGGGTTCGGGTCGCGGCGTACTACTACCCGAATCCGAGTTGGGTTTTTTTATATAACCTATATTTGTTTATAAATTAGGCGGGTCGGGTTTTATCCATCCCATTAGGGTCGGGTCGGGTCGGATATCCATCGGGTCGAGAAAAATTGCCATCCCTACTTTTTTCTGTTCCTTGGTTCTACCAATGTCTAGTATGGCTATGATTAGGATAATTTAGGAAATTGGTCTTTAATGGAAACAAAATTGAGATGGTGATCATGTGCTAGAAATATCATTTTAAGGTTTCCAAATTCCAAGTATTTCTTCGGTTTAGAAATGTTTGTTTTCATTGAAGTTGTAACCTTCATATATAAATGGGCGGCGGAAAACAACCCAGAAATATCAATCTTATTGGTCCAATTACAGTTAACAGTTACCACTTTTTATTGAAGTTAATTTCTATTTAAAAGTCATAATTATGGAATATTGATTGACATATGCGTTAGTCTTTTTTTTTGAGCCTGACATCAGTTCTTTAATTTGGCAGAATTTGATTGGTGTGAAATACCACTGGACCTGATGAACGGCTGTGAAGCGTTGCATTTTTTTCTTGATGTCCTCGGGTTGGAATTCCTGCTGACCATTTCTTTCAAAATTTTCTTATTGAACCTTGTGCCTTCCATTCTGTGTGGAATTTTTTGCTCCGCCAGTCTTGTTGAATCTGTGTTAACAATGGAAGGCAGTAACAATCGAAGAGATTTTGCAACTGTGCAATATTTGCTGCATTCTGTTTAATCAAATGAATGAGGTTAAAAAGTATATAGAATAGTGGTCTCCTTGTCTGTTGTGACTAAATGCCCCAAGCTGTAACTTGGCTTGCTTGTTCTGAAGTTCACTTCAGCACAACTCATATGGCGAAAAGCTAGGTGTTTGCTTTCATGTCGCCTTCCTGCAAGTGTTGCTATTTGCCAAAGGGTCCAGGTTGTATCGTTTGCACGAAAGGATGGTTCACCTTCTTTCACGACGTCTACTGTTACATCATGCAGCATCATGTGCAGGCGAATCGAACGAAAAGATTTGAGTGTTTTGAAATCTAGATGGAAATCAATTTGCCAAATATATAATGAAATTCTTAAGGAGACCAGAAGTTAGGTATTATCTCACATCATTAATATATTGTTTTCACTTATATTATTCAGAGAATGGCTTTGATTGACCACCAGCAAACTAAAATGATAGATACGTGCATGTGGTTATTGTCATTCGATGAAGATGACCGAGTTGTTTTTAAGCCAGCACCGTGATGCAAGCGCTTTTGTAATATGCACGTTACTTGGTTTACGATTATAGGGTTGAATTCATGGCTATACGAATTGGGATGCTACAATTCGGTTATTCCTCAGATCTGCTGAGTGGTGAATGTAGCGTATCAATTTTTTGTTTTTTGGTCCCTACTTGTACGCTGTATCTAGCATGTAGCTGGACCCATTTGGTTGGTGATTCGTCGTCGTAGTCTTTTTTTAGAGGTTGGGTGGCCATTTGGCCTTATTAGACGAACTCAAAAAACAACACCAAACGTTTTCCATAATTTATTGCGATGGAGACAATGCAACCCCTACCTAAATTGCCTTCCGCCCTGCCGTCTCTGGCACCTAGCAGTAGTAGTGCCACCTGCCACCACTAGTACGCAATGGCCCAAGGCCTCGAATCATTGGCACTTGAACTGGCACCCGTTCCTCCCAACAGCTCGGCCTGGCCGTCGATTACTCTTCTCCTAAAAGAGTTATACGAGTGCTCGTTGCCAGAAACAGTGAAACAACCACTCAGCATATTATCGAAATATCACTTAATATAATATTATAAAATTTAATTGATTACTTCTAATAATAAAGTAACATGTTATTGTGCATTATTTTAATGTATTCTGCTATATTAATGTGTTGCTTCTTTTGATTAATTCTAGTTAAAGAATATTCTTCTTTATTGTTTCAAGTTTACTCGCAGACGAATAAAAACATCAATTAACATGAAATTATGTAAATAGTTGTGATTGAACAAATTATTTACATGGTGATGATTCGGTCAAACCTTGTAAGGCTTCTGTGGCGTCTATCAGTGGTGGTGGGACGCAACTGACGTACCGGCTGTGCAACATTCTGTGTACATTCCCATGACGGATTGGAAGCGTTCTGTGGATATTTTATCATCTCCACCATGCCATCTCCATCTTTCCGTGCCTTTTTCCACTGAACAAAACTAGCCAACGCACCCTTTCACCCCGTCAGGATCATGTCCTGTCCACTTTACCATATATATACAAATTTCTGCAACTAGAATGGATCTTTACTAAAATCCAGCTAGATCCAAATAAAGATTCAATAATGATGTATATAATGTATTGTTTTTAAAAGATTTACACTCATATAATTTAGAAGCTTCTAGGTTATGCATCGAGTGATATAACCAAAAAAAAAAAAAAAGTAAAAAATAATACATATATTTTGACCACTCGATGCTTAAATTAGGGGTAAGCCTGTTCATTAGTTGCACGGTCCTTCCAACTCAATTTTGAACCTTTTTAGATGGCCTTGGATTAAGGTTTTAGCTTGACAAGCTAGGCTAGGCTGGAAAAATAAATTTATTCATTATAGGCCTGACTTGAGGATCAAAGTCCGGTTCAATCTAGGTTTTTAACTTTTCATGATTAAATAGTAAATTTTATTAGTCCGGTCCAATCTAGATTTTTTAAAATTTTAAATTATTTTAATATTTATATTTTTTTAGAAATTCAAAAAATATCAAAAAAAAAATTGAAATCTAGCTTGAAGCCCAACGCTTGAATAAGTGTGAAACTCTTGCCTAGAAAGCATGCCTGAAGGCTAGGCTAGGCAAAGCTTAGGTTAAATAAATTGTATTAATTTTGGACAATACTTGACCAAGCTCTGTCTAGCTCTGTCCATGAACAAAACTAGCTAAAAGTCTCTACATTGTATGATTATTAGTTTGTAAACAATTTAGATATAGTAGGTCACATCTAATGACTCATTGGCATGAAATTTCTATCATTCAAGTAACACCCAATTAGATGTAATTGGGGATGCATTTTAGTGTACCATCTCTCTCTACATATATATATATATATATATATATATATATATATATATATATATATATACATACATACATACACATATATGAATGGCATATATAGAGAGAGAGAGAGAAAGAGGGGAGGAATAAATGATAAATGCAGCAAAAATAAGATTTAGAATGACTCAGGAGGGTGAACTCTTGCTTGCATGCTTTTCATCCAAAATTTCGTGAAGTCTTGCTATTGTAACTTCTAATAGTTTAAATTTTTATTTTTCAAGAAGGTACAATAAATAAAAAGTCACCCTCTTAATAGGATTAAAAATGGATCGAATTTTATCTAACCATATCCTTTCCTGCATTAAATTTGGCATGAATTTGAATAAACATAGTTGGATTAGATTGGATTTGGAGAGCTAGTTAGAAAATTAGTCAGATATGGATTCGAATTTGGATCCCTATCAATTTTTCGAATTTGGATCTGGATATCCATTTTATATAAACTATTTTTGAATTCCGAATTTACTTATTAATTTAAATAAAACTTTAGATTATAATTATCTCTCTTATATATAATATTATTATTTTGGATTATTATTATGAAATATTTTAGATTTTTTATGATCATATCATTATTGTTAGTTTTTATCATTAAATTTTACTTAAATTTTGATTAATATTCAAAATAATATCAAATTTATATCTGTATCTAGATAAATAAAGATATATATATTTAATATCCGATATGTATCCATATTCTTTTATAATAAATATGCATATGTTTAATATCCAATTCGTATCCGTATCTATTTAGAATAAATATGGATATTAATTTTTGATATTTATTTGTTGAAAAATATGGATACAAATATGATATAAGATTGGTATATTCAATCCATTTTTAGCCCTGATCCAAATCTTCCAAATTAATACTTACCTAACTATGTTTGAAGGCTTTTAACCCTCTGGCCTTCCTGCTACTGGAGCATGCTTCTTTTTCTATCAACCTTACTAAATCGTGCTATCTTCAATGCTATTCCTTTTAAATAACCCACCAGCCTTGCAGCGACGCACATCCCTCTTTTTTTTAAAAAAAAAAAATTAGAAGGTTCCTTCTCCATTTTTTTTTTTCCCGGTTTAACCCTCCTCGGAGAAAATATATCATGCACCATATACATCATATAAAGCCATGCTCTACGTCAATTATTTCATCTCACTTTTATAGATTTTATTTATCATGTACTCATCTCATAGGCTCATTCCTTGATCACTGGCCAAACGTGAGACAAATCGTTAGTGTGGTGCACGGCAACGTTGTTGCATGCGTGCGTGATATAATGTCTCTCTCTCTGTATTGATGCCTCCAGCAATTTTCTAACTATATTAAAAAGATATCGCAAGGCTAAACATGATCTATAAACGATGCCTCGTTCCGGAAAAATCACTTTACCCCGTGTCCGGTAATCCAGTTAGCCATCGACCGAGAGTAGATAAATCCACGACCTTCAAAGATTTTCGCTTTCCGCGGCGTTACAACGCTACCGAACGACAAGATCTTGATAACCCCCACCCCACACAAATAAATAAATAAATAATAAAAATTATTTATTATAAAGTTGAATGGCCCCACCCATTCCATCCATACAAGACTTGAGTTGAAAAGAAGGTGTTAAAAGTCCGGGGTCAAAATGAAGAGCTACACTGGTTTTACCCTTCCTATCTTTTTGTTTCATATATATATATATATATATATATATAATCTGAATCTCATAAAAATAATAATAATAATGATAATAAGGAAGCAAAATCCTCCAAGAACCTAACCTAACTTAAAGTAGAGAGACTTGATAAACATGATTTCTGTTGGTAAACAACCGAATAATTATATGATTTACTATCAACTTCTGCCCAATTCAAATCGGTCTCTGGTGATTCTTTTCCATCCAAACTCTAATTCCTCTTCGACCATATTTTTTAACCCCTCCAACCCTCCTCCCACCTTCAAACTCCTCGCAACTTCTATTCCAGATTTCCATCTAAATTCTCCACCGTATACTCAAAACAAGCAAGAGATAAACGAGTTATGAAGCCTCACTCCCAATCATCTCCTCCCTTCTCTCCTCCACCCGCCCTCCGGCGCTTCTTGCCGAGAGCCGTCTCTTTCCTCTTTTTCTTCTCCCTCGGCTACACCCTCGGCTTCCTCTCCTCCTCATCCTCTCCCCCCCAACCCCCCCAATTCCACGTCCAAATCCAACCCCAATCCCAACCCCACAACGAAATCCCCGTCCCCACATCGCCACCGCCCCCGGCGGCGCCGCCGCCGCACGACTTGCTCCGCTTCCGCACCAAGTGCGCCGACCCCGTCCCCCAGCCGGACGTCCTCCGCACGGTCCTCGACCGCGTCTACAACGGCAGCTCCCCCTACGTCGGCTTCCCCCCTCCGGCCATCGCCCCTCTTCTTTACCCCCCCGCCCGCCGCCTCCGCGGCTGGGGCTCCACCAACGCCGTCTTCCGCGACCTCATCGAATCCGTCCGCCCCCTCACCGTTATCGAGCTCGGCACCTTCCTCGGCGCCTCCGCCCTCCACATGGCAGCCCTCTCCCGCAACCTCTCCCTCCCTTCCCTCATCCTCTGCCTCGACGACTTCCGCGGCTGGCCGGACTTCCGCCGCCGCTTCCCTCGCGACGTCCCCCCTCCCCTCCACGCCGACGCCCTCCTCCTCCCCCAGTTCATGCTCTCCGTCACCGCCGCCGGCGAGGCCGACCGCGTCATCCCCGTCCCCTTCTCCACCAGCTCCGCCCTAGCCGCCCTCTGCGACTGGGGAGTCTATGGTGATCTCATCGAGGTCGACGCCGGCCACGACTTCCACTCCGCCTGGGCCGACATCAACATGGCCTACGCCATCCTCCGCCCCGGCGGCGTCCTCTTCGGCCACGACTACTACACCGCCGCCGACGACCACGGCGTCCGCCGGGCTGTCACGCTCTTCGCCAAGGTCAAGGGTCTCCGCCTCCGTCCCCACGGCCAGCATTGGGTCCTCTCTCCCAAGCCGCTCGACATGTGATCCTTCACTCATCTTTTTTTAACTCCCTTACCTTTAACAAACCTCTACCAACCATTATTTTCTCACTTTCTTATGTAGCCTTGGCAAAACAAAAAAATAGAAAAAGAATTATATAGAGAGAAGAAGATGAGAGAAATAGGGGTTTATAGGTTTTTTTTTTTTAATAACCTGGTCTAAGATGATCATGGTAATAGGAAATAAAAAGCCAAGGTTGCATGGGTGGGTTGCTTGCGCGGGATCGAAGAAGAATTGTATCAACTTTATTATTTTGAACGTCCGTTTCTTCTATTAGTCTAATCCAAAAATAATAGATTACATCTATGGACAGCGATTTGCATTTTGTTTTGTTTTGTTTTTTTTTTTTTTTAATGAAATATTTTAATGAGAAGGGAGCTTTTGGAGAATTATGACTTTGCTATCTCATCTCAACTTAATTGCATATTTTTATACATTTTTATCTCTATGTGGTTGGTTTCATTTAATTGAGGTTGGGGTTGCATATATTTTGTATGAATATTCTATATTCTATTTGATTTTGTTTTTAATTAATCTTCTAAAACATAGGCATGACATGAGCACGAGTTTTCGACACGTTAACTTGGCCCAATCTTACTTGCAATTTTTCAAACCTGTGTACCATTGACCTTTTTTGTTTTATGAATTGGACAAGAGATAGGTAAGCCTACTTGGATCGAGTGAGGATCGAAGGGTTCTAATTTGTTTCACATCATGGTATTCCCTTTATTGAACTTTCTTGTAATGTTAATCGGGACAACGAAATTGTTGGATTCAACCATGGTAGTTCTAAAGTTATCTTGTTGAATTCTTATTTATAACCCAGTGAGGTTTAAGTGTGATTTTTAAAGACTACCAAATTATAAAGAGACACCACCCTGGAGTTAGCGCTACCCCCATGCCATGTGACCATTACCATCATGTAGAAGATTTAAAATTTGAGAGGGATTACAAGTGGTGTTAATTGAGAATGAAAGAAATTTGAGAGGGATTACGAGTGGTGTTAATTGAGAATGAATTGATATGGAAAATATAAAAAACCCAAATATATTTTAAAACATATATCAAAAGTACATTAAAATCATAGAAAAATCATTAGTAAGCTAGTTTTAAATGAATTTTAAATCAAAATTAATCCATAAACATTGATAAATAATCAATTTTTTCTAGTATTCATCCCGCAATCTTTTGTCAAAGAGAATCTTTGATTTAGGTTTCTTTTTATTTCCTTATTCAATTGAATTTTAATTTATATAATCTCCCTTTCTCTGAAGAATTGCACCAATTTTCCGTGAAATAATTGCTCGAGCCGAAAATGTGTTTCCTCTTTACCATGAAGTAAAGAGGGACATTTCCTCAAAAAGGAAAAAGAATGGACAAACGTAATCAAGAAGTAAAACTATTATTCCATGGTGTTAATAGAAAATGCTGAAATCAGACCGGTGATGGAGATGTTGAGAAAAGAAAACAAACAATAAGATATATAACTGTGTTAAAATTGCACATATCTTTCAATAAATCATATCCACATTTGTTCCTTGAAATCTAAGAAATTTGTTATTAATCTTATTGAAATTTGTTATGATTTTTCATTTATATATATATATATATATATAAAAGAAGCATGATCAGATTCTATAATTTTAGTAAACATGATGTATATAGCAAGAATGCTAATCATACCCTTTTATTGCCTTATTAGCTTTATGATCTCCATTATAATTTGCTTAGAAATTGATATACAAACCAAGACAATGTAGGAAGAAGAAGCAAAAAAAAACAATCATCTTTTGTTTGTAAATCTATTTACAAGAAAAAGGCTCTTAAACAACGCAAGGAAATATTGGCCACTTTAGTGCCATAAAGTTGAAAAAAATTGGACATGGGAAAGATCTAATTTGTCTTAATTTAGAGGTTATAGTTGTTGTTGCTGAACCAAAGTGATCTTGATGCACCATCGAGTCACACCCAATCAGGCGCCTGGCGAAACCTGCAAAACAAATCTACTTATCGAAGAATTTTCGATGGGGGACACTCTGATGCTTAAGTCAGCAAGGGTTCATTATCTGGTGGAGGACATTCTCCGGTGGAGGACATCTAATGCTTAAGTCAGTAAGGGTTCATTCTTTAGTGAGGGATACTCTGATGCTTAAGTCAGCGGGTACTAAATAGAGAAAAATGGCCAGGAAATGATAGAGCATGTTAGCTAGTCCTTCTTACTTACTCCCGAAGGTCCCCTTTTACTGGTATTTATAGGCGCCCACTCTAATGCTTAAGTCAGTAAGGGTTCATTCTCCAGTGAGGGATACTCTGATGCTTAAGTCAGCGGGTAATAGATACAGAAAATGGGCAGGAAATGATAGAGTATGTCAGCTAGTCTTTCTTACTCCCGGAGGTCCCCTTTTACTGGTATTTATAGGCGCGGGGATACTCTGATGCTTAAGTCAGCGGGTAATAGATACAGAAAATGGGCAGGAAATGATAGAGTATGTCAGCTAGTCTTTCTTACTCCCGGAGGTCCCCTTTTACTGGTATTTATAGGCGCGGGCCTTGACAGAATTCAGTTGAAAGGGCCTTCGGTAGTTAGTTCCATTAGAAACTAACCCGTGCCTATTATAACGGTAGTTGGTTATTCTAGTAGAACAACTACTTCGTTTCTTGCTATTTTCATTCTTCTTACAGTTATTCAGCCTTTATATGTAGATTGGCTTTAATGTTGGTCGGCCTTTAAGTGTTGATCAGCCTTCATGAGCTGGTCAGCTTTTATGAACTGGTTGGTTTTTTACCGTTTCATCTGCTTCTGGGCCTGATATGGCCTTTTATTTATTATATGGGCCTATCCTGGCCTTTTATGAATCGGGTCATTTGATTTGTCCTAATAGTTGCCCCCCAACTCCTGAGTTCAAGAAATTTTCAATGCCTTGAACGATGGGAGTTAATGACGAGCTTTTTTTTTAGGCAAGAGAAGATATCTTCAATAATGTCGTATCTCGACTTTAGTTAGCAGTATTAAGGCGTCGGCCTTCGAGCATAATGCCCTGTCAGGTGTCAGGCTGTCATTGGTGAGGGAGTTATTATTTGAATCTCGAGGCCATGCACCGCTGGCCTTTGGTAAGAGACCCAGGTCCGTGGCAAGATCGGGACCGTTGAAGATGTACGAACTCTTGATCAGAGCTATCATCATCTTCTACTCGTTAGGCTCTCGCGGATCGACATTGATATTTTAGCTTTCCTCCCGTTGCATCGACTTCTTCCCGTCAAGTCGTATATGTTTGTTAGGATTTGGACACGTGACATAATCGAGAGCAATTTTCATAGCTCGAGAAAGAAATCAGAGCCATCGACAGCTTCTATATAAACAGCCTTCATTCCTTAAGGCTAGATCTTTTCCTTCATTTTGGTTTCTGGCCGTTAGGGTGGGTTTTTCTTCATCTCCACCCCAGTCTTCCATCTCCTTTTGGTGAGGGCACCAGGATTAGACAGAGGCTCCTCAACCCTCTGTGGATCTCTGATTAGGATTTTAATCTGTTGGATCCTGTAATAAGGCTTCAAGCCTGAGTAAGTTACTTTTGAGTCATGTAGTTGGTTTTAATTTTTTGTTTTAGTCATGTATCTTAGCCAATTTTGTCAAGTTAGGGTCAATGGATATTGTAATTAGTTGAATTGGTTCCCAAGCCCAAGTCAACTTGAAGATGGGCTCAAGCTTGTTTGAAGATGGGTCCATATATGGGCATTCAAGTCAAGCCCAATTATTGACGGATCGAGCCATCTCTCCATGCCAAGTAGGAGTGCCACTTTAGCTCATGGAGTGCCACTTCATCTGTGCCACATGGCATGAAAAAGTGCCACATCACCAAGTCACTTGGACGACCAAGACAAGATGGAAGTTTTCAAGGTCAATGCCATGTTGGACGCCCCATCACACCCCCCCCCTTGATCCAAGCCAACAACACCCTTCTCCACTCCCCATATCAAGCCTTTTTCCAAAGAATTATGGCTGGCCAAGGAAGGATCTTAAAATCAAATGAACATCTCTTGATTCTTGAAGACAACCTCCCCTCTTCACTCCCCCAAATCAATCCATTCCACCAAATCAAGGTCGGCCAAAGGAAATTTTCAAATTTGAAGAGATCAAATTCAGATTTTTGGGTGCCCCTTGATGAAGACTTGTAACCATTTTTCATTTGAATTTTGAATGGGACTTAGGAGCTTATATAAAGGGCCCTCTCCTCTTGTAAAAATAGTTTTGATAAAATGAAAATTTGAGAAGTTTCTTCTTCTTTTAGCCCTTCGTCTTCTTAGACTAGGAACTCTGTGAGAGAGTGCCTTTGTCCTTCAGGACATCAAGGGGTGAGAGGCCCTGAGTTACCTTCTTCCTTCGCAAGCCACAACTCCATCTTCAAGCTTGGATGCCCCTGGAAGATCCACTTGGATGCCTAACGAGAAGAGCCTTTCTCGACCACCATTCTCAACTCTTTTTCCCATCACTTCTTACTTTCTTATACCCTCTTCTTGTTGTTTTCTAACCCCTTCACTTGGTTGCTTGTAGGTCCTCCTGGTGCCACAGACAGAGGAGTCGGTCTTCCTTGCCTTCGGGACCATCCAACGAAAAGTCGGCGAATCCATAAGGTCGAAGGCTTGATCTTCCAGGCCGCATCCGCGAGTGTGAGCGAACTCGGCATCGGGCGCATCTAAATCTTCAAGGTTTGCACTTCCTAGTCTCCTAAGTTGGTATTGTCTTAGAGCTAAGTCCTATCGAGGTTTCTCAATTCCGGGATCCTTTTCTTATCACTACTTAGGGGCTATGTCTACATGCTAGAGTCTCTTATCATTATGCAAATCTCTAAATCTATTCTTACTTCAAATTCAGGAATCGATCAATCCCCTCAAATATAAAAATAATAAAAAAAAATTATTTGCATGCATATCATCTCTCTTAGTAGTCCCACATCATGTTTGGTATCAAAGCATGGTTAGGACTTAATTTCTCTTTAAGTACTTGGATCGAGTGTTTCACCATGACCGTCCGGTCATAGAAAAAAGTAGGGCTGCAAGAACCTCACATCCCATTCAAAGGGGATTTCCTATGGCATGTAGGGGTGTCGATGTGATTGACCCTTGAAGAAGAAAACAAGGAGATAAGTAATTTCAGCATCATTAAATTTCAGCATCTTGTCAAACTAGTATATAGTTTGTTATTTGATTGTTCCTGCTTGTAGGAGTCTCAGAATCTGCTGATTCTTATTTTATTGGATTCCACATAATTGATAGTATTTTTTTGAATTCTTTCAGAATTTATTTCAATTTGTAGGTTCTTTACATGCCTAATTACTACCTGAGAATAAATCTATCCTAAAATTCCAGTAAGTCCAATTTCAGCATACTTTCATAGTTTAATTTTTGCACTTAGGTTCATCTCATTTAATTTTCAGCAACTCATGTTTCTGCCTATACATATCAAACACAAAAAAACTGTAGTTTACTTCATCAGACATCATGTGTATGCCATCATATACATAATTGACTTAAGGGCGACAATATCATAAGATAAGGGAAGGAGGTCCTTACCTTTAGCCCAAAAACAATCACCCTTGCATTTCGAACCTAAGCCTAACTTAAAACCAATTAGAAACCTAATAGCTTAGGGACATCCATGAGTCGGGTTTAACCATTATGGAAAGACTGGTGCATACAACCCTGCAATTAGTACTGGGAAGCTGGTGTCTAAGGCAAGAGGTCTAGTGTCAAATGATCTAAATGGTGTTGTGGTTCCTTAATTGAATTCTTGCGAAAGCAAGGGGGCCTCCTACACTCCTACCTCTTACCTGGCCGGTGAAAGGGCTGGTTGTTGTGCCGTGTGTCATCTAAGTTAACCCATTCTATTTGAACTCCTAGGTCTAGCAAAACTGTAGTACCTTCCTTTGTATGTTGCATGTCAACTAGGTCAAGAGTCCAGTATCATCCACATCTCTTAGTCAGGTGCACCCATGGAGAACAACCTCGAGAATCAAATTAGGCTCCTCACTAAGCAAATTGTAAACTTGACCCAAAAATTTGATAGAGCTGAAACAAGGGTAGAAGCTCGTATGGCCCATGCTAAATGTAAATCATCTCAGCCCAATTCCCTTGATCCAAGAGCCTATTATCATAATCTTGCCCCTGGGTATAGCCCTAGGAGAGACCAACACCCTGAACCAATATGGGATCTTAGTGCAAGGAAACCCAATCATGATTTCTTTGACCAAGATAAGAGAGCCACTAGGTACATTGTGTTAGAAGCACCTAAATTTGGTGGTGATCCTGAGTTTAAGGATTATCTTGTTTAGGAAAGAAATATGGACATGTATTTTGAGGGTGATAAAATGATGGTATCAGAGGAAAGGAAATATAAGTTTGCCAAACCTAAGTTAGTTCGCCAGGCTAGGATATACTGGGATAAAGTTGAGAGAATGACTAGACAGAATGGAGAAATCTCCAAAACTACCTAAAGAGCCATGAAGAGCAAACTTAGAGAAGCCTACCTACCCAGATCCTATGACTCTAGAACCTATGCACCCACACCCTATAAACCTAGTAGACCCATGACCTATAGGTCTGAACCCATGACCTATAAGCAGAATGAACCCATAGGCCATCGACCTGAGCCCCATAAGGTTAGAATCCTTAGATAGAGTCCAGCATGATTAGCACCTCTAGGATAATTCTTAGTCAGATTCCTTCAAACCAGCCTACTACTCCTATCCCATTAGTTTGTAGAAAAAAGTATATGAGGTTGAACCAAGTCTAATTAATGAATATGAGGGGGAAGAAGAAGAACCTAAAGGTTAAGGCATTCATGCATGTAGGGCAGAAAAAATATATTTTAAAACTATTTTAAAACATGCACATCGGAAGGCTCGGTAAATAAACCAAAATGATCACCGATCTACCTGCAACAGGATCTAGTATAATAATCTAGCATGTAAGCAAAACATCAACAGCAAGAAATAAACAAAGATATAAAGTACCTTACCTTAATACCTCTGAAAATATTGAGAAGAATGATGAAGGCGCCCAAGCCACACACATGTCTGGCCTCTATAGGTAATCCACACCAGGGCTCGACACTGATCAACTCTCTCGGAGTGCTAGCTCTTCGAGATCCTTCGAACCGATCTTTTTCTTCTAGGAAGACAAGGAGGAGAGGTGGAACCCTTTCCAAGAAACTCTCTTCCCAGGACCTAGCTTGAATTCCAGGTTTCTCACACAAAATACCAAGTCCTCACTAAACCCTTCTTCTTCTTCTCTTCTTATTTTTGTTGTAACCATTAGTAGCCTCTAGAATGACCTTCACTTATAGGGGAAGCCATGAGAGAGAGAAAGAGGAAGGAGGAGTGATTAGGGGAGAAAGTCAAGGGCCATTCCAAATGAGTCAAAGCCAAAGAAGGTAAGTATGATTATCATACCATGAATGCTTGGAGCCAAAATGCCCAAAAACTTGAATTTTGAATTCAAAATTTGAAGTCAAACATTCCAGAAATTCTTCCCAGAAATTTGCTCGTCATAGCAAGTGTCGACACTTGCAAAATGCCAAGTGTCGACACTTCCTAAGTGTCGACACTTACAAAAATCCAAGTGTCGACACTTGTAACATGGTCAGTCATATTAACCTCCAATGATGGCAAACGATTCTTAATTATCGATCAGCCTTAAGATCAGATAGAAACCCATATGGTGTGTGATCCCATAGGTTCGAACACTAAGCCGGTAGCACTGGAACATTTTCAGTACTAGTCAAAGTCCTCATCTAGCAATGATACCCGATGTCCGGATAGGTCGAAGATGCAGAGCACCTCACAAGAACCTCTGGCATATGGTTACCATATAATTCATCCCTTTGACCTTATAATGCTCAGGATGATTTAGGGTTCGACTGCCAACCCTAATTTGGTTTATCCAGATCATGTCTCAACTTTACAAGTTCTGTGACTCCTCACAAGAACTACCCTGGCCAAGGATTTGCTAAATTGAGACATAATGAGTCATTTACTCTAAACTATTTGGAGGGGTCAATTCCATCTTGATCCACCACCGCTCCACAAATACTTAACTGCACCCAAAAAGCTTTCATCACTGGATTAGAAATCCAGGTAGTCCAGCACCAAAGTACAGTGAGTTACTTGCAAGCTACCATGGTGATCTCAGGTATGAGGGACACATATACCCATATCCCTTCGCGAGCAACCCTTTGACAGAAGAAAGCTCCGTAGATGGTCACGTTCAGTGAGATGTCACACATATCACTTGCATGTCACACCAGTATCATCACACTCCTTGGTTAAGAGGATAACTAACAAATGTGACATACAACAATCTACACTTGATACATCGTCGTCCTATAACAATGTATTCTTTGGTTGTGAACCAGTTTAAGAACTACTTGATATATCCTCTCCATATCAAACAATGTAGTTCCAAGGACTCCATCATACAAGAGTTCACTTCAGGAAAATGCAAATATGATGAACAGCCAAAAAGAATAACTTTTATTCATTAAAAAAATCATATACAATTACAAGATAGCACAACCATCTACAGCCTAGACGATTGGCTTTGAGATACAATTCCTAACAACTCCCACTTGGACTAAAGCCAATCGGTACAGAATTTCATTCCCATTTTCTATTTACAATAATCGAACTCTTGAATTTTGACAGCTTTAGTGAAGGGGTCAGCCAAGTTCTCCTTTCCATCGATCTTATGAAGGTCAATGTCACCTCGTTCCATGGTCTCTTGTACAAGGTGATAGCACCGCAGAATATATTTTGTGCGGTGATGAGACTTCGGCTCTTTGGCTTGAGCAATGTCTCTAGTGCTATCACAGTACACCAGAACAAGACCATCTAGGAAAGGTACCACTCCCAGCTCGCCAAGGAACTTTCGCAACCATACAGCTTCCTTTGCTGCATTTGATGCTGCAATGTACTCTACTTCGCATACTGAGTCCGCCACAGTAGGTTGCGTAGAACTTTTCTAGTAGATACCTCCTCCGTTCAGGATAAAGATAAATCCTGATACACTCTTGCTATCATCCTTATCTAATTGGAAACTGGAGTCAGTATACCTCACAAGTTTAAAGTCAGATTCTTCATAAACTAGCCATTGGTCCTTAGTATTTCATAAATACTTAAGGATAGTTTTTACCACTTTCCAATGAGCTTCACCTGGGTCAGACTGGTATCTGCTCACTACGCCTAGTGAGTATGCCATGTCTGGTCTAGTACATGTCATGGCGTAAATGATAGAATCCACTGTTGAAGCATATGGGATTCTACTCATATGCTCTCTCTTCAGGAGTTGTCGCATAATTCCTTTTGGAGAGATTAATTCCAGTGCCTATCGGAAGATAGCCCTTCTTAGAATTTTTCATGCTGAATCATTTCAGCACAGTGTTGATGTACGCAGATTGGGATAGTCCCAGAAGCCTCTTAGATCTATCTCTATAGATCTTCATACCTAGTATGTAAGAGGCTTCATCCAAGTCCTTCATAGAGAACTGAGATGATAACCAGACCTTTATTCCTTGTAGTGCTGGGATGTCATTCCCGATTAAGAGAATGTCATCCACATACAACACAAGGAACATAATCACAGAACTATTAGCCCATTTATAAATGCAAGGTTCTTCTCCGTTCCTAACGAAGCCATACGACTTGATACACTTATCAAATCGCATGTTCCAACTCCTTGAGTGTCGACATCCAATTATACCTGAGAGAGGAGAACGGATTGAGCATTTCCTGGATGATCAAGCTATCACAACCCCGGTCAAAGGCTATCAGCATTACTTGGTCCGTTGGCAAGGCCGACTGGAGTCCGATGATTCATGGATTACCAGAGAGGACTTGCAGCACCTCAATCCTAACCTTCTTGAGAAATACCAAAGCCAAGTCAATCCTTACTCGACAGGGTCGAGTTCCTCCCATCCTGGGAGAATTGGTGCAGGTACCAGGATTAGACAGAGGCTCCTCAACCCTCTATGGATCTCTGATTAGGGTTTTAATCTGTTGGATCCCGTAATAAGGCTTCAAGCCTGAGTAAGTTACTTTTGAGTCATGTAGTTGGTTTCAATTTTTTGTTTTAGTCATGTATCTTGGTTAATTTGGTCAAGTTAGGGTCCGTGGGTCCTGTAATTAGTTGAATTGGTTCCCAAGCCCAAGTCAACTTGAAGATAGGCTCAAGCTTGTTTGAAGATGGGTCCATATGTGGGCATTCAAGTCAAGCCCAATTGTTGATGGATCAAGCTATCTCTCCACGCCAAGTAGGAGCGCCACTTCATCTGTGCCACATGGCATGAGGAAGTGCCACATCACCAAGTCATTTGGATGGCCAAGACAAGATGAAAGTTTTCAAGGTCAATGCCATGTTGGATGCCCCATCACACCCCCCTTGATCCAAGCCAACAACATCCCTTCTCCACTCCCCATATCAAGCCTTTTTCTAAAGAATCATGGCTAGCCAAGGAAGGATCTTAAAATCAAATGAACATCCCTTGATTCTTGAAGACAGCCTCCCCTCTTCACTCCCCCAAATCAAGCCATTCCACCAAATCAAGGTCGGCCAAAGGGGATTTTCAAATTTGAAGATATCAAATTCAGATTTTTGGGCACCCCTTGATGAAGACTTGTAACCATTTTTCATTTGAATTTTGAATAAGACTTAGGAGCTTATATAAAGGGCCCTACTCCTCTTGTAAAAATAGTTTTGATGAAATGAAAATTTGAAAAGTTTCTTCTTCCTGAACCCACTTTCCTTCGGGATCTAGTCCCTGAACCACTTTCCTAGACACCAGCTACTCAAGCACACACCAACAAGTGATCTAGCTTGGCTCGGCACTTGGGTCGACCTGACTTCGTGGGTGTCCCTAGCTCACTAGAGTAGGTTAAGTGTCTAATCAATTTTAGTTAATGGCTAGGGTTCGATATGTCGGGTGGTGATTTTTTGGGCTAGGGACAGGTAATGAAATCCTGACCCTATGTTAATTTGACTCCCTTAGGATGAGTTATGCAAAATGATGCATACAAATGACTAATGAAAAGACTAAAAATTTTCTTGTTTTTTTTTTTGTCTTTCAGATGTGTGAATGCTAAACAAAATACAGGAATTGAAATATTCCCCTAAATGCAAGAAATATACTAGATGGATGAATGAAGCAAGAAAAGAGATGCTTGCTGGAATTTCAGACCTGAGATTTTCTCATGTAGTATTTCGGCTTGTAGAAATTCTATAAATTGAAATAAAATCTAAGAAAATAGCCAAAAATACTCTGAATTAAATGTGATCTAACAAAATAGAAATCATGAAATTTAGAGGTCCCTACAGAGAGAAAAAAATCAATGTTCAGACCATATATGGGCTGAACAGAATGCAGAAAATGAAAGGAAAAGATGCAAGGTTTCTAATCTATTACTCCTTGTTTTTCACTAGTCCTAACCATGCTCTGATACTAATAATGATGCAGGGGAGTAGGGCTAGAGATGCTAGTATGGATGTTTATGATGCAAAGGGGTTTTTATAGTTGATGAGTTTTAAATAATTTTATAAGTTTTTGATTCCCGATTACAAACAAAGACTAGAAATAGGAAAATTTGAATAATAGAAGCCTACACTAGCAAATCAAGTCCCTAAATAGTGAAAAAGAGAACAGGATCCCGGGATTAAGAAACCCTGGTAGGACTAAGCTCGATATGCAATACATACTTAGGAGATAGGGACAAACCTCAAACGTCTGAAGCACCCGATGCAGAGATCGCTCGACTCGGTGGATGCGGCCTGGATGCCCGAGCAGTCGAACCCGCGGATGCACCGGCTTTCGGTCGGGTGGTCACGATGGCAAAGCAAACCGTCTCCGGTGCCCGTGATACCAAGGGGGACCTGTGGGCAAGCAAAGGAGGGATTAGTGAAATGGAGAGAAGTGTCAAAATGGAACTAAGGGAGGGTTGAGAAGGGGCTTCGAGCCCGGTGTCTGGCTGGATTCCGAAGTCAAAGAAGGGGATAACTTGGGGCCACGCACCCCGTGACGTCCCGGAGGATGAAGGAATGTGGCCTCACACCACTCGACGTCTTGGAGGACGAAGGACTTGCGATGCCCTGGGGTGATGGAAAGGTGGCCTCACACCACTCGACGTCCCTGAGGACGAAGGAAGCTTCACTCAAACCTAGTCTAGGAGACAATGGTTGGAGGAGAAACAAAACTCAAGCTTTTCATTTAAGCATTCAATAATCTTTACAATGGAGGGATTGGGTCCTTTAAATAGGCACCCTAGGACCCTTTTTGAAACTCAAATGCAAGAATACAATATTTCTTCTTCTTTTTTTTCTTGAATGGGCGCCCAAACCTTGACCTTTTTCTCCCTTTGGCCGACCAAGTGCTAGCCTTGAATGGGCGTGGCATGAAGCAAGGCTAGGAGGAGGGATCATGGTGCCTTGAAGTTGGAAAGAATCTTCATTATTTTGGAAAAAGACATGAAGAGGGGCTTGTAGCATGGCTTATGTTCTTCTTCCTTCCTTTATTGCATATCCTTTCTTGGTATAAGGCTTGATATGGGGAGTGTTAGGTGGAGGCACCCAAGACTCTTGTCTCTCCCTTCCAAAGAGGTTGAAGCAATTTGGGAAGAAGGCTTGATTGGAGGGCTTGAAGCAAGGGATTTGAATTCCCTACATCAACTTCCATTGACTTCTACCTTGGCCGACCACCCTTGCATGGCAATGAGCTTGATAGGAGGAGGGGAAAAAGGCTAGAACCAAGTGAAATGGTCCTCCCCATTGGGCATCCTTGCATGCCAAGCATGCAGCCCACATGGCAAGATGTCATGGTGCCATGTAGGATTTATAGGTGGGCCCTGAGTTGAATTGGATTCCTTCCCGACTTGATTCCAAGGAGACTAAGTTTTAAGATCCACTCTTGCAATAGACCCATACTTCTAATAGACTCAGACTGGATTCGGTTTGTGACTCGACTCAGTACAGGACTCAACTTGACCTGATTGGTCAAAGTATAGACTCAATTCAAAGCAAAAGACAATTACAAATTTGAGGCTTGAAGCCTTATTACAAGACTCAAAGAAGTGGAACCCTAATCTGAGATCCACAGAGGGTTGAGGAGCCTCTGTTGGATCTTGGTGCCCACACCAATCTATCTGAACACTCTCAAGGTATGCGAGATCTCCTTTTCATGTCTTCCTTTTGTAAATCATAATATCTTTACTAACCTTGTTTGTTCCTTGTTCGCAGTTCATACACAAAATCTCCTTGATAGAAGAGAGCAACAAGGGATTTGCCAACTTAAGCAAAGGTCTCTGCAATCAACTGGAGTCGGCAAGGGTGGAGAAAGAAGTGGCTGAAGAGCTCAGGGCAGCCATGGAGCAGAAACTGGATGAAAATGTCGCCACCACCTTATCACTGGAGAAAGGGTTGAAGGCAGCCCAAGAAAAAATAGCTAAGCTAGAGGCCAAGCTTAAAAAGAAGAAGAAAAAGCTATGCTCGGCAGAAGTTTTAATCAAAGAAGGCCTTCAAAAATCTGACGAAGCTCTAGCACAGAAGGTCGAAGTGAAAAAAAGGGCTGAATTAGTCAAACAAAGGATAGAGTCAGCTGAGTAGAAGGTGGAACAAGCCAAACAACAGACTCTTCGAACCATGGAAGAGTATAAGAAGTCTGCTACTTTTGAAGATGAAATGAATGAAGTCGAAGTAGAAAGCTACAACATAGGCTTCGAAGACTGCTTGGAGAAGGTGAAGAAGTTATATCCCAACCTTGATGTCTCCAAGATAACTCTAGATGAGGCCGACGAAGAGGACGGGGCAAATGAACAGGCCGAGGATTCACCTGTCCAAGATGCAATCACTCATGCTCCAACTTCTATCTCGGTCAAAGAAGATTAATGTACCCCCCATTTTTTATGCTTCATGTAAAAAAAAAAAACTTTTTTTTGAAGTATGTTGCCCAGAAATGGAGCCCAAGAGGGGGGATGAATTGGATCTTTTAAAATTTAAAACAGTAATGTGAAGGTCTAGTGGTGTTTGTGAGTAATAAATTCAATGCACAAGATTGAATGCAGCGGAAAACAATAAATAAATAGCAATAACCAAAGAGCAAGAGAGAAAAAGAGCGATCACACACAAACACAAGGTTTATAGTGGTTCGGTGCAAACCTAGCACCTACATCTACTCTCCAAGCCACCCTTGGGAATTCCACTATAATCCAAACAAGATTATAGCTGCCTTGTTTTTCACAAGGCTCACAAGTCAAAACCTAAGTTGGTTTTGTCATTTAGGCTCACCAACAAACCTCAACACTTGTTTTGTCTTCGGGCTCACAAGTTAACCCTAGTTGGTTTTATCCTTTTGGCTCACCAACAAACCATAACAACCTTCTTTCAAGACACCCTTGAAAGCAAGGTCAAATCACAAAATAAAAACAGATATACAACTTTTAAAACTAAGACAAACTCTCTTCAAAAGTAGAATGGAATCTTTGAAGCTTAAGTTGATGCTTTGTCTTGTCTCCTTCTTGAAATATTCTTCAAAACACCTCTTTTGGAATGATGCTAGGATGAGCTTGAAGGCTTTTTCAGAGAATCAAACTATAAAACGCTTTTGATGTGAGGTTCTTAAAAGAATATAGGTATTTTGGCTTTGAATGGACTTCAATACACTTCAATGCCTTTAGAATGAAGTTGGTGGATATTAAATACACCAAGAAACTTCCAAAAAATGGTTTGTGACCGTTGGAGCCTCGGATCTAGCTGTTTGGAGCTTGAAAAGCAAGTTTTGTAAGTTAAAAAAATAGATCCGTTAGGGTTGTCAGGCTTCAAGTGTCGACACTTGGCTGTCAAGTGTCGACACTTGGTTGTCAGGTGTCGACACTTGATTTCTAGGTGTTAACACTTGAATTTTCAAGTGTTGACACTTGATGCACAGGTGTCGACACTTGACACAAAAATTCTCAAATGGCAAAGTTCTGGATTTTCAAAAATCTCAGACCTTGAGTCGATACTTGGAAACCTAGGTGTCGACACTTGAGTTCTGGGTGTCAACACTTGGCATGCCAAGGATTTTTCTTCGTGCCAAATGCTGAAGTGTCGACACTTGGCTTCCCAGGTGTCGACACTTGAGACTGAAAAGCTCAGATTCAAGTGCAAATTAGCCCAAAAACACAAATATAAATTTTGAAACTTAAATGGATCATAAACAAATAATAATTAAACATGTATATGCTCTTTTTTCATGAAGAGGATGTCTAGATTTGCGAAAAATACTCCATGCCACGGCGTGCCATGATACATAAGTTTTTGAGATTTTGAGGTACTTTCTTCCTGAAAACTCATAACTTGAAATATACATTAGTATACATTATGCACTTAATATTTTGTTATTCATCAAAATTACTGGGTGGAGCCAACAATCTCCCCCTTTTTGATGATGACAAAACCTTGAGTAAAATAGCGTTAAGTTTCAAATTTCAACTGTTATAATTCATGAATATGAATGTAAGTCCATATGAGCCATAATTTTCATAGTTAGGAAGAATCAATCTCCCCCTCAATTAGATATTTCTAATCAGAATAAATAATATGTTATTTCAGGGTATCAAAGCATATCAGATTTGAAAATTTACACAAACAAAGTGGAACCACAACAATTTATGCCATACAATCTATACTATTACTTCCCCTTTTTGTCAATCATTAGAAAAGAGAATAACCTCCCCCTCATAATGAGCATGGAGACAAAAAGATGGTAGAATATCAAATATGATAGGTATCAGAGCCGAAAAGATCCAAAGAGAGTATCAGAGCTGAAGAAAGTAAATCAATCACAAATAATAAGCACCAAACTGAAATATATAACTGATAAGAGGAGTTTTCAGTACAAAATTTGCTGAGTCATCAGCAAAACTGAAACATACAAAGTGTATCAGAGTCATATAATAATCAGAAACATACAAAGTAACATGAAATATAAAAGACATACAATAGAAGAGACAAAAGACATAAAAGACATCTGTGAGGCTAATCCTCATCAGATGGAATCTCAAGACTAAAAGGAGCACTGATCCTAGATCTAGAGGCTAAGGCCCTAGGAGGTCCCTGGGCTAAAGCCCGACGACTCCTAGTATGGCCAGAAGGACCTAAAATGGGTACAACCCTAGATGATCTGGTGGAAGGGGGGAGAGAAGATCAGCTGGTGTAACAAAGTTTGGTGTGGAATCAACTAAGTCAGTAGATGAAGGAGCAGCTGGGGTAGTGGGAGGATCGTGACTAACCACCTCAAAACAATTAGCACAGTCATCACTGCCACTGCCACTGTCAATAATCTCTGTAGCTCTGTCCTCACTCATATCTGCTCGATCATCACCATCAACTGTATCAGCATGGTCACTCTAGTGATCATCACCATCATCATCATCATCAGAAGAAGAAGATACAACTGCAGGGGCTGCTGGAGGTATAAGGGATCTCAATAAATCCTCAATACGAGTGAAACCCTCCTTCATAGTCCTACGGATCTCAGCATGCTCTGAGGTAGTATGTGCTCGAAGAGTCTCAATCTTGCTGCGCAGCTGAGTCAACTCACTCCTGATCTCCATAAACTGCTCTCTGGCATGCTCCTCAAAGGGTAAACCAATAGAAGGTGGCGGAGGAGCTGAAGTACCAGGTGTCAAAGGCTCTGCCTGTGTCGGTGGAATATCAATGGGAGGAAAACTAGCTAGCCCAGATGGCCCTGCCTCTGCCTCTCGAAGCTCATCCTCCTCATCTGGCTTCTAGCCAGACTCTCTGCGCACCCACCGACCTGTGACAAGTCTGTACCCCATACGGTGCAATGACCTCTCATCATAGACATCTGTATGCAGTATCTCCTTGGGGATCTCCCCCTCCAGCGATACTCCATAAGCTCTAAATATCCTGGTCAGAGCCATGCCGTAGGATAAACAATGACGGCGCTGAGTCGTGGCATCGTGCATCTATACTAACATCAATAATGGAAGGTCGATCTGCCTCCTCTCTGTCAGACTGGTCATCACCATCAGCTCTCTTTCAGTAATGAAGTCGAATCTCCCAGACTTTGGCAGAAGAATACAAGCCGTGATATGGTGTAACAGACACATCTCTAAGGATAGCTGGTTCGCGGTGACTATAGACACACCACGAACATCCTTTCGCTCGAGGATACACCTGAATGCTGCCTCCCTATCGTCTACTATAAAAATACTGATTCCCCTATGGGGGATCTCCCAGACTCTGCTCAGTAGCTCTGCAGAAAGAGAAATTTGAACTCCTCTCATGGTGGCAGTCCATAGAAGTCGTCGACAGTCCATAGCATCGTAGAACTCCCTCACTAGATGAGGGTAGTACCTCTCCTGTATAGTGCAGAAGGGTACTGGACCTGCATCAGTGAGCATTTGTTGTATAAGGAAGTGGTGCCGATCGAAACAATCCAAGTCAACTCTCATCCCAGAGGCCACTATCTTCCCTGCCATCCTCTCTGCAGGGGGGAACTCGGTGTAGCATAACTGCTAGCCTGCCCTGAATCAAATCTAGCCTTCGATCTCCTCTCTACACCCTGGCTAGGTCTCTCCCTAACTGCAAGTCTCTTCCGGGGACCCATTACAGCAAGCTGACCAAGAGAGTTTAAAGAAGGTAAGCTAGGGAGTAGATTCAATCAGACCAGGAGCAAAGGGACTAGTTAAGTTTGAGGAGAAAACCATTTTACAAGATAGTTTTGAAACAAATTTTGAGTTATAAAATCCAAAATAATTTAGAAAAGCCACAAACAATTTGAAATCAAGGATTTTATAAGCTAGAAAATGTTTTTGGTTTGAAATATATTTTGTAAATACCAAAATACCAAAATATTTGAGTTTTGGGCTTAAAACATTTAGGGTTTTAGAAAAGAAGGTAAAATGACACAAAAAACATCATCAAAATTTCTCCCTAGGCGGTAAAAAAGCTATAAATAGAATAGAAAAATTGAATTTAGATGAAAACCCATGAAAATTTTGGCTAAAAAAGAATCCAACAGTGGTTTTCCCAAAAACGGACGGGAAAAGAGTGAAAACGGCCAAAAACCGTGAAAAATCCATGAACAATGCCGTGTAAATCACCATTCCTTCAAACAGAGTTTTGGAAACCCTTTAAAACTTAGGAAAATTCGGTTAAAATCCCAAATAAAATCGGCAAAACCTAAATCTAGGTCAAACGGTTTAACTGTAACAAAAATGAAGTGAAAATACAAGAAATAAAAAAATAAAATAAAATGAAATAAGAGGGAATACCTGATCCATGAAGGGTTAAATGGGAAGAGGAGGGATTTGGATAGAAGGGGACCACTGTAGCTTGAAATTGACGAGGAAAAACAAAAACAAAAAAACCTTCGGTTAGTCATTTTAAAAACAGATTATGTTTTGCAAGTGTCGACACTTACTATTTGTCAAGTGTCGATACTTGGTCAGGTGTCGACACTTGACAATATCCAAGTGTCGACACTTGGCCAAGAAAATCTCCAAAAAATCGAAAAAATTTTCAAAAAATCTAAGAAAATATTTAAAAACTTTTGGGGCTCATAGCAAGTGGTTTTTGAGTGAAATGTCTTGGGTAAGATGAAAATTATGAGACTTCTAGGAGAATGGGTCAATGACACCTAACTCTCTTCTAATAAGATAGAACCTTTCTTCACTCAATGGTTTGGTAAACACATTTGCTAACTGATCATCGGTACACACAAATTCAAGAATGACATTAGAGTTTTGTACATGATTTCTTATGAAATGATGTCTTATTTCAATGTGTTTACTTCTTGAATGTTGCACAGGATTCTTAGTTAGATTGATTGCACTAGTATTGTCACATCTTATGGGTGTCTTAATTAGTTTGATACCAAAATCTTCGAGTAGTTGTTTGATCCAAAGGATTTGAGCACAATAGCTTCTAGCTGCTATATATTCGGCTTCCACCATAGATAGAGCAACTGAATTCTGTTTCTTGCTACTCCAAGAGATCAAATTTACTCTAAGAAACTGACAAGTTCCACTAGTACTTTTACGATCAAGTTTACACTCAGCAAAGTTAGCATCAGAATAAGCAGTCAATTCAAATGAAGAATCTCTAGAGTATCACAAACCAATTTCAATTGTGCCAGATAAATATTTAAGTATGCATTTAACAGCCAAAAGATGAGACTCTTTAGGATTAGATTGATATCTAGCACACATACAAACACTAAACATGATATCTGGCCTACTGGCAGTAAGATATAGCTATGAACCGATCATGCCACGATATAATTTTTGGTTAATAGATTTACCTGATTCATCCTTGTCAAGTCTACAAGTAGAGCCCATAGGGATACCTAAAGGCTTGGTGTTCTTCATCCCAAACTTCTTGAGTATTTCTTTTATGTACTTTGCTTGGTTGATGAAGATTCCCTCTTTGGTTTGCTTTATTTGGAGTCCGAGGAAGAAATTTAGTTCTCCCATCATGCTCATCTCGAACTCACCTTGCATTAACTTTGCAAATTCTTGACAAAGAGATTCGTTAGTAGCACCAAATATTATATCATCTACATAGATTTGTACTACTAAGAGATCATCAATCTTTTTTTAAAAAAAAAGTTTTGTTTACATTACCTCTAGCAAAATCATTTTTGAGCAAGAAAGAGCTTAAACGATCATACCAAGCTCTAGGTGCTTGTTTCAAACCATACAAAGCTTTATGAAGTTTGTAAACATGATTTGGAAATTCAGAATTTTCAAAACCAGGAGGTTGTTCAACATAAACCTCCTCTTCAATCAGACCATTTAAAAAGGCACTTTTAACATCCATTTGAAATAATTTAAAATTCATAAAGTAAGCAAAAGCCAACAATAGCCTAATTGCCTCAAGTCTAGCCACAGGAGCAAAGGTATCATCAAAATCTACCCCTTCCTTCTGATTATATCCTTTGGCAACTAGTCTAGCCTTATTTCTTGTAACAACACCATTTTCATCAAGTTTATTTCAAAAAACCCATTTTGTGCCAATAATTGAAGTATTTGAAGGCCTATCTACTAATGTCCAAACATTGTTTCTTTTGAATTGGTTAAGTTCATCTTGCATAGCATTTATCCAATTACTATCACATTCAGCTTCTCAATAGTTTTAGGTTCAATTTGAGAAACAAAAGCTAAGTAATCACAGATATTTCTAAGGGATGATCGAGTACTTACACCTTTAGATGGATCACCAATAATTAGTTCTTTTGGGTGTCCATGAGCATACCTCCATTCTTTTGGTAGTGGATCAACTGTTGATGTATTTTCATCACCTTGTGCTTGATCTCCTTTAGTGTTTTAATCATCTTTCTGTTTCTTGGTAGGCTCTTCATTGTTGTTTACACTTTCAATTTTCTTGGTACCTGTTTCATCAGAAAGCACATATTCTTTTCTCGAAGATTTCTGGTTAGATTCATCAAATACCACATGTATGAATTCTTCAACAACAAGTGTTCTTCTGTTGAAGATCCTGTATGCCTTACTAGATATGGAGTAGCCTAAAAATACTCTCTCATCTGATTTGGTATCAAATTTGCTTAAATTATCCTTACCATTGTTTAAAATGAAACAACGGCATCCAAAAACACAAAAATAACGAATTGAGGGTTTTCTATCCTTCCAAATCTTATAAGGTGTTTTCTTTAAAATCGGTCGGATCAAAACTCGATTTAAAACATAGCATGCAGTATTTATAGCTTCCGTCCAAAAATATTTAGGTAAATTATTTTCACAAAGCATGGTGCATGCCATTTCTTCAAGAGTTCTATTTTTTCTTTCTACCATCCCATTTTGTTAAGATGTCCTAGGTGCAGAAAAATTATGATGAATACCATTTTCAATACAAAATTTATCAAAATCAGCATTTTCAAATTCGGTTCCATGATTCCTTCTTAAAGATACGATTGAAACACCTTTTTTATTTGAAACTCGTTTATGAAATCTAATGAATTCAGAAAACGTTTCATCTTTATATGCTAAAAACATGACCCATGTAAATCATGAGAAATCATCTACAATAATTAGACTGTACTTCTTACCTCCCAAACTAGATATTCTAGTTGGCCCAAAGAGGTCCATGTGAAGCAACTCTAAAGGTCTAGATGTAAAGATTACTCCTTTTGGTTTGAAAGAGGATTTGGTTTGTTTTCTAAGCTAACATGCACTACAAATCTTATCTTTTTCAAAACTGAGTTTAGGCAAATCTTTTATCAAATTCCTTTTGCTAAGTTTTGAAATTAAATGCATACTTGCATGTCCTAGTCTGCGATACCAAAGCCAACTAGTTTCAATGATCTTGGCTTCTATTGCCACTAGGCATTGACCATTTTGAATAGAAAGATCATCAAGATCAACCATATAAATATTGCCATGCCTATGACCAATGAACTTGATGTCATTGTCATCTAAACTAGAAACAATGCACAAAGAAGATTCAAAAATAACTTTACAATCCTTGTCACAAAACTGACTAATATTAAGCAAGTTATGTTTCAAACCATCAACATATAAAACATTATCAATGTAAGAAGAGGGGGTGATATGGACTTTTACAATACCAATAATTTTGCCCTTTCCATTATCACTAAAGGTCACATTGACACCATTTGATATTTGAACGATGAGAACTACTCCACATCTCCCGTCATATGCCTTGAGCAACCGCTATCAAGGTACCACATTATTTTCTTGTTGGTTGCAAGGCATACCTACAATAAAGATCAAGTGGAGACTTTAGGTACCCAAGCCATCTTCGATCCTTTTAGGTTAGTGGCATTGGTTCCTTTTGGAACCCAAAATTTTTTAATATTATTCAATCTTCTTTTGTTGCACATATAAGATTTATGCCCTTTATTACTACATGTATAGCAAGTAATGGATGAAGATGCATGCACAAAGAATTTTTTAAAAAGTTTTTGTTTCTTATGAGTTCTAAATCCTAAACCTGCTCTATCAAAAACAGCTCTTTGATTGTTCAAAAGCAAATTCAATTTTTCAGAACTATAAGTAAATTTATCTACAAAAGGTTTTAATTTTTCAATTTCTTCTTTATATCTTTTATTTTCATCCAAAATTTCTTTGCTTTGTTTTGAAAAATTTTCATTTGAAAGTGAAGAACTTTTCTTTTTCAAAACTTCTTTTTCTTTTTCAAGAGCTAAAATCTTATCATTTAATTTTCTATTTTAAAAAAGAAGGCATTCATTTTCATCTGAAAGCTTATCATTTATTTTAGCTAAATCCAAATTTTGCCTTTTCAAATCTTTATATTTTGATTTTAGTTTTTGAAATTCTATAACTAATTCGTCAAAAACTTCATGAAGCTCATCAAATATAAATTCATTTTCTGTTTCAGAACATACCTCATCATGATCCACCATCAGACAGAAGTTTGCCACCTCCTGCTGTTCTTCCTCCGAACTAGAGTCCTCACTGTCACTCCAGGTTGCCATCATGGCTTTCTTTCTCAACTTTCTTCTGCTTTTCTTGAGCAAGGGGCAATCTACCTTGAAATGACCGGGTTTCTTGCATTCAAAACAAGTGGGCTGCTCCTTCTCCTTCTCCTTTTCCTTGTCTTTCTCTTTACTTGGCCCACCTTTCAGAGGTTTCTTCTTGAAGTTGAACCTTTTCTTCCTCATAAACCTTCTGAACTTTCTCGTCATTAGAGCCGTCTCATCTTCTTCATTATCTTCTTCGGAGTCATCGCTTGATTCTTCTCTCGCAGTAGATTTGAAGGCGATTACTTTCTTCTTTTTGTCGACTTCCATATTCTTTTGCTTGAGGGAGAGCTCATAGGTCATCAGTGAACCCAATAGTTGTTCAAGTAGAAGAGTGTTGACATCCTTGGCTTCTTCAATAGCTGTTACCTTTGCATCCCAAGAAGCTGGTAGAGACCTGAGGAGTTTGTTCACAAGTTCACCGTTAGAAACAACTTTTTCTAGGCTTCTCATGCCATTTACAATATTTGTGAACCTAGTATACATCTCACTAATAGACTTAGTAGGTTCCATTTTAAACATTTCATACGTATGAATAAGCATGTTAACCTTGGTTGTTTTCACTTGGTGTGTACCCTCATGGGTAACCTCAAGTGTATCCCAAATCTTCTTGGTGGAGAGACAATTAGATATTCTATTAAATTTACTTGGATCAAGAGAGCAAAATAATAGATTCATAGCCTTAGCATTAAGCTCAATTTGCTTAATGTCATTCTCATCCCAATCATCTTCCATCTTCGGAGTGAGAATGCCATTAACCAACATAGTAGGCTGATGAGGATCTTTTACAATTATCCTCCACAAATTATAATCAATAGCTTGAATAAAAATGTGCATGCATGTTTTCCAATATGTATAATTTATGCCATTGAAAAGTGGGGGACAATTTGAAGCTTGACCTTCAACTACACCCATTCCTATTGGGGCTGCCATAATCTTTCACTCAAGATCCTTGGACCTATAAGAGAGTACCGGTGCTCTGATTCCACTTGTTGCCCAGAAATGGAGCCCAAGAGGGGGGGTGAATTGGGTCTTTTAAAATTTAAAATAGTAATGTGAAGGTCTAGTGGTGTTTGTGAGTAATAAATTCAATGCACAAGATTGAATGCAGCGGAAAACAGTAAATAAATAGCAATAATCAAAGAGCAAGAGAGAAAGAGAGCAATCACACACAAACACAAGGTTTATAGTGGTTCAGTGCAAACCTAGCACCTACATCCACTCTCCAAGCCATCCTTGGAAATTTCACTATAATCCAAATAAGATTACAGCTGACTTGTTTTTCACAAGGCTCATAAGTCAAAACTTAAGTTGGTTTTGTCACCTAGGCTCACCAACAAACCTCAACACTTGTTTTGTCTTCGGGCTCACAAGTTAACCCTAGTTGGTTTTATCCCTTTGGCTCACCAACAAACCACAACAACCTTCTTTCAAGACACCCTTGAAAGCAAGGTCAAATCACAAAATAAAAACATATATACAACTTTTAAAACTAAGACAAACTCTCTTCAAGAGTAGAATGGAATCTTTGAAGCTCAAGTTGATGTTTTGTCTTGTCTCCTTCTTGAAATATTCTTCAAAACACCTCTTTTGGAATGATGTTAGGATGAGCTTGAAGGCTTTTTCAGGGAATCAAACTATAAAAGGCATTTGATATGAGGTTCTTGAAAGAATATAGCTTTTTAACTTTGAATGAACTTCAATACACTTCAATGCCTTTAGAATGAAGTTGGTGGAGATTAAATACACCAAGAAACTTCCAAAAAATAGTTTGTGACCGTTGGAGCCTCGGATCTAGCCATTTGGAGCTTGAAAAGCAAGTTCTGCAAGTCAAAAAAATAGATCCGTTAGGGCTGTCAGGCTTCAAGTGTCGATACTTGGCTGTCAGGTGTCGACACTTGGCTTCCCAGGTGTCGACACTTAAGACTGAAAAGCTCAGATTTAAGTGCAAATTAGCCCAAAAATATAAATATAAATTTTGAAACTTAAATGGATCGTAAACAAATAATAATTAAACATGTAGATGCCCTTTTTCCATGAAGAGGATGTCCAGATTTGCAAAAAATGCTCCGTGCCACGGTGTGCCATGATACATAAGTTTTTGAGATTTTGAGATACTTTCTTCCTGAAACTAATAACTTGAAATACACATTAGTATACATTATGCACTCAATATTTTGTTATTCATCAAAATCACTGGGTAGAGCCAACAAAGTATGTAGCGAATCTTTTCATATGAATGAAATAATCTTTTTCTCCAACTGATGATGTCTCTGTAACATATTCTCTCAAATGTGTACTTTAAAAAATTTTCTAAGTATGAACTTATCGGCTTTTCATACCTTATATTTTTCTTAGGATAGCTTTTGCTATGTGTTGTACCATCAAAATAATGGTTCTATTCATTCTCTTTGTGGGATATAATGATCGAGCTAGTTTGGCTAGCCCTTTTTTAAATATACTGATGAAGCGGTGTGCTAGACCAACTCTATTCGTCGGTGGATTAGGCCAACCCTGGTATTGTTGGACATACTGATTGAGTTGGCTGGTTGGCCAATTTTTTACTTGTCAGATACATCGATTGAGTCGGCTGGTTAAGCCTACTCTTTATTTATCGGATACACTAATTGAGTCGGCTGGTTAGGCCTACTCTTCATTTATCGAATACATCGATTGAGTCGGCTGGTTAGGCCTACTTTTTATTTGTCAGATATACTGATTGAGTCGGCTGGTTAGACCAACTCTTCATTCAAGAGAGAACTAAATATAGAGAAGATGAAGAGCTCTTTATTGATAATACTTGCAAAGATTTTCTACATTCCAGGGTCGGGCCATTCGGTAGCCATCCAAGCTTTCGATTCGATATGTTCCGGGTCGTATCACTTCAGTGATCCAAAAAGGGCCTTCCCAGTTGGGGGCAAGCTTTCCTTGATGTGTAGGTCCAAATACTTCAGCTCTTCATAGTATAAGATCTCTGGGTTGGAAAGTTCTGGCTTTGACTCATGAGTTATAATATCGAGTGACTCTTTACCGGCATACTGCCATTCTTAGTTGTGCCCGAAGTCTTGTGCCCTCAAGTAGGTCCAAGTCGGCTCTTCTTTGGTTTGAATTATCTGGCTCTTCAAAGTGATTGGTCCTTCTGGATCGAAGAATAATTTCTATCGGTATCATGACTTCGCTTCCGTAAGTTAGGTTGAATGGTGATTCTCATATTGCAGATCGAGGAGTCGTTCGGTATGCCTGGAGAATTGAGTTAAGCTCTTCGGCCCAGAGTCCTTTTACTTCATTTAGTCTAGTCTTCAAGCCATGGAGAATTGTTCGGTTGGTTACCTCAGCTTCACCATTTGATTATGGGTATTCAACTGAAGTCAACTTGTAAAGGATGTGGTACTGGGCACAGAAGTCTTAGAATTTTTAATTATCAAATTGCCTTCCGTTGTCGGTGATGATGACATAAGGAATTTTGAGCCGGTAGATCATGAAATTCTTGATGAACTTTTTGACTTTTCCTTCAATAATGTAGGCTAAAGGTTCAGTTTTAACCCATTTGGTTAAGTAGTTGATAACAACTATCAAAAACTTTCTTTGATCGGAAGCCAGAGAAAAAGGGTCGAGGATGTCATTCCCCACAGGATGAATGGCCAGGAGGCGACCAACTGAGTCAGTTTACTTGCAGGACGCCTCTGAATGTTGGAGTACCTTTGGTATTGGTCACATCTTCTCACGAAGTCGGCATCGTCCTTTTGGATGGTCGGCCAGTAATATTTCTAGTATATAATTTTGTAAGCCAGAGATCTGCCCCCTAGATGATCATCACATATGGCTTCATGGACTTCTCTTCGGGTATGATCGGCATCCGAAGGTCCCAAGCACTTTAGTAGAGGTTGTGAGAAGGATCTCTTATAGAGGTTCCGTTCCAAGATGACGTATTGAGAGGCTATCCATCGAAGTTGTTTGGCTTCGGTGGTGTCTTCTGGTAGAGTTCCTTCAGTCAGGTATTTAGTGATCGGGTCCATCTAGCTTGATTCTTGCTCAACTTGATGTATCTCTGAACTTTTCCTAGTTGTAATGCTAGGAACTTCTAGATATTCAATAAAAGTCCGACCTAAAGAATTAGGCATTGTCGTGGCCAATCGAGATAATGTATCGGCTCGAGAATTCTTAGTTCTTGGAACATGAGCGATGTCAAGAAATTCAAATTGGGTTATAAGGTCTCGTACCTTCTCCAAATATCTGGCTATTGTTGCATCTCGAGCTTCAAAGTCATCTCTAACTTGTTTTGCCACCAATTGGGAGTCTGAGAATACCTTCATCTTTTGAACACCCAACTGTTTGGCAATTTTGAGTCCTGCCAAAAGGGCATCATATTCGACTTGATTGTTAGATATCCGAAAAGAGAAACAGAGAGCATATTTCACTACCTCTCCATTGAGGTCAGCTATAATTAGTCCGGCTCCACAACCAAAAGAATTAGATGCTCCATCCATATGAAGGATCCATGCAGAATCAGAGTCATCTTCAGTGTCCTTAAAAGATATCTGACTTTCCTCTTCTTTATTACTCCAAGTGCACTTGGTGATGAAGTCTGCTAATACTTGGATTTTCATTGCTGGTCGGGGTTGATATATGATATCAAACTCTCCTAACTTGATAGCCCATTTAGCAATCCTGCTAGAAGTGTTGGGGCATTGCAAGATGACCTTCAATGGTTGGTCCATCGACATGGTGATAGGATGAGACTGGAAATATGGTCTCAGGTGCTTTCTTGCTTGCACCAGGCATATATTACTTTTTGTTCTTTTGGATATCTCACCTTGGCATCATGCAACACCTTGCTGGCATAATAAATTGGCTTGTGGATGCCATTGGGGTCCTTCCTAACGAGTACCGAGCTGACAACCTCATATGAAGTGGCAAGGTAAAGATATAGAGTCTCTCCTTCTTCAGGTTTTGAGAGTAGAGTCGGATTGATTAAGTATTGCTTCAGCTCCTTGAAGGCTCGTCGGCAATCTTCTGACCATTTGAAACTTCTTGCTTATCATAGGGCTTTAAAAAAAGAAAGGCATCTTTCTACCGATCGAGAGATGAATCGGCTTAAAGATGCGATCCGTCTGGTCAACTACTGAACCTCCTTTTTATTAGAAGGATGTCTCATGTCCAGTATTGCCTGGATTTTTTTCAGATTGGCTTCTATTCCTCGGTTCATCACCAGGAAATTGAGAAATTTTCCTGATGTAACTTCGAAGACACACTTAGTCAGATTGAGCTTCATTTGGTATCTTCGTAGTACTTCGAAGGCCTCCTCAAGATCTCTGATATGGTCATCAGCCTAGATGTTCTTGATGATCATATTGTCAATATATGCTTCCATGGTCTTTCCAATCTATTTTTCAAAGATCTTGTTGACTAACTGCTGGTATGTTGTCCTAGCATTTTTCAAGCCGAATGGCATCACCTTGTAGCAATATAACCCTCTGTTAGTGATAAAAGCCATCTTTTCTTCATCTTCCGAGCCCATCTGAATCTGGTTGTAGCCGGAGAAGGTATCCATGAAGCTTAGAAGCTTATGTCCTATAGTGGCATCGATAAGCTGATCAATCTTTGGTAGCGGGAATCTATCATTTGGATAGACTTTGTTGAGGTCGATATAATCGATATAGATTCTTCATTTGTCATTCGTCTTTTTTAGCATCACTACATTGGCAAGCCAATCTAGGTAATGGGCCTCCTTTATGAAACCTGCATCAAGAAGTTTAGTTACCTCTTCATTAATGACTCTCTATCTTTCCAGTACAAAATTTCTCTTCTTTTACCGAATAGGCTTATATCTCGAATCGACCTTTAGTTGATGAGTAATGACTTCGAGAAGAACTCTCAGCATATTATTGGCTGACTAAGCAAAGATATCGGCATTGTTTAGTAGGAAATCAATCAGTTTTGACTTCATGTCTTCATGGAGTAGGCTTTTGATATGCACAACCTTAGTCGGATCTTCTTTTGTAAAGGGTATAGAGATAGTTTTTTTAATTAGCTCTCCACTTTCTTCTATCCAATCTCGCTGATCGCTATTCTAAGGACATCTGGCTGACTAGTGGTTAGTCTTGGATCATTGGCATTACAGAGCTACCCTCTGGTCTCCTTTTATTTCTCCGACTCCATTCCTAGTTGGAAATCTTACTAGCAAGTGGTAGCTAGAGAGAATTGCTTGAAATTTATTTAAGGCTGGTCATCCTAAAATGGCATTATACACAGAGGATGTGCATATGACCATAAAGGTGATTGGAAGTATCTTCTGTCGGGGTTTTATCCTGATGGTCATAGGGAGAGTTATCTCTCCTTCCACTCCTACCAGATTTCCTTTGAATCTGGTAAGGGGTGATGAGGCTCTTTGCAACTTATCTCTTAATAAATTCATCTTAATAAAAGCATCATAGAGCAAGACCTCGACCGAACTTCCATTATCTACTAAAATTCTTCTTACATCATAGTTTGCAATGATATCAAAGATAACTATAGGGTCATCATGGGATACTTGAATTTCATGTAAGTCGTCATCAGAAAAGCTAATGACATTGCTATTTCGAGATCTGTTCGAAGCATTTTCTCCTTCGAAGTTCGATTGGCAATGTAACAAGCCAACCATTCCATCGGTGGGTCACTGATTGGGAAGCTCCACACCGTCAGTGATTTGTCTTGGGGCAACCACCTCAACTGGGTGATCTTGACCATGGACATACTTTTCTAAGTTCCCACGTTTGATCATGCTTCGATCTCGTCCTTCAGCTGGATGCATTCTTTTATGGTGTGTTCGTGATCCCTATGAAACTGGTAGTATTGGCCTAATTATGGGAGGCTGGGGGTCTCGCATCGATCTGGGTCTTTGGAGAAAGCTCTCCTTTTCAATCTCCATTAATATCTTTTCTCTTGGGAGAGACTAAGGAGTATAAGTGTCGAACTTGCCAACCTGGGACTTGTCGACTGGATTCTTTAGCTTTGGGCTTCATGCTGAGTCAAAGTGTCATTAGTACCGGGAAATAGTAATTCGTTGCCCTTTAGGTTTTTCTTCTTTGGAATAGGCTTCTCTTTAGCTTGGCACCGACTTGCAGCTTGTTCTTCAGTTTGCGCGTACTTCTATGTGCATCCCAGTAATTTGGAATAGTTGGTAGGGAATTTATTATCCAGAAAGAAAGTAAATCTGGATGATCGGAGTTCCTTCTTCATGGCAGACATGGTGACATATTTATTGAGATTTGGGATTTCCAGCATGGTAGAGTTGAAGCGAGCTACATAATCTCTTAAAGTCTCGCCCTCCTGCTATTGGACAAAAAAGAGGCTATCCAAATTGCACGTCATCTTTCGGCTAGTCCTGAAATGAGCCATAAAAAATATTTTCAGTTGATCAAAAGAATGAAAGGTACCTGGCCGAAGGCTTGAATACCATATCTGTGCGACTTTCTTCAGGGTTGCTGGGAAAGCAAGGCAGTGGAGGGTGTTAGTTACCCCCTGAATCAATGATGTGGCAACATCCACTGACGTGAAGCCTATGAAACCGAAAGCCAGCAGCCACATGGATAGGGACTGCCACCTAGACACGGCTCCCAGTGGAATGCCGAGGTCAGCTCCCGACCGGGGTCGAGCTTATGAAGTGAGTACCCTACCGAGGTCAGCTCCCAGCTGGGGTCAGGCTCACGGGGTGAGCCCTCCATCTGAGGTCAGCTCCCGACTGAAGCAGAGCTCATAAAGCCAGCCCTCCTACCAAGGTCAGCTCCTAGCCGAGGTCGAGCTCACGGAGTGAGCCCTCCATTTGAGATCAGCTCTCGGCAGGGGTTGAGCTCATGTTGTCAAAGGCGGACCTCTTTGGGAGGTCCTTCCCCACCATACGAAGGCTAGAATTCCCGCCAGTGGTAATGGAGGGAAAGATCAACAAGAATTCAAACCACGGCACGGAGGTCCCTGTCCACCTGCAACCTTCGAAAGGTGGCACTGTCCTGCCACCAATGCTAGTTCTGCAACATGCTGCCCGCATGCTCTGCGCGAGGTAAGTCCTGTCAGACCCAGGGCGCTGTAGCCTGCTGCCATGTCAACAACCGTACGGCCGGAGACCCAGAGTTCCCCCAAAAGGGAAACTCTATCAAAGCCATAGGCCCTATAATGCTTGGGAGGCCCCTCCGGGAATGGAAAATCCCCGCGATGGCATGGGTCTAGGGGGTGCAGTGCCTGCCCTGGGGGAAAAAAGATAAAAAAGAAGGAAAAGGGAAAAAGAAAGAGGAGGGAGGATCCAGGAGCAAGGGGGCCCTCCAAGGAGAGAGAGCTCTCGGGAGAGCTCCCTAGAGGGCTCACCGGAGAGCTCCCTAGAGGGCTCACCGGAAGTTGGGAAGAGGACTGGCCCGAGAGCAAAGGAGAGGCTCCAAGAGGCCCAAGGATCGCCTCCTCCTCCAGAAGGACCATTCCGAGATGAAAAAGGGAAGAAGGAGAAGCCACGGGCAGTAGCAAGCCCCTCCAGAGGAGACACCACGAGAGAGAACTACAAGAAGGACACTGGGACCAGGCCCCCGATCTGGGCAGGGTCACCGCTTAAGGCATGAGGTAAGAAAGGTAAGAAGCAAACACAGAAGGAGCGGGGAGAGGCAAGTGAGCAAGCTCCTCGAGAGCTCGGTGGCCAAGGAATCGGCCAGAGAACCTCCCTGCTCCCCACTCTCCATTCCTTCTTTCTATCACTCAGGCATCGCTATCTTGTTCTTTATAGTATTTGAATATCTTCATCATGTCACCCCCTGAGACGAGGGAGTCCCCCAAGCTCTCCATCTCAGAGATTTTCTGTTCTCCTCAATCATCCCACTGACTTGATCGTCGGAGTGTGCTTGCCGGAATCCCCGGCCTGGGTCTCCCCTGTTTTGCAGGCCGAGCGGGCCAAAGAGCTGACCCCCTAGGAGGAGGGAGCACTCCCGGCAGGAGGAGGCACCCGACACGGCGGCGATGCACTGGAGCTATGGGCCATGACGATCCAAGCGGCAACAATCAACATATGGGTTTTAAAGCTACCCAAATGATCAAGAGGATCAGAGGTTCCGTTATAAGACTCTAGCTGGGAGATTTTGAACTGGGACGGAATCTTTTCTTCCATAATTCTTCTAGAGAAGGGTAGCCATGAATCATAAGCCATCGGTCATTTGTCGTTTCTCCGTTGGTCATCAAGTTTGGCAACTTGCAATTCTAGATTTTGAATTTTTTTCCGAAGCTGTCATGCCATCGAGTTCCCTTACTCTGGTAGGAGCTTCTTGGGGTAGAGTTATTAAAAGATATAGAGTAAGATCTTGGGCATTTCTCCTTGAGTCGATTCTCCCCATATTCATAGAGTTGAGAATCTTGTTGCGAGGAAGAACGCTAATTTGGAGAATGACGATACCGAGAATAATGGCTTGGTTCTCGATGTCAAACTTCTTGCAAAGGAGATCGCTGGTTGCACTTTGAGGCGATCGATCATTGCTGCCCACTGATCACAACCTCTTGGAGGTTTTGAACAGCAGCGATCAGAGCTTCCATTTTATCTAAGAGGATAACCAGGTATCGTCCCATACTCATTGTAGGGGCACCATCTTCACCATCCATGGGTGGACCATTTTTCTTTGATGGTGGGCAGCCCCTTCCAGCCGATGTGTTCTATACTCTTCCTTTCACCATTTCCTCTTTCAAGATTCTTTCCAAGATATTAATTTTTGTCCCCTACCTGGTACGCCAATCTATTGTTGCCGAACCAAAGCGATCTTGATGCACCGTCGAGTCACACCTAATCAAGCTCCTAGCAAGTCCTGCAAAACAAATCCACTCACCAAAAAATTTTTGGTAGGAGACACTCCGATGCTTAAGTTAGCAAGGATTCGAATAACAGATAGAGAAAATGGGCAGGAAATGATATAGCACGTCAGCTAGTCCTTACTTATCGCTGAAGGTCTCCTTTTACTGGTATTTATAGGCATGGGCCTTAACATAATTAAGATGAAAGGGCCTCCAGCAGTTAGTTTCATTAGAAACTAACCCGTGTCTGTTATAACGGCAGCTAGTTATTGTGGTAGAAAACTACATCTTTTCTTGCTATCTTCATTCTTCTTGCAGTTGGTCAGTCTTTATATATAGGTCGGCCTTTAAATGTTATCGGCCTTTATGAGCTGGTCAGCTTTTATGAGCTGGTCGGCTATTTCCTGTTTTATCAACTTCTATGCTTGATATAGCATCTTATTTGTTCTATGGACCTATCCTGGTCTTTTATGAATCGAGTCATTTGATTTGTCCCAACAATAGTTAATCAAAAATTGCTTAGTAAAATGTTATAACTCAAAATATTACTCTGGTGTGCTGCATTCTCATTCCTCCCCTTGATTTGACTTTTGAAGTGCGGCACGTAATTAAACAAAGAGAATGGTGTTATGAAAGGCTTGCGACGTAATCCTAAAAAAATGATGGGGTAAGTGTATGAATTTTTTGAGAGATTCACTAGAGTTACCGTAACATCTCTCATGGTTAATAGGACAAGGGCTATTTAAAAACATATTCATCATCAAGAAATATTTATTTATCCAATGCCTATTTTGTAATCTCCAATGAGTGTTTGGTGCCATTAATCAATATTCAAGGTGCTAGATACTGTTGTTGTAGCAAAGAGAGCTCTGTGAATGGACCTAGGAGGAGGGACTGTATTTAAAACATTCTATATTTTCATATGAGAGATGATGAGACTTTTAGACTACATGCGTTAAGCCAAAATTTTCATTTTGATCTACTACTTCAGGTTTGGCAATTGCCTGGTAGTGAGGTCAATAATGTTTAATTGACCAGAGTTGCCAGGACCAGTCCAAATTAATCATGTGTATGATTAGTAAACTGGCCTATTTTATAACTTTTCTTCAGGTCTTCTCTTGAATTGTTCATTTACTGTATTCTATGCTGCCTAGATGCTGCCAAGATAGAGGTCTAAAGTTGAGTTGTCTTCTAGTAGAATCTTTGATTTCCCTCAATCCTTCAACTTTGAAGATTTTTGATGGCTCCTATTGCAGAAAAAGTAAATGGACATGATGAATGACATGCAGTATATGTGTCCACAGGGAAATGAAGTGTAGCCATAAGATGCCGGCTTGAGTCTAGCCTGTCTTCAAACTGGCTAAGTGCGTTCTGGGAAGCCTGCAATCCAACCTAGGTACCATTGTTTAAACCGAGTCCAGCCCAGCTCTATGATATAACTTTTAGGGTCTAATTTATATGTACAAGCTATTTTTCTCTTCTCAGACCCTTAATTAGATCATAAAATTTTCTCGTTCATTAAATCACAAGATGCCACTAAATAATATCATTTACTCTGGAGTTTAAGCTGGGCTCTACATGCATCTCCTTCTTTTCCTTCTTTTATTGTTTACGGAAGATATACGCATATGTTCATGACAAAAATAATATAAAATTTAGTGTATAAATTATAAAAAGTTGAAAGGTTTTCCCTTTTTTTTTGAACATTTTTATTTTTTTCCCGTATTTATATACTATTGCATAAAACATAATTAAATATTTCCTTAATCTATCTATAGTTGGTATATATAATTCTTTAATTTACTTACTTCATAGTTATTGGTTCTAGTATTTACTCTATTTGTTTGCAACATGGTTTTTTAAATTTAATTATTTATTTTATTCTCACAAAAGGATAGTGGGAGAATAACAAAGAGAAATGATTTTTTTTAGTATGATTTCATTGAAAGGATTTTCTTTTATATTTTTTTATCAGTTTATAGTTAGTATTTATGATTTTTCATGTCTATTATCTATCATAATTCTTTATGTCCTTTATATATATATTTTTATCCAAATTTTTTATAATTTTCTTATTTTATTGGAAGCTATGTTTTTATTATTTATTTATTGTTTCATTATTATTGTGGTAACTGCTTATTCGGCCTCGAGGACCAACTGGATCATCGACTAAGAAAGAGATGGATCACCGACTGTACCACCAACTAAGGAAGAAACGACGAGGATATCCATCCGGAAATGATCAAGCTATCAACAAAGAAGAAGATGACTATGGAGAAGATGATTGAGCAGGTCACTACATTGAGTAATTGCAATACCCTACGTTGGGAGGCTACAAATGATCAAGCCTGACCGACATGATATCCCTCTATGCGTGTTTACTTACTCGATCTCATCGAATACTTACTCGAGCCCGACTAACTACTGGTGTAGTCTTAGTTGGATACGTTGGGATATAATGTCAAGGCCCTCTCTCTCAGCAACAACAGGCTGCCTTGATACTAGGAGTCCATGATACCCAAATAAGTAGTAGAAGTCCATCAATCATAGCATCATAATACAGATCTTGGCAAATAAGGTTGTGGCAGACAAGATCTCAATAGATTCTACCATCCTAATAGAAAGATATTAACATAAAAGATTCCAGGAGATAATATCCTAGCATCGTACCTGAAATTGGTTATCCATGTCAGAGAAGACTACCTCCCAAATGATATTTTGTTACTCTATGTAACTTTATAAATTGGTAAGAAAAGATCCCCGACAATGTAAGACACTTATACCCTTCTCTTATGCTAATCTAGTCTTGCCTCCACTCTCAAGTCTGGCTACTATAGCTCATTTCATGCTCTCGCTGACTTGAGCATTGAAGGGTCCCTCGCCAGCTACCACTGGAAGGGATTATTCTTATATGTCTTTGCTCAAGAGATGTTGGGAGCAGCACCCCTTCCCATCAGGGAAGGTCGGGAGATCTTCAAGCACCGTCATGATTCTAGTGGAGGGTGGTGTACCGGGTAAGGGGAACTCAAAGCTTCAAGAAGAATATCTCGAAGCTTGGAAACATGGTGATGACTCAAGCGAAGGATGCCTCCACCAGCTACACCGGGTGCTCCCCGTTTCATGATGAACGGTATAGGTTGGCAGTAGAACCTCTCACTCTACCCCCACCACTAGCGACTCAGCAAGACTTGCTTGCCACCCTGATGCAGCAGGTCCAAATGCTGTTTGTGGTGGGGCAGAGACTACAACAACAACCTATGATGAACCAACAATAGCCAAAAGTCCTAGCTATATCCACTACTGCCACTCGTTCTAGCTATCAATCTCTCCAAAGGAGATCTTCTCACCGGTAGATCTCTCTTTGGTCCCGATCTTGCTCCCTATGCTGGGTAGGTCATCGGTCTCCTCGAGGGAGATCCTTTCACTAGTAGATAGCATGTTAGTCATGGTTTTTTTGCCATGTTGAGCGAGTCCCCAGCACGAAGAAAGGTGATGAAGAAGGGAGCTAAAGCATGATAAATGTCCCCACACTATGTTCGAATCCTCCATAGAGGGGTCTACAGGAGATTCTCGGTAGCTAGTCGAGTGGTGGCTCGATGACTATGATCGTAAGTTATAGAAGATCAACCACCAACTCACAAATCTTTAAGAAGGAAGTAGAGCTCAGATGGAGGTCAACACTCGTTCTCCTCCCTCCTAATGAATTCTAGAAGAATTGATTCCTACTCGGTTCAAGATGCCTCAGCTAAAGTCCTACAATGGCACTCCGATCTGCTGGACCATCTAGAGAGCTATAAAACTCTCATACAGATTCAAGGCACCTTCTATGCTTTACTTTGCCTCGCATTTCTAACCACTCTTTGCAATGCAACCTGAGTATGGTATTTTAGACTTGAGCTGAGGAGTATCAACTCTTTCAAACAGCTAGAAAGGTAGTTTGTGGCTTACTTCAACACCAGTTGGAAGATGCCATGAGAACCTGATAGTCTTTCTCTATTTGCCAGCAGAAGGGAGAGTCACTAAAAGACTATGTGACCTCATTCAAAATGGCCACACTGGAGATCTATCACTTGGATGAATCGGTGGCCATGTTGGCTATGAAGAGAGGACTCCACCCCTCCTGATTCAACTATTCACTGGATAATGCTTATCCTAAGTCTTATTCGAAACTCTTAGTTCATGCTTAGAATTATATTCGTACAAAGGAGGGTCCTCTCACTTGGTGAGAGACTGATGGAAGGTCAAAGAAGAAGAAAGCCCGAGAAGAGCCAAGTAGAACTTGGGTCGAGAAGCCCAACCCGCCCCATTGTCAAAGTCCCACATCGAGGAGTTTGATCAAAAAACCTGGTAGCTACACTCTTCTTTTAGCTCCTAGAATAAAAATTCTTATGAAAATAAAAGGAAACTAATATCTGTGAAGGTCTCAACCATTAAAGCCCCTGTCTCCCTTGATAAAAACAAATATTGCCTATTTTACCAAGATCATGGCCACAATACTGAAGACAACTTTTAACTAAAAAGAGAAATTGAAGATTTTGTTTGGCATAACTATCTCAGGAAGTACATTTATGGAGTTTGATTGACACTTAGAATCCTAGCCAGCAGCAAACAAAGAGGAGATCGACAATTAGCTAATGCCTGGATAGGTTGGCATGATTTCTTGGGGGTAGGGCATCCTTCAAAGAGGTAAAGAGGAGAGGAAGAAGGGAATTGAATTTCTTTTTTTAATAAAGAATTAGTCGGGGTCCAAAATCTCTATGATGATACTATTGTCATGTCCACAAAATATCAAAACATGATGTAAAGGGGATTTTAATCAAAAATGGAAGCTCAGTTAATGTCTTACTTTATGATGCTTTTATTCATATAAACTTATCCGAAAATCAGTTAAAGTGGATTTTTATATTCTTAGTCGGCTTCTCTGAAAACTCAGTCAAGGTTGAAGGTGAGATTACTCTTCTCATTATTATAGGAACTCCACCTTGATAGAGCATTATCTTTCTTATGTTTATAGTTGTTTGGGTGCCCTCAATGTACAGCATCGTCCTCAAATGGCCAAGACTTAATTGGCTAGACATCGTCATCTTGATCAAATACCTTCTTGTTCAATTTTCAATAAGGAATGGAATCAGTGAGACGAAAAGAGACTAACAACTAGCCGATAGTGCTTCTTGATGGCAACTAAAGTATAAAAAGCTAATATGATACCAACTACCAAATAACTAAACCAGAGGGAGCCAAAGAAGAATGGTGAACTGGCTAAGAAGCTACTCTCTTTCCCATTAAAGGATGACCTATCAAAGTTCATGCAAATTGGAGGTCTTCTATTCGAGAAGGAAAGGAATCGACTACTAGAGTTCATGCTATTCAATGTTGATATCTTTGCTTGGTTGGCATCATACATATTTGAGATTCCTCTTGAAATCATCATCTATAAGCTGAATATCAATCCAAAGTACAAGCTAGTCCAGCAAAAGAGAGAAGTTTCACCTCGAGAGAAAAAAGGTCATTAATAAGGAAGTTGACAAGCTTCTAACTGCTAGATTCATCCAAAAAGCCCACTATCTGACTAATTAGACAATATTGTCATGGTCAAAAAGGCCAATAAGAAATGAAAAATCTATATCAATAACACTAATCTAAACAAGGCCTTCCCAAAAGATAAACTTTTATTGCTAAAGATCTGATGGGGAACAAGATTCGAATGATGCATCTCTAAGGATTAAAGAGGTTAAATGTTGATGAGGCAAATAGGCATGCAGCTATTCTATAAAAGAAATAGAAATTCAGGAAACTAACATAGAGAAAAACATGACTAGAAAGGAACACTCTCAAAGTAATTAAGAAAGGACCTAGGAACATAGAGAAAAACATGACTAGAAAGGAACACTCTCAAAGTAATTAAGAAAGGACCTTTGTGGTTAGGAAACCACACAGGTTAGGGCTAGCTTACCTTGCTATTTCAGATCTGAAAGAAAGTATAAGAATGGTTACCCGGTTATTAATGTTCTGAAAATGGGATAAAGGACACTCAAGATGAGGTACCTAAATGACAAAGGAATTACTCTAGGTTTCAAGGCCTCCTGCTTCTGATTCGTTGGCATAGTAAACCTTCATCTTGGAAACCATGAGACCCGGGGATCCTGCACAAGGAGATGGAAAGATTAACATGTTTAGATGGGAGGTTGTAGGAATGGATAAAGAGAATTTGGAATGGAGTAATAAGGATTAAGCTTGGCTTGAAGTAGATCTTCCTTGGCGTCCACAACTTAAACCTCCTTCACTTGTTGGCATGCTGAACTTCTTTGTAGAAGACGCCTTTGGAAGAGGAGATGGATGAATTTTGGAGTGGATTGTAGGAGAGTCTTCAAGGTTGATCAAATAGAAATGGAGTATGGGTTAGAAATTGGATTGGCTAGGTAACTTAGGTCTCACACCTTTCCTTCTCTCAAGGGACTTTGGCTAGCAAAGGGAAAAGCTTTCAAAAAAATTTCTTCTTCATTCATCATTACCATTACAAGAGAATTTTAGGAGCTTTTATAAACCTTAAGCTCCTTTTCAAATTCAAAATGCAACACTTTTCATGGAGAAAATCAAGGGGTGTCCCATAAAGATAGGAGTGGCCCATTCAAATTTAAATCTCCTAATTACAAGGTGGGCACTCATAAAGAGTGGACCTTCATTCAAATTTGAAAATTCATGATTGATGTGTCTTGGTGATGTGGCATGATTCATCCTTCAAGTTGGCATGACTTGTCTTCCAAGGTGGCATGGTGCTTTGATGATGTGGTGCTCCAAGTAGTTGGTGAAGTTGGTTGTACTCATTCTTGCTTAATTGAAGCCCAATACAAGTAGATCTTGAACCCGACTCAATACAAAGCCAATTTAACTCTAATTGGACCCAAATTAAAATAAAACAGGACTCAATTATTCAAATAAAAAAAATACAGGACTCATAGACTTATTACAGGACTTAAATTTCTAGTCTTCTATCCATAAAGAACTTAGCATTAGCTGAAGCCTCTTCCTGAGCCTAGTGCCCGCACCAAGATCGATTAACCAGTCGACACTATTTCTGGACACAAGCTACTTAGCATCAAAAATGCCTTCTCAAGCTATAATCAGATCAAGATGGCTCCTGAAGATAAGGAGAACATTACCTTCTTAATCGATAAAGGTATTTATTGTTACAAAGTAATGCATTTTAGTTTGAAAAATGTAAGAGTCACCTATCAATGGTTGGTTATAAGGACCAATCAGTCGGAATATGGAAGTCTGTATCGATGACATACTTGTTAAGAGTTTTGAAAAACTAATCATATCAAAGATCTTGAAGAAGCCCTTAATACCCTCTATCGATATCAAATGAAATTGAATCCGAGTAAGTACACCTTTGATATCACCACTGACAAGCTTCTCGGATTCTTGGACATAAATCTTATTCATATAATTTAAGAAGAAATGGGACTAAGTGAAAAATATTTGAATTTATAAAAGAATCATTGTTGCAAACCTTAAAGGATCTAAGAAAACTTGAATATCTAAAAATACTACTTGATTATTTTGTAAGAGTGTCTTGTAGCCAATAGATCAAAACGAAGATGGTACCTAGTGGCTGTTCAAGGTCTATGATAAGTAACAAAGATCAATTCTTCACCCTTGAAATAGAAAAAGGTGTAGTAATATTTGGAAATGATGGTAAAAGAAAAATTATAGAAATTGATAAAATCAAAATCACTCCAACTTTCAGTTAAAACTGTTAGTAGATAGCTTGAAATATAATTTATTAAGTATTAATCAATTATATGATAAAGATTTCATGATTATTTTTGAATCATTTATGTGCATAGATGCAAGTATGAAATTCATTGAACATACACTTGGTAATATTTATATGGTAGATTTAAATGATCTAGCTATATAAAATAGTATAAGTCTAGTTAACATGAATGCTAGGATCAAAGAAACTAGTTAATTTTGGTATCATAAATTAGAACATGCAACTATGAATACTATTTTAAAATTAATTTCAAAAACTTTGTTAAATGCATACCTAAATTGAATATTCAAAAAGATCATGTTTGTGATACTTGCCAATATGAAAGACAAATTAGAGGATCTTTTAAATCCAAAAATATTATTTCAACTTTAAGACCTTTAGAACTATTTCACATAGATCTATGTGGACTTACTAAGATCATAAGCCTAAGAGGTAAGAAATATGGACTTGTTATAGCGGATGATTTTTTAGGATTCATTTAAATTTTATTTTTGGCATACAAAAATAAAGTTTTTACTATTTTTTTAAAATTTTATAGAAAAGTTTTAGATCAAAAAGATTTATTCATTATTTCAATTCATAATAATCATGGTACTGAATTTGAAAATTAAAACTTTGAAAATGTTTGCAATGAGAATGAGATTGAGCACAATTTTTCAATATCAAGAACACCACAATAAAATGGTATCATTGAGAAAATAATAGAATATTAGAAGAAATGGCCTGAACCATATTGTGTGAAGGCAATCTTCTAAAGTATTTTTAGATCAAAGCAATTAATGCTATATGCTATATCATAAATTATGTTTTAATCCATCCTATTTTGAAGAACAATTTTTATGAACTTTGGAATGATAGAAAATCAAATATAAGCTATTTTCATATTTTTGGTTATTGATATTTTAGCTTAAATAATAAAATAAATAACTTAGAAAAGTTTGATATCAAGTTAGATAAAGGATATCTTAATATGATAGTCTATATCTAGCAAAGCTTATAGAGTCTTCAATAAATGAACATTAATCGTCAAAGAGTCTATACTTATGATTTTTGATGAAATTAATCACTCTCATTCAAAAAAGAAAGATTTTGTTAATAATGATGTAGAAACTATGAACAAAAAGATAGAGTTGAACTTGGAAAATAAATCTAATAAAGAAAAAGAAGAGATAAGCAATAATAAAGATCATGGTGACTTACAAAAGGAGTGAAGGTATGCACATAACCATCCTAAAGATCTCATAAGAGGTAATCCTTTACAAGGAGTTAGAACAAGGATATCATTTAGAGATATAGTTAATTACTTAGCTTTTATTTTTTAAATTAAACCCAATTGCATGGAAGAAGCTAAACATAATCTTAATTAGACGTTAGCTATGTACAAAGTATTAAATCAGTTTGAAAGAAATAGTATATGGATATTAGTTTGTAGACTTACTGAACATCCTGTTGTCGCCAGGATTGTCGTGGCCCGTAGCTGCTACCGGCATCGGAGCGCGCTCCTTATTTGCTCCCTTCGCTACCTGGCGGTCCTCCGCTCCTGGACCTGCAAGACAGGGGTTAGTGACCTGGGCCGGGGTTTCCGGCAGGGGTACTCCGACGGTCAAGTCAGTGATGATCCAGGGGAACAGATCCTCCTAGTCGAGCCCCTCTTGATGGACTCCACACGAGGAGGAGTGTGATGTGTGAATGTGAGTAGAAGGAGGGTCGGGGAAAGTGTGGCTTGGCTAGGGGGAGTCCCTGTGTGGCCCTTCCTCCCGACCTTGCTCTGGAATGCTGGTGGTTCCATGCCCCTCTTCCTGGTGGGGGTTGCACTCTCCTCTTTTTTTTTTTCTAGTTTTTTTTCTGGCTTGTGTTTTGCCTATGTTTTTCTTGGTGTTGTTGTGTTACCTCCGAGTTTGTTGCAAACTAGGTTACCGTTGGGCATCCACCTCGGGATCTCCACCGGGCTGTCAGGCACGTGCGGCAGTGTCCCGAGGAGTATTTCCTGATTTATGATAAGGAGAGCTGTCATGCGCTCCGACACTCTTCTTGGTCGCCTTATTCCAGGAAACCTGGCAGTGCCTTGAACGGTGGTCTGCCATCCACGGGACTCGAGTCTCCCGGTTGGCTTCCTCTCTTGGGTGATCCGGATGGTTGGTGAGGAGTGTGGCATCTTGATCAGCGCGCTTCTTTCCTTTCTAGTGTAACTGGCAGCTGCAAGTGGTCAGTATGGCCTAGGAGGCGCTCCAATATAGTCCTTAGGCGGCTCGCCGGTGCTTTGGGCTGGCGAGGACCTCGTCCGAGCTGGGGCTGAGCTGGAACGGCAGGGCTCGCTCCGACCTAGATGCCCCGAACTTGCAGGGGCATCTTGGTGGAGGAGGGCAGAGTGTGGGCCTGGTCCGGAGGGTGCGTGCTTGGAGAGGCTCCACGTTGGCGGGCGAGCATTGAGCTCAACTCCAACCACAAGGCTCAAACCTTCGAGGGTCTCGCTTCGGAAGGCAGAAGGCGGACTCGGTCCAGAGGGCGTGCGCTTGGAGAGGCTCCACGTTGGCGGGTGAGCGTTGAGCTCGACTCCGGCCACAGGGCTCAAACCTCCGAGGGTCTCGCTCTGGAGGGCAGAGGGCGAACTCGGTCCAGAGGGCGCACGCTCGGAGAGGCTCAACGTTGGTGGGTAAGCGCTGAGCTCGACTCCGGCCACAGGGCTCAAACCTTCGAGGGTCTCACTCTGGAGGGCAGACGGCGCACTCGGTCTAGAGGGCGCATGCTCGGAGAGGCTCCACGTTGGCGGGTGAGCGTTAAGCTCGACTCCAACCATAGGGCTCAAACCTCCGAGGGTCTCACTCTGGAGGGCAGAAGGCGGACCCGGTCTAGAGAGCGCGCACTCAGAGAGGCTCCATGTTGGCGGGTGAGCGCTGAGCTTGACTCAGACCACAGGGCTCAAACCTCCGAGGGTCTCGCTCTGGATGGCAGAAGGTGGACCCGGTCTAGAGGGAGCATGCTCGGAGAGGCTCCATGTTGGCGGGTGAGCGCTGAGCTCGACTCCGGCCATAGGGCTCAAACCTCTGAGGGTCTCGCTCTGGAGGGAAGAAGGTGGACCCGGTCCAGAGGGCGCGCTCTCGAAGAGGCTCCATGTTGGTGGGTGAGCGCTGAGCTCGATTCCGGCCACAGGGCTCAAACCTCCGAGGGTCTCATTCTAGATGGTAGAATGCGGCTCCGACCTAGGCATCCCAAGCTCACGGACCTGACCTGGCGGAGGACAGAGCTCGATTCGCTGTCTTGAGGGAGCTTAGAATCCAGAGTGGTTGGGATACCATTTTCGCCGATGGGCAACACGTGGCGTGGATCCGTTGGTGGAGGGGTTGGATCGGTACGAATCCATCGGGTCATTTCGAAATGAAAGGAGGGCCTTATCCAAAACATATATTCTTTTGAATTCTCCGTGCCTGCTGCTGCTGCGCCCAAGCTTTCTTCTTCTTCACAGTTGCCTCAGGTTTTCTAAGGAACCTGGTCAGTTTCTTCTTCCTTCTCCCCCTGCTAGAGTAGGGTTCTTTCTTTGGGCCTGGGGTCTTCTTTGAGTTGAGTCTGCTCTTCCATCCTCCACTTTGAGTCCTTCATTCCCCTTGTTCTTGAGGATGTCCCATTTTGGTCTGGGCTTCCGCCTCTCCACTGATCAAGGTGAGGCTGGTCCCTCTGAGCGGAGGCCGGCTTCTTCTTCTTCTTCTTCTAGCGGGGAGGAAGATGTAACTTGCTTCAAGCTCGGTAGGAGGCGTCCTCCCGGTCCGGTACTCATCAGGGAACCGGGATCCGGTCCTTCTCTCTCTCCTCCTTCTTCTTTTCCTATTTCTGAGTTCACCCGGTCCACAGATCCTGGTGGGGATGCCTCGACGATCACCGCCGAGGAACTAAGGACCATTCGGGATGTCTATGGCATCTTGCCTTCCATTTGGCTCATGATCCCTCATCCGGGGGAACGGGTCACTTCCACTGGCCTGGACCATCTTGCTTTTTACGAGGAGACCTTCTCCGGGGGTCTCCGGTTTCCTTTTCATCCTTTCTTTCTGTCTGTCCTGGACAACTACCATTTGGTCCCTGCACAGTTAGTGCCAAACGCCATTAGGGTTATCTTTTCTTTCCTTGTACTCTGCCACCTCCACGGGTTCGTTGCCCGGTTCTTCTTGTTCAGGGCCTTCTTCGTCCTGAAGGGCCACCTAATTGAGGATGGGTGGTGGTCTTTGTCCTCCCACCTGAAGGGCATCATATTTGAGCTCCCCTCTTCCATCAGAGGATGGAAGAGTAAGTTTTTCTTTATTGAGGTTGAGGGGGTTGACTGGGTTTGGAGCGATCTGGACAAGTCCCCCAACCAAAATTTTATGGTCGATGCGGCTGACCGGGATGGCTACGAGCAGTTCCGCACCACCCAGATTCCTCCTCTTGAGGTCCTGTTATCTGAGCAGAACCTCACCGACTCCGGGGTCGACCCAACGAATGGGTTGGGTGAGTTCGACATGACTTTCCTCTTTCTTTATCTTGCACTCCTTGCACTGCTTCCAGCAGATTGTGACTGCTGTGTGACTTGTATGCAGGGATGATTTTCTTCGAGAATGACCTACTGGCGATCACTCGGAAGAGGCCGCCAACCGGGCTGGCCGGGGAGCCTTCATCGAGGTGAGTCCGGGGCGAGAGCGCTCCTGTGCATGCCCCCACTATGGTGGTTGGTCTGAGCTCGTCTACTCCAGCTGGTCCGAGTTCGGAGGCGACTCGCGCTGCTCCTGCATCGATGGAGAGGGCGGCTTCTGTGGCGCCGAGGCCAGCCTAGCAGGCCCTACTGCAAAGCCCAAACTAGTGGCCCGGGCAAGGGTCGCAGCTGTTGCCGCTGCACCCTGCCGTCCTCCGAGTTCGCCTATCGTCAAGATCAGGGATGAGGAGGTCCGTGCCGTGACTAGGACCATGACCAAGGCGCCGCCTGCACTGGTGCCAGCTTCTCAGCCTGCCCCCAGGACTCTTCAACCAGCGGGGAAAGGCCGCCCACTCCTAGAGAGGGCAGGAGGGAGGAGGCACGATGCCATCTCCCATTCAGGATGGGGCTGGAGAGCTCGTTCCTTCGGAGCCCCAAACTAGCCGAGCGCATGATGGACTTCTCGATCCAGACATGCGACTGGCAAGAGATGGTCGGAATGAAGCTGGGCGATGTTATCAGCACCATCTCCCCCCAGCTGTACTCGGTGAGCTGTCCCTTCCTTTTCTTTTCTTCTCTCTTTTTTTTTTTGAGCTGACCTCTTTTTATGGTGCAGATCGGTGTCGAGGCCCTCTTCATCGAGGGCTGCTATCAGAACTGGGAGCGTCTCGAGCGGCAACGGGCGATCGAGATCGAATCCCTGAAAGCTGACATGAAGGAGAAGGTCGGGGCAAACGGGGCCCTTGAACTGAAGGTCAAGGACCTTGAGAAATAGCTCGCTGACGTCGAGGGGTGAGCGAAGAGGCTTTTAGAGGCCTGCGACCTGGAGCGGAGCCTTCGAAGAAGGCTGTTGAGGGTCTCTCCTCTATGGAGAAGAAGTTGAATTGTATAGTGCCGAGGCCGATTGACACAAGGAGGCCTCCCGGGCTGCCCAAGTGGAGCTGGTAGCAGGGAGGGAGAAACTGGCCGCAGTTGAGAAGGCAGTGGAGGTGGTGGCTAAGTCGGTGGAGACCGCTAGGATGGAGGCCGCCGAGTCGAGGAGGGTGGCCGCTTAGGCCAAGAAGGGTGTTGAGAACGCTGTCACGAAGTTCAAGGCTTTGGAGGAGTTCATCGCCGAAATTCATCAGATGACATCGGACTTCTTCTACAAGGGTTTTATGTTCTTGCACGGCCGGGTTGAGGTGCTTGTCTCCGAGGAGATTCGTAGCCACCTCAGGTATCCTTCGGCCTCGGACATGGAGCCCGACGAGGAGGTTGCCACGGAAGCTATGGCCTCAGAGCCTCCGACGTCAGCTGAGGCTGATCCGTCCAAGATTAGAGCTGCCCAGCCGGAAGCTCCTGAAGGCGGGAACTCTTAGCCTCTAGGTTCAGCAGGGGATCCGACCGGCATGGAGTAGCCCTTCTCTTTCTTACTTTATTTGTATTTTTGTTTCTTGTACTTAGTCAGGGTCGCCCGGCATGTCGGGGGTCCACAAAATACTTGTAACTCACATTTGATCAATGAAACTTGAGCTTCCTTGGCATTTATTTTTGCCTGGCTCTTCCCTTCTTTCTCTCTTTCTTTCACTCCCCTTCTTTCCTCTCCTCCTTTTTTTTTTTTTTTTTGTATATGAGGGGGGAGGTCAGAGAGAAGGGCCTTACCTTGCCCGGGGTTGAGTTATTAGACTTCAACGTCAGCAAGCTGGGCACAGGTCATGACACTGAGTGCTGTTGTGCTCGCAGGTGTTGTTGACTGAGAGCCGTTGGCTCGAAGGTCCCTGGCCAGAGATCTGAGCTCCGTCTTGGGCTGGCATCCTGGAGCTGGGCTCGGGGACGTAGATGACCGAGAGCTGCATGGCTCGAAGGTCCCTTGGCCGGAGGTCCGAGCTCCGGTCTTTGGCTGGCATCCTGGAGCTGGGCTCGGGGATGTTGGTGACTGAGAGCTGCGTGGCTCGAAGTTTCTTGTCGAAGATCTGAGCTTCGATCTTGGGCTGGCATCCTGGAGCTGGCTCGAGGATGTTGGTGACTGAGAGCTACGTGGCTCGAAGTTTCCTTGGTCGGTATCTGAGCTCCGATCTTGGGTTGAGAGTGGGAGCTTTGTTGCCATGTTTCCCTCTCGTTCTCTTTCTTTACTTCCACTCTCTTTCCCTTTTTTTTTTTTTTGTGAGCGGAGAGACAGAGAAGAGGTTCTTGCCATGTTTCCCTCTTGTTCTCTTTCTTTCCTTCCCCTCTCTTCTTCTTTTTTTTTAGTGGGAGATCAGAGAAGAGGGTTCTTGCCATGTTTCCCTCTCATTCTCTTTCTTTCCTTCCCCTCTCTTTTTCTTTTTGGGTGGGGAGATCAGAGAAGAGGGTTACAGGACTTGATTGCCTTGGAGCTAGGCTCGAGGCCTTCCTGGATGGAGAGATGAGCTCAGGTCCAAGGGTTTCCTGAGGGCTTGGCTCAGGTCTTTGGCGCCTTGGAGCTAGGCTCGAGGCGTTGATGGGAGCTATTTGGCCCCATGATCCCTTGGCATCTCGGAGCTGGGCTCAGAGATGTTTGAGATTGAGAGCTGCGTGGCTCAAAGATCCCTTGACATCCTGGAGCTGGGCTCGGGGATGCTTGAGATTGAGAGCTGCATGGCTCGAAGATCCCTTGACATCCTGGAGCTGGGCTCGGGGATGCTTGAGATCGAGAGCAGCATGGCTCGATGATCCCTTGACCGGAGATCTGAGCTCCGGTCTTGGGTTGGCATCCTGGAGCTGTGCTTGAGGATGTTGTTGATTGAGAGCTGCATGGCTCGAAGTTCCCTCGATGTCCTGGAGCTGGGCTCGAGGATGCTTGAGATTGAGAGCTGCATGGCTCAAAGATCCCTTGACGTCCTGGAGCTAGGCTCAGGAATGTTGTTGATTGAGAGCTGCATGGCTCGAAGGTCCCTGACGTCCTAGAGTTGGGCTCGGGGATGCTTGAGATTGAGAGTGGCGTGGCTCGAAGATCCTTTGACATCCTGGAGATAGGCTCGGAGATGCTTTGAGACTGGGAGCTGTATGGCTCGAAGATCCTTTGACATCCTGGAGCTGGGCTCGGGAATGCTTGAGGCTGAGAGCAGCATGGCTCGAAGATCCCTTGACATCCTGGTGCTAGGCTCGGGGATGCTTTGAGACTGGGAGCTGCATGGCTCGAAGATTATTGACATCTTGGAGCTAGGCTTGGGGACACTTTGAAACTAGGAGCTGCATGGCTCGAAGATCCCTTGACATCCTGAAGCTAGGCTCGAGGATGCTTGAGATTTAGAGCAGCGTAGCTCGAAGATTTCTTGACGTCCTGGAGCTGGGCTCGGGGATGCTTGAGATCGAGAGAGGCATGGCTCAAAGATCCCTTGACATCCTAGAGCTGGACTCGGGGATGCTTGAGATCGAGAGCGGCGTGGCTCTATGATCCCTTGACATCCTGGAGCTAAGCTCGGGGATGCTTGATATTGTTCCCTGCAAGATGTATAGATACTCGTGCAAGGAAAAAGTCATTATCATTCGATAGGAAACCTTACATCAGAGGTGGCATCTTCCTGGATTGCGGGCACTCCATGTTCGGGGGAGCCTGATGCCGTCGAGATCTTCGAGGTGATAAGCCACTCATGATGGGGCTTTGGCCGCCTTGTAGGGACCTTCCCAGTTTGGTGGGAGCTTGCCGCGTTCTCGGGGCTGCTTTGCCTCTGCCCGGTGTAGCACTAGATTTCTGGGCCCAAAGGTTCTTGGCCAAACCCGGGCATTGTAATGCCGGGGCTGCTCATTGTCGGCGAGTTTTCTTGGAGCCGGCATTCTATTATCGACTGTGGTACACTTTTTCAGGGTGGTTCACGATCGTCATCCTGATGATCGCAGCATCTTTGTTTACCTTTTTTCTTCGCTTTCTCCTTCTCACATAGTGGGGAGTACATTCCTAGGGTCCCCTGCCCCAACGGGTCCTTTTGGACGCACATGCAGCTCCCCAGGTGATCACGCCTACCGACTTCCTGGTGGGGTGGCTGTCGATGGTTGGAGTTGGCGGGGGAGCGGCGAGCGCCTGGGGCCTCGCTTGAGGTCTGCCCCCCTCCGCAAACCTCTGAAGGTAGCCTCTCTTGAAGAGTTTCTCGATTTCTTACTCGAGGCTACGACATTCTTCGATGCGATGGCCGTGATCGTGGTGAAGGCGACAATACTTCGCCTCGCTACGACTGGTGTAAGGCCTCAATGGTAGCTGGTGTTGTAGTCCACTGGCTCGCTGGTTAAGCCTTGCATACTGGTAAGCCGGCGGAAGAACTATGCTAGCCCACGCTCATGTTTCTCCAAGCGCCTTTCCGCTACGTGCTTGATGGCTTCGTTAGCGGACCCCTTCACCGGAGGAGACGGAGAAGGTGACGTGGGTGCCCTTCGGAAGGGGAGCCCCTTGCATGGCTGGTGGAGGCCTCTTAAGCTTGTGTCGTCACCATTCTTCCGTGGAGTGTCAATCTGTAAAGAGGTGGAGGGCTTGATCCATGCCCCTACCTGGTGCACCAATCTGTTGCCACCAGGATCATCATGGCCCGCAGCTGCTGTCGGCGTCAGAGCATGCCTCCTCGTTCGCTCCCTTCGCTGCCTGGCGGTACTTCGCTCCTGGACCTACAATACAGGGGTTAGTGACCCGGGCTGGGGTTTCCGGCAGGGGCACTCCAACGATCAAGTCAATGACGATCCAGGGGAACAGATCCTCCTGGTCGAGCCCCTCTTGATGGACTCCACATGAGGAGGAGTGTGTTGTGTGAATGTGAGTGGCAGGAGGGTCGGGGGAAGTGTGGCCTAGCTAGGGGGAGTCCCTGTGTGGCCCTTCCTCCCGACCTTGCTCTGGAATGCTGGTGGTGCCATGCCCCTCTTCCTGGTGGGAGTTGCACTCTCCTCTTTTTTTTTTCTCTAGTTTTTTTTTCTGTCTTGTGTTTTTTTTGGTGTTCTTGTGTTACCTCCAAGTTTGTTGCAAATTAGGTTACCGTTGGGCGTCCACCTCGGGGTCTCCACCGGGTTGTCAGGCACATGCGACGGTGTCCCGAGGAGTCTTTCCTGATTTGTGATAAGGGGAGCTGTCATGCGCTCTGACACTCTTCTTGGTCGCCTTATTCCGAGAAACCTGGCAGTGCCTCGAACAGTGGGCCGCCACCCGCGAGATTCGAATCTCCTGGTTGGCTTCCTCTCTTGGATGATCCGGGTGGTTGGTGAGGAGCGTGGTATCTCGATCAGTGCGCTTCTTCCCTTTCTAGTGTAATTGGAGGCTGTAGGTGGTCAGTACGGCCTGGGAGGCGCTCCAGTGTAGTCCTCGGGTGGCTCGCCGGCGTTCTGGGCTGGCGAGGACCTCGTCTGAGTTAGGGTTGAGCTGGAATGGCAGGGCTCGCTTTGACCTAGATACCTCAAACTTGCGGGGTGTCTTGTTGGAGGAGGGAAAAGTGTGGGCCCGGTCTAGAGGGCGTGCGCTCGGAGAGGCTCCATGTTTGCGGGTGAGCGCTGAGCTCGACTTCGACCACAGGGCTCAAACCTCCGAGGGTCTCGCTCTGGAGGGCAGAAGGCGGACCCGGTCCAGATGGTGCATGCTTGGAGAGGCTCCATGTTGGTGGGTGAGTGCTGAGCTTGACTCTGACCACATGGCTCAAACCTCCAGGGGTCTCGCTCTGGAGGGTAGAGGGCGGACCGGTCTAGAGGGCGCATGCTCGGAGAGGCTCCACGTTGGTGGGTGAGCGCTGAGCTCGAATCTGACCACAGGGCTCAACCTCCGAGGGTCTCACTCTGGAGGGCAGAAGGTGGACCCAGTCCAGAGGGCACGCGCTCGGAGAGGCTCCATGTTGGCAGGTGAGCACTGAGCTCGACTCCGACCACAGGGCACAAACTTCCAAGTATCTCGCTCTAGAGGCAGAAGGCGGACCCGGTCTAGAGGGCGCGCGCTCGGAGAGGCTCCATGTTGGTGTGTGAGCGCTGAGCTCGACTCCGGCCACAGGGCTCAAACCTCCGAGAGTCTTGCTTTGGAGGGCAGAAGGTGGACCCGGTCCAGAGGGCGCGCGCTCGGGGAGGCTGCATGTTGGCGGGTGAGCGCTGAGGTCGACTCCAACCACAGGGATCAAACCTCCGAGGGTCTCGCTCTGGATGGCAAAAGGCGGACCCGGTCCAGATGGCACGCGCTCGGAGAAATAGAGAAATGACCGTCAAGCCCCTAGACTTCAACTATAATCTTAAGTTTCTATGGTGAATTGTTCGTAACAATGGGAAGGAAGATTAGCTTCGTGTTTCTTTAGAACGGGCATTTCCAAATAGGTAATTATATTCAGATCAAGGCTGAGAGAAATTCTATACTTTGAAGGTACCAATCTATCCAAAATTGGTGAAAACCTTTTCTGAAAATTTGAGGATCAACATTGATGCTATCGGATCTACAGTTAAAGATACTTTGATAGTGATTGACGAGAGGAGACTAAGTAGTATTCTAGAAATGCCTAGGTTGGGAGTATGTGTTCTTGCTTTGGAGAAGAAAATAAACGATCTAAAAGATTTTAGAGAGATATGCTGTGAATGATCTGAGAAATCTGCAAGCTAACATGTTATTGGTGGAGATAAGGTTGTTACATAATGTGGTTAGTAGATATTTTTTTCAAAAATGAAAAGATTTGACAAGGTTATTGAGAAGGATATATCATTTATCTATTATTTAAGTCAAGGGAAGCCCATCAATCTACCATATTTAATGTTAGGATAAATCAAGGAGGCAGCTAAGCAGCTTAGGGCTTGCTTACCTTATGGTATAGTTTTTACACTTATCTTTTCTAAGTTCGAAGTAGATTGTGATGGAGAGAATGCCAAGAGATTACTTCACACTAATAGATACAATGAAACATTTCTATATCGCATGGGATATAGAAAAAGTGATGATAGGTGGGATATAGAAAAAGTGATGATAGGTGGATTTGCAAAGCTTCAGGATAGGGAGCTGTTGCTTCAATTTTGATGATGGTGATGATGATGATGCTCTAGCCATTCCTTCTAATTCGAAGATCCCTATTTTGGCCACACCATCCATAGCTAGACCCTCTGCATAGCTAGCTACATCACTTGGGAGCCCAAGGACACCACCACCACCACTTGCCTCTGCAAATTCTACAGATCAGATATCGTATTATGCATAGATGATGATCGAGAGGATCAACTTACTACTCACTAATATGCAAGCTGTATTCTAAGGAGACATGATGAGTTTAGAGCCTCAGTGTAGTTGTCATATGATGAGCTTCGTCGAGACTTGAGAGAGTCGACATTGAGAGTTGAGGTTATGCAAAAATCTTAAGGACAACAGTCTATGCATCTTGATATTATAGCTATTCAAGAGGAGACTGCAAAAATATTCAAGAAGATGGATGATTATGTGATTAATGAAGCTATTGAGATATGAGCGATATATCTAGTGATGCATAGGATAAAATCTGAGATCGGGGCTCTTCTACTGTGATTCACTTTGTCTACTTCATCTTTTAGTCAGCCCCTAAGACATTAGTCTCAGCTTGTTCCTTCTAGATCCCCTTCAGTTCTATAGTGCATCAAGTACTGGTTTTCCTCTTACTCTCTTTGGACTAGCTTCTCGAACCCGCACCAAGGGTGCTTCATCTTCTTCTTCTATTCCAGTCATAGAATTTCTAGAAGACAATTAGGAACTCTTAGTATCTTTAGAGTATTAGAATATATATATATATATATATATATATATATTATATATATATATATATATATATATATATTGTTGGTTGTCTTTGCTTTTGAAATGTACTAAACTATATGTATTGTTGTTCATTTTGATGTTATTCTATGCATATACTGAACTTTATATTGGAGTCACATTTTGATGATCTATGAATGAAATATTATGACATTTGACTTCGTTTAATGTACTTATGCATTGCTCTGAAATTTTTACCTTATTTGTTGATGACAAATAGAGGAAGAAGTATATGAGACTTTAAAAAAAGAGATATATATATAAGAAAGATGTGAGATATATGAAATTAAAAAAAGAGATATATAAGAAGGATATGAAATTAAAAAAGATATATATAAGAAAGATATGAGATATATAAGATTAAAAAATAAGCTTTGATATATAAAGAAAAAGAATAAAATTGAGAAAGTAAAAATAGCTTGAAAGGAAAGGAAAGCTTAAATTGAGGGAGAGCCTTGTACAAAATTTGAGAGATTTTTTCAAAATTTTTACAATTTGATGCAGCTCTGATATATTTCTTTTGGTATCTCTGATACATTTTTTCTAGTTATGATATATTTCTTTTTGAGCTTTGATGTAAACTCATTTTGCTCTGATATATGCAAATGTTTACAACTCTGATACATAAATATTTTTTATAGCTCTTACATACATATTCTTTTGAGCTTTGATACATACACATATATTTTGCCCTGATACATGATAAATACTCTAATATATTTTATGCTATAATTTTTTTTAATTTCTATACCTATTATTTTGTCATTATCAAAAAGGAGGAGATTATTGATCTCATGAATGATTTTGATGATTACAACATATTAGAGTATAAAAAGTATACTAATATCTTTCAAATTGTTTAAAAATATTTTTGTGGAGAGCATAATTTTACAAAGATTGATTTATAGCAATTGGAAGATTATATGAGCTCAAAGGAACTCTATTTGAAGAGAAAAAGATGCTAGAATTCAAATTTGAAAAAAAGGAGATGATTCGCATAAGTGAGAGCAGACTCTGGAATAATTTGGAATTTATACAAAGGTCTAGCACACAAACAAGTTGACTCTTAAGGAAGGAGAGCCGACTCTCTCGGTGCAGACAGAGGAATATTTTTCTATCTCAGGCGAGTGAGTCAACTCTTGTAGGGAAAAGTCGACTTTCTTAGGAAAAATAGAAAGCTATAATTCCAAAATACCCATATGAGCCTACTCCTGGACAGGCAAGAGTCGACTTATGGTACTTTGATAGTATTTCAATAGCTAGTTTTGTAGATTTCCAGATTTTAAGGACAAGTGATTCTAATGGCTATTTTTTAATTTTTAATGATTAGAAATGGTCAGAAGAGACTCTAGATCGATGAAAATTCATGGAAAGATATAAATTCGAGGATTAAGCTTAAAAAACAAGACAACACTTGATAAAAAGAAAATATTAAAAAAAGTGAAAGCATTAATTGAAAATTTAAGATAACTTAATTACTTCCTAACTACTTTTCTTGAAGATCTAAGGAGCAATTAGAAGAACATTTAAGAGCAATTATTGAAGCATTCAAGTGATCTTTAGTCAAGCTTCAATGGCAATAACCTACTCTTAAAGAATTTATTTTTAGTTACATTTTTTATTCCTGTTTTATTGTTTAAGTTTCTATAGGATCTAAAACTTGAAGATTTATTATATAAGTTTTGATTGACTGGCTTCTGAAACTTAGAAATTTATTGTATATATTTTGATTGACTGGCCTATGAAAGCCAATTGGATTTGTTTGTGAGCCTGTGTAAAATAAACGTGCATTGGATTTTGGATTATAGGCCCGAAAAAATAATCCTACCGTATTCTTGAGAGAATATAGTAAAAAAATTATAAACAGATATTGAAGTGGATGTAGATGCTAGGAGTGTATTGAACCACTATAAATCCTAGTTATTTGCATGTGCTTTCATATTCTTTTCATTGCATCTAACTTAGCTCACATAATACTTGTCTCACTAAATTTAAAGATTTTAAAGTACACTTGCTAAAAATTTTTAAAAATCCAATTCATTCACCCTCTTAGATTGTCAATTTGGATAATAAAATTTAAAAATTTTCAAATACTTTTTCTTTAAAAATGATATTTGTTGACCTTTAGATGTTCATATAGAGTTTCTTTTATCATAAATTGGAAATGGAAGAAACTCTAAAATCTTTTTTATGAGAGAAGAGTTAGCTTTAGCTTTCAGGAGTGTTTGAGAAGGTTCCAAAAAATCTTTAATACATGCATGCAAACTGAATCTAGCTAAGTTGAATCGGAACAGTGCGAGAGCACCCTACTAAATCCATTACTTAATTATTTATTTACTTTTTTGTTAATTTTGATAACTTTTGTTCATTAATAGATATTTATATTTTAAATATTTTTCTATTAATTTTTTTGACTGTTAATGGCTATTTAATTTTTAAAATATTTGACCTATTAATATTTGAACATTATGATTATTAATGCTAATAACGTTCATATCTCGCTGTCTATAAATCTTTTTCGGTAAGCCATTCGAGAACTCCTTTTTTTTAAAAAAAAAATTCTCAATTTTGAGAGTTGAAAGTTTTCTACTTAGAAAATTATGTTTTCATTTTTATTTTATATTTCTTTTTTATGAGGGTGATAAAAAGTTATCATCAACTTTTTTTACTGATATTGCGGCATTTGCAGACGTGGAGTCTGCGGGTAGACATGACATGTTGCTAGACATCAATCTTGTCTTATGGGTTGATCAAATTCAAAGATCATTTATTAGAAAGAGTCCTAATTGATCAAATCGGGTAAGCCCGGTTTGACCTAAATTGATTAGAAAGAGTTCTAATCAAATTAGGTCAACTTGTATTCGAACCCACTGCTGGCTAGATGTGGAACCCAATGGGTCACACACTTAAGAAGATTGATCAAGAGTTTAATTTATGATTAAATCATCTTTGCAGGATAACACTCTAGCAGGTGATGCAAACCCTAGCTTCTATTCGAATCGGATTCGAATTTAGGGTTCCGGATTGGTTCAATTTGGGTTCTAATTGGAGCTAATTAGACCCTAATTATGAAAATAGGGATTATGGCTAACCCTATTGGCTAGCCATGTAACTAGGCTAGTCTCCCCACCCGCCCCCTTGCATTTTCATGCCAAATGCCAAGAGTCCATGTGCTTATGGACTCTTGGCGCGTCATTTGGAAGAGTCCATGGCGCATGGACTCTTGGCGTGCCCCGCTTAATTCTCCAATGAATTAAGATGGGGCGTCCTCCTTTCTTAAGAAATAGCGCACCACTTGTCCCCCCTTGGATGGGAATCCAACGGCTGGAAGTTTTTTAAGAAAGACAAAAGGCGCTGACTCTTCCCGGTTGTGCGAAACAACGTCTCTTCGGAGACCGAAACATCGCAATTCCTTTCTTCTGGAATTTCACGACTTTTCTTTTAGGAAAAGCCATGAGTTTTAATCTGGAAGGGCGTGAGAAAGAGGGAAGGGGGCATGAGAAATAGGGAAGGGGCGTGAGACAAAATGGAATGGTGTTTACGGAGAGTTGTGTTCTTTTGAGAAGACATCTCTTTGTAATCTATTTAAGGAACAGAGGTCTCGGGTGTTTAAAAAATGTACGACAGAGGTTTTATTTTTCTTTTCTTTCCAGGAAACTGATTCCTCCTTAGCTTGTTTAGGACACAGAGAGTTTCCCTTTTATAGAGTTATCTTCTCTGTTGAAACTCAAGTCCAAAACAAGAGATAGGAAGAATCTCTCGATCGGTAAAAGAAAAGAATTACTACTCTGTTTCTATTTCCTTTTACTTTAAGATATTAGTGTCTTAAATCCTTCTCCTCCTTCAAGACAAGAGTTTTATTCTTAGGACAAGGTCTTAAGAAAGGGAGAGGAAGAAGAAAGAAAGGAAGTAAGGAGTCCCTACCGTGGAGTTTTAAAGCCATAGTCCTTTTGAATTTTAGGATAAGAATTCAAGTGAAGGAATTTTTGAAGAAGCTAGCATCTTGATCAATCTTCTTGTGGATCACCATTGGAGGGTGGACATTTGGACGCCTGGTGAAATCAAAAGGGGCATTCAACACCAAGTTTTGATTCTACATCAAAATTGGATTTAGCGTTAACAGGTTGGTGCCCTAATTCAAACAATGTAAGTTTGTATGTTTATTATATGTTTTAATCCTGAATAAGGAGATCCTGGCTAAGGGATTGTGGTGCAAATTTCATCATTTTAAAATTACACTTCCGCTGTGGTGCACCGGAACCTAACAGTGGTATCAGAGCTACCTTAATTAGGACTATAATCTATGATAGTTTGTGTTACATATTAGGTTTTTTTTTTTTTAAGTCCTAATATGCTATTACACTTAGCATATTTTTTGGTTGCATATATGTTTTGGTGTATGCCACTAGTTAGGATTTTTCACTCAAACCCTAATTATTATAGAGATATGATTAGTTTTGAAGTTATCATACTGAAATAAGGTTGCCCTGGCATAATGGTGGATCCATTATGTGGTAAATGGTTGTCCTAGTATGATGACACACTTTGCACATATTTATTTATCAGAGTGATATGATTATGATATGTTCTATAAGAATGTGCTGGCAATTTTATAAAGCCCTCCTGTTAAAATTATATTAAGTCATAGTATATTTAACTAATAAGCATCACTAGTCATGATGAACAATTGATCATTCGGTGTCTAGAAAGGTGGTTCCGGGAAGGTAAAAAGAATTGTGGTTTTTAATTGGTTCCGTTGACTGACCTGGCCAATTTTTATTGGTGTCTAGGAAAGCAACGGGGGGACTCCCACATCTTTTCCACTTGCCTGGCCGATTTGATTATATTTAAATCTTGACTAAAATGCTTAGTGCTAAAAATACTATATATTGGCCTTCCTTCATGCTTGATTATTATTGTGTTATGAACCACATTAGGTTTGTTGTGTTATCTGCAAGACCTAATATGGTGATTGACATAATATTAGTCTAGTGCATAGATATGCTAACAGTATATTCAGTATAATGCTTTGTTGTGTTATTTGCAAGGGCATTATATTTGAGTACTGACTGTATAGAAATGAAAGGGTCTTGACTTAACTAGAACATTATGGTTTGTTGTGTTTTTCTGCAAGACTAATAATGTTCTAGAGGCCAAGTTATTTTTGAGAATTATATGAGATATAATTGGAAGAGTTTCCTACCTTTGAGCTTATAAAATATTTGTTGTGTTTTCTGCAAGATCTTTTATAAGTTATTAGGATCTCAATCTCTCTAAGAAAAATCGATCAGGGTTTTTTCTCGATTATCATAGTAAGGGCTATGATTTTTGATAAAATAGTGGGAGACATAATTAAATTGAAGACCTAATTTAATTATGTAAGTCATTTCATGGTTGTTTGCTTATGTATTGTTCTTTATTAAATGTAGATAAATGGCATCTTCATTATCACTTCGAAGTATCTTAGATACCAACAAACGGACTGGTCCAAACTATGTGGACTGGTTGAGAAATTTAAAGATTGTACTGAGTTCAGAAAAACTTTCTTATATTCTTGATACCCCCTGTCTTAATCCACTAGGGGATGATGCCACATAGGAAGATATGGCCACATACAAAATGTGGCAGAATAACTCCCTCACTGTCAAGTGTATCATATTGGCCTTTATGACCAATGAGTTACAGAGGCAGCATGAAAGCATGGATACTCAATCCATCATGCTCAATTTAAAAGAGCTTTATGGAGAACAAAGTAGAACTGCTAGATACGAATTATCTAAGCAGTTATTCCGTGCTAGGATGATAGAGGGAACATCCGTTCAGGATCATGTTCTGAAAGTAATTGACTTAATCACCAGATTGGGTCAATTAGGGTTTATTATGGATGGGGAGTTGAATCAGGATTTAATCCTGCAATCACTCCCGAAGTCATTTTCTCAGTTTGTCTTGAATTATCACATGAACAAACTGAACACTTCCTTGCCTGAGCTATTAAATATGTTAAAAATAGCAGAGGGCCACGTTAAGAAAGAAAAGGCTCCACTTCTTCTTGTTGATAAGACCAATAAGAAGAAATCAAGCAAAAAGGGTTTTAATAGGAGGCTAAACCCTAAGGATGGCATCAATAAGAATAAGAAAGGAAAGAAGGCCTCAAAACAATCAACCTGTTTCTTTTGCGGCAAAGCGGGACATTGGAAAAGGAATTGCAAGGCTTACCTTGCAACTGTGAAGCCTGGTGCGACAGATGCACCAAAAGGTATATATGAGATACATACTATATTGACATTAAATTCATCTATATCAAATACTTGGGTATTGGATACCGCTTGTGGTTACCATATATGCAAATCTTTGCAGGACCTCCACAAGCTTAAAGTATTGAAGGAAGGTGACTTCAATCTCTACGGTGCTAGTGGTGATATCATCCAAGCAGAAGCTGTAGGGACCTATACTTTGAAGTTGCCTTCAGGGAAGATCTTGGAGTTAGAAAATTGTTACTATATGCCAAAGATTATTAGGAACATTATATCTATTCCTTTGTTATTAAAACAAGGATATGTAATGGATGTAACGAGCACTGGTTGCTCGATAATGTTATCTAATAAAATTATTTGTTCTAGCATATTTAGCAATGGGCTCTTAACTCTCTCTTCCAATGATAGTGTTTTTCATGTCAATAATAAAAGAAAAAGAAAAGACTTTAATGAAACTTTACTTTGGCATCATCGACTTGGTCATGTTAATGAGTCTAGGATAAGCAAGTTATACAAGAAAAAATTCCTTGATCCTTATGAGTATGAATCATTAGGAACTTGCAAATCATTTCTCATGGGTAAGATGACCAAGACTCCATTTACTGGACATGGAGAAAGGTCAACTGAGTTATTAGGACTTATACATACTGATGTATGTGGTCCAATGACAACTCAGGCCAGAGGTGGATACTCATATTTTATCATTTTTACAGATGATTTATCTAGGTTCGGATGTGTGTATCTTATGAAACATAAATCTGAAGCCTTTGATAAATTTAAGGAGTATCAAAGTATGGTCGAAAAACAAATCGGGAAAAGTATTAAAGTTCTTCGTTCTGATCGAGGAGGAGAATACTTATCCACGAAGTTTTTAGACTATCTTAAAGTTAATGGAATTCTTTCTGAATGGACCCCTCCTTATACACCACAGCTAAATGGTATAGCTGAAAGGAGGAATCATACCTTATTAGATATGGTACGATCCATGATGTACTTCACAAATTTACCCATTTTCTTCTGGGGTCATGCCCTAGAAACTGCTATTTACATTCTGAACAAGGTACCTTCTAAATCCATTGTTAGTACTCCATATGAAATTTGGAGTGGAAAGAAACCGTATCTTAAATATTTTAAGGTATGGGGATGTCCAGCTTATGTTAAAAGAAATTTTGGACATAAGTTGGAACCTAGAGCGGATAAATATCTATTTGTAGGATATCCTAGAGAGGGTAGAGGATATTGTTTTACCATCCTACTGAACAAAAGATTTTTGTCAGCATGCATGCCACTTTTCGAGAAAAAGTGTTTATTTTAGAAAAGGGCAATGGTAGAACTGTTGAACTTGGAGAAGTATAAGAAATACAGATAGACAGTTCTCAACCATTAGAACATATAGTTAGGACAGAACCAGAACACAAAACTCCTCCCCGTAGGTCTGATAGAGTGCCACGGGCACCTGAGAGGTATGGGTTTATTATCGAAAATAATGAAGCCCAAGTCATTCAAATGATGAACCTCTGACCTATACGGAAGCTATCTTGAGTACTGATTTAGATAGATGGCAAGAAGCCATGGAATCCGAGATAGACTCTATGTATGTAAACCAAGTATGGTCTTTGGTCGATGCACCAGAGGGTGTTAATTCTATTGGGTGCAAATGGGTCTATGAGAAAAAGATTGGGGCTGATGGCCAAGTTGAAACCTATAAAGCCAGATTAGTGGCAAAAGGTTTTAGACAAAATAGGGAATTGATTATGATTAAACATTCTCACCTGTTGCCATGCTCAAATCAATTCGGATTTTACTTGCTATAGCAGCGTACTACGATTATGAGATCTGGCAGATGGATGTGAAGACTGCATTCCTCAATGGTTTTCTTGAGGAAGAAGTCTACATGTCACAGCCAGAAGGTTTTATTTCAAAGAATAAACCTAATCAAGTATGCAAGCTAAAGAAATCCATTTATGGATTAAAGCAAGCTTCAAGGAGTTGGAACATCCGCTTTGATGAAACTATTAAAAGGTTTGGTTTTATCAAAAATGTGGATGAACCCTGTGTTTATAAGAAGACTAGTGGGAGTGCCATAGTCTTCTTGGTTCTGTATGTAGATGACATACTCCTCATTGGGAATGATATCCCAATGTTACAATCAGTCAAGGTTTGGCTATCAAACCAGTTTTCCATGAAAGATTTGGGAGAAGCATCCTATATACTAGGTATTAAGATCTATAGAGATAGATCTAAGAGGATGCTAGGTTTATTCCAATCTAGGTACATTGACTTAGTGCTGAAAAGATTCAGCATGGATGGAAGTAAAAGAGGTTATCTTCCTATGAGTCAAGGCATACATCTTTCTAAAAGGATGTCTCCTAAGACACCTGAAGAAAGAAATAGAATGAATTCTATACCCTATGCTTCGGCAAAAGGATCCATAATGTATGCCATGTTATGTACCAGGCCTGATGTGGCATATGCTTTAGGCATTGTCAGTAGGTTTTAGGCTGATCTAGGAGAGGATCATTGGAAAGCAGTTAAAAATATTCTTAAGTACCTAAGAAAGACTAAGAATATTTTTCTGGTTTATGGTGGTTCTGATCTTAAACTAGAAGCTTATTCTGATTCTAGTTTTCAATCAGACCCTGATGATAACAAATCCATTTCGGGATATGTTTTTACCCTAAATGGTGGAGCAATGAGTTGGAAGAGTACAAAACAGCAGACTATAGCTGACTCAACCATAGAGGCAGAATACATAGCTGTCAGTGAAGCCGCCAAGGAAGCAGTCTGGATGAAGAAGTTCATCACAGAGTTGGGTGTTGTTCCTGAGATTGAAAACCCAGTGCCACTTTACTGTGACAACACTGGGGCTGTTGCTCAAGCTAAGGAACCAAGAGCTCATCATAAGTCCAAGCACATTCTGAGACGCTTCCATCTCGTCCGAGAAATAGTAGAAAGACAAGATGTCTATATAAATAGAGTTGATACAAAGAACAATGTAGCAGACCCGTTCACTAAGGCTCTACCACAGCGAGAGTTTGATCACCACCTCGAGTGTATGGGATTAAGATTTAAAGGCGATTGGCTTTAGTACAAGTGGGAGATTAAAAGGGATATGCCCTACAAGCCAATCTATGTTGTATCTCCCAAACCATTGTAATTGATAATTTTCTAATAAAGGCATTATTTTTCATCATACGCTGTGTTTATATTATATGATGAACCCCATAGATTAGGGCAATGATTTTAGGGTTATGATGAGATCATACCAGTGAGACCTAAAATCTTAAAACCTTAATCTAAAATATTCCTAGTCAAAGGAACCCTGAGAAGGGGATCAGGGTTTTCCGGTAAGACTAGCACATCCCATGTATACGGGAGAGGGTAACTGCTCTCATAGTCACTTGTGTATGACACTAATACTAGGATGTGGGTGCTCATTGGAGAATGAGTTCACTGATATGATCCAACTTGAGAACATCTAATGGAGTCTTAGCTACATGTCAATAGAAGGTTCGCATAGTGGGAGTGGTACAAGTAATCCTTTGACCTGAGACTGCCATAAGTACCTTATGTACATGAACCCATGCTTTGGTTCAATCCTAATCATGACACTGAGTCATGCACAGGATTGATACTGGGAATGGTGAATTGGATATGAAGGTAATGAGTAGGTCAACAAGGAATCGATCACTCTTGGTAAGAGGAGATTGCATCCAGCTAGTTAACAATCGGATGATGATTCAGGGAATCTTTGATCAAAGTAAAGATATTAGAGATGGTTTCTAATATCAAGAAAATTGAATCATCAATATAAGATTGATCTAGAAATAAATATAATATTGGATTTGACATATATCCATATCCATAGTTATATTTTGGGTGCAGTTTTGATCGAAAGATTTAATTGTATGGTAACTCTCTACTAAAGGGTAATTTTGGTATTTCACCAAAATTTCCATATCTTCCGGGTAGACATGACACGTTGCTAGACGTCAATCTTATCTTGTGGGTTGATCAAATTCAAAGATCATTTATTAGGAAGAGTCTATGACCGCACGATGTGCCGACACGTCGATGACCGCACGACTAGGAAACTGCGACTTCTATAACTGGGCACCTAGACCCTATGCCCTAGACCCTCGGTGCTACGGTACCCAGGCGACCTCCTTTGAAATGATAACATCCCATTATGGCTCGAGGTTCAGGCACAGAACCTGCCCGATAGAGAGGCGACAGCAAGCAACAGAAAGCCTCCTTTGAAGGAGAGAACCTGGAAGCCAACAAAGGCCACTCACCTATATAAGAACTGCACGAAAAGGTAAGTGAAGGTAAGCAAGAAAGAAACAACAGAGACTCTTTCATTTGAGTACTATCTTTTCTTTTATAACCCTCTTGACATGAAGAGTCCCCCAAGCTCTTCGTTATAGAGGTTTCTATTTTTCTCGATCGTCCCACTAACTTGATCATCGAAGTATATTCGCCAGAATCCTTGGCCCAAAGCTTTCCTCTATCTTGCAGGACCCCCGAAGCGAGTGAGTGAGGCGACCGCAAGGCAGGGAGCCAAACACCTGGTAGGAACCCGACATGTCAGAGCTACAGGCCACGACGATCCGGGCGGCAATAGATTGGCATGCTAAAAAGGGGGACGGCAGCTGGAAGAAAGCATCATCCCTCCCATAGCAAGAAAGACCGTGCGGACACCCGCAGTTCGATGGTGACTACGCGAGCCTGTGAAGCCTCCATCGATCAAGCGGGGGACCCCCCTCATTGCGGTGACCAATGCCCGGGGGGGAGCATCCTGCTCCGTCACAGCCGCCTCGGTGGACCACCAGTACATCGCACTCGCCCACCAGGTCCAGCACATGGCTGCGATGATGCATCAGCTCCACCAGAAGCCTCGCTCCCTAGAAATATAACAGCAGCCAGGGACTTGTTGGGAAATGTGTCCCAAAGCCAATCGCCTGGGTTGTAGGCGATTGTGCTGAGCATTGTATCCATTTTATGAATTAAAAAAATTATTATTTGGTAGCTCATCACATATTATATTTCTCTAAAATTGAACTATTTCCTTGTGATGAAGTCCTTAGGGCTACACTGACTTCGATACAGAGAGGATGTATCGACTGGTCCTTAAACCTTGTTCACTTCCAAAGGATATATTGTACTGGACGGCAATATATCAAGTATAGGTTATTGCAGTTTACATCATTTGGTTGTCCTCTTGAACAAGTGAGTGTGGTGACACTGTTGTGACCTGCAAGTGGGATATATGATATCTCATTGAACGTGACTCCGTGAAACCCCTTTCTGCCAAAGGGATACTCACGATTGGATATGGGTATATGTGTCCCTCTGACCTGAGGTCATCACGGTTGCTTGCAAGCAACTCCCTGTGCTTTGGTACCGGACTACCCGGATTTTTAATCCGGTGACGGAAGGTTTCTGGGTACAGGCAAGTACTTATGGAGTAGTGATGGACCAAGATGGGATTGACCTGTCCGAACAGTTTGGATTGAATGTCTCGCTGTATCTCAATTTAGCAAATCCTCGGCCGGGGTAGCCCTAGTGAAGAGTCACTGGGCTTGCAAGATTGAGACACGTTGTTGACTGACTCAGTCTGGGTTGGCAGCCCAACATCAGTCGTCCTGAGCATTAAAGGTCAAAGGGATGAATTATACAGCAACCATATGCCAGAGGTTCGATAGTATGCTCCTGCATCTTCGACCTATCCGGACGTCGGGATCCATTGCTAGATGGTATCTTGTGCTGGTACTGGAATAGTTCCAATGCTACCGCCTAGGTTCGAACCCATGAGGTCACACTCCATAGAGGATTTTTTCCTGATCCAGGTACCAGTATTTGATTAGGAATCTTATTGGTGACGGTTTGATTGAGCACATTGGAAATCCTGGGTTTCGGTCTATCAGGATTTTTTCTGGTTAACCAGGACTAGACCAAGCCTTCTGATAATTAGATTTTGATCTAATTATTTGGATGAACCTATTTTGAACCACTGGTTTTTTATTTAAACCGTTTTCATCGGTTTTTGACCCTTTGAACCGGTTTACACGGTGATTGCTGTTTTGGGCGAACAATGCATTTGGGCATCCTTTCTTCTCCCTTTTGATTTCATTTTGGCTGAATTTTAAACTCCCTTGATTACCTCATTGAAATGAATTGAATTCATTTTTTAATCGCTGCTGCTATTTGATATTCTCGCCAGACCTCTCACCTCCCCATATGACCGGTTATATGGGTTCATTGCCCCATTTATTCATTCCTGCTGGCGCTGTTCTTGGAAGAGAGCTGAAAACCATGAGGCTTGAATTTTCTCTCTGGTTTCCCCTTTTTTGAGAGATCTAATCATCCTTTCACCATAGATTTATGGGGAGGGTTTAGGAAATTGATTGGAAGGAAAAATCAATTCCATTTGTCCCTGTCTCTTGTGCTCATTGGAAGAAGAAGTTCATGCTCTATTTGGAGAAACTTTGCAGCAAATCAACAAAGCTTCTTCCCACCGTTTGAAAGTGTTTTCCGGCGACTAGCATCGCCTGAGAACAGGATCTGTGGAGTCCCTCGCGTGTCCCCCCTCTGGAGAGTGCTCATTTGAGCATTTTAGAGCCGGATCAACGCCCCTTTTGCTGTTTTTCTTGTGTCCTGTTTTTGAATTGCAGGCCTTAATTTCTGTGGTTTTTTGGAGAAGATCAAGTGTGTTTCAACGTTGAGATTCCAGCCCTTTCCCTTCTCCATTTGAAGCAAGAGAAGTCCTTGCTGTTGGTGATAGAGAGGAGACCCATTATTGGTCATTTGGATTGGCCATCATTGTTGTTGAAGCGAAGGATAACAGGGCATTCCAACGATTGAAGAGGAAGACAACAGGAATAAAATTATTCCTGTTATCCCACTTATTCCAGTACTATACCAGATTTATTCCAGGCAGGAATAAGGTATGGGTTTTGATTTTAAAATTCATGCATGCGTAGATCTAAGCTTTTAAAACATTTTATAAACATTACATGCCCATATTATTACATATTTTAGTCTGCACATGCTTCCTGATCATGTTAGATCCTATGCGGAGCAAGTTTTCCGCTGTACATTTTAAAATTATTTTTAAAATACTTACCTGCTCCCTGCTGTTGCAAGCTTAGAGTAGGCACCTGCAAGAGCCCTTTTAACTTTCAGGACTCTAGTGGCTCATGCAGCCGATCCCTGCACCAGCCTGCGATCCTTCCGGGAGGGGCCATTACATGCGGCATCCCCCCTCGGAAGGCCCACCAGGCGGGCGGCAAGCAGCCATAGCATGCTTCGACCGGCCGGAGGAGCCGCTCCCTAGCCTCGAACCACTGTGCACCCTCATGCCAGCAGCACCAGCATGGTTGGGAACTCGAGCGCGAGTTCCTTCTCTCCAGTCCTCCCTCACCTCCAACATTTTTTGCTGAGGGGTCGACTGACGAGGCCATCCACCGTCGTGTGGAAAGATGCCTCGAGGAGCATGAGCACAAGATAGCGGATCTAGCCCACCAGTTTGCTGAAGTTCAGGGTACCCCCAATGAGCCCACGGGTTACGACACCCATCCACCCTTCTCGAAGAAAGTCCAAGGGGAGCCGATTTCCACCTAATTCCGTATGCTGCAAGTTGACCCTTAAGATGGGACAACCGACCTCCTGGACCACTTGAAAAGTTATAAGTCTCTCATGAGGATCCAAGGGGCCACCGATGCCCTCTTTTGCATCACCTTCCCGGCCACTCTGCAAAAGGCCGCTCGGGTATGGTTTTCTAGACTCGAACCTGAGAGTATAGACTCCTTCCCTCAACTAGAGAGAAAGTTCATGGCGCACTTCGACGTTTGCAGGAAGGAACCGCGCGAAGCTAATATCCTCTTCTTGATCCAACAATTGATCGGGAACTCCTCCAGGACTACGTGTCTCGATTCAAGACCGCAGCCCTAGAAATCTATGACCTCGATGAGTCCATCGCCATGCTAGCCCTGAAGAGGGGGCTACGAACCTCTCGCTTCACCTACTCCCTCGATAAGAAGCACCCAAAGACATATCTGGAGTTCCTCCTTCGGGTATAAAAGTACATTCGCATCGAGGAGGCGGATCATGCCAGGATGGAGCTGGATGGGAGGCCCCTAAAGAGGCAAGCCATCAGGGAGACCTCCGACCACCCGACCTGGAGGATGGTGTGGGTCTCATGATCGGAGCCAAGGCCCAAGGCTGACCCTACCGATGAAAAAAGTTTCACTTCTATGATCCTCTCCTTGCCCCTAGAGTGAAGATCTTGATGGAGATCGAGGGCGAGCATTTCCTGCACAGACCCCCACCACTAAAGCCATATGCTGGGCGGGACAAGTCCCGCTACTACCATTTCCACCGAGACTATGGCTATGATACAGAGGAATGCCGCTACCTGAAGAGGGAGATCGAAGAGCTGATCAAGCGCAGCTACCTCGGCTAGTATGTGGAGTGGGGAGCATCCCCTACAGCCCATACTGAAGGGCCTTGGCCCCTCGCCATTGATAATCGTTCCACCTAGAAACTGATAGAGATGATATCCTGGGGGTAGGAAAAACCCTGAAGCGGGCTAGGGGAAGAGAGGGGAGTGACGATGTACTCCCCTGCATGGAAGAAGGGTCAGCTGGGGTAGACAACCCAAATAATGATGCTATCATCGTTGAAATGATGATAGCCAAACATCTTGTAAAAAGAATCATGGTAGACAGTGGGAGCTCCTCGAACATTCTTTTTTATGATGCTTTTGCAAAGATGAATTTGTCCACTGACCAAATAAGACCGGTGTTCACGCCTCTGCTAGGCTTCACCGGAGACTTAGTCGGAGTCAAGGGAGAAATTACTCTCCCAATAATCGCTTGGACACTACCCCAGCAAAGCACCGTGCTGGTGACCTTCACTATTGTAAAGCTCCCCTCACCCTACAATGCCGATCCTGGGATGCCCGGGACTCGATCTGCTTGATACCACCATTTCCATGAAATGCCTCCTTATCCAGTTCCCAACCCCAAGGGGGATCGGAGAGATGAGAGGGTCCCGACAGTCGGTGTAGCACTATTGGTAGACCACCCCAGGCCTAAGAGAAGTAGATTCCAACCCTGCCATAGACCAGACTGATCCGACGACACCAAAACCAAAGAGCGGGCTAGTCGAGCCCCTATTATCTTTTCCATTAGGGGAAGATCCCTCGAAGATGATATAGGTCGGAGCCTTGTTGACTTAGGAAGAGAGAACCCGACTGCTCAGCTTCCTGCAGGCTAATGCAGATGTTTTTTCCTGGACCACCGTCAACATGCCTGGTATCCTACCGGAGGTGATAACTCACAAGCTGAACGTCGACCCTAATCATTGCCCGGTCCAGTAGAAGAAAAGGAGCTTCACCCCGGAATGACTGAAAGCCATCAACGAGGAGGTCGATAAACTCCTCACGATGGGCTTCATCGGAGAGGTATGTTATCCTGACTGGCTTGCTAACATGGTGATGGTCAGGAAAGCCTTTGAAAAGTGGAGGATCTGTGTAGACTACACAAACCTCAACAAGGCATGCCCCAAGGATAGCTTTCCCCTTTCCAAGATTGACCAGTTGGTGGATGCAACTTCAGGCCACAAGTACCTTAGCTTCATGGATGTGTTCTCCTAATATAATCAGATCCGCATGCATCCCGAGGATGAGGAGTGCACAGCGTTTATGATCGATCGAGGTAAGTGTTGTTACAAGATGATGTCCTTTGATCTTAAGAATGCAAGGGCCACCTACTAGTGCTTGCTCAGCACGGTCTTCATGGACCAGATCGGCCGCAACATGCAAGTGTATATGGATGACATGCTTGTCATGAGCGGCCCGAAGGGGGACCATATTGCCGACCTGGCGGAGGCTTTCGATAACCTCCGCCGCTACCAAATGGAGCTAAACCCCACCAAGTGCGCTTTCGGTGTGGCGATGGAAAAGTTCTTGGGGTTCATGGTGACCTAGAGAGGGATAGAGGCCAACCCCAAGAAGATCTAAGCGATCACAGACATGAGGAGTCCCGCCTCTAAGAAGGAAGTCCAACGTCTGAATGGGCGCATTGCGACTTTGAGCCGCTTTATCTCATGCTCTACTGGGCATTGCCAGCCATTCTTCAAGGTCCTCCAGAAGATGAATGACTTCACTTGGACAGAAGAATGCCAAGAGGCGTTCAAGGGACTATAGAAGCTCCTCGCCTCATCGCCACTACTATCCAGGTCGAAGCCCAGAGAAGAGCTCCTCCTATACTTGGCCATCTCACCAGAGGCAGTCAGCTCCGTACTGGTTCGTGCTGACAAGGATGGCTCTCAGCGGCCAGTCTACTATACCAGCAAGCTACTCTGTGATGCTGAAACCAAGTACACCCGACCCAAAAAATTATTTTTGTACTAATAATATATGCACAGCGCCTCAGGCCTTATTTTCAACCGTACCCCATCGCCGTCTTTATTGATCAGCCCCTGAGGGCTATCCTGAACTATCCTGACACTTCCGAGTGTTTGGCCAAGTGGGCACTGAAGCTTAGTGAATTCGACATCACCTATCACCTGCGGCAGGCATAGGAGGCCCAGGTCCTAGCCAATTTTATAGTGGAATGCACCTGGGCCGAGGAAAGTCTAGAGGAGGCGGACTAACAGTTCGAGCTCGGGCAGGACCCAACCCTGATGGAGGAGACATGGATACTCCACGTGGATGACACCTCCAATACGGGAGGAAGCAGAGTTGGCCTCATCCTTGCTAGCCCTGATGGGGTCATCACGGAATGCGCACTGTATTTCCTCTTCAAGGCGACTAACAACCAGGCAGAGTATGAAGCACTCCTTGCGGGGTTGAAGGTATCCCACAAACTGGGCATTAAGAGGTTAAAAGTCTTCACAGACTCATAGATGGTAGCGGGCCAAGTCTCCGGCAAGTACGAAGCATGGGATCCTATGATGGTAAAGTACCTGGACCGGGTGTGCTCTCATGTATCGATCCTCCAGTACTTCAACATCTCCTATATCCCGCGAGTAGAGAACGCCCAGGTCGACATACTTTCCAGGCTGGCCACCCTTTCGGAGACCTCGCTGGGGAGTGCTTTCATCGAATGTCTTGAGCCCCCCAGTTGCGAAACTGTGACCGAGGTCCAGCAAGTCTCCAACGAGGCGAGCTGGATGGATCCCTATATTAAGTATATCACCACTGGCACTCTGCTAGAGGACCGAAAGGAGGCCGGCCTTCTCAAGAAGAAGGATGCACGTTATGTGATTTTGGATGGGCAGCTCTACCGGAGGTCCACTCCTACCCCTGCTGAAGTGCCTGAAGCCCTCAGAAGATGCTTACGTGCTCTAGGAGATACACAAAGGCATCTGTGGCAACCTTGTGGGGGGTAGGGCCTTAGCCCACAAGATGATCCGGCAGGGATACTTCTGGGAAACCATGCCGGAAGATGTAGCCAATTTTGTGAAAAAATGCAACAAGTGCCAGCGCCACGCATGCTTCCAGCGGTAGCTGGCCGCACCTATCTCCTAGTTATCAACCTCATGGCCATTTGCCCAGAAGGGAATGGATATCCTAGGCCCCTTCCCTGCAACGTCTGGCCAACGGAGGTTTCTGATTGTGGCCATCGACTACTTCACCAAGTGGGTTGAGGTCGAACCTCTAGCACGGATAACAGAGGCGAAGGTCCAGTCTTTCTTCTGGAAATCCATAATCTATAGATACGGCCTCTCGCACACAGTCATCACTGACAACAGGAAGCAGTTTGATAATCGGGGCTTCAAAAAATTTTGCTCCGATCTCAGCATCCGCCATCGCTTTATCTCAGTGGCTCATCCTTAAACAAATAGGGAAGCTGAAGTGACTAACCGCACCATCCTGCAAGGGCTCCATACAAGACTGGATGAAGTCAAGGATCGATGGGTGGATGAGCTGCCCAGCGTGTTGTGGGCCTACCACACCACTCCCCATATGGCTATTGGAGAGACGCCCTTCAACCTCGTCTTCAGGACTGAAGTAGTAATTCCAGTGGAACTCAGCCTGCCCACACTCCGGATAGAGCAGTACGACGAAGTTGAAAATATGGCACGTCTCCTCCTCAACCTGGATTTGTTGAATGAGACAAGGAACAAAGCCTGACTCCGAATGGTGGCCTACTGGCAGTGAGTCGCCTGGTATTACAACTCCCGCATGTGGCCCAAGGTGTTCTGCCCAGGCGACCTCGTGCTTAGGCGGGCGGAAGTATCCCAACCAGGAGAGTGCAGGAAACTCTCCCTGAATAGGGAGGGTCCTTACCAGGTGATCGAAGCCTTGCTGGGCAGGGCCTACTACCTCGTCGGGCTCGACGGTGTCCACTTCACGCAAACCTAGAATGCCAGTAACTTGAGAATGTACCATCAATAACGTAAGGCTCTTCCATGATAAATTCAAGTTCCTTTTAGGTGCAATCTTGTTTTTCACCTGTGCAGGAACTCATCTACCCTACTTTAAGCCGGGAGACTTTCGAAGCCTCACACCAAAGCTGGGAGCCATAGCACCCCGTACCAAAGCTGGGAGCCATAGCACCCCGCATTAAAGTTGGGAAACTCCCGAAGCCCCGCACCAAAGTCGAGAGCCACAGTGCCTCGCACTAAAGCCGGGAAACTCCTGAAGCCCTGCACTAAAATCGAGAACCTCCGACGCCCCATACTAAAGTCAGGAAACTCTTGAAGCCTCGTACCAAAGCCGGGAGCCATAGCGCCCCTCACTAAAGATGGAAAACTCCTGAAACCCTCCACCAAAGCCAAAAACCTTCGACGCCCCGCACCAAAGCCGGGAGCCACAGCACCTGTACCAAAGCTGGGATCCACAGCACCCCGCACCAAAGCTGGAGGCCACCATGCTTGGCACTTAAGCCCGGGGCCGCAGCACCGAAGCCGGGAAATCTCCGAAGCCTGACACTCAAGTCCGGAGCCGCATCACCAAAGCCTGGAGACTCCTGGAGCACGACACTCCAAGTTCGAAAACTTACGAAGCTCAGCACTTAGAGACAATCAATTTTATCACCCAGCTCACAGTTCGGGGATGTCAGATGGAAACTCTAAGCGAGACCCACTATCTTTCGCTTGGCCCGCATCCAGGCAATACAAAAAAAAAAGAAGAAGAAAAGAAAGAGAAAGAAGTGGAATGATAGCCAAGGGATTTCATTAATATGAAGACTTCCTGTATATCCCTTATAAGATGCCCCCAACAAACTGAGGTTCCTCCTTGACTTATAAATATAAACAAAAAAGGAAGATCTAAACATCAACCAGCCATCGACTCCTTTCTAGACCGACAGGTAGCCCTTACCTCCCGCGAGGCACTCGGGGAGGCCTCGGGTTCTGCCCCAGCCTCAACCTCCTCTGACTCCGACTCCTCGAAGCCGGGCTCATCCTCCTGCCCAGGAAATGAAATGGAAGGCCTGATGTTGTCTAGCACCTTCAGCTCGTAGATGCGAAAGGCCTTACTCTTGAAGTCCCTAAGTCCTTGATAGAAGGAGTTCAAGATAGCCTCGACGACCTCATCCTTAAAAGCCTGGGACACAACTTGGGGATGGCCTCCGTCGCCTCCTTCTTGGCCATCTCTGCCAGCACAGCAGCTACCGCTGCCTTCTCAACTGCCACCTCGGCCCGAGCCTTCTCCTTCTTAAGATGAGTCTGGAGGGTCTGCACCCTCATTTCTAGACGGGCCACCTCCTCGGCCCAAAAGGAGTTAGTGTCACCCTCCCGGACCTTCGCACTAGGCTCCCCCTCGGGTGCCTTGACAGTAGCCCTCTTTCAGGACATCTCCTGAAGGTCTTTGAGGCTGAACTTCATCACTACAATATGAACAAGAAAGAAGGAATAGAGCCTAGCTTTTCAGGACTTTGCCCAAGAGGAAGGGGGAGAGTAGCTCTAGAGCAAAAATCTTATCTTTCCACCACCTGAAGAATCTCTGGGGATCAAAAAGATGGATCCTATTTAATGGCTTGAAGCCTTGTTGCTTCGTGCCCGTAGAAGACGTGTGCCATGTCTCGCACCAAGCCAACCGAGAAATGCCATGTATTGAAGCGACGCTTCGAACCCGGAGCAGTTCCCTTGAAGTTGATATGGCATTAATAACCATCTTTAGGGAGAGAAGACGTGGCGACACCCGGATGGCACGAAAGCATGATCGCCTGAACACCGACGCATCCGGCATCGAAAATGGAAGGGGCGCACCCCCTCCATTCCAGCGCAACCATTACTCCCTTCGCCCTGAGCGGATGCCTCGTTCTTCGGGCTTGGGTGTGGGGGGCAACTAATATGGCGACATCCACTGACATGGAGTCTGCGGGCGGATGTGGCGACATCCGTTGACATGGAGCCTGTGGACAGCCACGACAGCAAGAGACCTACCACCTGGGCAAGGTCAGCTGATGACGAACTGAGGCAGTCCGCCCGGTCGAGGTTAGCTCCCAACCGAGGTAGGGCTCATTGGGCGAGCCCCTCGTTTGATGTCAGCTCCCGGTCGAGGTCGAGTCCATCCCTCTAAGACAAGCCCCCCGGCTGAGGACAACTCCCGGTCAGGGTCGAGCTCATGCTTCTAGAACAGACCATCCTGCCGAGGTCAGCTCCCAATCGAGACAGTGCTCATTGGGCGGGCCCCCTGCCCGAGGTCAGCTCATGGTCGAGATCGAGTCTATCCCTCCGAAGTGGACCCTCCTACCAGCGAGAGCATGAACTCCCGCCGAAGACGTAAAGAGGCCGGAACTCAAAGTGAAGACAAGGAAGTACCTGACCATGCAGAGCCTTCGAGAGGTGGCACATGCCTTGCCATGGGTGCAGGCCCCATGTGGTGCACCGTGCGCAAGATCTATATGATCTGGATGACACCAGGCTCCTAGCCTTGCGGTATGCCAATACATCGATGATCGCATGACTAGAAAATTGCGACTTTAATAACAGGGGCCTAGTCCCTATGCCCTAAACCAACGGCACTGCGGTACCCAAGCGATCTCCTTTGAAATGGCAACATCCTGTTGTTGCTGCCAAGACCATCATGGCCCGTAGCTGCCACATCGGAGTGCACTCCTTTCACTACCTGCTAGTCCTCCACTCCTGGACCTACAAAATAGGGGTTAGTGACCCAGGTTGGGGTTTCCGGTGGGGGCACTTCAACGGTCAAGTCAGTGACGATCCAGGGAAACAAATCCTCCTGGTCGATCCCCTCTTGATGGACTTTACACTAGGAGGAGTGGGAGATGTGTCGGTGAAAGAAAATTGCAACAGCGGAAGAGTGATAGCGGGGATAGAGGGGTTCTCTGTCACTCCGCTTCTCCTTGTTTCTCGATGGTTTTCCCTCAACCGTGGTGTTAGTGGTGGTGCTTTGCTCTCTTAGTTGAGCTTGTGCTTGTGTTGGTGGTGGACCGTAGTTCTTTTCTACTGGTGTATTTTTCTGTTGTTACCTCCCCCTTCTGGGGGTGCCGATCATTTTTTGTAGTTGAAAACTGGACGTTGGGAGTCTGCCTCGGGATCCTCGCTGGGTTGGCAGGCACATGGGGCAGGATTCCATGCCGTTGATGGGACGCCTTTCCTGACAGGTGGTAGGGAAAGCTTCCATTCCTTTTGACATCCTCTCTAGTTGCTCTATTTCGGGAAGTCTGGCAGAGCCTCGATCCGGGTGCTACCACCCTAGGGGTGCGTGCTCTCTGGCTAGCCCATCCCCTGGAAGTACGGTTGGACAAGCAGTTATGGCGACATGGGGGGCGCAGTTCCGTGGCCCTCGGGTGGCTCATCGATGTCCTGGGATGGCGGGGTCTGCTCCGATCTGGGTGCTCCGAGCTCGTGCGGTCACCTTTGAGAAGGGAAGAGTGCGAGCTCGGCCTAGAGGGCACGCGCTCGGAGAGGCTCCACATCGGCGGGCGAGCTCTTGGCTCGACCAAGACTGCAGGGCACTGACCTCCGAGGGTCTCACTCTGGAGGGCAGAAGATGGACCCGGTCCAGAGGGCGCGCACTCGGAGAGGCTCCACATCGACGGGCGAGCTCTTGGCTCGACCTCGACTGCAGGGCACTAACCTCCGAGGGTCTCACTCTGGAGGGCGGACCCAGTCCAGAGGGTGCGCGCTCGGAGAGGCTCCACATCGACGGGTGAGCTCTTGGCTCGACCTCGACTGCAGGGCACTAACCTCCGAGGGTCTGATTTTGGAGGGCGGAAGATGGACCCGGTCCAGAGGGTGCATGCTCAGAGAAGCTCCACATTGACGGGTGAGCTCTTGGCTCGACCCCGACCGCAGGGCACTAACCTCCGACGATCTCACTCTAGAGGGCGAAAAGCAGCTCCGGCCTAGGCATCGAGCTCACGAGCTCGACCTGGCGGAGGACTGAGCTCGACTTGCTATCCTGGAAGAGCTCAGCTCAGCTCGGCAAAGTGCTCCGAATTGAGGTGTCGCCTTGGCATCCACCATGGCGGTCTCCCTTAATATGGCACCTGTCAGCTACCCACATCAGCGGTCTCGCCACATCATTTGCCCCCCACTCCCGAGACTCGTTAGTGCGCGGCGCTCGGGGTGAAGGGAGTAATTGCAATGCTGACGTGGAGAGGCGAAAGTCTGGCACAATGATGGCCGTGGTTGCTGGCGCTTCGAGGGACAGCCCCGCAGGCCGTGTGGGGGTACCACGTGGCCATGTCCGAGGAGCAGTTAATACTAGCGCAGAATTCTGAGCGGCAAGGACTCCTTTTTCGTCGATGAGCAGCACATGGCGCAGATCCGTTGGCGAGGGGGTCACAACAGTGCGGATTTGATGGGCATTTTCGATGTGAAAAGAAAAATTTCTCACTCAAAATCCCCTTTATTTCAAATCCTTTATGCTCATTGCAGTGTCCAGACCTTTCTTCCCCCGAGATCTGCATCCATTCTTCTCCTCTCTAGGGGTCTAGGCTGGCTTCGCCTTTCTTCTTTCTCTCCTTCCGGGGTAGGCTCCTTCCTCCTCAGTCCAGTATGTCTCGTCCTGAGTCTTTTGCCTGAAGGTTAGTGATCTCCTCCTCTAACGAGGAGTCAGAGGGGGAGCAGTTTAGGATTAGCATGAGACTAGCCCTTCCTGCCCCCCAAGTGTTCATTGGGGAGCTAAAGGTCATTCCTTCCCTTCCTATCTATCCTCCTCTTATGCTTGAACTAGCCCTTGAGTTGATCTGGTCAACAGGTCCAGGTGGGATCGCTTCGACGATTTTCGTCGCGGAGCTGGAGACCATCCGGGATGCCTATGGGATCCCGTCTTCTATTCAGCTCATGGTTCCCCGCCCCGGGGAGCGGGTCACTTCCAGTGGCCCGGGGCATCTCGCCTTCTATGAGGGGACCTTCTCCGGGGGTCTCCAATTCCCTTTCCACCCTTTCTTCTTGTCTGTTATGAATAATTATTGTCTGGCCCCCGCCCAGTTGGTGCCGAACACCATCAGGGTGATCTTCTCCTTCGTTGTGCTCTGCCACGTCCACGGGTTCGTTGCCTGGTTCTCCTTGTTCAGGGCATTCTTCACCCTGAAATGCCACCCGATCGAGGACGGGTGGTGGTCTTTGTCTTCTCGCCCGAAGGGCATCAAGTTCGAGCTTCCCTCTTCCATCAAGGGATGGAAGAGCAAGTTCTTCTTTGCGGACGTCAAGAGGGTCGACTGGGCATGGAGCGAGCCTGACCGTTCCCCAAACTGGATCTCCGCGATCGAAGTAGCCGATCAGGATGACTACAACCAGCTTTGCACCGCCCAGATCCCCTCTCTGGAGGTTCTTCCATCAGAGCAGAACCTTCTCGTTGCCAGGGTCGACTCGTCGGCGGGGCCGGGTAGGTTCAGCTTCTTCATTCATATGCATCTTCCTTTTTCTCCACTTGGGGCTGACTTTCCAAGTTCCTATGTGCAGGGTTGATCCTTCCGGAGGGTGAGCCATCGCCAGTCTCTAAGAAGAGGCCACCCACTGGGGTGGTCACCGAGCCCCCTTCGAGGCGGTTCCAGGTTGAGGGAGTGTCGATGTTTGCTCCTGCCGTGCCGACCACCTCGAAAGGGAAGGAGGTTATGGGAGCCCCTGTGCAATGGGCAGAGCCACAGGCAGAACCCCCTACCTTGGAGCCTGCAGTGGTCATCCGGGCTGATGCTGTTGCTGCCGTTGCTCCGCCCTGTCCCCCGGGTTTGGTGAAGGTCGAAGTTGAGGGAGGAGAGTTTCGCCCCAGAGATCCTCTGGCGATGGGGATTCCGATCACGACGGTGCCGGGTCCTCGGCTGGTCCTCGAGGGTCCCGTCGTCGGAGTGGCGGGCGCACCTGCCCCTCGGGAAAGCAGGAGGGACGAGGCAAGGCGCCGCCTCCCGTTCAAGCTGGGGCTAGAGAGCTCCTTGGCCGACAACCGCGCCTTGGCCTACCGCATGACGGACTTCTCCATCCAGCAATGCGACCGGGAGGAAATGGATGGGTTGCCGGTTGGAGCCTTGATCGACAGCATTTTTTCCCATCTCTACACGGTAAGCAACTTTATCCCCTCTCTCTCTTCTTTTCTCTTTTTTTTTTTCTTCTCCCTTTTTTTTTTTGACCTCCCATGTAATGCAGATGGGTGTCAAGGCCCTCTTCATCAGGAGCTGCTACCGAAACTGGGAGCAGTCTATGCAGTAGCAGGTGGTCGAGATCGCATCGTTGAAGGTCGATCTGGAGAGGAAGGCTAACTCCGAAGGGGTGCTTGGCCGACGGGTCAAGGACCTCGAGAAGCAGCTCGTTGATTCTGAGGGGCGAGTAAAATAGCTCCAGGAGAAACTCGACCACGAGCAGGGAGAATCGAGGAAGAAGACTAAGGAGCTTGTCAACTCCGAGCAGAGATTGGACGTGGTCATCGTCGAGGTGGCCAGGCAGAAAAGGACTGCCCAGTCTATCAAAGCTCGACTGACGATAGATGAGGAGAAGTCAGTCGTGGTTCAGAGGGCAGCGGATGAAGCGGCCAAGTCGGTCGCGGACACCAGGCATGAGGTGGCCGCAGTAAAGAAGGAAGCCGGGGAGACGGTGGAGAGGTACAGGGCCTCGGAGGAGTTCCTCGCCGAGATCCAGCAAACGACGTCGGACTCTTTCTTCAAAGGCTTCATGTACCTGCACCGCCTGGTCGAGGAGTTCATCTCGGTCGAAGGCCGCGACTACCTTGACTACCCCGGTACTTCAGACCAGGAGGCGGGCGTTGAGGAGGCCACGCCAGCTGAGTCTGAGGCCGTTCGGTCAGAAGCCCCTGCTAATGGAGACTCCCGGCCCAGCGACCCGGCGAGTAGATAGTCATTTTATATTTCTTTTTCTGTATTTAGCAGGGCCACTCGGCATGTCGGGGGCCCATAAGATGCTTGTAACTGACACTCAATCAATAAAATGCGAATATTCTTGCAACTGTTTTTATTGTTTGGCTCCTCCTCTCCTTCACTCCCTTTCCTCTTTTGTCTTTCTTTTCAATGCATAGGGAGATCAGAGAGGGTACCTAAGAGCTGCCGAGCTCGGCAGTCTCCAGGCCAGAAATTTGAGCTTCGGTCTTGAGCTGGCATCTTGGAGCTAGGCTCGGGGATGTGGATGGTTGAGAGCTGCGTGGCTCGAAGTTCTCTTGGCCGGAGATCTGACCTCCTGGCTTGAGCTGGTGTCTTGGAGCTAGGCTCTGGGACGTGGATGGTTGAGAGCTACTGAAGGTAGTAGCTTTGACAATGTTGTATTTTCTTCTTGTTCTCTTTTTCTTTTCTTCCCCACTCTTCTCTCATTCATTTTTCATTCATCTTTCATTTTTCCTTTCATTTATTTCATTTCATTCATTTCATTTTTTTTTTTAGAGTGGGGAGATCAGAGGAGAGGATGTTGGCTGGACCCCCATTTTGTTCATTTTCTTTCCTTCCCCTCTCGTCTTCTTTTCGAGTGGGGAGATCAGAGAAGGTGGTTGTCGGGCTTCCCCCCTTTGTTCTCTTTCTTTCCTTCCCCTCTTGTCTTCTTTTCGAGTTGGGAGATCAGGGAAGGGGGGTTACCGGTCTTGATTGCCTTAGAGCTAGGCTCGAGGCCTTCCTGGACGTGGAGTTAGGCTCGGGCCCAAGGATTGCCTGAGATCTTGGCTCAGGTCTTTGGTGCCTTGGAGCTAGGCTCGAGGCGTTGATGGGAGCTACGTGGTCCCATGATCTCTTGGCATCCCGGAGCTAGGCTCGAAGACGTTTGAGATGGAGAGCTGCTTGGCTCGATAATTCTTTGACGTCCTGGAGCTGGGCCCGAGGGCGTCATCGATCGGGAGCAGCGTGGCTCCTTGGCCCCTTTGGCATCCTAGAGCTGGGCTCGGGGATGCCATTGGTATTCTCCTGCAAGACAGACAGACACTTGCACGAGAAAAATCCATTGTTATTCATTGTTGGGAAACCTTACATCATTGATTGTATTTCCGCAAGTTACAGGCATTCCATGTCCTGGGGAACCTGACGCCGTCGAGATCTTCAAGGAAGTAAGCCCCTTGCGAGAGGGCTTCAGCTACTTTATAGGGGCCCTCCCAGTTCAGGGAGAGCTTGCCGCACTCCCTAGGCTGGGACGCCTCCGCCCGCCGCAGCACCAGGTCTCCGGGCTTGAAAGCTTTTGTCCAGACGTGGGCATTGTAGTACCGGGCCACTCTTTGTCGATGGGCTGCCATCCGTAGGCGGGAGTTGTCCCTCGCTTCTTCAAGAAGGTCCAGGTTGAGCAGGAGGTGCACCGAGTTTCGTGCTTCATCATACTGCTACACCCGCAATGTGGGCACGCCAAGCTTGACGGGGGCGACTGCTTCGGCACCGAAGATAAGATTGAAGGGCGTTTCATTGGTCACCGTCGTGGGCGTTGTGTGGTAGGCCCACAAGACGCTCAGGAGCTCTTTTGCCCACAGGCCCTTTGCTTGATCTAGCCTAGTTCGGAGCCCTTGTAGGATGGTCTGGTTGGTCACCTCGGCATCCCCGTTTGTTTGGGGGTGAGCTACCGAGGTGAATCGGTGTTGGATGCCGTGGGCTGCGCAGAACCCTTCGAACTCGCGATTGTCAAACTGTCGCCTGTTGTCGGTGATGATGCAATGGGGGAGCCCGAAGTGACAGATGATTGACTTCCAAAAGAACTGGCAGACATTGGCTTCCGCGATCTGAGCTAGCGGCTCTTCCTCGACCCACTTGGTGAAGTAGTCGATCACCACTAGCAGGAACTTTCACTGTCCTAATGCTAGGGGGAACGGTCCCCAAATGTCCATCCCCCACTAGACAAAGGGCCAAGGGGCTGAGAACTGGGAAATCGACACCGCCGGCTGACGCTGGATGTTGGCGTGGCGCTGGCATTTGTCGCACCTTTTGACGAAGTCGGCCGCGTCCTCCCTCATGGTCTCCCAAAAGTACCCCTGGCGGAGAGCTTTGTAAGCCAGTGTCCTCCCTCCCACATGATTCTCGTAGAGGCCTTCGTGTATCTCTTGGAGCACAAAGGTTGCCTCAGCGGGCCTGAGGCATCTCAAGAGTGGGTAGGAGTAAGACCGGCGGTAGAGTTGGCCCCCCATCAGGATGAACTGAGAGGCCTTCTTCTTGACAAGGGCGGCTTCTGTGTGGTCTTCTGGCAGGGTGCCGTCGGTGATGTATCGGATGTACTTGTCCATCCAGCTCGGCTCGGGGGCGACTTGATGCACCTCCGTCGGGTTCTCGTAACTGGGAGCTTCGAGGTGCTCAATGTATGCACGTCCCAGTGACGAGTCCGGTAGGGTAGCGAGTCTGGACAGTGCATCCGCGGCGTATTCTCTCATCGAGGGATGTGGAAAATGCTGAAGCGCCGGAGGCCTGCCGTGCTCGCACGGACTTGCTCCAGATACTTCATCATCTGGGCGTCCCTTGCTTCATATTCCTTGGATACTTGTCTGGCGACCAGTTGGGAGTCGGTGAAGACTTTCAAGTCCTGCACAACCAGATCACTGGAGACTCTTAGGCCTGTGAGGAGTGCCTCGTATTCTGCCTGGTTATTGGTTGCGGCAAACTTGAAGCGGAGGGCGCATTCCGCCACAACCCCATCTCGATTAGTCAGGATGAGGCCCGCTCCACTCCTGCCGGAATTGGATGCTCCATCTACATGAAGAATCCAGGGCTCTTCTCCTAGCCTGGGCTCCGTTGCTGTCTTCTCTGGCTCCTCGGTGAACCCGGTGCACTTGACCATGAAGTCGGCCAGGGCCTGGACCTTTTATGACGACCTCGGTCAGTACACTATGTTGAATTCGCTGAGCTGCAGGGACCACTTAGCCAACCTCTCGGATGTCTCGGGTCAGGTGAGGATGGTCCTCAGCGGCTGGTCCGTCACCACCACTATTAGGTGTGCTTGGAAATAGGGCCTGAGGTGCTTAGCATATATTATTAGTGCAAAAATGAGTTTTTCGAAGCGAGTATACCTGATCTCCGTGTCGCGGAGAATCTTGTTGGTGTAGTACACCGGCTTCAAAGATTTATCCTCGTCTATGCGGATGAGAACTGAGCTGACAGCTCTCGGTGTCACCGCCAGGTACAGTAAGAGTTCCTCTCTTTCTTCCAGCCTGGAGAGCAGCGGAGGGGAGGCGAGGAAGTTCTTCAGCTCCTTGAAGGCTGTCCTGCACTCCTCAGTCCAGGTGAAGTCGTGCATCTTGCGCAGCGCCTTGAAGAATGGCTGGCAATGGTCGACCGACCTCGAGATAAATCTACTGAGGGCAGCGACGCGTCCCATCAAGCACTGGACCTGCTTCTTGGAGGTCAGGTGTTCCATATCGATGATGGCCTGCACCTTCTCCGGGTTCGCTTCAATGCCCCTCTGGGTGACCATGAAGCCGAGGAATTTTCCTACAGCCACCCCGAAGGTGCACTTCGCTGGGTTCAGCTTCATCTGATGCTGCTGCAAGTTATGGAAGGACTCGGCGAGGTCGGCTACATGGCTCGAGTCCAGCTTGCTTATGATGAGCATGTCATCCACATACACCTGCATATTGTGGCCAATTTGGTGGTCGAAGACCTTACTGACCAGGTGTTGATAGGCGGCCCCCGCATTCTTCAGACCAAAGGGCATCATCCTGTAGCAGTATGTCCCTTGATCGATGACGAAGGCAGTGTTCTCCTCATCCTCCGGATGCATGCAGATTTGATTGTATCCTGAGAACGCATCCATGAAGGAGAGTAGCCGGTGGCCCGAGGTGGCATCCACCAGCTGGTCGATCTTCAAGAGAGGAAAGCTATCCTTTGGACAAGCATTATTGAGGTTGGTGTAGTCTACATAGATCCTTCATTTGCCATTATTCTTCTTGACCATCACCACATTCACCAGCCAGCTTGGATACTGGACCTCTCGAATGAAGTTGGCAGCCAGGAGTTTATCTACCTCTTCTTTGATAGCCGCCTGTCTCTCCGGGGCAAAACTTCTTTTTTTCTGCCGAACTGGCTTGTGCTTTGGATCGATACTCAATTTATGAGTAATGATGTCAGGGAGAATACTTGGCATGTCCACCGCCATCCAAGCGAACACATCCGCGTTCGCCCACAAGAATCCCAGCAGTTGGACCCTCTCCCCCTCGGGTAGCTGGGCTCCGATCTGCACCATCTTTGCTGGGTCGTCTCCAAGCGGATAGGAAAGCAGGTGCTCGACAGGGCCTCCCCTGGGGTCTATGGTCCTTTGGTCGAGGTCATCCGTGCTGGGGTTGTCCTGGGGGACCTTGGCCCCATGGAGAGTTTGGAAGCAATGCTGCACTAGCTGGGGCGCTCCTCTCATCTCCTCGACACCGTAGGGAGCTGGGAATTGTACAAGTAGCCTCTTGGTGGAGATAATGGCGTCAAGCAAGTTGAGCCCAGGTCGTCCTAATATCACGTTGTAGATGGAAGGGAGCCTTACAACCGTGAAAATCACCATGACGGTGCTCTACCGAGGTGGGGTTCCGGTAGTGACCAAGAGAGTGATTTCTCCTTCTACTCTCACAGAGTCGCCCGTGAAACTGACAAGGGGTGTGTGCACGGGCCTAAGCTGATCGGTGGAGAGATTCATTCTGGAGAAGGCATCATAAAAAAGCACGTCTGTGGAGCTTCCACTATCAACCATGATGCGCTTTACATGGTGCTTCGCGATCATCATTATGACGATCATGGCATCATTATTTATATTTTTCTCCCTGTCTCCCCCCTCCCTCATAAAGGAGAGTACATTTTCAGAGTCCCCGCCACCCAGGCCTTCTTGGATGCGCGCGTCGCTCCCTAGGAGATCATGCCCACCGGTTTCTCGATGGGGTGGTTGTCGATGGCTGGAGCTGGCGGGAGAGCAACGAGCGCCTGGGACTCCGCTTGAGGTCTGCCCCCCACGAATCTCTTGAGGTAGCCTCTCTTGATGAGTTCTTCAATCTCCCACTTGAGGTTGCGGCGTTCCTCAGTGTCGTGGCCGTGGTCGCGGTCGAAGCAGCAGTACTTCGTCTTGTCACAGCCAGCGAAAGGCTTCAATGGAGGCGGGCGCCTCAAGTAGTCCTCGCCCTCGATCTCCATAAGGATTGTTGTCCTCGGGGCGAGGAGAGGGGTGTAGTTTTCCCCAGGGACAGGGGTCCCTCTCAGTCTTGGCCAGTCCCTCTGGGAGCTCTGGGCCCGGGGTGCTGGCTTCCGGGTCCCGGACACTTCAGCAAGGGCCGACTTCTTTGGGGGTCCTCCATCGAGCTCCCGCCTTGTACGGTCCACCTCCTCGGTGTGGATGTACTTTTGGACCTAGAAAAGGAGCTTGGAGTAGGTCTTGGGGGGCTTCTTATCTAGCAAATAGGTCAGGCGAGAGATCCTGAGCCCTCGCTTCAGTGCCAGCATGGCCACTGGCTCTTCAAGATTATAGATCTCTATTATGGCGGCCTTGAAGTGGGCCATGTAGTTCCGTAGGGGTTCACGGTCCTGCTGTCGGATGGAGAAGAGGATGTCTGCCTCCCATGGCAACTTCTTGCAAGCATCGAAGTGCACCATGAACTTCTGCCCTAGCTGGGCAAAGGAGGTGATGCTCTTCGGCTCCAAACGGGTGAACCACACCCGGGCTGCCTTCCAGAGAGTAGCAGGGAAAGCAACGCAAAGAAGAGCGTCGGTGGCCTCCTGGACCCTCATGAGAGTCCGTTAGCTTTTCAGGTGGTCCAGGGGATCGGTGGTCCCATCGTAAGGATCCACCTGTGTCATCTGGAACCAGTGCGGGATCAGCTCTGCTTGGATCTCTTGGGAGAATGGGGGACGGGCGTCACAGCTCACTGGCTCACTAGCGAAGCCCGGCATGCTGGCAAACCGGCGGGCAAACTCCGCCAGCTTGTGCTCATGTTCCTCCAGGCGCCTGCCCGTTGCGCGCCTGGCGGCTTCATCAGTGGACCCCTCTACCGAAGGAGACGGAGAAGGCGACGTGGGTGCATGGCACCCATGGCGGGGGGTCTTGCTTTTCTTACCTCGGTGGGGTCTGGACACCTCCTGCCCGAAGTTCGGCGAGTGGCTCTCTCTGTCATCAAGGCCAGCTTGTTGTCTCTTCGCCGGAGCTTGGTGGCTGCCCCGGTTGTTAGTAGTGGCTGCGACGGCCTTCCTTGGAAGGAGTGCAGGCTGTCGCGGGGAGCTGCGGCATGGGCTGCCGGGGTCCCTAGCTGCTGGTGGGTAGTCACGGATCGGTGCTGGTGCTGAACCTGGCGCACTACTGTGGCAAGAACTTGCATCTACTGGGCAAGTGCAGCCAGCTGGGCTTCTGGTGGAGGAGGCTGGACCGGAGCAGGTGGCTCCACTTCTTGGCGATGCGGGTTTCCCCGAGAGGGGGAGTCCCCCGCACGACTGGTGGAAGCCTCCCTTGCTCTTGTCGTCACCATCCTTCCGCCTGGCTTGTTTGTAGAGAAATGGAGGGCTTACTCGAACTCCTCCCCCTTCCTAGCATGCCAATTTGTTGCCGCCAAGACCGTCGTGGCCCGTAGCCGCCATGTCGGAGTGCGCTCCTTTCACTGCTTGCCGGTCCTCCGCTGCTGGACCTGTGAAACAGGGGTTAGTGACTCAGGCCGGGGTTTCCGACGAGGGCACTCCGACGGTCAAGTCAGTGATGATCCAGGAAAACAGATCATCCTGGTCGGGCCCCTCTTGATGGACTCCACACTAGGAGGAGTGGGAGATGTATCGGTGAAGGAAAAATGCAGCATGGGGGAGTGATAGCGGGGACAGAGGGGTTCTCTGTCACTCCGCCTCTCCTTGTTTCCCGGTGGTTTTTCCTCGACCGTGGTGTTAGTGGTGGCGCTTTGCTCTCTTAGTTGAGCTTGCGCTTGTTTTGGTAGTGGACCGTAATTCTTTTCTACAGGAGTGTTTTTCTGTTGTTACCTCCCCCTTCTGGGGGTGCCGATCGTTCTTTGTAGATGAAAACTGACCGTTGGGAGTCTGCCTCAGGATCCTCGCTGGGTTGGCAGGCGCGTGGGGTAGGATTCCGTGCCGTGGATGTGATGCCTTTTCTGACAGGTGGAAGGGGAAGCTGTCAGTGAAGCCGCCAAGGAAGCAGTCTGGATGAAGAAGTTCATCACAGAGTTGGGTGTTGTTCCTGAAATTGAAAACCCAGTGCCACTTTACTGTGACAACACTGGGGCTGTTGCCCAAGCTAAGGAACCAAGAGCTCATCATAAGTCCAAGCACATTCTGAAACACTTCAATCTCGTCCGAGAAATAGTAGAAAGACAAGATGTCTACATAAATAGAGTTGATACAAAGAACAATGTAGCAGACCCGTTCACTAAGGCTCTACCACAGCGAGAGTTTGATCGCCACCTCGAGTGTATGGGATTAAGATTTAAAGGCGATTGGCTTTAGTGCAAGTGAGAGATTCAAAGGGATATTCCCTACAAGCCAATCTATGTTGTATCTCCCAAACCATTGTAATTGACAATATTCTAAATAAAGGCATTATTTTTCATCATACGCTGTGTTTATATTATATGATGAACCCCATAGATTAGGGCTATGATTTTAGGGTTATGATGAGATCATACCAGTGAGACCTAAAATCTTAAAACCTTAATCTAAAGTATTCCTAGTCAAAGGAATCCTGAGTAGGGGATCAGGATTTTCCGGTAAGACTAGCACATCCCATGTATACTGGAAAGGGTGACTGCTCCCACAGTCACTTGTGTATGACACTAATACTGGGATGTGGGTGCTCATTGGTGAATGAGTTCACTGATATGATACAACTTGAGAATATCTAATGGAGTCTTAGCTACATGTCAATAGAAGGTTCTTATAGTGGGAGTGGTACAAGTAATCCTTTGACCTGAGACTGCCATAAGTACCTTATGTACATGAACCCATGCTTTGGTTCAATACTAATCATGACACTGAGTCATGCACAGGATTGATACTGGGAATGGTGAATTGGATATGAAGGTAATGAGTAGGTCAACAAGGAATCGATCATTCTTAGTAAGAGGAGATTGCATCCAGCTAGTTAACAATCGGATGATGATTCAGGAAATCTTTGATCAAAGTAAAGATATTAGAGATGGTTTCTAATATCAAGATAATTGAATCATCAATATAAGATTGAGCTAGAAATAAATATAATATTGGATTTGACATATATCCATATCCATAGTTATATTTTGGGTGCAGGCTGATCGAAAGATTTAATTGTACGGTAACTCTCTACTGAAGGATAATTTTGGTATTTCACCAGAATTTCCATATCTTCCGGGTAGACATGACACGTTGCTAGACATCAATCTTGTCTTGTGGGTTGATCAAATTCAAAGATCACTTATTAGGAAGAGTCCTAATTGATCAAATCGGGTAAGCCCGGTTTGACCTAAATCGATTAGAAAGAGTTCTAATCAAATTAGGTCAACTTGTATTCGAACCCACTGCTGGCTAGATGTGGAACCCAATGGGTCACACACTTAAGAGGATTGATCAAGAGTTTAATTTGTAATTAAATCATCTTTGCAGGATAACACTCTAGCAGGTGTTGCAAATCCTAGCTTCTATTCGAATCGGATTCGAATTAGGGTTCCGGATTGGTTCAATTTGGGTTCTAATTGGATCTAATTAGACCCTAATTATGAAAATAGAGATTATGGCTAACCCTATTGGCTAACCATGCACCTAGGCTAGCCCCCCACCCGCTCCTTATTCTTTTCTCGCCAAAATACCAAGAGTCCATGCGCTAATGGACTCTTGGCGCGCAATTTGGAAGAGTCCATGGCGCATGGACTCTTGGCGCACCCCACTTAATTCTCTGATGAATTAAGATGGGGCGGCCTCCTTTCTTAAAGTTAGCGCTTCACTAGTCCCCCCTTGGATGGGAATCCAATGGCTGGAAGATTTTTAAGGAAGACAAAAGGCGCTGACTCTTCCTGGTTGCGCGAAATAACGTCTCTTCGGAGACCGAAACATCGCGATTCCCTTCTTCTGGAATTTCATGACTTTTCTTTTAGGAAAAGCCGTGAGTTTTAATCTGGAAGGGTGTGAGAAGGAGGGAAGGGGGCGTGAGAAATATGGAAGACCGTGAGAAATATTTTACGGAGAGTTGTGTTATTTTGAAAAGGCACCTTTTTGTAATCTATTTAAGGAACAGAGACTTCGGGTGATGGACTAATGTACGACAGAGGTTTTTATTTTTCTTTTCTTTTCAGGAGACTGATTCCTCCTTAGCTTGTTTAGGACACAGAGAGTTTCCCTTTTACAGAGTTCTCTTCTCTGTTGAAACTCAAGTCTAAATCAAGAGATAGGAAGAATCTCTCGATCGGTAAAAGAAAAGAATTACTACTCTGTTTCTATTTCCTTTTACATTAAGACATTAGTGTCTTAAATCCTCCTCCTCCTTCAAGACAAGAGTTTTATTCTTAGGACAAGGTCTTAAGAAAGGGAGAGGAGAAGAAAGAAAGGAAGTAAGGAGTCCCTACCGTGGAGTTTTAAAGCCATAGTCCTCTTGAGTTCTAGGATAAGAATTCAAGTGAAGGAATTTTGAAGAAGCTAGCATCTTGATCAATCTTCTTGTGGATCACCATTGGAGGGTGGACATTTGGACGCCTGGTGAATTCAAAAGGGGCATTCAACATCAATTTTTGATTCTACATCAAAATTGGATTTAGCGTTAACAGGTTGGTGCCCTAATTTTATAATGTAAGTTTGCATGTTTAATATATTTTAATCCTGAATAAGGAGATCTTGGCTAAGGGTTTATGGTGCAAATTTATTCATTTTGAAATTATTTTTTACAATGGTGCACCGGATTCCCAACAGTGGTATCAGAGCCACCCTTATTACAGTTAAAACATATGAAAATTATTTATATGTGTTTTTGTTGTAGTGTCGCATGTTAGGTTTTAAATCCTTGAATGCTGATACACTTAGCATATTTATGGGATGCATGTATGATAATTTATGTTATATGTGTGTCACTAATTAGGGTTTTTCATTCAAACCCTAATTATTATAGAGATATGTTTAGTTTTGAAGTCATCATACTGAAATAAGGTTGCCCTGGCATAATGGTGGATCCATTATGTGGTAAATGGTTGTCCTAGTATGATGACACACTTAGCACATATTTCTTTTGATTATGATATGTTCTATAAGAATGTGCTGGCAATTTTATAAAACCCTCCTCTTAAAAATTATATTAAGTCATAGTATATTTAACTAATAAGCATCACTAGTCATGATGAACAATTGATCATTCGGTGTCTAGAAAGGTGGTTCTGGGAAGGTAAAGAGAATTGTGGTTTTTAATTGATTCCGTTGACTGACCTGGCCAATTTTTATTGGTGTCTAGGAAAGCAACGGGGGGACTCCCACATCTCTTCCACTTGCCTGGTCAATTTGATTATATTTAAATCTTGACTAAAATGCTTAGTGTTAAAAATACTATATATTGGCCTTCCTTCATGCTTGATCATTATTGTGTTATGAACCACATTAGGTTTGTTGTGTTATCTGCAAGACCTAATATGGTGATTGACATAATACTAGTCTAGTGCATAGATATGCTTACAGTATATTCAGTATAATGCTTTGTTGTGTTATCTGCAAGGGCATTATATTTGAGTACTGACTGTATTGAAATGAAAGGGTCTTGACTTAACTAGAACATTATGGTTTGTTGTATTTTCTGCAAGACTAATAATGTTCTAGAGGCCAAGTTACTTCTTGAGAATTATATGAGATATAACTGGAAGAGTTTCCTACCTATGAACTTATAAAAGATTTGTTGTGCTTTCTGCAAGATCTTTTATAAGTTATTAGGATCTCAATCTCACCAAGAAAAATCGATCAGGGTTCTTCTCGATTATCATAGTGAGGGCTATGATTTTTGATAAAATAGTGGGAGACATAATTAAATTGAGACCTAATTTAATTATGTAAGTCATTTCATGGTTGTTTGCTTATGTATTGTTCTTTATTAAATGTAGATAAATGGCATCTTTCTTATCACTGCGAAGTATCTTAGATACCAACAAACTGACTGGTCCAAACTATGTGGACTGGTTGAAAATTTAAAGATTGTGCTGAGTTCAGAAAAACTTTCTTATATTCTTGATACCCCTAGTCTTAATCCACTAGGGGACGATGCCACACAGGAAGATATGGCCATATACAGAATATGGCAGAATGACTCCCTCACTGTCAAGTGTATCATACTGGCCTCTATGACCAATGAGTTACAGAGACAGCATGAAAGCATGGATACTCAATCCATAATGCTCAATTTAAAAGAGCTTTATGGAGAACAAAGCAGAACTGCTAGATACGAAATATCTAAGCAGTTATTCCGTGCTAGGATGACAGAGGGAACATCCGTTCAGGATCATGTTCTGAAGGTAATTGACTTAATCACCAGATTGGGTCAATTAGTTTTTATTATGGATGGGGAGTTGAATCAGGATTTAATCCTGCAATCACTCCCGGAGTCATTTTCTCAGTTTGTCTTGAATTATCACATGAACAAACTGAACACTTCCTTGCCTGAGCTGTTAAATATATTAAAAATAGCAGAGAGCCACGTTAAGAAAGAAAAGGCTCACTTCTTCTTGTTGATAAGACCAATAAGAAGAAATCAGGACAAAAAGGGTTTTAATAGGAGGCTAAACCCTAAGGGTGGCATCAATAAGAATAAGAAAGGAAAGAAGGCCTCAAAACAGTCAACCTGTTTCTTTTGCGGCAAAGTGGGACATTGGAAAAGGAATTGCAAGGCTTACCTTGCAACTGTGAAGCCTGGTGCGTCAGATGCACCAAAAGGTATGTATGAGATACATGCTATATTGACATTAAATTCGTCTATATCAAATACTTGGGTATTGGATACCGCTTGTGGTTACCATATATGCAAATCTTTGCAGGACCTCCACAAGCTTAAAGTATTGAAGAAGGTGACTTCAATCTCTATGGTGCTAGTGGTGATATCATCCAAGCAGAAGCTGTAGGGACCTATATTTTGAAGTTGCCTTCAGGGAAGATCCTGGAGTTAGAAAATTGTTACTATATGCCTAAAATTATTAGGAACATTATATCTATTCCTTTGTTATTAAAACAAGGATATGTAATGGATATAACGAGCACTGGTTGCTCGATAATGTTATCTAATAAAATTATTTGTTCTGGCATATTTAGCAATGTGCTCTTCACTCTTTCTTCCAATGATAGTGTTTTTCATGTCAATAATAAAAGAAAAAGAAAAGGCTTTAATGATTCATTACTTTGGCATCATCGACTTGGTCATGTTAATGAGTCTAGGATAAGCAAGTTATACAAGAAAAATTCCTTGATCCTTATGAGTATGAATCATTAGGAACTTGCGAATCATGTCTCATGGGTAAGATGACCAAGACTCTATTTACTGGACATGGAGAAAGGTCAACTGAGTTATTAGGACTTATACATACTAATGTATGTGGTCCAATGACAACTCAGGCCAAAGGTGGATACTCATATTTTATCACTTTTACAGATGATTTATCTAGGTTCGGATGTGTGTATCTTATGAAACATAAATCTGAAACCTTTGATAAATTTAAGGAGTATCAAAGTATGGTCAAAAAACAAACCGGGAAAAGTATTAAAGTTCTTCGTTCTGATCGAGGATGAGAATACTTATCACGGAGTTTTTAGACTATCTTAAAGTTAATGGAATTCTTTCTGAATGGACCCCTCCTTATACACCACAGCTAAATGGTATAGCAGAAAGGAGGAATCGTACCTTATTAGATATGGTACGATCCATGATGTGCTTCATAAATTTACCCATTTCCTTCTGGGGTCATGCCCTAGAAACTGCTGTTTACATTCTGAACAAGGTACCTTCTAAATCCGTTGTTAGTACTCCATATGAAATTTGGAGTGGAAAGAAACCATATCTTAAATATTTTAAGGTATGGGGATGTCCAGCTTATGTTAAAGAAATTTTGGACATAAGTTGGAACCTAGAGCGGATAAATGTCCATTTGTAGGATATCCTAGAGAGGGTATAGGATATCTATTCTACCATCCAACTGAACAAAAGATTTTTGTCAGCAGGCATGCCACTTTTCTAGATATGGAGTTCATTTTAGAAAAGGGCAATGGTAGAACTGTTGAACTTGAAGAAGTACAAGAAACACAGATAGACAGTTCTCAACCATTAAAACATATAGTTAGGACATAACCATAACACAAAACTCCTTCCCGTAGGTCTAATAGAGTACCACGGGCACCTGAGAGGTCTGGATTTATTATTGAAAATAATGAAGCCCAAGTCATTCAAAATGATGAACCTCTGACCTATACGGAAGCTATCTTAAGTACTGATTCAGATAGATGGCAAGAAGCCATGGAATCCGAGATAGACTCTATGTATGTAAACCAAGTATGGTCTTTGGTCGATGCACCAGAGGGTGTTAATCCTATTGGGTGCAAATGGGTCTATAAAAAAAAGATTGGGGCTGATGGCCAAGTTGAAACCTATAAAGCCAGATTAGTGGCAAAAGGTTTTAGACAAAAACAGGGAATTGACTATGATGAAACATTCTCACCTGTTGCCACGCTCAAATCAATTCGGATTTTACTTGCTATAGCAGTGTACCACGATTATGAGATCTGGCAGATGGATGTGAAGACTGCATTCCTCAATGGTTTCCTTGAGGAAGAATTCTACATGTCACAGCCAGAAGGTTTTATTTCAAAGAATAAACCTAATCAAGTATGCAAGCTAAAGAAATCCATTTATGGATTAAAGCAAGCTTCCAGGAGTTGGAACATCCGCTTTGATGAAACTATTAAAAGGTTTGGTTTTATCAAAAATGTGGATGAACCCTGTGTTTATAAGAAGACTAGTGGGAGTGCCATAGTCTTCTTGGTTCTGTATGTAGATGACATACTCCTCATTGGGAATGATATCCCAATGTTGCAATCAGTCAAGGTTTGGCTATCAAACCAGTTTTCCATGAAAGATTTGGGAGAAGCATCCTATATACTAGGTATTAAGATCTATAGAGATAGATCTAAGAGGATGCTAGGTTTATCCCAATCTAGGTACATTGACTTAGTGCTGAAAAGATTCAGCATGAATGGAAGTAAAAGAGGTTATCTTCCTATGAGTCAAGGCATACATCTTTCTAAAAGGATGTCTCCTAAGACACCTGAAGAAAGAAATAGAATGAATTCTATACCTTATGCTTCGGTAATAGGGTCCATAATGTATGCCATGTTATGTACCAGGCCTGATGTAGCATATGCTTTAGGCATTGTCAGTAGGTTTCAGGCTGATCCAGGAGAGGATCATTGGAAATAGTTAAAAATATTTTTAAGTACCTAAGAAGGACTAAGGATATTTTTCTGGTTTATGGTGGTTCTGATCTTAAACTAGAAGCTTATTCTGATTCTAGTTTTCAATCAGACCCTGATGATAGCAAATCCATTTCGGGATATTTTTTATCCTAAATGGTGGAGCAGAGAGTTGGAAGAGTACCAAGCAGCAGACTGTAGCTGACTCAACCACAGAGGCAGAATACGTAGCTGTCAGTGAAGCCGCCAAGGAAGCAGTCTGGATGAAGAAGTTCATCACAGAGTTGGGTGTTGTTCCTGAGATTGAAAACCCAGTGCCACTTTACTGTGACAACACTGGGCTGTTGCCCAAGCTAAGGAACCAAGAGCTCATCATAAGTCCAAGCACATTCTGAGACGCTTCCATCTCGTCCGAGAAATAGTAGAAAGACAAGATGTCTACATAAATAGAGTTGATACAAAGAACAATGTAGCAGACCCGTTCACTAAGGCTCTACCATAGCGAGAGTTTGATCGCCACCTCGAGTGTATGGGATTAAGATTTAAAGGCGATTGGCTTTAGTACAAGTGGGAGATTCAAAGGGATATGCCCTACAAGCCAATCTATGTTGTATCTCCCAAACCATTGTAATTGACAATATTCTAAATAAAGGCATTATTTTTCATCATACGCTGTGTTTATATTATATGATGAACCCCATAGATTAGGGCTATGATTTTAGGGTTATGATGAGATCATACCAGTGAGACCTAAAATCTTAAAACCTTAATCTAAAGTATTCCTAGTCAAAGGAACCCTGAGTCGGGGATCAGGGTTTTCCGGTAAGACTAGCACATCCCATGTATACTGGAAAGGGTGACTGCTCTCACAGTCACTTGTGTATGACACTAATACTGGGATGTGGGTGCTCATTGGTGAATGAATTCACTGATATGATCCAACTTGAGAACATCTAATGGAGTCTTAGCTACATGTCAATAGAAGGTTCTCATAGTGGGAGTGGTACAAGTAATCCTTTGACCTGAGACTGCCATAAGTACCTTATGTACATGAACCCATGCTTTGGTTCAATCCTAATCATGACACTGAGTCATGCACAGGATTGATACTGGGAATGGTGAATTGGATATGAAGGTAATGAGTAGGTCAACAAGGAATCGATCACTCTTAGTAAGAGGAGATTGCATCCAACTAGTTAACAATCGGATGATGATTCAGGAAATCTTTGATCAAAGTAAAGATATTAGAGATGGTTTCTAATATCAAGATAATTGAATCATCAATATAAGATTGAGCTAGAAATAAATATAATATTGGATTTGACATATATCCATATCCATAGTTATATTTTGGGTGCAGGCTGATCGAAAGATTTAATTGTACGGTAACTCTCTACTGAAGGGTAATTTTGGTATTTCACCAGAATTTCCATATCTTCCAGGTAGACATGACACGTTGCTAGACGTCAATCTTGTCTTGTGGGTTGATCAAATTCAAAGATCACTTATTAGGAAGAGTCCTAATTGATCAAATCGGGTAAGCCCGGTTTGACCTAAATCGATTAGAAAGAGTTCTAATCAAATTAGGTCAACTTGTATTCGAACCCACTGCTGGCTAGATGTGGAACCCAATGGGTCACACACTTAAGAGGATTGATCAAGAGTTTAATTTGTAATTAAATCATCTTTGCAGGATAACACTCTAGCAGGTGTTGCAAACCCTAGCTTCTATTCGAATCGGATTCGAATTAGGGTTCCGGATTGGTTCAATTTGGGTTCTAATTGGATCTAATTAGACCCTAATTATGAAAATAGAGATTATGGCTAACCCTATTGGCTAACCATGCACCTAGGCTAGCCCCCCACCCGCTCCTTATTCTTTTCACGCCAAAATACCAAGAGTCCATGCGCTAATGGACTCTTGGCGCGCCATTTGGAAGAGTCCATGGCGCATGGACTCTTGGCGCGCCCCACTTAATTCTCTGATGAATTAAGATGGGGCGGCCTCCTTTCTTAAAGTTAGCACTTCACTAGTCCCCCCTTGGATGGGAATCCAACGGCTGGAAGATTTTTAAGAAAGACAAAAGGCGCTGACTCTTCCCGGTTGCGCGAAATAACGTCTCTTCAGAGATCAAAACATCGCGATTCCCTTCTTCTGGAATTTCATGACTTTTCTTTTAGGAAAAGCCATGAGTTTTAATCTGGAAGGGTGTGAGAAGGAGGGAAGGGGGCATGAGAAATATGGAAGACCGTGAGAAATATTTTACGGAGAGTTGTGTTATTTTGAAAAGGCACCTTTTTGTAATCTATTTAAGGAACAGACTTCGGGTGATGGACTAATGTACGACAGAGGTTTTTATTTTTCTTTTCTTTCCAGGAGACTGATTCCTCCTTAGCTTGTTTAGGACACAGAGAGTTTCCCTTTTACAGAGTTCTCTTCTCTGTTGAAACTCAAGTCTAAAACAAGAGATAGGAAGAATCTCTCGATCGGTAAAAGAAAAGAATTACTACTCTGTTTCTATTTTCTTTTACATTAAGATATTAGTGTCTTAAATCCTCCTCCTCCTTCAAGACAAGAGTTTTATTCTTAGGACAAGGTCTTAAGAAAGGGAGAGGAAGAAGAAAGAAAGGAAGTAAGGAGTCCCTACCGTGGAGTTTTAAAGCCATAGTCCTCTTGAGTTCTAGGATAAGAATTCAAGTGAAGGAATTTTGAAGAAGCTAGCATCTTGATCAATCTTCTTGTGGATCACCATTGGAGGGTGGACATTTGGACGCCTGGTGAATTCAAAAGGGGCATTCAACATCAATTTTTGATTCTACATCAAAATTGGATTTAGCGTTAACAGGTTGGTGCCCTAATTTATAATGTAAGTTTGCATGTTTAATATATATTTTAATCCTGAATAAGGAGATCTTGGCTAAGGGTTTATGGTGCAAATTTCATCATTTTGAAATTATTTTTTACAATGGTGCACCGGATTCCCAACAGTGGTATCAGAGCCACCCTTATTACAGTTAAAACATATGAAAATTATTTATATGTGTTTTTGTTGTAGTGTCGCATGTTAGGATTTTAAATCCTTGAATGCTGATACACTTAGCATATTTATGGGATGCATGTATGATAATTTATGTTATATGTGTGTCACTAATTAGGGTTTTTCATTCAAACCCTAATTATTATAGAGATATGTTTAGTTTTGAAGTCATCATACTGAAATAAGGTTGCCCTGGCATAAATGGTGGATCCATTATGTGGTAAATGGTTGTCCTAGTATGATGACACACTTAGCACATATTTCTTTTGATTATGATATGTTCTATAAGAATGTGCTGGCAATTTTATAAAACCCTCCTCTTAAAAATTATATTAAGTCATAGTATATTTAACTAATAAGCATCACTAGTCATGATGAACAATTGATCATTCGGTGTCTAGAAAGGTGGTTCTGGGAAGGTAAAGAGAATTGTGGTTTTTAATTGGTTCCGTTGACTGACCTGGCCAATTTTTATTGGTGTCTAGGAAAGCAACGGGGGGACTCCCACATCTCTTCCACTTGCCTGGTCGATTTGATTATATTTAAATCTTGACTAAAATGCTTAGTGTTAAAAATACTATATATTGGCCTTCCTTCATGCTTGATCATTATTGTGTTATGAACCACATTAGGTTTGTTGTGTTATCTGCAAGACCTAATATGGTGATTGACATAATACTAGTCTAGTGCATAGATATGCTTACAGTATATTCAGTATAATGCTTTGTTGTGTTATCTGCAAGGGCATTATATTTGAGTACTGACTGTATTGAAATGAAAGGGTCTTGACTTAACTAGAACATTATGGTTTGTTGTATTTTCTGCAAGACTAATAATGTTCTAGAGACCAAGTTACTTCTTGAGAATTATATGAGATATAACTGGAAGAGTTTCCTACCTATGAACTTATAAAAGATTTGTTGTGCTTTCTGCAAGATCTTTTATAAGTTATTAGGATCTCAATCTCACCAAGAAAAATCGATCAGGGTTCTTCTCGATTATCATAGTGAGGGCTATGATTTTTGATAAAATAGTGGGAGACATAATTAAATTGGAGACCTAATTTAATTATGTAAGTCATTTCATGGTTGTTTGCTTATGTATTGTTCTTTATTAAATGTAGATAAATGGCATCTTCTTATCACTGCGAAGTATCTTAGATACCAACAAACTGACTGGTCCAAACTATGTGGACTGGTTGAAAATTTAAAGATTGTGCTGAGTTCAGAAAAACTTTCTTATATTCTTGATACCCCTAGTCTTAATCCACTAGGGGACGATGCCACACAGGAAGATATGGCCATATACAGAATATGGCAGAATGACTCCCTCACTGTCAAGTGTATCATACTGGCCTCTATGACCAATGAGTTACAGAGACAGCATGAAAGCATGGATACTCAATCCATAATGCTCAATTTAAAAGAGCTTTATGGAGAACAAAGCAGAACTGCTAGATACGAAATATCTAAGCAGTTATTCCGTGCTAGGATGACAGAGGGAACATCCGTTCAGGATCATGTTCTGAAGGTAATTGACTTAATCACCAGATTGGGTCGATTAGTTTTTATTATGGATGGGGAGTTGAATCAGGATTTAATCCTGCAATCACTCCCGGAGTCATTTTCTCAGTTTGTCTTGAATTATCACATGAACAAACTGAACACTTCCTTGCCTGAGCTGTTAAATATTAAAAATAGCAGAGAGCCACGTTAAGAAAGAAAAGGCTCCTCTTCTTCTTGTTGATAAGACCAATAAGAAGAAATCAGGCAAAAAGGGTTTTAATAGGAGGCTAAACCCTAAGGGTGGCATCAATAAGAATAAGAAAGGAAAGAAGGCCTCAAAACAATCAACCTGTTTCTTTTGCGGCAAAGCGGGACATTGGAAAAGGAATTGCAAGGCTTACCTTGCAACTGTGAAGCCTGGTGCGACAGATGCACCAAAAGGTATGTATGAGATACATACTATATTGACATTAAATTCATCTATATCAAATACTTGGGTATTGGATACCGCTTGTGGTTACCATATATGCAAATCTTTGCAGGACCTCCACAAGCTTAAAGTATTGAAGGAAGGTGACTTCAATCTCTATGGTGCTAGTGGTGATATCATCCAAGCAGAAGCTGTAGGGACCTATACTTTGAAGTTGCCTTCAGGGAAGATCTTGGAGTTAGAAAATTGTTACTATATGCCAAAGATTATTAGGAACATTATATCTATTCCTTTGTTATTAAAACAAGGATATGTAATGGATGTAACGAGCACTGGTTGCTCGATAATGTTATCTAATAAAATTATTTGTTCTAGCATATTTAGCAATGGGCTCTTAACTCTCTCTTCCAATGATAGTGTTTTTCATGTCAATAATAAAAGAAAAAGAAAAGACTTTAATGAAACTTTACTTTGGCATCATCGACTTGGTCATGTTAATGAGTCTAGGATAAGCAAGTTATACAAGAAAAAATTCCTTGATCCTTATGAGTATGAATCATTAGGAACTTGCAAATCATTTCTCATGGGTAAGATGACCAAGACTCCATTTACTGGACATGGAGAAAGGTCAACTGAGTTATTAGGACTTATACATACTGATGTATGTGGTCCAATGACAACTCAGGCCAGAGGTGGATACTCATATTTTATCACTTTTACAGATGATTTATCTAGGTTCGGATGTGTGTATCTTATGAAACATAAATCTGAAGCCTTTGATAAATTTAAGGAGTATCAAAGTATGGTCGAAAAACAAATCGGGAAAAGTATTAAAGTTCTTCGTTCTGATCGAGGAGGAGAATACTTATCCACGGAGTTTTTAGACTATCTTAAAGTTAATGGAATTCTTTCTGAAGGACCCCTCCTTATACACCACAGCTAAATGGTATAGCTGAAAGGAGGAATCGTACCTTATTAGATATGGTACGATCCATGATGTACTTCACAAATTTACCCATTTTCTTCTGGGGTCATGCCCTAGAAACTGCTATTTACATTCTGAACAAGGTACCTTCTAAATCCGTTGTTAGTACTCCATATGAAATTTGGAGTGGAAAGAAACCGTATCTTAAATATTTTAAGGTATGGGGATGTCCAGCTTATGTTAAAAGAAATTTTGGACATAAGTTGGAACCTAGAGCGGATAAATATCTATTTGTAGGATATCCTAGAGAGGGTAGAGGATATTGTTTTACCATCCTACTGAACAAAAGATTTTTGTCAGCATGCATGCCACTTTTCGAGAAAAAGTGTTATTTTAGAAAAGGGCAATGGTAGAACTGTTGAACTTGGAGAAGTATAAGAAATACAGATAGACAGTTCTCAACCATTAGAACATATAGTTAGGACAGAACCAGAATACAAAACTCCTCCCCGTAGGTCTGATAGAGTGCCACGGGCACCTGAGAGGTATGGGTTTATTATCGAAAATAATGAAGCCCAAGTCATTCAAAATGATGAACCTCTGACCTATACGGAAGCTATCTTGAGTACTGATTTAGATAGATGGCAAGAAGCCATGGAATCCGAGATAGACTCTATGTATGTAAACCAAGTATGGTCTTTGGTCGATGCACCAGAGGGTGTTAATCTATTGGGTGCAAATGGGTCTATGAGAAAAAGATTGGGGCTGATGGCCAAGTTGAAACCTATAAAGCCAGATTAGTGGCAAAAGGTTTTAGACAAAAATAGGGAATTGATTATGATTAAACATTCTCACCTGTTGCCATGCTCAAATCAATTCGGATTTTACTTGCTATAGCAGCGTACTACGATTATGAGATCTGGCAGATGGATGTGAAGACTGCATTCCTCAATGGTTTCCTTGAGGAAGAATTCTACATGTCACAGCCAGAAGGTTTTATTTCAAAGAATAAACCTAATCAAGTATGCAAGCTAAAGAAATCCATTTATGGATTAAAGCAAGCTTCCAGGAGTTAGAACATCCGCTTTGATGAAACTATTAAAAGGTTTGGTTTTATCAAAAATGTGGATGAACCCTGTGTTTATAAGAAGACTAGTGGGAGTGCCATAGTCTTCTTGGTTCTGTATATAGATGACATACTCCTCATTGGGAATGATATCCTAATGTTGCAATCAGTCAAGGTTTGGCTATCAAACCAGTTTTCCATGAAAGATTTGGGAGAAGCATCCTATATACTAGGTATTAAGATCTATAGAGATAGATCTAAGAGGATGCTAGGTTTATCCCAATCTAGGTACATTGACTTAGTGCTGAAAAGATTCAGCATGAATGGAAGTAAAAGAGGTTATCTTCCTGTGAGTCAAGGCATACATCTTTCTAAAAGGATGTCTCCTAAGACACCTGAAGAAAGAAATAGAATGAATTCTATACCTTATGCTTCGGCAATAGGGTCCATAATGTATGCCATGTTATGTACCAGGCCTGATGTAGCATATGCTTTAGGCATTGTCAGTAGGTTTCAGGCTGATCCAGGAGAGGATCATTGGAAAGCAGTTAAAAATATTCTTAAGTACCTAAGAAGGACTAAGGATATTTTTCTGGTTTATGGTGGTTCTGATCTTAAACTAGAAGCTTATTATGATTCTAGTTTTCAATCAGACCCTGATGATAGCAAATCCATTTCGGGATATGTTTTTACCCTAAATGGTGGAGCAGTGAGTTGGAAGAGTACCAAGCAGCAGACTGTAGCTGACTCAACCACAGAGGCAGAATACGTAGCTGTCAGTGAAGCCGCCAAGGAAACAGTCTGGATGAAGAAGTTCATCACAGAGTTGGGTGTTGTTCCTGAGATTGAAAACCCAGTGCCACTTTACTGTGACAACACTGGGGCTGTTGCCCAAGCTAAGGAACCAAGAGCTCATCATAAGTCCAAGCACATTCTAAGACGCTTCCATCTCGTCCGAGAAATAGTAGAAAAACAAGATGTCTACATAAATAGAGTTGATACAAAGAACAATGTAGCAGACCCGTTCACTAAGGCTCTACCACAGCAAGAGTTTGATCGCCACCTCGAGTGTATGGGATTAAGATTTAAAGGCGATTGGCTTTAGTGCAAGTGGGAGATTCAAAGGGATATGCCCTACAAGCCAATCTATGTTGTATCTCCCAAACCATTGTAATTGACAATATTCTAAATAAAGGCATTATTTTTTATCATACGCTGTGTTTATATTATATGATGAACCCCATAGATTAGGGCTATGATTTTAGGGTTATGATGAGATCATACCAGTGAGACCTAAAATCTTAAAACCTTAATCTAAAGTATTCCTAGTCAAAGGAACCTTGAGTAGGGGATCAGGGTTTTCCGGTAAGACTAGCACATCCCATGTATACTGGAAAGGGTGACTGCTCTCACAGTCACTTGTGTATGACACTAATACTGGGATGTGGGTGCTCATTGGTGAATGAGTTCACTGATATGATCCAACTTGAGAATATCTAATGGAGTCTTAGCTACATGTCAATAGAAGGTTCTCATAGTGGGAGTGGTACAAGTAATCCTTTTACCTGAGACTGCCATAAGTACCTTATGTACATGAACCCATGCTTTGGTTCAATCCTAATCATGACACTGAGTCATGCACAGGATTGATACTGGGAATGGTGAATTGGATATGAAGGTAATGAGTAGGTCAACAAGGAATCGATCACTCTTAGTAAGAGGAGATTGCATCCAGCTAGTTAACAATCGGTTGATGATTCAGGAAATCTTTAATCAAAGTAAAGATATTAGAGATGGTTTCTAATATCAAGATAATTGAATCATCAATATAAGATTGAGCTAGAAATAAATATAATATTGGATTTGACATATATCCATATCCATAGTTATATTTTGGGTGCAGGCTGATCGAAAGATTTAATTGTACGGTAACTCTCTACTGAAGGGTAATTTTGGTATTTCACCAGAATTTCCATATCTTCCGGGTAGACATGACACGTTGCTAGACGTCAATCTTGTCTTGTGGGTTGATCAAATTCAAAGATCACTTATTAGGAAGAGTCCTAATTGATCAAATCGGGTAAGCCCGGTTTGACCTAAATCGATTAGAAAGAATTCTAATCAAATTAGGTCAACTTGTATTCGAACCCACTGCTGGCTAGATGTGGAACCCAATGGGTCACACACTTAAGAGGATTGATCAAGAGTTTAATTTGTAATTAAATCATCTTTGCAGGATAACACTCTAGTAGGTGTTGCAAACCCTAGCTTCTATTCGAATCGGATTCGAATTAGGGTTCCAGATTGGTTCAATTTGGGTTCTAATTGGATCTAATTAGATCCTAATTATGAAAATAGAGATTATGGCTAACCCTATTGGCTAACCATGCACCTAGGCTAGCCCCCACCCGCTCCTTATTCTTTTCACGCCAAAATACCAAGAGTCCATGCGCTAATGGACTCTTGGCGCGCCATTTGGAAGAGTCCATGGCGCATGGACTCTTGGCGCGCCCCACTTAATTCTCTGATGAATTAAGATGGGGCGGCCTCCTTTCTTAAAGTTAGCGCTTCACTAGTCCCCCCTTGGATGGGAATCCAACGGCTGGAAGATTTTTAAGAAAGACAAAAGGCGCTGACTCTTCCTGGTTGCGCGAAATAACGTCTCTTCGGAGACCGAAACATCGCGATTCCCTTCTTCTGGAATTTCATGACTTTTCTTTTAGGAAAAGCCGTGAGTTTTAATCTGGAAAGGTGTGAGAAGGAGGGAAGGGGGCGTGAGAAATATGGAAGACCGTGAGAAATATTTTACGGAGAGTTGTGTTATTTTGAAAAGGCACCTTTTTGTAATCTATTTAAGGAACAGAGACTTCGGGTGATGGACTAATGTATTGCAGAGGTTTTTATTTTTCTTTTCTTTTCAGGAGACTGATTCCTCCTTAGCTTGTTTAGGACACAGAGAGTTTCCCTTTTATAGAGTTCTCTTCTCTGTTGAAACTCAAGTCTAAAACAAGAGATAGGAAGAATCTCTCGATCGGTAAAAGAAAAGAATTACTACTCTGTTTCTATTTCCTTTTACATTAAGACATTAGTGTCTTAAATCCTCCTCCTCCTTCAAGACAAGAGTTTTATTCTTAGGACAAGGTCTTAAGAAAGGGAGAGGAAGAAGAAAGAAAGGAAGTAAGGAGTCCCTACCGTGGAGTTTTAAAGCCATAGTCCTCTTGAGTTCTAGGATAAGAATTCAAGTGAAGGAATTTTGAAGAAGCTAGCATCTTGATCAATCTTCTTGTGGATCACCATTGGAGGGTGGACATTTGGACGCCTGGTGAATTCAAAAGGGGCATTCAACATCAATTTTTGATTCTACATCAAAATTGGATTTAGCGTTAACAGGTTGGTGCCCTAATTCTTACAATGTAAGTTTGCATGTTTAATATATGTTTTAATCCTGAATAAGGAGATCTTGGCTAAGGGTTTATGGTGCAAATTTCATCATTTTGAAATTATTTTTCACAATGGTGCACCGGATTCCCAACAGGCGCGCGCTTGGAGAGGCTCCACATCGGCGGGCGAGATCTTGGCTCGACCTCGACCGCAGGGCACTAACCTTCGAGGGTCTCGCTCTGGAGGGCGGAAGATAGACTCGGTCCAGAGGGCGTGCGCTCGGAAAGGCTCCACATCGGCGGGCGAGCTCTTGGCTCGACCCCGATCGCAGGGTACTAACCTCCGAGGGTCTCGCTCTGGAGGGCGAAAAACGGCTCCGGCCTAGGCGTCGAGCTCACGAGCTCGTCTTGGCGGAGGACTGAGCTCGACCTGCTGTCCTGGAAGAGCTCAGCTCAGCTTGGCAAAGTGCTCCGAATTGAGGTGTCGCCTTGGCATCTGCCGTGGCGATCTCCCTTAATGTGGCGCCTGTCAGCTACCCACATCAGCGGTCTCGCCACATCACCCGTTATGGCTCGAGACTCAGGCACAGAACCAGCTCGATAAAGAGGCGACAGCAGGCAATGAAAAGCCTCATTCGAAGGAGAGAACTTTGAAGCCAACAAAAGCACTCACCTATATAAGACCTGTACGAAAAGGTAAGTGAAGGTAAGCAAGAAAGAAACAACAGAGACTCTTTTGTTTGAGCATTATCTTTTCTCTTATCACCCTCTCGACGCGGAGAGTCCCCCAAGCTCTCCGCTACAGAGGTTTTTGTTTCCCTCGATCGTCCCACTGATTTGATCGTCAGAGTGTTTTCGCCGGAATTTCCGGTCCAAGGCTTTCCTCTGTTTTTCAGGACCCCCGAAGCGAACGAGCGAGCTGATCGCGAGATGGGGAGCCAAGCACTCGGCAGGAACCCGATGCGTCAGAGCTACGGACCACGATGATCCGGACGGCAACATTTACGATCATACTTCGAGAAGGAAGAGTTCTGATCACATTCGGAAAAGACTTTTCTGTTTATACGAATGGAAATATTTCTTAGGATAATACTATGTACACTCTTAGATTAATTTTATTGAATTTAATATTTTTTATAAGTATTTATTTATTTAAATATTATTTTATTAGTTATTTTTTTAAAAACATTCTTTGTACACTCTTAGATTAATTTTATTGGATTTAACATTTTTTATAAGTATTTATTTATTTAAATATTATTTTATTAGTTATTTTTTAAAAAAACTCGGTACTTTTAATAACTTATGTTTTAACAGTTTTATATAGCCGGATTAGCCTATAACATTATTTAATACCTTAATCATATCCCGAGATAAACAAATGAATTATAATAATTTTGAATAAAATATACTAGTAGCCACGTTTTACGCCCGCATGGCCTCAAAATATCTCAAATCAATGTACAGTGGACCAGCTCCTCAGGTGGGATTTCATTCAATGCAATGGGGTTGCGGGGCGCGACTTTGCCAGTAACCAAACGTGTTGATGCCGACCCTGTCACATGCCCTTCGTGCCGACAGAGTGACGAGTATTACCGTCAAAATCAGCATCGCATTTGTGGGTGCCACTCACCTTTGACACGTTGTGAGATCCCTTGATGACCGGTTGTGATGTACCTCTCGCTCAATCTAATTAAGCATATCATCTTCCTACCTCTATCAAAGACCCGCGAACCCAAAATGATGCCTCCAAGCCCAGAATCCGATGGCTTCACGGAAGGAAAACAACGTTAACCTTTGGATCTCGTCTTGCGTAGCTTTTAAGCATTCCATTTTTTTTTATCTTTATAGGTTATTGTACGTTTTAAAGAGAAATCATTTTTTTTTTATAATAAAGAAAATCATACTTTCGTGCAAAAGATACAATCCGGACCCGAGATGGAAACGGCGGATGACGACTTAAACGAAAGAGGGGCAATGGCTCACCAGACCGCTTTCTGTTTTTTAACGGCTCGTCGGAGTTGGGAGACGGAACGGGGATACGGTCACCGGTTTGGGATTAAGCGAGCGCTACTCGGGATGACGTAGATCATGGGGAACCAGAGCAACAGTGGCCGTCCGATGGGCATCGCGTCGTGATGGGCCTAGCCCGGGAGACGGGGTGAGGGCACCGTCGAACCACTTCACGCGTTCGTCGGGAATTATTTTTTTGTCTTCAGTGGTGGGGCCGAGGGAGGGGAACGCGAGCGGGAGGTCGAGACGCGATCCAAGGTTTGGGAGATCGGCGGAGAGATCAGGTTTCGATGGGGGTGGTGATCGAGAGGGAGGCATGGGAGCCGAAGCCGATCACGTATGCGTTCCTCTTCGCGTTGTGCTTCGCGTCCATCTCCCTTCTTCCCTTCCGCTCGAGGAGCGGCGGCACCGCCAGAGGCGCCGCCGCCCCCTCGCTCTTCGATCTCGGGCCTACGGCACCGTTCCTGCGTTTCCAGAGAAATTTCTTGCTCGTCTACTCCCTCGCCTCAGGTCTGTGGATCCGGTTTCTTGAATGCCATTTCTTGTTTCGTGAATTTTATGTATAATTTTTTGATCTGTGGGTTGAGATGTAGGTGCTGGGTTTTGGCTTGTTCTCGAATTTTTAGCAGGTTTCTGGTATTTATGAATTCTTTTTTTTCCTTTTTTTTTTTTGTTTTGTTTCCAGTAATGGAAGGGCTTGAGTCGGTGTTTGGGGAGTATGAGTATGCACATTATGGAATTAGCAGGGAGCAGATGGCGATGTGTCTCGCGGCTGGATCTGCTGCTGGTCTCTTTGTGGGTCCTCTCTTAGGCATTCTTTCTGATGTCATGTAAGTCGATTCTCTCCCTCTCCCTCTCTCTCTCTCTGTCTCTTTAAATCATCTTTAGTAGTATGATAGCACTCCAAAATGTTCCACTGTGGGTAGAAGGCATATTGCGGGACACATTCTTGAATATCTTCTTAGGCGAACATTCAGGATGAAATCATTATACTATCATAGTGGGCTCTTGCCCTCCCTTTCCTCAAAAAAAGAGGGAAGTAGAAGAAAAAAAAGAACAAAAAGAGGATTTTTCGTATCATCAGTCTCATTGGTTTTCGTTGTAAATTATGAAACCTGAATCAGCTTCCAATTATATATATATATATATATTAATAATCCGATTCAGTTGCATCTGAAAAGGGTTAATGGAATAGAATTTGGAAATCATCTTGTGAGCTTTACAATCCAATCAATTCATGTCTTACTGCACTATCATCTTCAGTTGGTCTTTAGTTCTGAAGACTTTCTTTTAATCTTCCAATGATGGATTAAGAATACGATTTCATCATTCCTGCAAATTCTGGGTACTCAAGCTGGAGACCTTTTTTCTTCTTCATCTTTTCTTTTTTTAATGAATAACTTTCTTCAAAATACTCTAAAATACCTTCATCTTATTGTAATCTTATTGTAGTTTTTGAATGGTCAATAGGAACCCTTTCATCTTATTTTGAAAATTATGACTAGAATACTTTACATACTCTTTGATGTTTCTTTTAATCAATTACAATCTAGAAGTATAACCAAGGTCCACAAAATTAGTACCATTTGGTATGTTATTAGTTTGGTACGGTATGGTGCGGTCAGTACATAGAGAATGCATCCCACTAAAGTAATCTTTCAACATTTTTTGTGTCCCAGTCATAATACTGCTCAAAATTGGATTCTATGGGTCCGATACTAGGCAATTTCACTCAGTTTGGGTGGCTATGAATTGGTTCAGCTCATATACCAAACCAAATCTCGATGCTGTATGGTACAATGTGGTTGGTATAGAAAACCTTGAGTATAACAATTTATTGCATGACTTCCTACTTTGAGGCTTGTCTGAAAATTACCTTCTTGGTAATTAAATTTTTTAAACATTCTATATTCTCAAATTTAGATGGTGGGGCTGCTCCACTGGATGCCAAAACTCTACTAATATCGGGCAATGGGCGAAAATATGAAAACCTATTGTAGACGAGTTGGGCATAAATCTTGATTCAATAGCATTGATGTATTCAGGGAAGGTGGAATTATTTGGAGCTTTTGTAATTTAGAGCTTTATTGTGCAGTCTTGTGCAAATCCTTCACCACCTATTATGGTGCATATTTACCCAAACCATTATTAGAGATAATAAGGCTTATCCATGTTTTAAAGCAGCTTGGTAGACTTTACGGATCTGTCTCCTTTTATTCATGCTAAGAGTTGCATCCTTTCTTTGATCCATGTTGTTGATTTTTCTGTAACATCAGTTTTTTCTTAGATCTTCCCATTGCCTCCATGAAATCTTTTTTAGCAAGCATTTCTTAGTATTGTTAAATAAACCTGAAGCATTCTTCTTACTAAAGGTATGCTAAGATTATTGTTTCTTGTGGTGATACCATGTCAATTCTTTCTGTATGTTTAGCTTGCAAATTGTGCAACTACTATGCTTTATAAAATATACCCATTACTAATTATATTCTTAGCTTTTGGACATCTATCATAGCATTCTCATCTCAGTCATACTTATGTGCTTGGACCCCTTGTTGTTGTACATATTGATTTATATATGATTGAGGACTCTAAAGGTATTTTATTTTTGTTTTTTATATATTGACTTATATATGTTGTCAGATTCCCTACTTGGTTACCTTTTTTTTTTAAAAAAAATTGTTAGATGTGCACTTATCAATCAAAATGTTCGCCATCCTATAAGGCATTACAAATATCAATCAATCCACTTTTCCTTTGTATCATAGACCAGACTACTTTTCTAGGTATTTAATAGTGTGCTTCATCCAAGTTAATATCAATTACATGCTGGTTCATTCTCCTCTCTTGAAATCTTTCTGCGCTTGTCCATGTGTAAATTGTCTCCATGGTTGCCTTACTTATAAACATGACCATGTATTGGAGTTTTTTGTTATTGATCTTGATATATCTTGTGATCATCCTCTCCCTTTTTCATGTTTTGAAAGATTCTATGACAGTAGGTGCAAGCTTTGTCAATATAAATGGATAACAAAATGCTTTCTTTCAACAGTATGGCAGCTTGAACTTGTCAATGAGTTTCATTTGGTGGACGTTCCCCTCTATTGATCTCCTGTAGTTTGTCAATTGCCTTGTCTTCCTTTTTCCTTCTTTTTTTGGGGTGGGTGGGTGGTAGTAAGAGAAGACCCTAAGGCATCATACTAGAATTGTATACATTTTACAATTTAATCTAAGGTTTGCCAAACCAAAGTGCTGGGGCTTGTATCGTCTGGTGACCGGTTTGCTACACTACAGGTCCATACTGTGCTGTTTCAAGGTGGGATAAAAATAGGAAGAGAGAGAGAGGGAGAGAGCCAAAGGAAGAGGGAGGGAGGGAGAGGAAGGGAGGGAGGAAGGGGAGAGAAAGTGGGGAGGCTGGAACCTGGGAAGGAGGGCTATTGTGGATGCGGGGAGAGAGAGATGGGAATAAAATATTTTGTTTCAATCTTAAACCTAGCCCTCGTATCTTTCCAATGGCGAAGAAAAATTGCTAGCACTGGAGGGGGAGCTGCTGTGGACACAGGGGAGGGGGAAGAGAGAGGGTGGGGGGCGTACCAGCGAAGCAAATGGTGTTAGGCATCAAAGGAGAACCCTCAAACCATCAAACTGCGAAGGAGAGCCCCTTAAACCATCGAACAGTGCATGAGAGACTTTTCGTGCTCTCGAAGCATCGAACCAGTGGGGGGTGACGGACTTATAGCCGAACGGACTTGACCTATTGAACTGTTCCAACTTTGCTTTGGTTCATCACAGGCCGAGTCACGTAGTTTCAGTTGATTCAATGATCATTGATTTAATCATTTTGTATTGGGGATCTAAGGGGCAATGGAGGTTTATGAAACATCTGTTGAGTATTATATCATATCTTGGTACAAACTTTTATTGCTAACTGATTAGTTGGCTCATTCTGAAATCTCCTACTTAATGCCTGTCAGATGCATCACATGCCATGCACTGCTAAATTTCTTGAGGCAGTGCCAAAGGTTGAATGAGGACGGACTTCCATTGAGCTTTATTGGTAATGAGTGTATATGTATGAACATCTGTTTTTCTGAGGATTCAACAAGAATTTGCATAGCAGCCCAACAAAACTGTTGGGCTATACCTTTCTCAAGATTAATCATAGTTGACCAGGCATAAAGGTGATGTTGTATTTGTCCCTAATATGTTGGGTGACAAGAATGGAAAATATGTTCAATATCATCATCTAAGAAGCCTCATAGGGTACGATGAGATGTATGACCATATATCTGTGATCGAAGAAAAAAAAGTGCATAGACAGAAATAGCTAGACCTACAGGTGGACTGGAGAAGCCATTTTTTCATCCAGCTAGATGGTTGATTGCTGCTTTGGTCACCTTGGGCAATGATATGCTGTATTGACATTTATATATCCATGAGAAGTGAAGGCCCTAATTTTGTCGTCTTTGGAATAGTGCCATGGCACATTTTGGCCGATGATTTCCTCTTTTATATCATTAACTCTTTTAGCACTTGAATGTTCCATGCTTGGTAAAAATAGTTGAGCACTTTATTCATGTCAATAGGAATACTCGATGATTTAAAGGTGGATAACATAACAAGTCATCCTTATAAAATTTGATTGTCTCCGTAGGAGTTGGTGTGGTGCTCTTAAGCCTTGAGAGGCTAGGAGAGGAGCCATGGACTTGGTTCCAAGATTCTGGGATCGGTTTAGATTGTAGGACTAGGATGGGTTTGGTCCTAGGGTGGAGGTTTAGTCTCCACAGGCCTGAGGCCCAGTGGATTTAGGTCTCGAGGCAGCTAATCTAGTTTTGGACCAGTTTTGGATCCAAGAGGGTGAGAGCATATCATGTACTTAGATTTGGGTTGATTGCACTCATGTATGGGTTATTTTAGGAAATTTTTTGGGCTTGGATTATTTAACCCATTGTGATTGGTATAAAAGGGTCATATAATACCAAGCGGAATGAACAGAGCTTTTTTCTCCCCAAACCCTAGCCATCATTCTCTCTCTCCTCACGTGAAAAACAGGGTTCATGCCAAGAAGAAGAAGAGACGTCCCAAAACAGATTTCAGCCATTCTGTTTTTGGGCACCAAGAATCCCTGTTCTTGGGACTTTAATCTTTCTCCACGGATCTCTTTTTGGGGCGCTGTTAAAACAGCAAGGAGGTCTCGATCAGAGGTGCTTAATGTTTTGATAGATCGTCCAAAGAACCTCAGGAGGAGTGCCAGCAAGATTGACATGTTGCTGGTTGCAGAATAGAGTTATATGCTGAATAGGTTCAGCGTTCAGGTTGGTGTTCATCCCAATCCCTTTTCTATGCCTTAAAACAGGTTACGAGAGGGCTCCCATTTGGTGGAGTTTCACAGTGTTTAGGATCTTGAGGAAGGCGTATGGTGCCTTGGAATCCAAGACAGGCACTGTGCAGAAATCTATTGAAACAGATTGGCTTCCAATTAGGTTTTTCCATCGTTTCCTTTTGTCTTCCTTCGAGTTTTTGGTTTAATACCCAGGTTCCCATGCAAGAGAACGGTCCATGATTGGTACCGGTGCGGTACCAAGTCTTAACAGTCTCTATTCCAATGCTCCGTCAATCCACTTATGAATCTTAAGAAATACTTGAAAGACTAGTTCCCATTATCCAACAGGAGAAAATTATCTGCTAGGTGGACATCAACCATCACTATTAGTGTATTTTTCTTGAGCTATCTGGTCCAAAACTCATTGTTATTCCTCAAAAGCTTGCCTCTCACTTGTGCAGTAGAGCCAGTTGAACAAGTTCTGCATCTCTAACTGCAAGTTCTATTTTCTATTTTCCTTGTAATAACTTGCCAGTTTAGTGGGTGAATGCCTTTCCTGTTCACATTATTTTTCTCTCTAGAGAAAATTATGGGTTGTACATCTGACTCTAAAGTTGACTCCTTGTGTAGATGTGTGCCAGAAGTTCATTGCTAGTGCATAGATTGGGATAGCCAGAGCTAACTTCAGTAAACCTATCTGCATCATGTGGACAAGTTCTTTCTTTTCTAGGCTTAGAATTGTTTTGTTAATTAGCTTTACAGGGTGGCATAGGGTTGTTCACATTCTAGTGAATCACAATGCACATCTTTTTCACAGTAAATTTAATATGCTTAGGACAAATGGATATTGCTAAACATCAAATTTTTTCAAATCGGTAGCTGATTAGTCTGCAGGGGCTCAACTCCCTTCAAGTATGCTTAATGATCCAACATTCTTTTTGAGCCTGGACAAATTTGGGCAAGAATATCCAGACAATATACTTGCTATTTGGTTCATAATCCAAGTTAACTACAGCTGGTGATATCAGATTAATTGTTGATGGCTGGCATTTGCTGATGGTTGTAACTGTGAACTTTTGACGCGTAGTCGAAGTTTTTAATGCGCAGATAGCTTGCTCATTCCATAAATTTAATTGCTTTGACCTTTTTGCCATCCTGGCGTCTCATCAGTTCTCTGTCACAGCAAAATAATTAAATAGGGCAGGATCTAACTTGTGCTCAATTGCACAGGGAGCTGGTGTAGTGCAGACATGGAGTCACAAGCATTGAATTCTCATGTCTGGTGTAGAAAAGGACATGTAATTATCATAGATTACTCTCCTAACTGAGCTCTATAGTTCTCTAGTAAATGTCATTGATGGTTTGCGGTTAGTAACTGTAGTTGGGAACATGAATTGTATTGCGTTTGGGTGGATGAGTAGGGAAGCAAAGCTCTCAAAACTTTAATGCATAGAAGTACCTAGAAATTGTAGGCATATGATAGAGATTTGTGCTCTTGAATAATATCTTCTAATTAAAGTTTTAATTATATATATATATATATATATAATGTAATAGAACTATGTTTTTATATATTTGAGTCTTATCGAGCCAAGCTTGATTGAGGTAGGTCAATCTTTGGCTTGGCTTGAAATTAATTTTGAGCCTATTTTGCTAGGCCAAGCTTGTTTTTTAGCTCAAACTGCATTGTTTTTTTGACATCCCTAAACTGCATGGTTTGTTTGACATCCCCATATGACACCCTAGGTAAAACATAGATATAAGCTACAAACATTTGACACAAGGTATGAAAATCTACCATTATTATTAGAGTATAGATAGATTGTTTTGTGGTATTTTTCCCTCTGAAGACTTGGTATTCCTTTGTTCTTGCAGGCACTACAGATTTGCAACATAGGCTAGTTCTGTGATGGTCTTCATTTGCATCAGTAGGATTTGTTTCTTCTTGTTCTAGCCAGTCTTCTAGAACACTTGAAGGAAATAACTAATGGAAATGCTTCCCCAAATAGGTTGTTCATGCAATACTTTATTTCAAGTTCTACAAGTGTCTTCGGCACAAATCCAATTAAAAGAACTCTCAAGCACTGCTAACTTGACATTCCATACTTCATCATTGCCATATTATCTCCCAACAGAGTTTGTTTTATTGCTTCCTCAGCTTCATATTTTCAGGGTGTACTTGTTTCATGTTTCTGTGTCTGGATCAAGTCTGCTCTTCACCTTTTATTCCCATTCTGGTTTAGAGGGTTTTCCTTATTCATATGAGGTCAGATTATGTAGTTACTAAGTTTGGCCTGTATTCCAGCAATTTGGATTTTCTGGTTTCACTGCAGTATATCCCTTGCCTCGATTTGCCTTGACTATAAACTCAGCACCAATTTATGGAGAGTAAATTTTGGGCTGAGATTCAATTGTAGCAAGTTCTCAATTCTTGATGGATCATACTTTGATCATAAGGTTGGCACAAATTTAAATTACCACGAAGTAGATCCAATCTACTTTCTACATGGTGTCTGACCATATGACCTGTAGCCACTCTGGTTATAAATTCCAATTAGTGCACTATTTTGGTATGAGTTATGTTGACTATTATAAAAGGAAATGAGTTTAACCAAGTACTTGGCTTATCTGGCTCAGCATATTATATTAAAGTGTTAGTCAAGCTTGAGCCAAGCTCCAGTTGAGCTTGACAAAAGCTGTTCAAACTTGGCTTGTTTATTAACTAAACGAGCTTGAATGAGCTTGTTCATGAGCTGTTCTTGAACAACTTGATTCACTCCGATCAATGTTAGCCAGATATTTTGATATTGAACTATGATTTTTCTTCTTGATGTTGTTATTTGTTTTCTAAAAGACACCATTTTTCCTATTTATACTGTAGTAAATTATCATATTCATGATTTCTGTAATTGGTTATCCAGTGCATCGAAATTAATGATTTATTTACCAATTTTTGTAGAGGCCCAAGAAAGGCTTGTCTGCTGTTCTGCATCCTTCATCTTCTTCTGGGTGTCTTGAAAATCATAAGCAGGCATCCAAGTGTATGGGCAGCAAGTGTATGCCTATCCCTTGCCTCATCTGTTTTCTCCTTCTGCTTTGAGACATGGATGGTAACTGAACATGAGAAGGTTGCTACTTCAGGCTTTTGTTGACTTCTTCGTAATGTAACCTAGGACTTCCAGCTAATGTCCTTTTCTTACTTTACAGCAAGGTCACAGGCAGGATTGTCTGAGTGACACCTTTTGGCTAATGACCTTTTTTGAATCTGCATCTCTTGTTGCAAGTCAAGGACTGGCGAATTTATTATTCAAGGATTTTGACAGAGGATTCTTTTCCCCCTCTGCTCCAGCTGCGCTGTTGGCAATTATAAGCATCCTCTATATCCGGAAAGAATGGAATGGATGCCGGCAACAATCAATCATTGGGAGTTACAGAAAATCATTCTCTGCACATGTTCTTAATGGTAAGAATTGCATTTGCAGAAAGCATGTCAAGTTCTTGGCTACAACACTTTTCTTAATGTAGTTCGCTCAAGAATTGCATAACATGATATGGGAAGTGGCCTCAAATGGTTTATAGTTTTCTTTTCTACCCAGACTAATTGAGCTGTAATGTTATATAAAAGGAGAAGTCATAAATGGGAACTTAAGGGTAGAGCTCTTAGAGTTGATGCCAATATAGGTTTCTTATGTTGGTAATGATGTAAACATCGAAAAACTCACATTAGTATCGTCTTGTAAACCAAACAAAGGGTCAATAAATTAAATATAAGTACTGCAATATCATTCTAGCATCTGTTTAAATGTCAACCCTGAAAATTATAATATATCAAAGCTCCTTGTCTTAATGTATAAAACTATTGTGTTTTATATGTAAATCAAACTTATAGAAAGATCAAAGATCTTTATGTCATGGACCAAAACTTTGCAAGCAGTTTGCAATTCAATATCACCAACAATATCATGTCATTCATATAAATTAGGACTGAGAAAAATATGGTACTAAGTATAGTCATGGGGTTTCTTGGTGGAGTTATTTTTAATTCCTAATTGATCTGAATGCTTAAAATAAGCAAAATGGTCCAAACCAGAATACTTAAACTAAGCAAATAGATCAAACTATTCTAAGCACTTCCGTACATCCGATACTCTAATTTCTTTATTCAGTCTGTTGCTTCTGTCTAATCTCCACTATATCCTTCATCTCAAAGAGAGAGTATCTGCTCATGTTGGAAAATATACAATTGGAGTCAAATTATCTTGATGTTATGTGCTCTGCCAATTTTCAAGAACATAAACAGGTAACAGAATGTTGAGAAGGGTTTTGAAAGTTGTAACTCGTAAATTGAATGCAAACAGTGGTGAGCATTCTTCACATTTTGGGGTTAACCTTGGCAAAATATTTAAATTCCATCATGTACCTTTCTGTAATGTATTCCGCATACAATATTGGTTACATATGAGCACAGCGAGAAAAGGCTGGCCCCATACATGAGGTTTCTGTCATTGCAAGGTCTGGGAGGGTTAGATGTTTGCTGCCTTACCCTCATGTATGGATAGGCTATTTCTATGCTTCGAACCTATTACTTCTAGGTCATAGAGGAGCAACCTTTTCATTGCACCAAGGCTCACCCTCACATTTGAGAACATCACTATTTGTATTGTGTGTGCTGGTTCATGCTAGTCCATATTAATCATTGCAGACTGACATTGAACTGTTATGGATCCCTATATTTTGAAATGGGCCTTGGAATGATTCTGGACACAAGGTTTGCATTGTTCCATACCATGCAAACCTATAGCCAGCATTTTTTGCTTAAATCCTTGGCCTTAGTTGCAACAAGTGGTTCCTTGCTGTGGATTTTGGGCCTTGAGTAAGCCATGAAGAACAAACAAGTGCTATAGTTCCCAACAGAAGTCTATTGACTCTCTAAACTCGAAGGCAATGGAAGTCTACCCTCCAGGAGGGCAACAAGATTCCGTGCACATGTTGATTGGTGTGGATAGAGAATAAGGCTCCATCATGTCATGCTTGCTAGTGTAAATATTGAGCAACCTCTTGGTAGAACTGTTGTTATATAGTATGAAAAATCATCCAAGGTACTGGGAAGAATTATTGTTACTCAAAAGAAAGTGATTAAGATAAGGAGAATGGAAAGTAAGCTCAAGATAGCATTGTTATAGATTCTGGCTCGAGGTCGGAGAGGGCACTGGATGGCGAGAGTCTCTGCTAGAGTAACTTGCAAAACGAAGTCCATAGGTGGGGTTGGCTCTGGCAAGGATCCTTCGATGTTCAAGTCAAAGATCTGGAATAGAAAGGAAGTAGTGAGCAAGGAAAAGAGTGCTTACTTGGGGTCCATGGGACTCTGGTTATTTATAGAAGATGGCTGAAAAATTGCCTGCTCTCGAGCATGGCGGGCTATTAATCATGCTATTACAGGCATGGAATTTTAGCCCTCATCCCCTCCCGCGTAGGGAGTTGGTTGCCATCGATCTTATCCACATGGAATAACCGTTTTTGCACGTTGGATGATTGGTTGTTCGAAATTATGGAGACTGGTCACGTGAGAGGGAGTGTGTCGAAGAACTGCAGTTGATAACAGCTAAGTAAAAATTACTTCGATATTATGCTTGGTGCCACTGATAGGCCAGCAAACAGATTAACATATAAGGTCGTTTAACCATGAAGATGCTTCGGTTATAGGCTCTGGCAACAGATAGGTCAGCAACTGGGTCGGCAGATAAAGTATCTACTTTTGTGGCGTCCCGAAGATATATCCGAGGCGTCCAAAGTACTCTAACAGATAGTAATGAGAAGCCAAAGGAAGTTTGATGCAGCATGACCTATGTAGGGATCTTCTGCAAATCCCTAAGTCTTATATTAAATATTGATCTCTATTTTGTTTAGATCTGATAATAGCAGCCTATTTGCTGAAAATCAGCAAGAAGTTTGTCTCTTTCTCTCTCTATATATATTCTTAAGGCATGGGATGAACCCTAGATTAAAGGCAATCAAAAGAATCAAAGAAACATCAAGGTAGTGTAGGAAGAATAAAAAGAAGAGCTGAAACTTTTATTAACTGCAGCAAATATCATTATATCACTCTTTGTTTAAAACACCAGATGTAAATTACACAACAATAATCAATGGATCATTTAAAAGGATGAAAAAAATGCTTAGGGAAAACGGTGAGGCTGGACTCTATGCAAATGATAACTTTTCTTTCTTTTGTCCTTATTCTGTTGCCACTTTCACTTCTTTCCTCTTTTAGGTGTCCAAGAGAAGTCTGATGTTCCTGATCTTATGTGGGAGGATGTGGGTATTATATCTTTTACTTCTATTTTCAGGAAAGAGTGGGGCTCATAAATTGACTAGCCCAGTTTGGGGGTCACGTCTAGCATGGTACCAACGTTATACATGGTATCAGTATGGGGTCTAGTACCAAGATGGCGAATCTTGTTTAGAAGCGATTGTTTTATTGCTTAAAATCTTTTTTAATGTTTTGAATCTACCAAAGGTTTTGATGGTTGTTTGATGTTCGGAATCAACTAGCTTGTTATTAAACAATCCTTAAAATCCTTTGAGTTGCTTTGGAGTTCACAAAAACACATATAAGATCCATTACTTAGAGAGAAAAACTAAAGTGTATCTAAGACCTCTGACATTGATAAAAACATCAAGGTACACTCAAGAGAAGAATACTTATATTGATGTGTGATTTGAGGGCATAAGACAGGTATGATGGGGTTTTTGGACCTCTCACATCAATAAATTTTGGACCACTTTTTTACTCCTAATCTTGAAGAAAGGACTAATCTTGTTTAATTTTGCACAAGGTGGTTTCATGGCCTTCAAGACATCCAATGGCTATATTTGCGTTGCTAGTCGCTGGAAGGCAATGTGATGCCTTTAGATGGTTTTCCCACTCCAATTTGGAGTAAAAATCAGGTTTCTGGCTTCTGGCTTCTGGCTTCTTGCGGTCATTTCCAGCATCAGAATCTGATGGCGGTTTTCTGCTGCCTGATACTTTGGAGGCAAATTCTGGGCCACTGGAAACAGGCAGCCTGACATTGCTTCTCTGTTTTATCCATAAACCTTACATCCAAGCTCTAATTGAGGTAATTTATGATGTGTTGGAAAGCTCACTCAGTATTTTATGCAACAGAACTAGTTTGAAGTCTAAGTCTAAACTGTGTTGGCTCTGGCGAAGCCATCTTTCAGACCGATGAGTAATGTGTACAAAACTGGTCTTTGGAAGGTAACATGTGATGCATCCTTCTACCATAAATATAAAACACAAGCTCACGTGCACCCGTGAGTTAGGTGTCTAACATGTGATGACTTCTAATTTGTATCAAGTGGATTAGGCTGCTTCTAGTGCTGAGGCTTTCATCCATCATGCTGGAAATTAAACTTTGTGCCAGTTTGGCCAGTCCAATTGTCTCCTAATCAAGGTTCATCATATTGGTGCGTACCGCCCCATACCAGCTATACTGTGCTGTACGCCTGTACCTTTGCTGAACAAGACTAAGTAGAAAGGGCATGCCAACTCTCTATACACTGAACTGACCTTTATACCAGGCATATAGACTTTGTATCAACATAGCATTGGTATGGGTTTGGTACTGAGATTGTGAACTTTGCTCCTATTGCATTCCACGGCCCTGTTAATTTGCTTCTAATACCACACTTCTTTCAATGGTGGAATTATCAAGCTTGTACACCAGCAAAATGAACCTCTTCAGCTACCTCATCAACTAAAAATCCAATTGGGGAACTTCCTAATTTACTTCATCTCCAATTTACTCTCTTTTATGCTGCTAGTGTGTCTTAACTGTATTTGATATCTAAGGAAACCAGGTAACTAACTTTCCAGGTATGTCAGCATTGTAGGACTCTCCTTTTAGTTTATGGCTTGTTGTCTCACCATCATATTTAAATAAATTATGGTTTGCTACCTTTTCCTTTCATGGCCTCTGTTATGATATCCCGATTTTTATTTCAATTAATTATTGGACTGCTTTCTGAACCAATTTCAATTTTTCTCTTTTGGTTTATTGGTTAAACTAGTTGGCAAAGGAAAGGGTCTTCGGCTTCGTATTATCACCTTGATCCGAAGACTTAGCCTAAGGTTTTTGTCTCCATTGGGTCTTCGGCTTTGTATTATTATCCCGGTCCGAAGACCATGCTTAATATTTATCGCTTCATGTCTGTTCCGGAAGATATTATTAATTCTGGGTCTTCGGTTTCGTATCATTATCTCAATCCGAAGATTATGCCTAATATCTATGCTTCGTATCTCTATCTATGATCCAGGAGATAAGTTTGTTTACTGTCTTCGGCTTCATACATCCATTTTGGTCCGAAGACTTAGCCTAACATCTTTATCTATGGTTTTAAGTCAGGTTTATTTATTCTGTCTTCGTCTTTGTACAATTACTTTGATCCGAAGACTTGACCTCCCAGGTGAATGTCTTCGGCTTCATTCCTTCCATACAATCCGTAGAGCGTATAATCTCATTTTTCGACTGTAAGTATTTACTTTTGTTACTTCCGAAATGAATTCTTCTGAAGTGTGTAGCTAACATTCCCTTTAGAGCACTACTAAAGAGAATGTTGAGCTCACTCACTTCGGATTTATTCTTGAAGGAGGTGGATTCTTGCACATGTGGATTTCTTGGACAAACAGTTAAAATCTGTTTTGGTTGTTGCAACCATCCACATGGTCCAAAATCTCAGATTGAATAAACCCCGAGTGTAACGACTTTTCCGACAGCCACTACTTATAGTTATGAAGTGGTTGCGTTCGCCAACTCCCATAACCATAAGTGTTACGTTGGAGCCTATAAATACTGGTAAGAGAGGATACTGGGAGGGATTTTTGGATTCATTTGTTTCTTTCTTATATTTTCAAATTTCTCTCTTCCCTCTCTGCTTTCAAAACTCTCCATTCTGCTGCTGCATGTGCTTCTTCTGACTTAGGCATCGGAGTGTCCCCCGTCGGAAAATCTCCGGTCAGGGACCTGTTTTGCAGGTTCCGGTCGACAGTGATCTAGCGAAAGAACCACTCCATCCGGTCGGCGGAGGTTCAGCATTAACAGATTGGCGCGCCAGGTAGGGGAAGAGCTTGATTCCTCTGTTTTGAAGGAGAGTTTCTGCTGGGCAAGAATGGTGAAAGTGAAAAACAAGAACGCATCTACGAGTCAGGAGCAGTAGGCTTCTCCGTCAAACGGACCTCCGGTCAGCACTCTTCTGGCGGTTCAGGGATCACAGCCTCCTATGCTAATGGTGGAGGCAACAATTCGAAAGTCTGGTGAACAAGGTAAAGACCTTGACGGCGTTGGTGCAGCACTTGCATGAAGCTGCAGCTCAAAAACAATGCCCTCCCTCTGTTCCACAATCTAGCTACCAACCTGAGAAGGAGAAAGATCAACACCGAGAGATCACCCCCAGCTTCTCACAGATTCGGTCATCTCGTGGCCGCTACACCTCTCCACCAGATCGACAAGTAGAAGATCATGGTGGGAAGAAGAGGGTTCGACGTTCTCCCTCTGTTTCTTCTAGAAGTTTTGTACCAGAAAGTTCAAGGCAAAAGGAGATCAATCATGAGGTACAGGAGTAGTTTAAGGCTATGCAAGCGCAGATAGCAAGAATTTCAGAACTTAGAAGAAATGATGAGATTGTGACCTTCAACTCTCAGCCCCTTTTTTCGGATGAAATTATGGATGAAGTTATCCTTAGGCATTTCAAGATTCTACAATTGGAGGCCTATGATGGGACTTCAGACCCCCTCGACCATCTGGGGAGTTACAAAGCGCATATGATGGTGCAGGAAGCAACTGACGCTCTTTACTGCATTGCTTTTCCTGCCACTTTGAAGAAATCTGCCCGAATGTGGTATTCGAGCCTGCCTCCGAACTCAATTCATTCCTTTGCTGAGTTAGAGCGGCAATTTGTCTCGCACTTCAGGACGTGCCAGAAGATGCCGCGCAACACTGACAGTTTGTTTCTTCTCCAGCAACAAGGAGAAAGTTTGAAATGATTTGTCCACCGTTTCAATTCGGCCACTCTGGAAATTCCGAACTTGAATGAACATGTAGCTATGTCTGTCTTGAAGAAAGGCTTAAAATCGTCTAGGTTCATTTTTTTCCTGGATAAAAGATTCCCAACGAGCTATGCCGAGCTGTTGGCAAGAGCTCAGAAGTATGCTGCCACTGAGGAGCAAGCGGCAAGCCGACGACTGGCGGAGGGAGATTCCCTCCCAAGAAGAAAAGTACTAGAGAACCTAATGCGACATCTTCTAACAACGCTTTGGTTTCTAGGCGTAGCCCCAAGTCCAAACAGTAGAACAACCGATTTGACGCCTACACACCCCTCAACTTGCCTAGGGAGAAGATTTTGCTGGAAATTAAGAAAGAAAAATATTTCCAAAGGCCACGTCCCCTGAAGACACCTGCAAAAGCAAGGGACAGAAGCAAATACTGCCGATATCATCGAGATCATGGTCATAACACTGAAGAATGCTTCCAACTTCGGGATGCCATCGAGGATTTGATAAAAAGAGGATATCTGGGAAAGTATGTCAACTGCCCAGAGTCTTAAGCCGAATCAACTGCTCTTCCAAGAATATCTGATGAAGCTGATTTGCCTCACCAAGAGCCAACTGGTGGAGATGTTGGGATGCTTCATCGTCATCGGCATGGGACGTAGAAGCTGAAGAAAGTGTCCCGAAGAGGTTTAAAGGAAAAAATTCTATCACTTTCTCCGATGAGGATGTCCAAGGTGTACAACTTCCACATGATGACCCTGTAGTGGTCTCGGCAGTAATTGCCAAATTTGATGTAAAAAGAATATTAATTGATAATGGAAGCTCAGTTGATGTGTTGCTGTATGATGCTTTTCTTCGAATGGGATTATCTGGACGTGAATTGCGAAGATCCCTTATTCCAATAACTGGTTTTGGTGGAAATCAAGTTGGGGTTGAAGGTGAAATGATCTTGCCTGTAACTTTTGGGTCTGAACCATTTCAAAGGACCATTTCAATCGATTTTATTGTAGCCAGAACATCTTCAACTTATAATGCAATCTTGGGGTGTCCGGCATTGAATAAGTTCAGAGCCATAGTATCAACATACTATCTGTTGGTTCGGTTTCCTACCAAGACGGGTATAGGAGAGGTAAGAGGAGATCAAATGATCGCTCACCAGTGTCTCATGATTCAAAACAAACAAAATCCAAGCCCTTGGCGCTTGACCAGCTGGATCCAAGAGATGAATCCGAGGACTCTGGAGAACCTGAGGAAAAGACCCTTTTCATACCATTATTCGAATATGAGCCAACTAAGCTTTTGCAAATTGGCAGCTTACTTGATGAGGACTCAAAGGTAAAACTAATTTTCTTTCTTCGAGATAATGCTGATATTTTTGCTTGGACAGCTTCAGACATGCCCGGAATTCCGCTTGAAGTGATTACGTATCACTTGGAAGTATCTCCCAATTACAAGCCAGTACGGCAAAAGAAGAATTTTGCTCCAGAAAGGCAGAAGGCAATTGATGAAGAAGTTAATAAACTCATTGAAGCAAACTTCATAAGAGGTCCAATATCCGAATTGGCTAGCAAATGTGGTCATGGTAAATAAATCAAATGGCAAGTGGAGGATTTGTATAGACTATACGGATCTCAACAAAGCATGCCCAAAGGACAATTTTTCTTTGCCAAAAATCGATCAGTTGGTGGACGCTACTGCTGGTCATCAAATGCTGAATTTCATGGATGCCTTCTCAGGCTATAATCAGATCCGAATGAATCTTGAGGATGAGGAGAAGACCGCTTTTGTTACATAGAAATGACTCTACTGTTACAAGGTGATGCCGTTTGGCTTGAAGAATACTGGGGCAACCTTTCAAAGGCTCATCAATAAAGTCTTCAAAGACCAGATTGGAAGAAATATAGAAGCCTATGTTGATGATATGATAGTAAAGAGTTTTCATAAGTCCGATCATATTGCAGACTTGAAAGAGTCTTTTGATGCTCTAAGATGCCATCAGATGAGATTGAACCCAACCAAGTGCGTCGTCGGTGTGACTTCTGGAAAGTTCCTGGGATACCTGGTTACCAAGCAAGGAATAGAAGCTAATCCAGAAAAGATGCAGGCTCTTCGGACTATGAGGCATCCTACTTGTAATAAAGAAGTTCAAAGGCTAACAGGGAGAATTGCCTCCTTGAGCCGTTTCATTTCTCGCTCTGCAGAAAGGTGTTTACCTTCTTCAAGGTTCTTTGTCAGACTTAAAATTTTGAATGGACAGAAGATTGCATAATCGCCTTTGACAAATTGAAGGAATATTTGGAAAACCCACCATTGCTTTCTAAACCCTGCGAAGGAGAAACATTCTACTTATATCTATCAGCCGCTGATGAGGCAGTTAGTTCGGTTTTGGTGCGGAAAGATACCAAGCATGTGCAGAAACCGATCTACTACACTAGTAAAGTATTACATGAGACAGAAGTCCGATATTCTATAGTACAAAAGATTATCTTTTCACTTGTGGTAGCGGCAAAACACCTTCGGCCTTATTTTCAAGCTCATTCTATCGTGGTTTTGACGGATCAGCCTTTAAGGGCCATTCTTCGTTGTCTTGATACTTCTGGGAGGATAGCCAAATGAGCTGTTAAATTGGGGGAGTTTGATATTGATTATCAACCTAGATCAGCAATGAAGGCACAAATTTTGGCTGATTTTATAGCGAATGCACATGGGGATCTGAAGAGAACCAGCTAAGAGCCGAAGAAGAAGGTACCGAAGACAATCCGGAGTTTATTTGGATGTTACATGTCGATGGTGCTTCGAACGCCAATGGTTGTTGTGCGGGTTTAATTCTTGCTGGTCCGAATGGGCAAGTTATTGAATATGTTCTTCGGTTTTCTTTTCAAGCATCAAATAATCAGGCAGAGTATGAAGCATTCATTGCTGGACTTAGAATCTCCCAAAAATTGGAGATCAAAAGGGTCAAAGTTTTTTCTGATTCACAACTAGTGGTGAATCAAGTGAAAGGTGATTTCGAAGCTCGAAATCCAAATATGATCCAATATTTAGAAAAAGTTCGAAGCTTGACATCTGGCTTGGAGTATTTTGAGATTGTTCATGTGTCAAGGACAGAAAATTCCCGGGCAGATGCTCTTTCAAGACTTGCAATACTGCACCAGATTCTCTTGGGAGGACTTATGTGGAATATCTTGAAGATCCCAGTATATCAGAATTCCCAGCCGAAATATGTCAAGTTGAACATGAACCTTCATGGATGGATCCAATTTTCAAGTTCTTAAAAGACGGCATCTTGCCCGAAGACAAGCTAGAAGCTAAGCGGCTTTGGTGGACAGCCTCTTAATATGTCATCTTGGATGGAGCATTGTATAAGAGGTCTTTCACACAACCTTTGCTGAAATATTTAGGCCCATCCGATGCAGATTATGCACTCAGGGAAGTGCATGAAGGAATATGTGGAGATCATCTGGGGGGCAGATCTCTGGCATACAAAATAATCCGTCAAGGTTATTATTGGCCAACCATCCAGAAGGATTCTGCGGAATTTGCTCGAAATGTGATCATTGTTAAAGATATGCCAATGTACAAAGACGGCTTGCTAATCAGTTAACTCCATTGACAGCTCCCTGGCCTTTTGCATAATGGGGAATGGACATTCTTGGTCCGTTTCTTCCAGCTTATGGGCAGCGAAAATTTTTTTTAGTGGCTATTGATTACTTTACAAAATGGGTCGAAGCTGAAGCATTGGCACAGATTACTGAAACAAAAGTTGAAACTTTTGTAAGAAATTTCATCATCTTCTGATTCGGGATTCCTTATTCTATAATGACTGACAACGGAAGATAATTTGACAATCCGAAATTCAAGAGCTTCTGCACTCAATATCACATTCTTCACAAGCTTACTTCAGTAGCACATCCTCAATGCAATGAGAAGCTGAAGTGACAAATATGACTATTCTTCATGGTCTTAAAACCAGATTAAATGATGCTAAGGGTTCATGGGCTGATGAGTTAAACTCAGTTTTTTGGGCATATCGAACTACTCCCAGAACAGCCACTGGTGAATCTCCATTTCATCTTTCTTATGGTACTGAAGTAGTCCTTCCTATAGAGGTCTCTTTGCACTCTCTTCGGATTGATCACTATGAAGAACCCGAAAATTCTGAACGTCGAAGAGTTGACCTGGATTTATTGCAAGGCACACGACTTCAGGCACAGTTGAGAATGGCTGCATATCAACAGAAAATGGCGAGATACTACAACTCTCGCGTAAAAGAACGGACCTTTCATCATGAAGATCTAGTTCTACGAAAGTCCGAGGTATCCAGACCAGCTGAACAAAGTAAACTTTCTCCTACATGGGAAGGGCCATACCGAATCAAAAAGGTTGTCCGACCCGGAACTTATCGGTTGGAAACTTTGGAAGGTGTTCTATTACCTCGACCTTGGAATGTACAAAACCTCCGTAAATATTATCAATAAAGGTTTCATTCGAGGTCATCAATACAGATTTAATATATCTTATTTCTCTCTTAAAGGCATTATGATCTCCATGATCTACTATATGAAATGCCGAGGTAAGCATAACTAGCCTATCTTATTTCTCTCTTAAAGACATGAGGATCTACCTCACGAAGTGCCGAGTTGGGCTTAAAACAGTCCATCTTAATCAAGAAGGCATGAGGATGATCTCCGGATCTACCTCACGAAGTGTCGAGGTGGGTATGATTAGCCTGTTTTAGTTCCAATATGAAGAGGCATGAGGATGATCTTTGGATCTACCTCACGAAGTGCCGAGGTAGGCCGATCAGCCTATCTTAATTTTTAAATAACTCAAGGTCTATTTTCTCATAAGTCCAAAGACTTAGCTTATTTTCAAGTCCGAAGACTTGCTTCTTATCTGGTATTCTTTCATCCTAAGTCCGAAGACTTAGTGCAAATTCAAGTCCGAAGACTTGCTTCTTATCTAGTATTCTTTCATATTAAGTCCGAAGACTTAGTGCAAATTCAAGTCCGAGGACTTGCTTCTTATCTGGTGTTCTTTCATTCTAAGTCCGAAGACTTAGTATATTTCCCAAATCCGAAGACTCGGTATTATGTGCTTCGAAGTTCTTAATTATTCGAAGACTTTATACTTAAGAAAATATCAATCCATCTATATGCAATTAGAAAATTCTAGAAAAGATTTTTCATTGATAAAGGTTTTCTTACATTCTTCCTAAAAGAGAAGAAAAAGGGCAATTACAAGTTATTCGTTGGGACATCATCAGTGAGATCAATAGGACCCACCACCTCTTCAGTTGTTGGTGGTGCTTCGAGATCTCTTTGTAGTTCAGGCTTATCTAGATCTTCGGTATCAAATAGCTGAATTTCCGAAATATCCAAATCTGGATAAAGCCTTTTCACTTCCTCTACCCTATCATTGAAGCCTCTTTTATAACTGTGGGTCCCGGCTTCGACCATCTCGGCTTCAAAAGCTGAAGAGGCTTTAAAATTTTCTATCGCCTTTTCCGGTTGATTTTTTAAAGAGCGATTCTCTTCAACAACTTCATCGGATTTTTTCTTTTCCTCGGACTTCTGAAGAGCGTTTTTAATGAGAACTTCCATAGAGTGAACCTTGTTTTTCCTCTTTTTAAGCCTCGCTTCTTGCTCAGAGTTCTTCAACTTGAGTTTTTCTACTTCAGCTCTCAAGTTCTGAGCCAAGGCATCGCTCTGGGCAAGCTTCTCCTCCATAGCCTGCCTCTGCTCTTTGGCTGCGGCTTTCTCGGCTCCGGCCGCTTTCACTTTTTCCTTCATCCTTCTATAGGTTTCTCTAAAGTCGAAGATGCTCTCCTCCATATGAGTAATATCATGCATCATCTGTAATAACAAGCTGAAGACTTAGCAAAAAAAAAAAAAAAAAAAAATTAGAATTTACCTTCAGTGCTGATGAAAATACTGAATCAGAAATTTCTTCAATACATTGGGACTTAACTTTGTCCCAGTCTTTCAGAAGGAGAGTGCGCTTCAACAGTTCCCTGGCTAATTCAGGGTCCTCCAAGCCCTCCCGATCCAAGAAAATGGTAAAGTCCACGTTGCATCCTCCCTCCGAATAGGCATTCCACCTAGGATCGTCTTCAGATCGGTACTTCGTCCTTTCCTGACTTTTATTTTTTGGAGATGCAATCACGGATTCTTTATTAAAATTCATATCACGCTGATCCGAAGTTGGCATCGGTCGAGGACTTTTCGGAGAAGGCATCATCGGAGATGGGCTTCTAACAGGATCCTATGGAATTGGAGAAGCGGAAGGAATATCTTCATCCGAAGCGGGCCTCATCGGAGGAGTATTTGAGCCTTCTTCGGCTCTTCTCTTCTTTCGGACTTCGGTTGTTACAGGAGCAGCCACTGCTCTCTTTCTGGAAGCTTGCCGAACTTTCTCAAGTTGCGCTTCATTTTCTTACCTACAATCAAAAACAAGGATTTCGTCATATACATATGCATGGAGAAAGGAAGCGAGAAAAGTCCAAAGACTGCTAATTCTATACCTAATCTCGGGACCTCGCTGATATGGGCCCGGTGAAGGTTTTCTTCTTTCAGCAGTTCTTTAAGTAAGGGGATCTCCGGCTCCGCTAAGGTGTTAAAGTCCCTCGCATCGGATCTCAGGACTTTCTTCCCAGCATTTGCATCCAAACGCGGAGTTTTCCATTCTGTATTAAATCCCCAATGGGTGTAGTATGCAAAAAAGAAGTTGGGTTTCCATCCGTGTATGGCACTAGGGGTTCCTTTTAACAGTCTTCGGCCAGGCCGAGGACCTATAACCCACCACCCTTTGCCATGGAAGTCTCTTTTCAACATGAAAAGAGAGGTAAACAGGCTGTGGTCTTCGGCTCTACATTCCTAAGTTTGTAAAGAACCAAAAACCTGCAGATATTTCTAAAACTATTGGGAGTTAATTGGCCAGGACCACTTGATAAAGATTAAAAATCTTGGTGAAGAAGGGATGAAGTGGAAGCCGAAGACCAGCCTTAAGGTGGTCTTCGTATATGGCGATTGAATGCATTGGAGCCTTATCTACCCTCTTTTCGGGCCTTGGAAGGATCAGTTTAAAGGTTCAAGGGATATGGAAACACTGCCTAACCTCTTCCACCTTGGCAAGTGTAAAAGAGCTTGGAACGGAGTCAGGTGATCTTTTCGGACTCCTCTTTCTACCCGAACCTCTCCCTCTACTGGTTTCGCCCCCTGGCGAACCCCTACCGGATCCAGCTCCCGGTGGACTTCTCTCGGTCTTCCTTCCCATTGTTTCATTACCGATGTCACCTCCTGGTGAGCCTATGCTGGAGGAAGAATTCCTATCCAATTCTGACATTGTAACAAAAGGGAAGGAAGAAAGAAGAAAAGAAGGGTTTCCTAACCTTGAGACAGTGGCAATGGCGGGCTACGGTGCAGAGCAGGAAGGAGTGCGGAAGCAGAAAGAAAAATTCTTTTTGAAAGTTTTTTCTCCCTTTTATAGGTGAAGGTAGTGGATTTTCGAGGTGCTTCGGAGATCTGTATGATCGTGCGCCGTATCGGCGATTTCGATCGTGGGTACGGTTCTCTAGAAAATTCATTAATGAGATAAGCCAGTGCGATCTGCGTGAAACGTCGCTATTGGCTGTGATAACGCCAACGATGTAATCTTGCTCCGATGGCTGCCACGTGTCCATCTCGGTTGAATAAGCATCTCTTTTTCGAGAATTTCTCAGGATTTTTTCAGAATCGAGGCGTTTTCTTTTGAGATAGCCACTAGCAAGTATGACACGTGTCTTCACTACGTTTCATCGCGCTGCCGGACAGTTATGGTGAAGGACGTGTCAGGATTCAACTCCATCATTACCTGTCAGTGATAAAAGACAAAATTAAACTACTCCCATTCTTCGAAAATTAATCATTTCGAACTTGGGAGTGGGGGACAGCTGTTATGATATCCCGGTTTTTATTTCAATTAATTATTGGACCACTTTTGAACCAATTTCAATTCTCTTTTGGTTTATTGGTCAAACCAGTTGGCAAAGGAAAGGATCTTCATCTTCGTATTATCACTTTGATCCGAAGACTTAGCCTAAGGTTTTTGTCTCCGCTGGGTCTTCGGCTTCGTATTATTATCCCGGTCCGAAGACCATGCTTGATATCCATGGCTTTATGTCTGTTCCGGAAGATATTATTAATTCTGGGTCTTCGGCTTCGTATCATTATCTCAATCCGAAGACTATGCCTAATATCTATGGCTTCGTATCTCTATCTATGATCCAGGAGATAAGTTTATTTACTGTCTTCGGCTTTATACATCTACCTTGATCCGAAGACTTAGCCTAACATCTTTATCTATGGTTTTAAGCCAGGTTTATTTATTATGTTTCGTCTTCGTACAATTACTTTGATCCGAAGACTTGACCTCCTAGGCGAATGTTTTCGGCTTCATTCCTTCCATACAATCCGTAGAGCGTATAATCTCACTTTTCGACTGTAAGTATTTACTTTTCTTACTTCCGAAATGAATTCTTCTAAAGTGTGTAGTTAACATTCCCTTTAGGAGTACTACTAAAAAAATGTTGAGCTCACTCATTTCGGATTTATTTTGAAGAAGGATGATTCTTGCACATGTGGGTTTCTTGGACAAATAGTTAAAATCTGTTTTGGTTGTTGCAACCACCCACATAATCCAAAACCTCGGATTGAATAAATCCCGAGTGTAACGGCTTTTCCGACAGCCACTACTTACAGTTATGAAGTGGTTGCGTTCGCCAACTCCCATAACCATAAATAGTTACGTTGGAGCCTATAAATACTGGTAAGAGGGGATACTGAGGGAGATTTTTGGATTCATTTGTTTCTCTTTCTTATATTTTCGAATCTCTTTTCCTCTTTGCTTTCAAAACTCTCCATTCTGCTGCTGCCCGAGCTTCTTCTGACTTAGGCATCGGAGTGTCCCCCGCCAGAAAATCTCCGGTCAGGGATCTGTTTTGCAGGTTCTGGTCGACGGTAATCCAGCGAAAGAACCACTCCATCCGGTCGGCGGAGGTTCAGCATTAACAGCCTCTATTTTGCCATCCATTGTATGCAAAATCTGTTGGTTTGTTTGGTACCACATGCTGCATTTTTGCTTCCCTTGGGAAGTTGTAATCAGTATATGATTGATTTTTAAAAGCAGGATTCAAGACATTATTGCCCTAGGATTCTGGAATCAGCATTTGGACATATTTTTGACTATTCCTCTTGGGCATGACATAGTTTAAGTGATCTTATTGTGTTTACTTGGAAAAAAAGATAGATTTTATCCCTAAAAATTCTTCACAATTACAAGATTTATATAAAACTTTTCCAAAAAAATACTTCATTTTGTCCATATGCCTTGTTTCTTCCTCCAACTCTTATTGCTTGCCCTCAACTACCGATTGTAGATCGCTGCTTGCATGACTGATGTTTTCAAGGTTCTCTTCATAACATCAAAGCCAATCATCACACTCAGCTTTGGGTCACCATCAAAGTGTTGCAGATCTAAAGCCTTGATTTAGGATCTTGAATGCTTAAATACCACTTTATGCATTCTGTTTTTCTTTTCAAACCCTAAATCTAAAATTATATTTCAAATTTGTATAAATGGATATAATTGAAGCCAGGGACTCAAGTCTTAGCAGAACATCTTGCAGCTTATCAGGATGTCCTGCAGGACATTGGGATAGAGTACCATCCTGACTATCAGAATAGGACCATCTTGTCATTGCCCAAGTGTCTCAATTGGTACACCTTGTGGCATCCCTTGTCTCAAGTATAGTAACAAGGAAAAACGGTGGCGTGTCCCATTCCATGGAGAACCATAACAGCCCCATCCTACGGTATTTAATACATTGATTAAAGCAGGTACAGGTATAAGCTTTTGAAATGGTACCTCCCTAAGTTGAATTTCTTGGCTACCAAGCATCCAAACAATGGTCCTTCATTTAAAAATATCCATACTCTTAATTATGCTTTGAAGATTGACATTTTTCAATAGTTTCTATTCCTTATTGGTTTTATTTATTAAACAGGAATATTTAACTCATTACATTTCTTTTTAACTTCTGATGCAAGGCGAAGATGTGTAATACGATGCAATTCAAGTGCCTGCAACTATCAGAACAGTAGATCATGCTAATGCTTTCTATTCTCTCAATCTGAATGTCAACTTAGATATTATGACAGAATGTCCAGATCCACTCAACTAATAATATAATTCTAAATAGAGCTTGCCATTTCCATGCAGAAAGAGGAATAAGACTTGAAAAGGAAAAAAATCAAGCATGTCTCATGAAATAGCCATATTTTGTTGCAATCTCAAGCTTCTTGCATGGAGAAAATTACTTTTCCTATCTATCCATTCCTTTGCCATTGGCAGTGAAAGGCTCTAAGCTACATTACTTTTATTGGAAAAAAAGGCATTGATAAACTAATGACTTCAGCGTCTTTTGTCTTGTTAATGGATGTCTAGTTTGTTACTTCCGTCATATCTGAACAATTAGGCCAATTCTTAGGCTTATTATAAGTTGAAACTTGAAACAAGGGCATTCACATTGCATTTCCTGAAATTGGGTTCAAGACCAACCATCTTGAACCAAATCTTAAACCAATAGCTGAAGAACATCTTGTGAAATGGTTAGTGCAAGTACTCTTCATGTCTTGCAAGAAGTTCCTTGACCTTTAGGCTACATTCTACATTTTAGCAACCTATGTTGCTTTCTATTCCACCACTGCCAGAGCTGCTCCAGTTCCAACCTCTGTCTCGTCTCAGAGGCCAAAACTTAAGGTTTGGGTGAAATGCTGTACTTTGTAATGGGACTGTAAGAATGGCAGAAACTATAAGTTTCCTCCATGGGCTTGCTGATGACAACATTGTGCCTACCATAGTCGTGATGGCAAGATGTAGTCAAAGGACCACAAGAAGCAGCCATGCACATCATCTCCTTGTCTGATCCTTGCTGGTTAAAGAAAAGTCAGCATAAACAAGTTTTGATCTGCATTTTTCAGGCCATTAGTTGGTCGATTTTTGTTTTCTTTAGCTATAAGATTTTCATATTGTGTTAGGATTTACTTTTCTGACTTTTAGAGACCATTGTGGAAGTTTCTTCTTGTGTTAATTTGGGCTGCAATTAGGCACCAAATACATGTTAGTCTAGGAAGCATGGATACAGACAACATACATATATGACACAATATATTGAAAATGTAGGATATGATCTTAACTTGACACTTAAGAATCAAACTTTGGATGGTCAAATCATCTAGAAATTAAAAGGATTGGTTGATTTCTATCTGTTTTAGGAGTCCTAACAGGGCTCAAATAGAGGGATCCAGCCAGCATTAGTATGGTGGGCCTTGTCACTATTTTTTTTAACTGTCTAGTTTAGGAGTCTTAGTGACGTAAGGAAAGGTGGCTGGCTGAGGGTATAAAATATATTTGTATGCAGCTCTAGGAATATCATTGCTTGGTCATCCCTTGGCCTTCCAAGTCTAACCGGGTGTATGTGCCTAGTTTTGGGTTGTCTAAGCCAAAGTAGATCACATGCTTTCAGACTGCATCCTGACCTATTGATTAAATATTCAACAAGTCTCATTGCAATGTTTTATCTTGATATTTTAAAGCAAGGTTTGGCATACCGGTACTGAACCAATATGCTGTATTATACCATATCGGTGCTTGGTATGGCCAGCTTTGTGCGTACTGAACCATGTACTAACACTGTAATAGGATGGTACTAGTCTGGGGTTTGCTACTGAGATGGTGAACCTTACTTTAAACCATTGTAAGATATTTTGCCTATCTTTTCATTCCCTTTTATGAGCTACTGTTTGCTTTTTTGGGGGGCTTCCCAGACAGGAGGATATGGCTGCTTTCATGGGCTCAATCAAGCATCTATTTTTCCATGTCAGTTTTTTGGATTCTTTGGGCACCAACCATAGTGGTATGTCTATGTGATTAGCATTACTTATTATCATGTTATATGGAATTTTCATGCGACATTTTGTTTTTCATGTTAAAATTTGTAAAAATTATGTGCTGCATTCTTGAGAATAGTGATCTGATATATATATATATATTTTGGAATGTTGTACTGTTGGCTTGAAAGCAAGAATCACTTTTATGTTGCATGTTTTAACTTACTAAAATATTGACTTAGGACATGTAATTTTTGTATCCCAGTCTCTTATTTCCTAAATTGTATGCCTTGTTTCTAATAACAATGTGAACTTTGTAGATATTAGAATATAGTGCCTTTTCTCCTTTTTTCCTTTTTTTAGTTAATGTGGTTCTTTTAACGTTGTTCACAAAAGGCTTCTGTGAATTTTTGCTTTTGGTTATCGACATGTAATTTTTGTATCCCAGTCTCTTATTTCCTAAATTGTATGCCTTGTTTCTAATAACAATGTGAACTTTGTAGATATTAGAATATAGTGCCTTTTCTCCTTTTTTCCTTTTTTCAGTTAATGTGGTTCTTTTAACGTTGTTCACAAAAGGCTTCTGTGAATTTTTGCTTTTGGTTATCAACATTGTAATTCATTTTAGATGATCATTGTTGTGGCACTTGGATGAATTGTGGTATAAAATGAGATAAAGTTCTACATTGTGAGGCCACCATGAGATGGTAACTCATTGATTTGTAAAGCATGTTACTGCATGCTCAGATGTTTAGGTTCAATACAACCGGACTGCATTCTATTATAATTTTACAAAATAATGTGAATACCAAAGAGGGTTTATGTCGGGTGGCTATTCTACACATCTGATCGATAAGCATTATTTTAGGACATCATTTACATAGTATATGGCTTTGATATGACTTGGAGATCTTCAAAGGCCCATGAGAACCAGCAATTATTGTAACTGACAACAATCTTAGTAAACTCAGCAACTTATGCATTTTTTAACAATTTATGAATTTCAAGGATTTAGTTCCCTTGAAAAATTGTTGCAAGGATTTGATTTGCTAGATTTAAATGTCTTATTTTTTCTTTCCTAAGTTTTAATGCACCCAGTGACATGGGAAAGTGGGACTCAAACTAGAAGATAGTTTGATGACCTTAATTATTAGCAGGGTGGTAATCATTTTTGCAATTTGTTGGTTCAAACGTTGATTCAACACTTCTTTGCATATGATGTCGAGCATAATTAATTGCACATCTATTAGTTGAAGAGCAAAAAAAATAATAGGTTATGGTCTAGTCTAATGCAAAGTCAATTGCATGCTTGTGTTAGGATAAAGATTCTGACATAGGAGATTCAAGTGCAAGGTGAAGAATTTGTTAACTGTGGTCGCTACCAACATTGTTCATAATCTTTGGACCTGCTAAAATGAAAATTGAAGTTGATTGTCCCAAAATTTGCATTAGAGTCAAAAGCAAACAATTACTGTAGTTCATTGTATTATATAAAATCAATGAGTTATTGAGCTCTGTTAATGCAGTTGAGAGCTTCAAAACTCCAGCATTGTCATCAGTCATCCTCGCCAGAATTTTGATCTGCTGCATTCATTTCGGGTAGTCTACATTGATGATTTGAGTTCTTGTTTAGTGATTTTTTTAAAGAACTGTGTAACATACGATGCTCATAACTTCTTAAAACTCAGTTATGTTTCCCAACTTCCTTTCGAATTGCATGATGTTAGTATTTCCTTTCAGCCATCTCTCAATTTTTCCTTTTGCCCTCTCCTGTCATCCACATCTTTGGTATTGTATTTCCTATCAACTTATCTAGAGGCATTATTTCTAAAGCTAACATTAAATTGATTGTAGTTTAGTTTTAACAGACAAATACTGAATACTCTTATTAAAGGCTAGTTTACGGAGTACTGTTAATTACATAAACTAGTTCAGAACTGTCAACTGTCTTGGGGAACGTTTTATAGCGGGGAATGTTTTATAGCAACAACATTAGGGGCTGTCCTTACTGATGTTTCACTGTGTTTGTTGTTGAAGTCTTGACATGGTTGATAAGATCCATCAGTTTAGACTAAACGCTTCTTCCCTCCAGTGCATTTATCACAAGCAACTAAAATAAAGCATCCAGATTAGGATTTTTCTCAAAATGTATGGAAACGTATTATTCATTCGTCAGGATTATAGTTTGTCTAATTAAATCATTTGAAGATGTTAAATTTTATTAGATTAAAAGATCCAGTGATACAGATCTACAGAAAATCTTCTTTTTCTTTTTTTGGTACAATGGAAAATTTTCTTTAAAAATTGATTCAGAAGCTTGACGTTGTATTCCAACATTCCATTGTGATTGAACAGGTCCTATAGGAAGATAAATAACCAAAAGACATCCCATTTGTAGATTTTGTTGAAATTCGTCATATCTGTGATACAATATTTTCTTGCAACCTGCTTGACATGTTTCTTGATTGCATGATATTGGAATGAACAATACAAAAGAATTACATCATGAGCAGTCATTTGAAGAATTATTGGCCCGTCCATATGCATGTAGGTTTGATTTTATAAATTGATTTTTTTTTTCTTTTCTTTATTTCAGGCAGATGGAAGGGAGGTTGATTTATCTCGATTGTACCCCTGTTTCATTGGCTCAAGAATGCTTGGCAGTACTGCTTTTCCATGGTTCTTCGGTGGGGTATCATCACTCCATAATGAAGAATACCTCATAAGTGCATATGTTGCTGCTGGTTTATCTATGTTAGTTGTATCTTATGATTATCAGGTACTGCAAGTTACATCTGGAACCAATATATAACCAACCTCAAAGTTGTGTCTAATTCTTTACTAGACTTATTTTTCAAGTATTTGCTGTCAACAGGAGATTGGTGTTCTGGTACTGCTGTACTGTATCTACCATGCTTGTGTTGGCTTCATTTTACCTTCACTTGCAAGATTGAGGACAATGTGAGCCAATGCTTACTGTCTCTCTCTTTTAAGTTTCCATTTAAAGGATTCATTTATAATTCTCATTCTGCCACTTGAGCAGGTACGTCCCAAATGAACTGCGTGGGGGCATGATAAGCTTCTCCTTGGCACCAGCAAATGCAGCAGTTCTCTTAGTTCTGATACAAGTTTGTTCTTTTATCTCTCACCTCTTTAGAAACCTTGGTTTAGATTGTGGAAGCGTCATTATATCTTGATTGAAAGGTTTTTAGATATGATAATGTAAGAAATTCTGTTAATTGTAGGGTGGTTATCATCAGAGCCTTGCAAACGCCATGATTATGGCGCTAGCAGGACTAGGGCTGTTGGCTGCTGCTGGTTGCATTCATTTACTGACATTGTGGAGAAAACAACCACGCCCCAATTGGCATAAACCCTGAGCACGTAATTAGATTTGACCAGGAAAGGGTAGATGAGATGCATTCAGATTGTTCCCCCTGCTAGCATCACGGTGTTAGAAGTCCAAGGTACTCTCAGTTCAGTGGTTTTTGCAGCACCATCCTGTCACGGGGCAGGTTATAGGCTTCAGAGCATTGCTAAGATTGCAGGATTTAACTGCTTCTGAACTTACAGAAACAAACACTAACTAGCAGACAGAAAGGTGTCCAAGCGAGAGATGATTTTGTGGTCGTAAAAGATGATGGATACCTACATGAAAGAATACCCACGTGATGATATATAAGTGCAGGGTTGGAGTTCTGGTTTTCACAGGCCATGACCTATCCTTGTTTTACAGGGGCTGATCATGTTTATGCCTGCGTATGGCAAGTTTTGTTACAACGATGACAAGGCTTGAAATTCTTTACCATGAAGAAAAGAAATAACGGTGCTGGGAGAAATTCTGTCTACTGCCCCTGGAGTAAAATTACAACACTTCACCATGTTGGGTTATATGTCATAATTAATAACGAGATTGTATTGGTTTCTAATGCTACAGGCATATAATTAATAATGAGATCGCACTCTTTTTAATGTCATAGGTATTTAATATAGTTCAGTTTTTTTAATTATTTTTTGATAAAAATATTTTTTTATGTATTATGTTATTATGAGTTCTTGTTATTTTTTGTGGTCAAGTATTATTTTTGACTTCTTATGGTATTATAATATCTTGTTGGTTATTATTACTTCTTGTTATTCATCATGTTATTTAAGTACTTTTTAAGGCTTTTTGTATATATATATTATGGCATCTTATTGATTATTACGATTTTTTATTATCTTTCATGATATCTAATTATTTTTTATGTCTGTATTATGATATCCTGTTAGTTATCATGATATTTTATTATTTGTTATAGCATCTTATTGATTAATAGTAATTGGATCTTATAATGAATAAAAAGAAGTTATAATAACTAACATATGGGAAGTCATAAAAGATAGAAAAAATATATATTTATGTATTATAAAATTGGGTATGCTAGTGATTTGAGTGAGCAAGGTTATGGTTTTGTCAATTTAGTTAATAAAATAGGTAAATTGACTAAAATCAGGAAAACAGATAAATGGAATGCAATGTCGTTTGTCCTTGTTGTTTGTCACGGGATCGTACATACATACTAAACATCATAACGTGATGAAAATAAAGGATAAAGATGTGTTGAAATGGCAATGGTTTTATATATTTCAATTGCCAGTAGAGGTTATATTTTTGTTATTTCCATCTTTTCGTTATCCTCATCCAGGATTTCAAAGAAAAAGAAAAGAAAATATTAATGAAAAGGAAAGCAAAGGAAAATCCATTCTTCCCGGTAGGGTTGGAACTGTATCGGGCTAAGCCATATTCCTATATGAGCCTGGCTTGAAAATATATTAGGTTTCTACAAATATTTTAAAAAAAAATTGGTTTGAGCCCAACCTGAGTTTGATTGGGTCAGCCTGAATCAAAAACTGATTGGGTTAGTCCGTTAGTCCAAATAAAAACCTGAAATAGGGATGATTGGAAAAAAAAAAAAAATACTAGAATTTGGGTCTAAGCCTAATTAGTAGGGGAAAGGAGGTTGGTGTGGAGCTGGGGGGTTGGGTGCAGGAGCCACGGTCGGGGGAGGGGAAGGAGAATAATAGAGGGAGATCGGAGTCGAGGGGGGTAGATGGGGTCGCGTGGAGCCACAGGGGGCATCGGGATCAAGGAGAGGAAGGAGAGCAGTAGAGAGAGATCGGAGTCGAGGAGCAAGAGGGTCGTACTGAGCCATGGGGGATGTTGTGTAGGCGCCAGGGCCTAGGGAGGAGAAGGAGAGTAGCAGAGCTATAGAGGGAGATTGAAGCCAGAGGGACCACGGGGTTGGGTAGAGTCGGGGGGTGGGTGCGGGTACTGTCGGGGCTGGGGGGGGTGGCATGGGGAGTAGGCACTGCCGGGGCAAGGTTGAATGTGGGCATCGAGTGCCGAGGGGGGGCAACGGGCTAGGATTTGATTTAAATGAGAAAGAGAGAACTAGAGAGGAGACCTAAATAGTCTCAAGCTGGTGGGCTAAGTTCGGGACTGGCTTGTTCTAGGTCGGATTCAGGCTGGGCTAGGCTGGATCGAATCAAAAGGATCCTAAGCCCGGCCCGAAAATTGAATGGGCATTATTATTTGGCTCAAGTTCGGCTTGATCTACTTTGGTCTTGGCTCGAAGTCCAACCTGACTTCGGCCGGCCCGATGGATTTGGCCCTGTCTACTTTGGGCCTGGCTTGAAGCTCGGCCCGATGTTGGGCCAGCCTGAGCCTAGTTCTAGTGCTATTTCTAGGTATAAATCCAAAATTTTATAATTTCTCCTTCTTTAGTCCCTTTTAATCTATGGATGTAGTCATGTAGTTTTAGTTTAGCCTCTTCAACAAATAAGGTTTCTCCTCCATTCTAACACTCTGCTTCATCTGAGAAGAGTAATGTTGGTTCAAAAAAATGTAATTGTAATATATTTGTTCGACAGTGGACATCATGGACTAAAAATAATTATGGTAGGAGGTTTGTAGGATGTCCTAACTATCATGTGAGTATAATTTAATATAACTGAATGCGCTGTTTCTTAAATGTTCATTATTTTTCATTTATTGGATGGTTTGATTATGCAAATGAGAAGTTATATTGTGGATACCTAGATTAGGTAGACTCTCCTACGTGTGCTCGATTGATAATCATATTATACACATAAAAATATTAATTTAATAATTAAATTATCTTTATTTATATCAAATTGATACTTTCATAGATCATTTGTAGGAAATAGGATTGTCATTGCGAAGAGCTTAATTTTTGAAGTCCAATGGTGCAAATGACACTCGAATCGGACTTTAGACAGACCCAGAATTGAATTTTGGAAGTTTATTAAAGAAATATACAAACATTAAAGCAGTCGGTCCATCATAGACCGACAGCTTGGTCCATGGGAGATAGCTCGGTCCACGGGTAGCCATTGAAGCCGATCCATGGTATAGACTCGTGGACCGTGAAGCCCCTTTTGAGAAGAGATTGTCGGAGGCACCGTCTCGTCATCGTCAGGACCATTTGTGCCACCTTCTCCACCCGGAGAACCACCAGAGAGCTCACCAGAGGCCATTTTTCTGGTTGGCCACCCTCTTTCATCTTTTTTTTTGGCCACCTGCTGCTCCCTCATCCACCGCCACCTCTCATAACTGTTTAGGCATCTGGCACAAGCCAAAGAGATCGCCGAGCATCCCTCTTGCCACCATCTCCTCAAGCCATCCCTCCTCTGTGCGATCGGAGCTGCCAAAAGGCCTCCGCCAATCGTCTATGGCCACCATCTTCATCCTTGTCACAGCCATCGCAGCCGTAGCTGCTCCTCCTCAGACATAGCTCGTTGTTGTGCAGCACCAGCTCATTGGAAAAGCCATGCCATTCTCGTCCCAAACCATTCTTTTCCCTATTCTCAGTTCCCTGTTTGGCCACCGTCACCGTCGCCATCCGCCCACCTTCCACCACCGCCGGCCACTGTGTCTGCCACCTCACGCCACCTCTCGTCACCGCCCATGGAGAGGAGTTCTAGTCCAAGTGAGAGTCCCATAGATTTGGGGATTCGGAGACCAAGCGAAGCCCCTTCCGGACTCTGGGTGCCAGAAAAGGAAGAACAACGTCGATCACTGTTGACCCCTTGAGTGATTTTGGTGATAACAAAATATTAGAGCATGCACATATATTACTAACTACTCTTAGGTGTTTCACAAGTTTTGTAGGATGATTCTTATTGTTGATCAACTACTCCTATTTCATTCTGTTGAGTGTGTTAAGTAATATTGTATAGTGTGATGTAAAGAAGAACCCCTTGAAAAACCTTTTTAAAATCATGAAGATGGGTTACTTCTGGTGTGGGCACCAGACTCAGAAGAAGACTTCAGGGCTCCATCTGGATCTCTGATTGACCTTGCCCGAAGAATTAGGGTTTTCTGGTTTTGTGATAAGGGTTGACCTGATCAACTCAATTTTGAGTCTGTAATTTTATCATTTCAATTTTGTTGGGTCATGTTGACTCAGTCCAAGTCCAAGGCCAGGTAGGTGTCATTCCCTTTGCCATAGGGCACCACATTTTCCAGCTACAAGTGGATGCCACACTCCCTGCCACATCTCCATCCAGTGTACCTTGGTCCCCACGCCTCAAGTAAGCAGGTTCTTTTTTCTTGCACCACTTGGGGAGAAATCCATCAAGATACCTCAATCCAAGGAGGAGCCAACTTCTTTCCAGATAAACCCAAGCCAGGATGGCAAGAATTTTTCTTGAAGAGAGGATCAAGGAGGTGCCCCATAATGTTCCATAAAAATCCAAGTTACAAAAGGGAAGAGAGCATGTCTTGGGGAGAAAATCAAGGAGGCATCCAAAAGTTTCCTAAAGTGCCAAAGCCATGAAAGGAAGAAGCCTAAACTTGTGGAGCAAGACTAGGAGGTGTCCAAAAGAGCCAAACAATGAAGGGAAAATCCTTGATTCATGAAGAGATACTAGGAGACACCCCCATAACCTGCCATTTAGAGCTGATTTTCAAGTTTTCTTGGAGTTTTTGGGCTGCCCACTCATGGAAGGAGTCTTGGGAAGAGAATTTGATGCCTAAAGTGTGGGTTAGTCCTATTAGTCCCACATGGAAAGTGTATGAAATTTTATTTCTTTGTTATGTCTATATATTCAACTCTATGTAACTCTTGAATTAAAAATGATGAATGAAATCAATTTCTTTGTGAGCAACTTTGTGTTTCTCTCTTCCGCACTTGTATTCAGGTGTTGAGCTCCGTGAGGGAGTAAATCCTGGTTCCCTAGGAACCTTGAGGAGGTGTGAGATCTCCAACCCCAAAACCCTAGCTTAGTCCACCCATCTCTACTCCACCACCACCAAACCCTAATTTTCCATCTTCATCCCACGGCCCCTCTCTTCCACATCGAAGCCGGTCACCAGCATCCAGGTTCAGATCAACTGTTTCAACTACAGAGCCAGTTCAAATGAGAGTCAGATCAGTATCAAGATCTCCGGAACTTCTACATCCAACAATCTTCATTAAGTCCTCAGGTCAGTGTCTTTCTTTGAGTTTCTGGTTCTTCTTTTGTTCTTCTTCTTCCAGATCCTGAGTTCGAGAAGGAGGCCAACCTTGCCATAGGACTACAATCCGAGGATCCATTGCGAAGATACCTCATCTCCAAGGATCCTACAATCTGCTCGAGAGTGTCCTCCAATTGAAGCAACGAGAGATATCACTGCTAGGTAACAAGAACCTTCCCTTCTCACTTTGTCTGTTTCGTTGAAACTCAGAGCAAACCTAGATCTGGGGGTTTCTCAATCCCCAGCGATCCTACTTTTGAGTTACTCTGATTATCCACTCCTTTTAATTATGCTCTCTGTCATTTCTTAGTTTCTTTCAACATTAGTTTATCTTTCCTTTGAGTCAAAGTCGACTTCTGAAAATATATTAAAAAAAAATACATTAATTTTAATTTACTTCCGCATCGTATCATCATCTTTTTTGTTCTGCATCAATTTTGGTATCAGAGCACAGTCTAGGGTTTCTGTTTTGCTTGCTTGTTTTAAGTCTCTCTCCTTTTACTTTGTCTGCTCGAAGTAGACTCCCCAGGACGTCCGGTCCTAGGAATGAAGCGAGGTGCAAACTCCTCTTCCCATTCCACGGGGTGTTCCTAGGGCGTGTAGGGGATCCATTGGGTTACAACTTCGTAGCAGGAATTGTAAACGGGGAAGCACCCTGTTTTCAGTCTGTAACTATCCTGTTGCAGGAATTGTCTCTCAGTGCAGGTAACTCCGAATTATATGATTTTTATTTTGATGGAACCAGTATAATTGAAGCTATTTTACATATTTTTTTTGTAATTTATTGGTTTCTGTGAAACTTCTGAGAGTTAAATTACTGCAACTCTGTTTTTGTGTTCTGCAATGCAATTATTTTGAGTGAACATCTCCTAATTCATCCTAAGGGTATTTGAGCATCTAAGATAAGGGGAGGAGTTGATAACCTCTCCTTAGCCCAAAAACACCACCCACTCATTCGATCCTAAGCCTAATTTTAAAATTTATTAGACTTAATTTGCCCTAGTGGGCTAGGGACATCAACAAGTCGGGTCAAGGCTAGTGTTGAGTCAGTTTGTCTAGTTACTCTGTGTGTGCTTTGTACTCAGTGTCTAGAATGGTGGTTTAGGGACTATGTCCCGAAGGGCTTGTGTGCTGGTCCGCCTACCTGGCCAATCACTGATTGGTGTCTAGGATTGGCAATTAGGGACCTAACACTCCCCTTACACCTGCTTGGCTGAGTCCCGAGTTACTACAGGCTAGCTTGCCAGTCTGATTGGGCATCTAGTTTGGGCTCTAGGTCTAGTTAGCCCATAGTCGATTCAGTTAAGTCTCATTTTGTGTGTTTGCTTGTTTCATCATGTCTACCCGGAATGGAGTACCCTACCAACCTGGTCAAACCCAACCTGATTTAGAGGCCATGGTTAGAGCTCTTACTGAAAGTATGAACAAATTGAGCCAGGATTTGACTGCTACTATTACCCAGTGTAAAGAACAAGTCTATGAGAATTTTACCCAGCTTAGGGATCAAGTCCAAGTACTTGAGAAACGTAGACATCAAAATTGGATCCCTGATCCAAAATTTAATAGGCCCCAACCTCATCCATGCCAGGAGCCTAGGAGGACCTTATTCCGTGATCCCGGGCATAACCTTAGGAAGCCTAACCATGATATCTATAATGTGGATCGTGTCTATGAGAGGTCCTTACAATATTCTAGACCAGTCACTCAACAACCCAAGTCTTCTAGATCAAACCATTTAGATCCACACCCATGCCCAAGTAAGGTCTCTACTAGCTTGAAACCTAGTGTGACCCAGGTTCCTATATCGCAAGAATGTTTGTTTTGTGGAGAAAGAGGCTATAAATCTAGTCAGTGCCCATGCATAGGACTGGCTTGTGCTCAGCTAAGTGGTAAGAATCCTAAGAATGACATTAATGAGGGAGAACCCAAGCCTACCAATGAGGAAGAAGGGTTAGGTATGACAAGCCCAGAATTAGTTGACCCGATTACCACTGACCCGAAACCCATTGAAGATGGCATCGAGGAAGTATATGATGCTGGCTTGAGTCTAGTTGATGAATATGAGGGGGAAGAACTTGAAGAATGTGATATCGATACTATTGGTTCCTTACCTGAGGAGACCTTGGAAAGCAACCAAGTGGTAGGACCTAGTTCAGAAATTCAAGAGATTTGTGAGAACAAGGTTCCTTTAGTCAAATACCCCCAGGAAGAACTCATAGTGTTAGCCCGAGATATCAGTGCGTATCCTCTAATGATAGTCATTCCCCAAGTACCAATTGAAGATCTTTGTACTAAACTGTTTAAGTTTGCCCACCCTATGGTAGACCCTCTCCTTAGGATGACTGAATCAAGCCTCTTACAATTGGACCTTGTCCCATGCTCAGCCACTAAGGTCTCTCCCATAATCTCAGTTGAACATCCTTGTCTTGAGCGGATTGATTCACCCAGTCCTGTAGAAGTCCTCCTTATGACCCAGACCCCTTCCTTCGCATGACTGACCTAACCTTCTTTAGAGTATACCTTTCCGCACCCATAGGTCAAATTTCAAGTCTTGAGGTCATCATCCATAGGCCCTCCCATGAATCATTCTCTAATCCAGTTCTTGAGAAAGTGGATCATTATTTCTTAAAGAACAAACCTTAACTATTGCAATCACATGTCCTAGGCTATTTCCCGAACCATCTCTTGATCCATTCCTGGGAGTAGCAAACTTTTCCTTTCGTAAGGATGACCAGTTGACACTCATAGATCACCATTCAAACCTTCAGGTCACCACCTTTAGTCAACAGGTAATTCGAGACTCCACCTCATATCTCCTCCCTTTCTCTAGGACTTCCAATGCTTCTTACACCATCCAAGTATACTTTGTCGAAGCCTTTAGAGTGAACCACGTGTCAGAACCTATTAGGTTTGCCACCTACTTCTGGAAGACCTTATGGCACCTACTAGGCATCCATAATAAGTTTTCATGCTCTGCATGCCCTCCTCCGACCCAAGGTCAAACCTAGAGAGCCTTAGTTTGTTAGGTTTAGACCTAGGGTTCCTTTGTAATAAAGTCCATTCTTTAGGAACGTGTCGTCAGCCTAGTTTAGTTTTCTTGACCCTTTACTAGGCTTTGGCTCAGATTTTGGTTTGATTGAGAGCACCAGGAATTGGGATTTGTATTTTGTCCAGGGCTGAAATTGCATTCAATGTTTCGATCAATAGGTCTATAGGCTAGAGTCCCTTTGAAATTGTTCATGGATACAAGCCTCACACACCACTTGATCTGATTTCACTATTAGCCCACATACACAAGTCTCTTGATGCACTTGCATAGCATGTAAAGGACTTGCATAAAGAAATTCATGCCAAAATAACTTTAAGTAATGAAACTTATAAGAAGTTGGCTGATTCTCAAAGATGAGTCAAAACTTTTGTTGAGAGAGAGACTATGTAATGATTAGGTTAAGGCCTGAGCGGTTTTCTCCTGGAACCGTTAGAATGTTACATGCTAGAGGAGCTGGACCATTTAGAGTAGTGAAGAGAGTAGGATCCAATGCCTATGTGCTCGAGTTGCCTCCAGAACTAGGCAATAGCTCTACTTTCAACATTATAGACCTAGTAGAGTACAGGAAGCCAGCTGTGATTCCCAGTGAGACTTTTGAACCTAATCCTGTTATTGAGAGTGACCCGACCCTGTGTGTCCACCAACAAACTGGCCTGTGAGGAAAGAGCAGATTGAAAGGATCCTGGATGATCAGGTTATCTCTACTCGTAATCGAGGATACCAAAGATACTTGGTCCGCTGGCAAAGAAGGCCAGACTCTGATGACTCTTTGATCTCCTGAGAAGAACTACAAGATTTGGATTCGGACCTCTTGGAGAGATACCAGAGCCAACTTGAGCCTTACTCGACAAGGTCGAGTTCCTCCCACCCCGGGAGAATTGGTGCGGGCACCAGACTCAGAAGAAGACTTCAGGGCTCCATCTGGATCTCTGATTGACCTTGCCCGAAGAATTAGGGTTTTCTGGTTTTGTGATAAGGGTTGACCTGATCAACTCAATTTTGAGTCTGTAATTTTATCATTTCAATTTTTGTTGGGTCATGTTGACTCAGTCCAAGTCCAAGGCCCAAGTAGGTGTCATTCTCTTTGCCATAGGGCACCACATTTTCCAGCTACAAGTGGGTGCCACACTCCCTGCCACATCTCCATCCAGTGTACCTTGGTCCCCACGCCTCAAGTAAGCAGGTTCTTTTTTCTTGCACCACTTGGGGGAGAAATCCATCAAGATACCTCAATCCAAGGAGGAGCCAACTTCTTTCCAGATAAACCCAAGCCAGGATGGCAAGAATTTTTCTTGAAGAGAGGATCAAGGAGGTGCCCCATAATGTTCCATAAAAATCCAAGTTACAAAAGGGAAGAGAGCATGTCTTGGGGAGAAAATCAAGGAGGCACCCAAAAGTTTCCTAAAGTGCCAAAGCCATGAAAGGAAGAAGCCTAAACTTGTGGAGCAAGACTAGGAGGTGTCCAAAAGAGCCAAACCATGAAGGGAAAATCCTTGATTCATGGAGAGATACTAGGAGACACCCCCATAACCTGCCATTTAGAGCTGATTTTCAAGTTTTCTTGGAGTTTTTGGGCTGCCCACTCATGGAAGGAGTCTTGGGAAGAGAATTTGATGCCTAAAGTGTGGGTTAGTCCTATTAGTCCCACATGGAAAGTGTATGAAATTTTATTTCTTTGTTATGTCTATATATTCAACTCTATGTAACTCTTGAATTAAAAATGATGAATGAAATCAATTTCTTTGTGAGCAACTTTGTGTTTCTCTCTTTCGCACTTGTATTCAGGTGTTGAGCTTCGTGAGGGAGTAAATCCGTGTTCCCTAGGAACCTTGAGGAGGTGTGAGATCTCCAACCCCAAAACCCTAGCTTAGTCCACCCATCTCTACTCCACCACCACCAAACCCTAATTTTCCATCTTCATCCCACGGCCCCTCTCTTCCACATCGAAGCCGGTCACCAGCATCCAGGTTCAGATCAACTGTTTCAACTACAGAGCCAGTTCAAATGAGAGTCAGATCAGTATCAAGATCTCCGGAACTTCTACATCCAACAATCTTCATTAAGTCCTCAGGTCAGTGTCTTTCTTTGAGTTTCTGGTTCTTCTTTTGTTCTTCTTCTTCCAGATCCTGAGTTCAAGAAGGAGGCCAACCTTGCCATAGGACTACAATCCGAGGATCCATTGCGAAGATACCCATCTCCAAGGATCCTACAATCTGCTCGAGAGTGTCCTCCAATTGAAGCAACGAGAGATATCACTGCTAGGTAACAAGAACCTTCCCTTCTCACTTTGTCTGTTTCGTTGAAACTCAGAGCAAACCCTAGATCTGGGGGTTTCTCAATCCCCAGCGATCCTACTTTTGAGTTACTTTGATAATCCACTCCTTTTAATTATGCTCTCTGTCATTTCTTAGTTTCTTTCAACATTAGTTTATCTTTCCTTTGAGTCAAAGTCGACTTCTGAAAATATATTAAAAAAAAATATTAATTTTAATTTACTTCCGCATCGCATCATCATCTTTTTTGTTCTGCATCAACTTCTATGAGTGTTGTGCTCTAGATTTTAATTTGAGTTGGTTTATATTGAATGTTGGAGAGTGTTGGTAAGAGTGTTCTTGAGTCTAATTATAAATTTTCTAAAGAAGTTACTCAAGCCGACCCAGCCAGAAGAAGAGTCGACTCTATCTCATGGCACGCACTAAGGATTATGGCACGCAGCAATCCGAGCTGACTCGAGTAGAACCGAGCCGACTCATCCAAAGTCCACTCCCAATGTTTTCTGAGAATAAGCCAAGCGAGTCGACCCTAACAAGAACGAGCCGACTTTACTAGAACAAATTTTGAAGACCTGAGAAAGCGAGCCGACCCGATCTGCAATGAGCCGACTCTTCCAGAGTAAAGATTTTTGAATCTAAGATGAAGAGTCAACCCAAGTAGAAGCGAGCCAACTCCTCGAGTTCAATGATTTCAACGATGGAAGTTCGAGCCAACCCGAACGATCATGAGCCGACTCGTCCAAAGTGAAGATTCTGTACCCTGAGACAAAGAGCCGACTCTGCTGAAGAAATGGCGACTCGACCACTAACTCGAAGGATCCGAGCCGACTCGAAGAATCCGAGTCGACTAGAGTGTCGTTTCCAGGTACACAACGGCTAGTTCCAGAATTCTTTTCTGAATGCTAGAAAGTGCTCCAACGGCTAGTTTTTGAATCCCAACGGTCTTCAACAGCCATAATCTTCAGAGAAAGGTACAAAACTATATATTTGAGAGATTTAATCATTTAGAAAAAAGAGTTTTGAGAAGATTTGAAGAGTTTTGAAAAAGAGAAAAGAGGTTTTATTGAATATCCACCAACCAAGAAGCAAGTGAGCATTCAAAGCAGACTTCATTCTTCACCAACTCCTATCTGAAGATTGAAGAATTCATTGAAGAAATAAAGGAAGCCTCTCAAGTACATTAAAGAAGAATAAAAGAAGGCTTCATCAACACAAAAGCGGCAACTATCTGACAACAAGAGTTTGTCATTTATTGTTGCAATTACTATCAACTTCTTTGTGAATTTTCTGGGTTATTGGTGAGCCCGATTGAAAAACCAAATAGGTTCTTGGTGAGCCTTAGATAAAAACCAAGTGTTGGGTTCTTGGTGATCCTGGTAAAACCAAGTTAGGTTCTTGGTGATCCTGTGTTAAAATCAAGTTGGGTTTCTTTGGTGCTCCCATTTTAAAACCAAAGGGTGTTGGATTTCTTTGGTGATCCCGGTAAAACCAAAGTGTGGAGGTTTTGGATTGTGAGCATGTAAAACAATCCTACTGTATTCGGGTGTGAATATAGTGGAAACCCCAAGTGGTATCTTGGGTAGTGGATGTAGGAGCGAGTTTGCTCTGAACCACTATAATCTTTGGTGTTTGTATTGTTGCCTTTGTCTTTCTTTTTAGCTTGTGGTTTACATTCTTTATCACAGCACCTTTCACCAATAGAAGTTAATTTCTTAAAGCATATATCTGCAGTAGTAATTTTTAAATCCCAATTTACCCCCCTCTTGGATAGCCACCTGGGCAACAATCACCTTATCAGGCCATACATCAGATGGTCCAGATTTCTTCTCACGATATGTTGCCGATCTGGAGCCCGATTGAGTCCAAATTTGATCGGGAGGAAGCCCTAGATAAGATCTATTTAAAGGACCCCTGGATTACAGGAGAGAGTATCTTGGAGAGAGGAGTATGGTACATGATAGAAGGTCCAGTTATGAATTACAGGTTGGCTTCTAAGAGTGAGACTTGTTAGAGAAGCTGTGCCATCAATGCCATCTCTTCGTCTATGCCGATCTCCAGATCAAGACCCAAAGAGGAGGAAGAAAAGCAAGCTCAGTTCGTTCCATGGAGTACAATGGAAGGAGGCGACGTGACATCAACCGACTTCCCGACGAGGCTGCGCCAATCGACTTCGAAATCTTTGTTTTTGCTTTCTTAGATATTTAATTATTATTTTTAATAGTTTGTAGATTCTTATTTTAATTAATGTAAAATTTATTTTCATTTAAATTCATGTCTTTTACTTTCTTGCAAGTAGATGCAAGGACTAAATAGTAGATCCTAGTACCAGGTTTTTATTTTCTTCTGCACTTTTAGTTTCTACTTATCTGGACTTTAAAATATTTTTTTTTATTTTATAAAAATCAAAGATTTCAAAATTATTCCAAGCACTGCCTTCTCCGTGGATTCAATCCGACTCACCCTTTCTACATATTCGTAATTTGATTTAGAAGTCAGTTAAATAAACTGATAGCTACGATGTCTTAACGACAACATCATGGCCTATCATCGATCAATGATGGTGATTCTTGAATTATGCAATGAAATTTAGAATTTTTTTTAAAAAATAAAATTTATGGGCTTCTACTAGTCAAATAAAGCTTGTTGCAGCTAAAAAGAAAGCATATATGCTTTATGAACTTGATGTACAACTTATTCAAGAGGTGTATAAATTAGAGGCTTGGGTTGAGAGATTTAGAAATATGGCTCTATTTGTATTGTTTGTATCAATAGCTATATATTTTTAGATGATAAACCTCTTATATAATTATGATATTAGTATGATGGTATAATTTATAAGGTTATAAATATGTAAATATAGTTTTCAATTAAGTTGAGCATATTTTTAGTATGTTTAGAATATTTATCATGATGCCATACTATTTGAATTAATGGAAGATTGAGACAATTTGATCCATTATTGCACTTACATATATTTGGTGTTTGGGTTTGTAGTGATCTCCATTAACTATGGTTTTGTTCATGTTACAATTGGAATGTCCATTAATAATTTCAATTTCCCCAATATCATGACCTTGTGCAGCATGCAAGTAAGAACTTTTAGCAACATACAAATCAAAAGTAAAAGGAATAGCAAATGTGAATGCAATGGACCATTTACAGATATCTTCAACTTGCTGTCTCTCATTGATATATTTAATTGCAATAAAATAAATTTGTTCTGTTACCTAAATAACCTATTGGAAGTATTTATATGTAAAAAGGAAAAAGAATCATAGAGGGAAAATGACTTGTTATTACTTAGAAAAACAAGAAAAAAATTGAGCTCCAATTTTTTATGCCTGCACATCAGATAGATCTGTGCATTCTTTAAAAACTATAGTAGTGCTTCTGCAAAATTATTGGAAAGCATAGTATAGTAGATCTATTCATCCCCTTCCAAAAGAATTTTCACATCTTCCACTGCTTTGCCTTGGAGGTCCAATGAAAGTTTAGAGAGCTCATAAAAGAATCTCAGAAACATGTCATAGTCAAAGTTGGAAAATGATTGATATTTTTGATAATCATCAGGGAACAATAGAGCATATTTACCCTTTGGGTTCTCAATGTCCCTTGCATGGGATGAATGAATCTGAATAGTAGCTAGCATCAGAAGAGATAAATGATACATTGTTATGGACATTTTGGACAATATACTCTCCAGTTTTGCCATCTAATAGCAGTGCATAAATATTTTCAAACTTTATAAGGAATTGCACTGTCACGGTTAAAGTTGCTAATCCTCTATTGGCATCTAGCATATAATCATATAATAGGATATAATTATCTCATTACCAAGGTATCAGAAACATCTCAGTGCCAAGCCACTAGGATTACCTTTAAGGCAAACATTTCACATGATAGATTGCAACATACAGGATATGATTATCTCATTGCTAAGCTATCATGATCATCTTAACTTCTTCAAGGGAGTTATAAAAGTTGAACATCACTGACTGTTGCTCAGTAGCTACTCTTACAGACATTTCATTGACTAATAAGTGATATCTTTGAGATATACATCATTCATATGGATTTGAAGAAAGATACCCCACTGACCAACCTATTAGATTGAGAATGAAGCATAGCATAACTAGCACCAGCTTAGCTTATTCCTAAATCCATAAAATAGTACCAACATAATATAATAATTGGCACACAAAATGGCATATGAATATTCAAACAAGAGGTTTTCATTTCTAGGAATACCTGAACATACCTTAATAAATTGAACATTCATAGAGCTAGAAGACTTTTAGATTAAAAGATTATATATCTATTTTTCATACTAAAATAAGAGTATACAATTATGTTTTATAAACAAAATCAAAAATGAAAAATATAGAGTTAAAACAATAACATTTTCTTTTGGCCAACTCTAATATTTGTAGAGTCAAAATACTTACAACATATATCTAACTCTAACAATTCCATGATCAGCAAACATACATTGTTAACAAAATATCATCCAAGATCCAAAAATAAAGAGGGACTTCATGTTTACTACTATGATATTTGGCTTGATTGATTGGGAGTACTTGACTCCATTATTGATGTCTGACTACTAATAACCATCTTCCTTTGCTAATGTGGCCCTGTGCCACTGTTCCTTGTATTGCAGTCCCTTGGGATGTAATTTTTGTTAGAGTTCTACAAAGTTATATGTAAATAGGTTAAGCTGTTGATGAATTAATATAATACCAAATTCACTCTAACCTTTGTCTCACCTGTATCATGACACTAGGCATAGAATTCACATTCACCTTGCATCTTTTAGTCATATAAAAGGTTTCACTTTGATCTAAAAAATATATCCCATAGCCAATAAGGACGGTTGAGGCCTATCATGCATTTAACACTTTTTGTTAGTATATTTCAAGATGATTTTAAAATAAAATCAACCAATCAATTACCTTTCCTTTTTGCTTCTTTTGCTGTTCATTTGCCACTAATTTTTGGTTTGTATTGCTATCTTGCATTAGAAATTTGAAAGAAATGACCAATGCAAGAAGTCAATTTGATAGCATATACCATACTCTAATAAACTAAAAATGGATAAACATATACCTACACCTTGTCTCTTCCTCCTTTGGCTATTGGTAGGAGCTATAGATAGATCCTTACATGCTCTTTTATTATGGCCAACCATGTAACACTTAGAGCAAGTCATTGTTCCCCCTTTCTTATATAGCTTAGATTGATTCTAAAGGTTTTTCAGGTCTCTTCTCCTCTACTTTTTAGGTCTACCGGGAGATCTTCTAAGTAGTGGTGGTTCTAGTGGCTCATACCCAGACTTTGCCTATATATTTGGTCCATTAACTAGCTCTATGGCGTAGTTATATATCTTCTCATAAATTTTAGTTTTAAATCAATATACCACATAATCTTCTATAGTTTTTTTATTAAACTATATCAGTATCACTGTATGGGGGCATGGGATTTCACTAAGCTCCCATGCCCTATAGTTACAGTTTTCCTTTTCTAGATCAATAATCCATCTATCAACCCCATGCCTTATTTCATAACCCTTTTTTAAATTATAAGTTAAAGTATAATGTCTATTATCATCCTTGGATTTCTCTACCGTTGCTTGGATGTTAGGATATATGGGACCCTTAAAATTTTTCAACTCTTTCCTTTTTTATCTTAACCTGATAATCATAAGGATCCTGATCTTTTCCAGTATTATGATAATAGGCCTATCTTTACTCTTTAATATATGAGTTAAAATATTCTGCCATGTTATTTTGCACATCACTACATGCTCTCTTTGTAAAGAAAGCTTTAGCGCAAGTCTGAGGAGCATATCACTATTTATGGCATCCTTATAAGACTCTTTAGTTACACTCTTCAAGTATTCCAGTGCAACCTCATACTTCTGTAGTGTATAGACAAGTGCTACCTCTCATAGTATATTTTTAAGAACCTTGTTTTTATACTTTTTTTTGAAAATTATTTTGTATATGCCTCATACAAAACCTATGCTTACCCTTCCAAAAAGTTGCTACAAGTATGGAACCAGACTCTGCATTGCAAGACAATAAAAAGAAAAGATAGAAAATATTATGTAATTATAATAAGGAATGACATAGAAAAGAACTGAAAGAAAATATAAAATTTATTGCTTGATATTACCTTTTGCTGGTCTGATATAAAAACCTAATCTTTTTCTTGTACAAAGCCAATGTCCATCTAAAGCAGATTTAGAAATCATTCCTAAGACTTTCTCATTTCTACCTCTACTATTACCTAAGCTATAGTAAATTCCCCTTCATTGACATCTCTCCCAACTGCTAGTAGATGTTCTTAGTAAACTAACTTAAGAAAACAACCATATACACAAATTATAGGCCTATAACCAGCAAGAAATCCTTTCTTGCATGCATCAAAGCTTATATAGAACCTTTGAAAAATAGACTTTACCTAAACTTGTGGCCTCCATACATGAATAACAACTATGCTATTAGGGTTTAACTTTTTCGATTCATGGGCATAATAATGTGGTTTTGCATATTACACCTTATAAGATCCTTGAATTTTCTCAAGTACCATTTTTTGTCATATAAAATTGATATATTGAAATATTAACAATCAGGTTCTTGTGAACATCTTCTTGCAACTCGACATTAAAATCAGGATTTCTTCTAAACTTATCTAAGTAGTACCTAGCAAGCCATGATAACTTTACTAGTAGTTTTTATAGTTTTTACTATATTTGTATTCAGTGCAATAGTACCTAACTTGGAATGGCATTTTTATACTCATCCATGAGGTAGATATTATTCATGGATAGCCATCAGAAATGTAGTGGCAATTAAGAACCAGCATTCCTTTTAAACTTAATATTATATTCATTCAATATCTCATATATCCTTACAACATCTTTAAACTTTTTATGAATATCAAACTTCATTCTATTTAAGAATTTTGGGTCCTTCAAATCTGTCTTAATATTAAACTTCTCAAAGCATTCATCATTTCGCCTAATACCATCACCATCAGAATCAGAATAATTAGATTAAGGCATTTTCTCCTTTAGCAACATCTTTCTAGAATTAACTGGATGGACCTAAATGTTTGTAAATGTACATTTCCACCGCAAAATCACTTTCAGAATTGGTACTATCATTAACTTTCTCTGCATAAATATCTACAAAATCACTCTTATAGTCATCATTAGTATCACCATTAATATCACAATCATTATCATTATCATTGTGAGCACTCGTTTGAGTGATCACTGTCATAGGCGATCAAAAATAAAACCTAACTCACTACTATAGCTAGGGTGAGTAGGGATTGTATCCTCGGGGATTAAGGATAATTATTTCACGAAGAAAGTAAAGAAAGAGATAAATATTTAAATTTTAAAGGGTAGATAGTGGTTTAATTAAAATTAATCAATTTAAATTAAATATAAGATGAAGGGGTTTATATGATAAAAAGACATCTTTAGATTTTTAGTGTAGGCTCAGGTAGGCAACCCAAGAGTGGGGGTGAATTGGGTTTTATAAAACTTTTGTACTATTTAAAATATGAACTAAAGCAAGTATGTGCTAATGCAACTCAAGTACTTGTGTATTTCAAATAAATACAGTGGAAATAAAGAAATAGAACGATCACACAAACACAAAGGTTTATAGTGGTTCGGTGCCAACCGAGCACCTACATCCACTTCCCAAGCCACCTTTGAAAATTCCACTAAGTTTGGTTTTATAACTTAGGCTCACCAAAAACCTTTACAACTTGTTTTGTCTTCGGGCTCACAAGTCAAATCCTAGTTGGTTTCAAGGCTCCCCAACAACCACCCTTGGTTTTACGGGATAACCAAGAACCTAAACAACTTGTTTTGGCTTCGGGCTCATAAGTAAAACCCTAGTTGGTTTCAAGGCTCACCAATAACCAATTTGGTTTTCATAGGCTTACCAAAACCTTTTAGGTTTTCCAAGGCTCACCAAAAACCTCAAGTCAAACAATGTAAGAGCAAGTATAAATGAATACAATAAAAGCTTTCTAAAGTAAAGCAAATATCTCTTTAAAACCCTTGAATGTTGATGAAAATCTTGTCTTCAAGTTAATGAAGCCTTTGATTGATGCTTGTAGATGTAGACTTTGAATGCTCTCTTTGAAACTTGAAAGCTTGAAGGCTTGAACCACTCAACTCTTAAATCCTTGAAAAATATTCAAAAACTCACCAAAGGATTGCTTCCCCATTTGATTTTTGATGTTTATATAGCCTCCCAATACTTAAATGTCTGTTTATAGCCGTTAAGAAGGAAAATATGACCGTTTGAAGCAAGTTGGAGAAGTCTGCAGCTTTTGAAAACTAGCCGTTACTATTCAAGTGTCGACACTTGAACAGTAAGTGTCGACACTTGAACAGTGCAAGTGTCGACACTTGAACAGTAAGTGTCGACACTTGAACAGTGCATGTGTCGACACTTGAACAGTAAGTGTCGACACTTGAACAGTGCAATTGTCGACACTTGCTACAGTAGGTCGACACTAGAATACTATTCACAGCTAATTTGATTTTTCATATTTTCTGTATTTTTCTTGTTCTCAGGCCTTGAGTCGATACTTCACTCTTCAAGTGTCGACACTTGATCTTCAGGTGTCAACACTTCATTTTCAGGTATCGACATTTGCCTGTGCCATGCTGAAACTTTGTTGTTACTTTTTCAAATTGAAACTTTAACCTCTTCAAGTTCTTTCATATCAATTCCAAAGTCCATATACTTGATTTTCTATTAATTTAAGGGCTTTTTCAACTGAAAAACATGTATTTCTTCATTCAACAAGGTTGAGTACTAAGATCTGAAAAATATACTTAAAATATAATTAGTACTCACATATACTTAAATATTTTGTCAATCATCAAAATCAAGACCAGAGTCAACAATCTCCCCTTTTTTGATGATGACAAAACTTTTAAGTATATGAATAGGGTAAGCTTAAAAAATTAACAATAAGATAAACATGTAAGCTCAAAATCAATAAGCACCAAGCTCTCCTTCAATATATGATCCACAAAATTTTCAAAAAATATTTTTCAAAATAAGCAAAATTTTTAAGACAATCTCCCCCTTACTAATTCTTTCTTTAAGATTAAAAATTTGCTTTCTTCTCCTCCTTTTACACTTTCTTTCATTTCTAAAAAGATTTTTCATGTTTATCCAATCTTTTTCTTTTCATATTTAACATTTTTCTCCACCTTTTTGATATCATGAAAAAGGGTGAAAGGCAATACAAAGTGAGAATGAAGTTAGAAAGAATAGAAAGTAGGTCATCAAAATCAATGCATGAATCAAATAATTATGATACAAATTGAACATGATACCATGAATGATAAGCACATGTATGTTATCCATTCACCTTACTTGTTCATGGGATAAGGCTACAGCGGCACCCCTACACGTCATAAGAGACCCCATTGAATGGGAAGAGAGGGCCCTACTTATCTCCTATGATCGGATGGCCATGGTGACTAACCCAATCCGAAGCGGTTACTAGGAATTCTTTTTAAAAATAATTTGATACCAATAGGATATGATACCATTTGAATGTAACTCCCCTCAAAAAATTAGATTTGAAAACAAGGAGGAGTATCAGAGCAATATAAGTATAGCATGATATCAAGCAAAATATTCAAAGCATCAAATATGTATATAATGATAACAAATCTTTGGATGCTCTCCCTGAATGTTATTCTCTCTTAAAAATATGCATTCATTTGAGGAATAAAGCATGAAAGCACATGCATCATAATTTCAAACAATTTTAGATAGAACATAAATTCTATGTCTGAAACCAAAGATTTTAAATTTTCAAGATATTCATGATTTTCAAAATGCAAAGCATTTATACCACTTAAAAACTTTCAGCATGATTTTAAATTCATTTAAAATGATTTGATATCTATACAAATGCTAGAAGTAATATGATATCAAGTATAGCTACTAGAGCAAGGGTTTATCAATATGTATACCTTCTTCTTAAATGTAACCATTAACTACCAATTCTATACTTGATTCAAATCAATTCTAACTTAAGCATAGATGCCAAAAATTAAAGCACATAAATCATAACATTTCACTTGAAATTGTTTTAAAAAAAAACTATATTAATCAAAATCAAGTGAAAGTCTAATAATCATAAGTTGAAATCATGAGATCATGAAATCCATTTACATCAAAATAGTCATGATCACAACAAATGATTATTAGTCTAAGCTTGATTCTAAGTAATCAATTAAAATATTTTTCAAATCGATATACATCTTTAAAAGTATTCTTCATGAAATACATTAATCAAAATCAAGTGAAAGTCTCACAATCACAAGTTTAATCATGATAGCATGAAATTTATCAACATCAAAAAGTTCATGATCATAACCAATGATTATAAGTCTAACCTTGATTCTAATTAATCATTTAAAACAATTTTTCAAAGTAATTAACATAATAAAAATTTAACTACATTTTCAATTATGGAAGGAGATGTTTAGAATTTACCAATATACATAATCCTTCCTTTTACTATTTAGTCCAAGATGTAGCTTGTCCACTTCTTCAAATTATCTTGTACAGCCACTTTTCAAGAACTTCCTTTCTTCATGTTGGGCTGCAAGACATTCCTGCAAAACAAACTAAGGGGACAATTTTGGTACCCAAACTTTCTTGGGTCCTTTATGATTAATAATCATGGTTCCTTTTGGAATCCAAACTTTTCTTAATCTAGAAGGATAAGCATTAAAATCACATTTATAAGATAAATTGAAAGAAGTAGGAATAAAAAAATTCTTCAAAAGTTTTTGTTTCTTTTCCTCCACTAAAATAATTTTCTTATTCAAAACTTTATCACATGAATCTTTCAAAATAATATTTTTTTTCTAAAAATTCTTTTTCTTTATAAAAATTATTCTTTTCATTTTTCAAAACATCAATCTTGGCATTTAAATTATTATTTTTATTTGCAAGATTGGTGTTGTCAAGAGAAAATGAATCTACATGCCTATTTGATTTCTTGTGCACAATTTTTAGCAATTTATATTCATGCACAAGATTATTAGATGCATCATGTAATTCATTAAAGGTAAAATTATAATCATTTTTAGTACATACCTTTTTTTCATTTGCCATAAAGCAAAGATGGGCAACTTCATCATCCAAACTTAAATTTTCGCTATCACTCCAAGTTGCTATCATTCCCTTGAATTTATTTTTGGCCTTGAGGGCTATTATCTTCTTATTTATATCAGCTTCCACTATCCTTTGCCATAAGTTCAACTCATAGGTCATGAGTGAACCGATAAGCTCCTCCAAAGATAAGGTTTCTACATCGTTAGCTTCTTGGATCGCCGTCACCTTTGGATCCCAAGATTTTGGCAAGGATCTAAGAATTTTGTTCACTAAATCAGCATTAGTATAGATTTTGCCAAGACTTTTCAATTCATTAATAATAGTTATAAATCTAGTATACATATCAGAAATAGATTCATAATGCATCATTTCAAAAATCTCAAAAGAATGTACAAGCAAATTAATTTTAGTATTCTTCACTTGAAGAGTACCCTCATGAGTAACTTCAAGTATGTCCCATATTTCCTTCGCCGATGTACATGAAGAAATTTTATTAAATTCATTTAAGTCCAATGCATAATAAAGCAAGTTCATTGCTTTAGCATTGATTTCAGTTTGTTTAATATCATATTTATTCCAATCCTCTTCGAGCTTTGGAATGGAAATGCCATTAACCAAAATAGAAGGAATATGAGGACCACTAACAATGATTTTCCAAAGATGATAATTAATAGATTGAATATGGATGCACATGCGAGTTTTTCAAAATGTATAATTTATGCCATTGAAAAATGGTGGTCTAACACTAATACCTACAAGGGTTGACATGAACTTTAGCTCAAAATTGTTAGATTTTCAAACAGAGCACCTGCTCTGATACCAATTATAGGCTCAGGTAGGTAACCCAAGAGGGGGGGTGAATTGGGTTTTATAAAACTTTTGTACTATTTAAAATATGAACTAAAGCAAGTATGTACTAATGTAATTCAAGTGCTTGTGTATTTCAAATAAATGCAGTAGAAATAAAGAAATAGAACAATCACACAAACACAAAGGTTTATAGTGGTTCGGTGCCAACCAAGCACCTACATCCACTCCCCAAGCCATCATTGGAAATTTCACTAAGTTTGGTTTTATAACTTAGGCTCACCAACAACCTTTGCAACTTGTTTTGTCTTCGGGCTCACAAGTCAAACCTTAGTTGGTTTCAAGGCTCACCAACAACCACCCTTAATTTTACAGGATAACCAAGAACCTAAACAACTTATTTTAGCTTCGGGCTCACAAGTAAAATCCTAGTTGGTTTCAAGGCTCACCAACAACCACTTTGGTTTTCAAAGGCTTGCCAAAAATCTCTTAGGTTTTCCAAGGCTCACCAAAAATCTCAAGTCAAACAATGTAAGAGCAAGTATAAATGAATACAATAAAAGCTTTCTAAAATAAAGCAAATATCTCTTTGAAGCCCTTGAATGTTGATGAAGATCTTGTCTTCAAGTTGATGAAGCCTTTGATTGATACTTGTAGATGTAGACTTTGAATGCTCTCTTTGAAACTTGGAAGCTTGAAGGCTTGAACCACTCAACTCTTGAATCCTTGAAGAATATTAAAAAAACTCACCAAAAGATTGCTTTCCCATTTGATTCTTGATATTTATATAGCCTCCCAATACTTAAATGACTGTTTATAGCCATTAGGGAGGAAAATATGACCGTTTAAAGCAAGTTGGAGAAGCCTGCAGCTTTTGAAAACTAGCTGTTATTGTTCAAGTGTTGACACTTGAACAGTAAGTGTCGACACTGAATAGTGCAAGTGTCGGCACTTGAATAGTAAGTGTCGACACTTGAACAGTGCAAGTGTCGACACTTGCTACAGTAGGTCGACACTTGCTACAGTAGGTCGACACTAGAATACTATTCACAGTCAATTTGATTTTTCATATTTTCTGTATTTTTCTTGTTCTCAGGTCTTGAGTCGACCTTCACTCTTCAAGTGTCGACACTTGATCCTCAGGTGTCGACACTTTATTTTCAGGTGTTGACACTTTCCTGTGCCATGCTGAAACTTTGCTGATATATCTTCAAATTGAAACTTTAACCTCTTCAAGTTCTTTCATATCAATTCCAAAGTCCATACACTTGATTTTCCATTAATTTAAGAACTTTTTCAACTGAAAAACATGTATTTCTTCATTCAACAAGGTTAAGTACTAAGATCTGAAAAATATACTTAAAATATAATTAGTACTCATATATACTTAAATATTTTGTCAATCATCAAAATTAAGACTAGAGTCAACATTTAGATAATCACATACACAAATTCTATACCTATTTCAATCTAAGAAATCAATGCCCATAATTATTTCAAAATTTTTCAAACTAATCCCTAACATAGACTATCTTACCGAGAATAAACCATATCCTGTTAGGATCATGGCCCGTCATACAAGTATAGGCTATCCAACGATTGAGTTGAAAAGATCCTAACAAGATATGTAGATGAAAATCCTAGAATCAATTATCTATGTTGAGCATGGACCATATCATGTTAGGATCATGATCCATCCCATCTAGGTAATTAATTTTAGAAAATCAAATAGAAAAGAGTTTAAAAAAAATTTAAAGCTTTATTCAATTACATATAATAGAAAAATCAAATACAAAACTAAATCACGGAACCTGTACTTCCCTACATACTGCACCTCAATCGAGCATAGCTTCTGGATACATCTTAGAGATTTGGAGCTCTGTCACAGCACCTCCTCCAATAAAGAATCTCTTTTTTTATTCCTCTCCCTCTCTCTCAAAGTCCAAAAATAATTTATAAAAGAAAATAAAAATAAAATTCTATTATAGGGACTTATGCCTGGACTATTACTTGTGGTCCTCCTATTATAGAGTTTGTCAAGAGCCTTCTCTCGATCAAATTTGTAGTCAATCGGAGTTAGAATTGGCTGATATAGTGAGAAACAATCTTAGCCATCTGATCTATAGCTTGATAGGGTGATCGATGATTTCCTTCCTTCTCAAGCAAATTGAGTCCTTGACTAGTTTGCAACCTGAATCCAGTTGCCTGAGAACTTCTCTGATTCAAACTCCACTGTTGGCTTCTCCCAGTCTCAGATGAACTACGATAGTGGGTAGACGGTGGTGATTGGTGGCGTGCGATGGCTAACAACGTTCTGCAGTAACATCTATAGGTAATTGTGATGGCAGGAAACTATGGCCAAAGTAGGGTGATAGCTTTGGACTCTCAGTGGGATAGTAGCTCATGGTGGTAGGAGGAAAGACAATTGCCAAGGAGGAAGGCAATGCATAGTGGCGGAAGGGGAAGAAAACTAATGATGAGCATTGGTTTGGACTGAGAGGATTGAGTAGTGACCATGGCTCGGGGAAGATGACCAGACGGCGGCTATGGGTAGAGGATGATGACCTGCAATGGTTACACCAGATCTTGGTGAATCAACGTCGGGAATGAAGATGGCTGCATAGTGGACTTTGGATATGTAGGGGAGAGTAATGAAGCAGAAAAGGAAGGCATCAGGAGGCTTCTTTGGCCAGCGAGGAAGGTGCCTCTTAGGTTGGCAACAGGGTAGCAATGGCTCTAGAAAGGTGGCAACAGTGGATCAAATGGGTGGTGTCGATGTAGAAGGAAGCAATGGGTGGCCAGATGGAGGAAGAAAAAATGGTGGAAGATGGTGGCTGGCTAGAAAAATCATCTTCCAGTGAGCTCTCTAACCTTGGACGGCTTCTCGGACGGCGATGACAATAATGGGTAGTCTCTGATGGGCTATTGGGAGGCGGCTAGTGTCAAACAAGGATGATGGTCCACGGAGCAGAGGCATGGATCAGAGATCATGGTAGCCATGGACCACTCCCCATTTCCGTAGACCGAGCGACCAGTCCACCATGGACCTGTTGCTCTAAAATCCATGCTAAAATTTAATTAATTTAGTTTTTTTTATTTTGAACCTATTTGAACTTCGATTTGAGTACCATTTACATCGTTGAATTCTAGAAATTGCGCACCTCTTATCTATGGACTCAATTTCTACAAATCATTAATAAAAATATAAATTCTTAATAAATATAAATTAATTAATATTTATTTTAATATTTAAATTAGAATATTTAATAGTCTTATCATACCTCCTAACTTATTCATTGCTAGTCCCTTAGTAATGCCATAATTTTATAACCATGCGTTATTAAGATCTTCCTTTACAAAATCAGATCTAGGATTAAGATTAAAAGAAGTTGGCTAGTATTATTAACCAAGTATTGAGTTTTCAAAATAAATTTCATAGTTAGAACTATTAGAAACTTCCTTAAAATTCATTCAGAGATCTACAGTACTTGTGTTTGTGATGGCTAACTTAGTATTTCGATATTAGTTTGTAAAGAATAATTGTATCTTCACTTATCACCTACTTTAGTCAAGTTTTTATACACCTCCAAATTAAGCATATAAGTTGAGGTAGCTTTCACACTACCTAAATTTTTTAATTTTTTTATTGGTGATATCTTCACACTACGCACTTTTTGACATGAATAACATTTACTTAGGTGAAGGTGTCTGGTTACTTAATAAAAAACCAATATTTAGAACTTATCATTTTTTTTCTTTTTTTTCTTTTTCAAGCAGGTAGCTCTTTCCTTGAATTTAAGTTTCTTTAAATGGGGTATATATTAATTACTAATTTTTCAATGATAATTGAATCTTTAATTGACCTTACAACTAATATCTACTTTATTTTGTCAGTATGCATGTGCAATGAAAGTACTAATAGCTTTTAGGTGACCTAAATAGATCGCTAAAAATCTTTTCCTTGACTTGCTATAGTAATTAGCAAATACGATTTAACTCTATTACCTTTTTCTAGTCTATTTTGTTCAAGAATTTCTTTCATGGCACATGATTTATAATTTTTTTATAATTTTTCAAAATTTTCATTAATTTTTAAAATTTTCAAAAACCTTTAAGGTATTTTCAAAAAATATTCAAGATATTTTTCAAAATATTTTTCAAAAAGGTTTTTCCTCATTTTCCAACTTAATTTTCATCATCCTCAATGGAGTAAAGAAAAATTAGAATATGATAGTAAGACAAGGAGAGGTGCTACCTGAACTAGATATGCATCACATATTGTTAAGTGCATCTATAAGGAGTGATCCATTATTCCTATAAAAACAAAAATCACTTAAACAAGAATCAATAAAAAAGATTGGGTTGCTTTCTAACAAGCGCCAAGTTTAACATCTTCAGCCAGACCTCTTAAAGTTCTCATCCTATTCCTGTCCGAATCTTGACATGGATTTGTAATTCCCTACGTGATTCGGATTCATCTTTAGAATACTTCCTGCATGGGACCATCAAGTAACTTATTTTCTTGATAGCTAACAATTCTTTTTTATAATTGATCTGGATACAACTTAAGTACCAGTCAAGATTCAAAGAGACCAAGATCTAAGTAATCAATGTGCCAAGGGAGTACTTCAAGATCCCTATTTGATGCCTTTTTCTTCATAGGCAAAAGTTCTACCAGAGTCATGAGGGATTCAGCTAATAAATTAAATCTTGGCATAATCCCTTTTTGATATGTAACTTGGCACTTTTTTCAAATTAATATCAACTCTATCTCTATACATCATTTCAATACTATAGATAAATTTTAGAGATAGTCCTCAAAAGTAGTACCAAGTATAGAGAAATTAGATATAAAAATTTTGATGTTGTTATCCCTCATCTGTGCGATGTCCCATCCGTCCAATAGCTTCTTTATGTACTTTTAGAATACCTAAAACTTGAGTTTCTGGATTACATATTACCAGTAAGGTATTAGTGGATGCGACAAGAAGTGGTTTCAATTCTAGGTTAGGTGGTGATATTAACAAGGGAGCTATTGGGGGTTTGGATGATGACTCATATTTCTTGATCCAAAGTGGGGTGCTATTGGGGTAAGGTATTTCGATGAGGTCATTCATGGCTATAGGATACCCATCTACGTCAAATTCATCCACCTTAAGGTGAGCTAGATATGGTTTAACAAATCATGGGGAAGACTTTTATATGTAGCTTCCTCTATTATATTCTATATTTATGATACTTGAAAAGTCTCAGTTAATTCTATTATTGCACCTATTTGTTCTTCCTTTCCATTAAAAATAATAGACGATTCTAGGATTCTTGGGATTGGGACCATAAGTAAGTTAGGTGATAATGGAAGTGGTTCATCCCTAAATTCTGATCTCTCTTCATATGTTTCTATCTTAGTTGAATTATCTAGATTGGTCTCTATGGTTATACATGAATGCTTTATGACCAATTCATTTTCGAGAGTTATAATCGATTGATCAAGGATACTTATAGCGATATTAAAATTTTTAGTTAGATATTGTCCCTCAGGATGACTCTCGGGTTGACTAGGTAGCTCTTTTTCACTTACAATCATAGCTAATTGACTCAATTATATCTCAAAATGGATAGTAGCTTGGGTGTTGGAGGTTATCTATTGGCCTGTGATCTACATAAAGTTATTCAGGGTAGCATTAGTGTTATTAATTATAGCATTAAGATTAGCTTAGGATTTAGCCAAAGTTTCTAGACTTTTTTCTAATGTGTTGTTCCTTCCTCAAGATTTAAACCTGGTTGATAATTAAGTACTTGGTTGGGCCTAGGATAGGGCTGATCAAAATTATGGGCTCCTAGTGTTGCATCTTGTAACTACACAAAATTGGGATGATGTCCTAATCCTGGGTTATAGATTGAAACATAAGGTTCAGTCATATATCTGTCATTGGCTATGCTCCCCTATGTAAACCCATTTTGGGTTGGATGAATCAAGTAAGGACATTCCTCTACAACATGATCTGGTGCATCATATGCCATGCACATAGGTGCTAGTATATGATGAAATTGGGTATATCTTTTACATTATAGGACTTCCTCAATCCTATGGATCAAAGATGCCATTTTAGTTCTTTCAGGTTTTCTTGTATGATTGTATGCATATTTGAATCTCATAAATTTAGGATGCATATCATTCTGTTGCGATCGACTCATAAAATTGTTAGTTTGGGATATGATTCTAGACGGTCAGATAGACTCAATCATATACCAATAATCCTATAGGATTTGTGATCATTCAATAGGATATGTATAACAATAATCCATTAGGCTTTTTGGTCATTCAATGAAATTCATGTCCTTTTAATCTTGTATGGTTTAGACTGTATTTGATTAATCATCATTTTATCTTAGCAATTTTTTTTTGATTATTTTAATTTATTATAGATGAAAAGAAGGAGAGATAGATGAAAAGAGAATTCTATAGATGAGAGACCTAGAGGATCCTAAATCTATAGATGATAGAGAAGAGTGGTTTAATTAGATTAAAATTTTGTTATCAAATAAGTTATCAAATAATAGACTCTCTATCCTAGGGTCAACCTATGTCTAGATAGCTCCTAACTACCAAGGCTGTCTTGGAGCCTTCCAAGTTAAAGACTAACTAACTGACTAGCTAGGTAAGGATAAGGTTGGTAGGTATGGATAAGGTTGGTGGGGATCCCTCTATTACTTTTCTTAGACACCAAATAAATTGACCAGGTCAGTCAACGGAACCAATTAAAGAATTACCTTCTTTTAGGGCTACATCATTTTTGAATCCTTTTCCTAGATACCAGCCGACTAGCTAATCTTGACTTGGTCCAACTCTTTCGGAAACCTTGTCTTAGTGAGCTTGAATGTCCTAGGACCAATGCCTAATTGATTTTAAATTAAAGGCTTAGGTTATGCAGTATGAAGAGTGGTGGTTTGTAGGTTAAGGAAGGATGATAAAATCCTTGCCTTATGTTGTTTAGGGGTTATGCCCTTAAGGTATTTTATGAAAATATAATGCAACTCAAACAAGGTATCCAAAAAAGTTAGAAATCTTTTAAAGTTTATTATGTATATCTTTTAAAGTTTATTATGTGTTTATTAAAAGTTAGGAAACTTTTAAAGTTTATTATGTGTTTATGAAAATACAATGCAACTCAAACAAGGTATCCAAAAAAAGTTAGAAAGCTTTTAAAGTTCATTATGTGTTTCTTTAAATTAATTAAGTATTATGGAAAGATGTCTTTTATTTTCTTTTAAGTTATTTAAGATAGTTTAATTAAAAGAAAATGTTAGTTAGGTTAGGAGTTGACTTGTAACAAGAATAAAAGTAAAATTCTTACATGTTAACAAACATAGAAGAAAATTTGAAAAATAAGGAAACTAACTAAAATAAAAAAAAGATAATAAAGTTAGAGAGAGCAATAACTAATTTCTTTTTTTACTTCTTTTTGTAAAATAATTATGCTTAGATCCCCAGCAATAGTGCCAAAATTTGATCGCTATCATAGGTGATCAAAAATAAAACCTAACTCACTACTATAGCTAGGATTAGTAGGGATCATATCCTTGGAGATCAAGGAAAATTGTTTCACAAAGAAAGTAAAGAAATAGATAAATATTTAGATTTTGAAGGGTAGATAGTGGTTTAATTAAAGTTAATCAATTTAAATTAAATATAAGATTAAGGGGTTTATATGATAAAAAGATATTTTCAAGTTTTCAGGTAATCACATATACAAATTCTATACCTGTTCCAATCCAACCAATCAAAGTCTATAATTATTACGGAATCTTTCAAACTAATCACTAGCATAGGCTATCTTATCGAGTATGAACCATATCATGTTAAGATCACGACCTGTTCCAAAGTATAGGCTATCCAATGATCGAGTTGAAAAGACCCTAACAAGATACGTGGATGAAAATCCTAGAATCAATTATCTATGTTAAACATGGACCATATCGTGTTAGAATCATGATCCATCCCACCTAGGTAATTAATTTTAGAAAATCAAATAGAAGAAAGTTTAGAAGAAACTTAAAGCTTTATTCAATTGTATAGAATAGAAAAAATAAATACAAAACTAAAGCACAAAAACCTGTACTTTCTTACAGGCTATACCTCAATCGAGAATGGCTCCTAGATACATCTTCTTGGAGATTCGAGGCTCTGTTACAGTACCTCCTTCACTGAAGAATCTCTTTTCTTTATTTCTTTCTCTTTCTCTCAAAGCCTAGAACTAATTTACAAAAGAAAATAAAAATAAAATCCTATTATAGGGACTGATGCCAGGACTATTGCTTGGAGTCCTCCTTTTATAGAGCTCATTAAGAGCTTTCTCTTGGTCAAATTTGGAATCAATCAGAGTCAAAATCAATTGTATATGATGAGAAACAATATTAGCTATCTGATCTGTAGCTTGATGGGGTGATCAATGATTTCCTTCTTTCTCAAGCAAACTGAGTCCTTAACTAGTTTGTAACTCGAATCCAGTTGCCTGGGAACTCCTCTGATTCTAACTCTACCATTGGCTTCTCCTAGTCCCAGATGAACTGTGGCAGTGGGCAGACGGTGGTGATTGGCAGCATTCTGCAATAGCGGTTGTAGGTGATTGTGATGGTAGGAAGCTATGGCCAGAGCAGGGTGATGGCTTTGGACTCTCGATGGGATGTCATCTTGTGGTGGTAGGAAGAAAGATGGTCACCAGGGAGGAAGGTGATGCATAGTGGAGAAAGGGGAGGAAAACTGACGATGAGCATTAGTTTGGACTAAGAGGATTGAGTAGCGACCATGGCTCAGGGAAGATGACCGGATGGTGGCTACAGGCAAAGGATGATAACCGGTAATGGTTATGCTGGATCTTGGTGAATTAACACCAGGAATGAAGATGGTTGCATGGTGGACTTGGATCTGCAAGGGAGAGCAATGAAGCAGAAAAGGAAGGCATCAGTAGGCTTCTCTGGCTAGTGAGGAAGGTGCCTCTTAGGCTGGCAACAGGGCAGCGGTGGCTCTGGAAAGGTGGTGATAGTGGATCAAATAGGTGGTGGCGATGTGGAAGGAAGCAATGGGTAGTCGAAGGAAGAAAAAATAGTGGAAGACAATGGCTAGCTAGAAAAATAGTCTTTCGATGAGCTCTCCATCCTTGGGCGGCTTTTTGGATGGTGATGACGGTAGTGGGCAGTCTCCGATAGGCTATTAGGAGGTGGGTAGCATCAAACGAAGATGATGGTCCATGGATCGAGGCATGGACCGGAGATCATGGCAGCCATGGACCACTTTGTATTTTTGTAGATGAGCAACGAGTCCACCATGGACCGATTGCTCTAAAATCCATGCTAAAATTTAATTAATTTTGTTTTTCTTAATTTTGGGCTCGTTTGAACTTCAATTTGAGTACTGTTTGTACCGTTGGATTTCAAAAATCGAGCTCCTCTTATCTATGAACTCTATTTCTACAAAACATTAATAAAAAATATTAATTCTTAATAAATATAAATCAATTAATATTTATTTTAATATTTAAATTGGGATATTTAATAGTCCTGTTACTAAGCATCATTCTCAATGCTATCTACAACTTTCTAGTCTTTTTATTAACATTATTAGTAGTAGTATCAGTATAATTCTTAATAACATTAGCCATATCTATGACTTCAAGTGTATCTAATTGATGTTCAACATAAAGATGCACTATATCCTTATGGCAACTTGATTAAATATCTCAAAAACTTGTTGGTCACCATATAAAAGTCTAAGGCCATGCTTGAAATCCCTTCTTGGTACCCCATAGTATACTTTTTCTACATTGTTATAATCCAACTTATTTGACTTATCAATGATACCAATATATGATACTTTTTCTATATCAATAGCCTCTACCTCTACCATTGATCTGCCAACATAATTGAATCTAGAATGGTTGACAATAAGACATTATGATGAATAACAATTGTAACAACTACATCCATACTGCAAATGATTAAAAAAAAATATGTACAAGTTTAGTATTATTAGAATTATAAAAAATAGCTCAACTACCCAATACATGCAATCACATGTTAATCTGACATAATTTTTAGCAACTAATAATTCTTTGGTTTTCTTGTTTAAAAGTGTGTGTTATTTGTATATCTGTTTAGCATGCAAATCAAAATTTAAGGCCATTGAATAGTATAGACATAGATAATAAACATTATCAACAAAGAATAGACATTAGGTGCCATTTAACTATAATATGATGGACCTTTAGTAGATAGAAAGAGACATAAAGAGTCCTAATGCAGGTGAAAGTATATAGAAAGAGATAGTAGGGGTCCACTATTCCAAAACCAAAGGTAGATACTAGGTACCATTCCAAATCATAGAGAGAAACAACTATTCCATAAATAAAATACAAGCCCTACAAGCAAACATCTATGTAATCTTCCTAATGCCCCTAATCAAAAACCTAATTTTTTTAAATCCCACCTCTCTATTGCCATAGAACCTTTGATTTGGATATTTCAACGATCTTTTTCCTCACAATGATGGAGGCATTCTAAAAGGAAATAGATAGGTTGTTGATTGATTGATGAAGTGGCAAGCTTGTTGGATCAAGATGAGGTTCTCATCATAGAGAAAAAGAACACTTGGAACATAAGGGTTATGAGGGATCAAGGAATAGGATGAGGGTTTTAGATGGAGGTCATGTAAAATTGAGCAAGCTTTTATCCTTTTATCATTCATCATGTCAACTGTTTAGTATGCATGTACAACCATGTGATTAAACATGGGCAAATGACATTGAGCTCCGTCTACCCGCTTTCCTGAATTTGATCAATTTGGTCATTTTATTGACTATATTGACAAAACCGAAATCTTGGTTACTCGATTAGTAATATAAACAATTATATAGGACAAAAAAAAAATATTTTTTAAAAAATAATTGGATATCATAAGGAATAACCGAATTATAATAGCCAACATGATGTCTAATACAAGAAATGGCATTTTCGTCAGGAAAATTGAAAAAAAGTTGAGCTGTATAAATGTTTGTGGCATTGGAAAGTGGTACAATCTCATATTATTGGTATCATGGTCCAAGCTAGTGAAGTGGTACAATTTTTCTTCACCAAAAATGGTGGACAAAAGTTTTCTAAAGTGTGTTACTACTTCCCTAGATGCTTCAAACTCTTCAACTGCAATGTAACATGCAAATTTTGGGTAAGCCAAATTACCATCCAGTTGTCCCATTTAGTATTCTATAACCGCATGAGAGGGACTGGAGTAGTAGCACACTTTGTCCTTGAAGTGGTTGCTTTAGTAGAAAGAATGTATGGTTACTAGAAAGTTTTATCTTATTCTTAACATAATATAACTTATCATTCTTATTCTTAAATTAGACAGGAAAACTTGAATTACAATTGTGGTCTTGGTTTATAAATATAAATTATCATGACACTGGTAGTTGATTCCGGAAACTATCATAGAAATATATCATGAGCATTCTGTTGTTATGGCACATGCTGACTCAGCCTCGAGGACCCACCCCGACTGCCAACCACACCACCAACTAAGGGGGAGAGAACTAGGAGATCAACCCCGGAGCGACTAGGTTACCGACTAGGAAGGAGATGACAAAGCGGTCACTACATTGAGTAGCTACTCCCTCCAGACCGGGTAGCTATAAGTGACTGGGCATGACTGACATGACAACCCCTAGCACGTCCATCGAGTACTTAATCGGGTCCAACTACTTACTAGTGTAACTATGTTGGCATGCTCGTATATGAGCCAAGACCTTTTTGTTGGCAATAAGCCCTCCACCTACTTAGAATCTACAATTCCCGACTAGGTGGTAAAAGCTAATCAACCATACCTGTTCTAAGCATAGGTCCTACTCAGATTCTACGGTGCCCAAGTAATAGAAGCCAACCAATCACAGCTACTCCAGACAAAGTCATGGTAGAAAGATTGTGATGGATAAATCTTAGCAGATCTTGCTGATAGAAAAGTGCCCTAAGAGCCAATCATTATGAGGGCCTTTTTAAAACTCCAGCTCATGTATGACATATTTTTCATATTAATAAAGGCATTTGATTCATCATATACTGCTGTGTCATGTTTTGTTGATTATGATGAACCCCATAGAATAGGGCAATGAAATCAGGGTTATGATAAAATAACAGTGAGACCTAAGCTTATAAACCCTAATCTAGAATGTTCCTAGTCATTGAACCATCGATTCAAGGATCGATGAATCTGGAAAGACTAGCTATCCTATGTATGCTCAGTTGATGAGGGTGGTTGATATCACAACCACTTGTGTCAAGACACTAATACAAGGATAAGGGTGCTCATCAGGGTATGAGTGCACTAGACTGATCCGCATCAGGACTATCTTATGGAAGTCTTATTGCTTATCAAAAGATAGTCCCAGAGTAGAAGTTGTGCATGTGATCTTGACCTGAGGTCACCATGGTTCCTTATGCACACAAGCCATACTTTGGTTCATACTCATCATTCCATTGTGACATGTACGGGGTGTTCTGGGTATGGTGGAAGGTGTAAGAAGGATATGAGTGGACCAACAAGGAATCGATCTTTCCTGGTAAGAGAAATGTTGTCCCATGTAATCTCTTCGATGAGTGTCAAGGAGCCTTGATCAAAGCAGGATGAGATTAAATTGGTTTCTAATTAGCATCAGCTAAGTCCTCATGATCGAGATGAGATTTGCATATGATTAAGTGTTAGGGTTGACATATATCCATACCTATCACTTAATCAGGATAATGGAAGATCGAAAGATTGAATTGCACGGTAACTTACTATTAAAGGGTACTTTGGTAATTTCTATCAAAATTCTTGTCGTCCGGGTAGGTATGATATGTTGCTAGACATCAATTATATCTTGTAGGTTTTCATGAACAATGATTTGGTTTCATGAGTCATTCGATGTGTGATTTGAATTAGACAATTAGGTGAGCCAATTTGACTAATTAGGTCAATCGGGTTCGATCGGATCGAATCGGCTCAAACCTAAACCTACTGCTGGCTAGATGTGGAACCCAATGGGTCACACACATTAGGGAGTTAACAAAGAAAGTCATCATAATTTAATTAGGATCATGGGATCCTAATTGGTTAGCTAGGTTGCATATTAGCATGTGTAGGCTAACCTAATTCCTAACCCGAGTTGATTTGGGTCTAGTTGCTTGCTAAATTGATTAACCAATTTAAAGAAAACTTAAATTGGGACATGTCCTAATTAAGGCAGCCTATAAGATTTATCTGATTAATTTGGACATGTAATGCAACTTGGACAAGAGTCCAAGGCGTAGGGACTCATGGGCGCCTATTTGCGTGTGCCAAAGAAAGGAAGCGAGAAGGACCAAGAGTCCTTCTGCAGATGAATCACAAATGCTGGTTAGAGTCTAAAGGGACCGTCATTATCTTCACGCCACATTAGATAGGATTGGATCGATCAAAGCAGGTGGTTTTGCGTGAAAAGGCTTGGCACATAATGAAGAGACGCATCTCTTCATTATGGCTAATGAGATCAAGGTCCTTCTGTTTGAAGGCTCTTGAATTTTTCGACACCACATTTCAGAAGTCACGTCCCTTGGCTTCAAATTGACCAATATTTCCAAGGGCAGAAGAAGGGGACTAATGATGGAAATTGAAGAGACAAAAAGGTGTCTCTTGGCACATGAAAACGGCTTATCATGATATGCTTATCCATCATAAGACTCCCTTCTCATGAAGGGTCTTATAAGATGGTTGCAGAAGAGGCATATCAGGTACCCCAATCCACTCTATAAAGGCATGGTAATCTGATGCTTTGGCAATTCTTTTCTGATAAAAAAAAAAAATGCCACCTACTATTTTCTCTCCCTCCCTTAAGACAAAGCTTGTCTTTTAGACAAGGCTTTTTCTTCTAGGACAAGTCTTAGATTTAAGACATAAGCCTAGTGTGTTCTAAAGGAGGGCTATCATAAGTCTAAGAGTGGTTTTGGAGAGCATTCAGAGTGCCCTACAGGAGGACAGGGTGTCTACAAAGGAGGAAGTCAAGAAGGCTATCAAAGAAAGTTATAGTCAAGCAAGCAACTGAAGTAGAAATCTTTTCTTGGGTCAATTCCTATGTGGATCACCGTTGAGGGCTTGCACTTTGAGCCTCGTGGAAAGGAATGGATTTCAGCGATCAAGGTATGTTTTTCTGACTCCATTTATGTTTCATTAATGGTATTGCATGAGGGGGTTCTAGGAATTAGGGTTTTCTGGCTATATTAAGGTTTCATGCTTAGAATTTTGTTTGAACTTCACTTCTGCATGTTGCATGATTCTTGGCACCCTGGGAGAATTTCCATCAGTGGTATCAGAGCCATCCTTGTGGCATACCAGTTATGAACCATTTTTGGAGTTTTATGAAATTCACTATCCGAGCCGACTCGAATCCTATTTGAGTCAAACCGATAAGAGACTGAGCCAACCCAAACCTGTTGAGTCGACCTGACACAATATCATAGCATGATTTATGGTTCTTAATGAAATGACACAATAATGCAATGTATGAAATTTTTCATATTAGGGTAATATGTTTAATTTCAGTTTTTATGAAATGCATGATATTAGTCAGGTATGAAATTGTGCATGTGATTGTACCTAGTAACTGCTTTGGATTGGGTTAGTCACCATGGCCATCCGATCATAGGAGCCAAGTAGGGTTTAAAGGCCCTCTCCTCCCATTCAATGGGGTCTCCTATGGTGTGTAGGGGTGCCGCTATGGCCTATGCTATGAAAAAAATGAGGTGAAAGGTATTTTTATGTATCTATCATGCCTTGATTGCATATTAGCTCTATAGGCTTGGTGAACATAACATGTTATATTATGATGTTATGTTATGAAGATATGTTACATGTTTATATATGTTATAAGCATAGTAATCATGATAATTTAGAATGTGTTTGAGACCATCAAAAGCCCTCATTAAAATCATATTTAGTCATAGTATAAACTTAGTCATGATGCAAAACCAATTAGGGTTATGATCAGCAAGTTGGTGTCTAGGCAAGTGGTTTTGGGAAGGTAAAGGGATTGAGGTTTTTAAATTGGTTCTGTTGTCTGACCTGGCCAAATTAATGGTATCTAAAGAAAGCAACGGGGGGACCCCCCACCCCTCCCACTCACATGGCCAATTGGTCACATATAAACCCTATTTGATAATGCTGATTGGTTAAGTAAGCTATAATATGCCTTCATGCTAGGACAGACATGTCAAGACTATAGTAGGTTTGTTGTGTGATACAAGGCCTACTATAGGGTTCAATATAAAATTTGTCTTGGTGCACTTAGTGCTTTATGGCATGATTGGAGTGTTGCTTTGTTGTGTGACATAAGGGCAATAATGTTCAATCATAGCTGTATAGAAATAAAGGGTTTGACTAAACTAAACATTACGTTGTTGTTGTGACACCAGGCTATAAAGTGTCTTAGAGGCAAAGATAATGTTGAGAATTGCACGGGTTGCAATGGAAAGGTTGTCCTACCTTTGAACTCATTATTATTTGTTGTGTGACACCAGGCACTAATGAGGGATCAAGATCTCACCCCACTAAAGAAACCAGGAAGGTTTATGCTTACCATAGTTGAGGGTTATGGTATTCAAATAAAATAGTGGGAGACATAATTAGATATAAAGTCTTTATCTAGTTATGAATGTCATCATTGAGTGGTCTACTAATATTGTTCTTTAATTAAATGCAGGATATTTATTTTAATGGCTTCAAACTTATCACTAAGGGGCATCCTGGATGCCAACAAGTTAAACCGATCCAAATTATGTGGACTGGCTAAGGAACTTGAGGATTGTTTTGACTCAGGAGAAGCTTTTATATATACTGATTCTCGGATCCAGTGGTGATTGGAGGAGGAGGATGATTAGAGGAGGAAATTGCCACACACAGAATGTGGCAAATGACAGTACAACTATCAGGTGCATCATGTTGGCCTCAATGAGCAACGAGCTCCAAAGACAACATGAAGGTATGGAACCTCAGCATAGCTAATCTAAAGGAGCTTTATGGAAAGCAAAGTAGGGCTGCCCTATATGAAATATCGAAGCAATTGTTCCGAAAATGGATGAGTGAGGGTTCACTTGTGCAAACCCATGTGTTGAAAATGATTGATTTGATCACCTGATTGGATCAATTAGGGTTTGTCATGGACGGTGAACTCAATCAGGACTTGATCCTGCAGTCACTCTCAGATTCTTCTCTCAGTTTGTTCTTAATTACCATATGAACAAATTGAATACTCCATTGCCAGAGCTGCTTAACATGCTTAAGATAGCTGAGAGCACTCTAAAGGAGATAAGGCTCAGGTGCTTCTTATTGACAGAAAGAAGTGAGCAATGAAGAAGGGTATGAAGTGAAAATTCAACCTAAGAAGAGCATCAAGAAAGAGAACAAGAAAGTTAAGAAGGCTGATGGAGCCTGTTTTCATTATGGCAAGACTGGGAATTAAAAGAAGAACTCAAGGTTTACCTTGCAAATGTAAAGCAAGATGCAAGTGGTGCATCTAAAGTTTTGTACATGATACAAACTAATTATCATTGAGTGCTTCCATTTCTAATTCATGGGTATTAGATACCCATGTGGATCTCACATATGCAATCATGCAGGGACTCCACAAAATTAGAAACTTGAAGAGGGGTGACTTCAAGATGCATGGGGCTAGTGTGAAGCCTACATGCTAAAGCTGGGGGTACCTCTCTCAATTATTACCTTCGGGTAATATGATAAAGCTAGAAGAATGCTTTTATGTACCAGATATTGTTAGAAACATTATTTCCATACCCTTGTTATTACAATAGGGATATGAACTAAATGTATAGAGCAGTGGCTGCTCTACTTCAAAATAATTAAAGTATTTGGACATGGATGTATTATAAATGGTTTCTAACTTGCACTTAATGAAAAAGTTTTCTTATGATGATAAGAAAAGGAAAAGATATAATGACAATGTCACATATCTATGGCACTGCCGATTAGGTCATATCAGTGAGTCAAGGATAAACACAGTTAGTCAAAGATAATTACTTGACTCTGATGATTTCCAATCATTAGAAACTTGTGAATCTTGTTTCAAAGAAAAATGACCAAGTCTCCATTCATGGACATGGAGATGAGGGTAACGAATTGTTAGGTCTAATAATAATGATGTATGTGGACCTATTTCAACTCAGGCTAGAGGAGGATATTCTTATTTCATCACTTTTATTGATGATTTATCAAGGTTCGGTCTGTGTATCTTTTAAAATACAAGTCCGAAGCCTTTGATAAGTTTAAAGAATATCAGAGTATGGTTGAAAAACAAACTGGATTTAGTATTAAAGCTCTTCGGTCTGATCGAGGAGGTGAATACCTATCTGGTGAGTTCTGAACTATCTCAAGGACAAAGGAATATACCTAAATAGACCCCTCTTATACATCCCAATTAAAGGAGTGGCAGAAAAGAGAAATTGTGCCTTGTTAGACATGGTGAGGTCGATGATAAGCTTCACAGATCTTCCTACTTCCTTCTGGGGACATGCCCTAGATACTGCTGCATACATATTAAACAGGGTTCCATCTAAATCAGTGAATAGCACTCCATATGAATTATGGAATGGCAAAAGACCAAATCTTAAGTATTTGAAGATTTGGGGTTGCCATGCTTATGTCAAGAATACCTTTGGACATAAGCTAAGTGCAAGGGCTGATAAATGAAGGTTTGTTGGTTATTCAAAAGAGGGTGTTGATACCTCTTTTAATGCTGTGAGCAAAGATAATTGTCAGTAGGCATGCTACATTCTTGGAATAAGAGTTTATCCAAGAAGGATGTAGTGATTCTTCACTTGAGTTATGTGAAGAATAGAATCAACAAACCAGTGAGCCTTCAAGAGAAGTTTCTCAACCAGAGGTTTTTGTGGATCAAGAACAACCACAATACACACTTCCTCTCCAAAGGTCAGAGAGGGTGCGGGGAGCAACTCTCAGTATGGTTTTGTCATCGGGGATGACAATGAGCCAGCATCATACAGGATGATGATCCTGTGACCTATTCAGAAGCTATTAAGAGTAGAGACTCCGAAAAGTGGATTGGCACCATGAAACCTGAATGAAATGGATGTATCCAATTAGGTTTGGACTTTGGTAGATCCACCTGAAGGAATTAACTCAATAGGGTGTAAATGGGTCTTCAAGAAGAAGATTGGAGTAGATGGTCAAGTTGAGACCTACAAGGCTAGACTGGTAGCAAAATGTTTTCAGACAAAAACATGGTATAGACTATGATGAAACTTTTTCTCTAGTAGCCATGCTCAAGTCTATTCAGATACTGCTTGCCATAGCAGCATACCATGATTATGAGATCTGGTAGATGGATGTAAAGACTGCTTTCCTTAATGGAAACCTTAAAGAAGAAGTCTATATGTCATAGCCAGAGGTTTTGTCTCAAGTTTGAGACCAAATCAGGTATGCAAATTAAAGAAGTTCATTTATGGACTTAAGTAAGCACGAGGAGTTGGAACATCTGTTTTGATGAAACAATCAAATGATTTGGTTTTGTTAAAAATGTGGATGAACCATGTGTGCACAAGAAGACAAGTGGGAGTGCACTTGTTTTCTTGGTTTTGTATGTGGACGACATATTGATCATTGGGAATGATATTCCAATGTTACAGTCGGTTAAAACTTGGCTATCATCAAAGTTTCCATGAAAGATTTGGGAGAAGCATCCTATATACTAGGTATAAGGATCTATAGAGATAGATCTAAAAGGATGTTAGGCTTATCCCAGTCTTGGTAATTGACTTAGTGTTGAAGAGATTCAACATGGATGGAAGTAAGAAAGGTTACTTGCCTCTAGTCAAGGTATACATCTCTCAAGAAAACGTCTCCTAAGATATTAGAAGAAAGAGAGAGAATGGCTCTGATTCCTTATGCTTCAACTGTAGGATCGATTATGTATCCATGTTATATACTAGGCCTGATGTCGCTTATGCCTTGGGCATAGTGTGCAGGTTCAGGTAGATCCAGGAGAGGATCATTGAAAAGCTGTGAAAAATATTCTTATGTACCTGAGAAGGACTAAAGATATTTTTTTAGTATATGGAGGATCTGAGTTGAAACTAGAAGGTTATACAGATTATAGTTTTCAATCAGATTCAGATGATAGCAAATCCATATCAGGGTATGTCTTCACCTTGAATGGTGGTGCAGTAAGTTGGAAAAGTACAAAGCAGCCAACAGTAGTTGACTCAGTCACTGAGGTAGAGTACATAGTTGCTAGTGAAGCTACAAAAGAAGCTGTATGGATGAAGAAATTCATCATGAAATTGGGCGTGATTCCTGATGTACAACAACCAGTGCCATTTACTATGATAACACTAGGGCTGTTGCACAAGCTAAGGAACCAAGGTCTCATCACAAGTCAAAGAACATTCTAAGACGGTTCCACCTCGTTCGAGAGATCATTGAAAGACAAGAGGTTACCATTGAACGAGTTGACACAAAGAACAATATAGCAGACCCATTCACTAAAGCATTAGCCAAGCAGCAGTTAGATCGTCACTTAGATTGTATGGGCATAAAATACAAGGGTGATTGGCTTTAGTGCAAGTGAGAGTTGATAGAAAAGTGCTCTAAGAGCCAATCATTATGAGGGCCTTTTTATAAACTTCCAGCTCATGTATGACATATTTTTCATATAATAAAGGCATTTGATTCATCATATACTGCTGTGTCATGTTTTGTTGATTATGATGAACCCCATAGAGTAGGACAATAGAATTAGGGTTATGATAAAATAACAGTGAGACCTAATTTCTATAAATCCTAATCTAGAATGTTCCTAGTCATTGGACCACGATTCGAGGGATTGATGAATCCGGAAAGACTAGATTATGCTATGTATGCTCAGTTGATGAGGGTGGTTGATCTCATAACCACTTGTGTAGAGACACTAATACAAGGATAAGGGTGGTCATCAGGGTATGAGTATACTGGACCGATCCATACCGGGACTATTTTATGGAAGTCTTACTACTTTTCAAAAGATAGGTCCCAGAGTAGAAGTTGTGCATGTCATCTTTAGACCGAGGTCACCATGGTTCCTTGTGCACACTAAGCTATACTTTGGTTCATACTCATTCATGCCATTGCGACATGTACGGGGTGTTCTGGGTATGGTGGAAGGTATAAGAAGGATGTGAGTGGACCAACAAGGAATCGATCGTTTCTAGTAAGAGGAATTATTATCCCATGTAATCTCTTCGATGAGTGACTCAAGGAGCCTTTGATCAAAGGGGGATGAGATTAGAATGGTTTCTAATTAGTCATCAACTGAGTTCTCATGATCGAGATGAGATTCGATATGATTAAGTGATAGGGTTTGACATATATCTATACCTATCACTTAATCGGGTAATGGGAGATCGAAAGATTGAATTGCATGGTAACTTACTACTGAAGGGTACTTTGATAATTTTCACCAAATTTCATATCTTCCGGGTAGGCATGACACATTATTAGACATCAATCTTGTCTTGTAGGTTTTCATGAACCAATTGATTTGGTTTCATGAGTCAATTCGATGTGTGATTCGAATTGGACAATTAGGTAAGCCAATATGACCTAATTAGATCAATCATGTTCGATTGGATCGAATCGGCTCAAACCAAACCTATTGGGCTAGATGTGGAACCCAATGGATCACACACATTAGGGAGTTGACAAAGAAAGTCATTCATAATTTAATTAGGGTCATGGGATCTTAATTGGTTAGCTAGGTGCACACTAGCATGTGTAGGCTAATCTAATTCCTAACCCGAGTTGATTTGGGTCTAGTTGCTTGCTAAATTGATTAACCAATTTAAAGAAAACTTAAATTGAGACATGTCCTAATAAGGCAGCCTATATTAGATTTTATCTGATTTAACTTGGACATGTAATGCAACTTGGACAAGAGTCCAAGGTGCATGGGACTCATGGGCGACTATTTGAGTGGGCCAAAGAAAGGAAGCGTAGAAGGACCAAGAGTCACAAATGCTGGTTAGAGTCCAAAGGAACTCTCCTTATCTTCATGCCACATTAGATAGGATTGGACCGGTCAAAGCAAGTGGTTTTACGTGAAAAGGCTTGGCGCATAATGAAGAGAATGCGCTAATTGAGATCAAGAGTCTTTCTATTTAAAGGCTCTTGAATTTTTTCGACGCCACATCAAAAGTCACGTCCCTTGGATTCAAATGATCGGTATTTCCAAGTGGCAGAAGGGGATTAATTGATGGAAATTGAAGAGACAAAAAGGTGTCTCTTGGTGCATGAAAAAGGCTTATCATGATATGCTTATCCATCCATAATACTCCTTCTCATTGAAGGGTCTTATCAGATGGTTGCAGAAGAGGAAAATCAAGCACCCCAATCCACTCTATAAAAGGCACGGTAATATGATGCTTTGGCAATTCTTTTCTGATAAAAAAAAATGCCACCTTCTATTCTTCTCTCCCTTCCTTAAGCCAAAGCTTGTCTTTTTAAGACAAGGGCTTTTCCTCTAGGACAAGTCTTAGATTTTAAAACATAAGTCTAGAGTGTTCTAAAGGAGGGCTATCCTAAGTCTAAGAGTAGTTTTGGAGAGCATTCAGAGTGCCCTATTGCCCTACAGGAGGACAGGGTGTCCTACAAAGGAGGAAGTCAAGAAGGCTGTCCAAGAAAGTCTAGTCAAGCAAGCAACTGAAGTAAGAATTCTTTCTGGGTCAATTCCGTGTGGATCACGTTGGAGGGCTTTGCACTTGTGAGCCTCATGGAAAGGATGGATTTCAGTGATCCAGGTATATTTTTCTGACTCCATTTATGTTCATTAATTGGTATTGCATGAGGGGTTCCGGATTTAGGGTTTTCTAGCCATATTAGGGTTTCATGCTTAGAATTTTATTTTGAAATTCACTTTCGCATGTTGCATGATTCCCAGCACTCTGGAAGAATTCCTATCACTTGCACCTTAATAGAAATATGCTAATTGAAAATATTCTACGGGATAGGATCCCACCATCTCAGCAAAATCTATTACACATCTTATAGGAGGCTACCTATGCAACGGCATTTAGTTACCATGCATAGCCCTATAAATCAGTAAGAGGGGAACCCTAGTAAAGGTAACTCACCTCAATGCACCCTTACTCTCTCTCATACTTAGTCATCACCTCTACTCTCATCTTCGACTACTATAGCCTATCTCTTATATCCATTGACTTGAGCATCGGAGGGTCCCCCATCGGTCACCACCAGTTTATGGACTACTTTTATAGATCTCCATCTGAGAGCCACCAAGAGCAGCACCTAGTTTTGCTTAGAGAGATTGGAGCACCATTGGCTACTGTGGAGTCAATAAAGGATGATTTGATGGAAAACAAATTGGTGTGCCAAGAAAAGGGAGCAGCAAGCAAGCCTCAAAAGTTCTCAGAGTTTAGAGCATGATGGTGGTAATGATGTAAGCTCAGGACACCTCCATCAGCCACACCAAAAATCCCCGTGCTATGATAAATGGCACAGTCGGGAGGTGGGCTTCTTGCTCAACACCTCCACTATTGGTGACCCAGTAGGACCTACTTGCTACCTTGACGATACTTTCTTTTTATTGAAAACCTTTTACAACTAACCTGATCTTGTACCTTTTATTATCATCATGCTTTTCCTTGATCTTGTAAACCTACTTGTTGTGTAGAGCCTTCTTTTCTTTTGATAGTGTACTGAGCTTCCAAGTTTGATTCTTCTTCAAGGACTGCATCTTGTCCTTCATTGCTAGTTCTTACTTGGCTGAATCTTTGCTTTCCATAGCTTCCTTGTAGCATTCGGGTTCACCGCCATCTATCAACAATAGATAATTTAGAAAAGGGGAATACCATTCTGGTGGTTTCGAGATTCTCATAGATCTCCTTAGCTAAGGTGTCTCAAGCCTTGGTTCAGGATCTTCTTTTGCTCTCTTAGTAATATCATTCTCTGTGATCTCTTTCAACTTGACTGCTCTTCTTCTTTAGTTGACTTCCTATATTATCAAGATCATCCTTATTCTTGTAGAGGTTTCTTTCATTGAAGAACATATCCTGGTTCTTGATGTTTTTCTATCCTCTGCTCCAGAACTTATAGCTAAATTATCAGTGCCATACCAAATGAAGAAACATTGACCTAATTTTGCATCGAGCTTGTCTCCCTTTTTAGCATTGACATGTATGTAAAAGACATAGCCAAAGACCTTTAGGTAAAATATATTACCGACTTCCTACCCATTCTTTTTCTTGTAGCTTGTAATCAAGAGGGACTAAGGGACCTTTGTTGATTAAATATGCAATAGAGTTAACTACCTCATTTCAGAACATCTTGGGCAAACCAGTATGAATCCTTGCTCCAGCTCTCTCGTTCAAGATCTCATTTATGCACTTAGCTATCCCATTTTATTTTAGTATGCTCTGGATGGTTTTCTCTATCTTGATTCTACTAGCTGTGTAGAACCCTTGAACTCGGTGCTGTCATACTCGTCTCTACTATCTGTTCTTGGGTACTTGATTTTTTTGCTAGACTTATTCTCTACCAGATTCTTCTAGTTTCTGAAAGTAGCTAATATGTAGATTTATTCTTTAGAAAATAAGCTCATACTTTTCTAATGGAGTAGTTAATAAATGTCTTATAATAATACGAGCCTTAAAAAGATGTAACTGAAGAGGGACCCTACATGTCAGTGTGTACAAGTTCCATCTTCCTTGATTTTGGTGTCTTGCTAATCTTTGAGAAACTAACCTTCCGCTTTCCAAGAATACAATCCTTGCAAAAACCAACATCAGTAGACTTTAAACTTGTCAACTTGCCCTTTTTAGTAGTACTTGTATACCAATTTCGCTCATGTGACTTAGTCTGCAATGACATAACTTTGAATCTACTTATGCCAGTGCCATTGAATCTCTAATATTATTGATCATGTAAAGGGTACCCAACTTGCTTCTTCGTGCTTTCATCATAGCACCTTTATTGATCTTCTAAGAGCAACCAATGAAAGTTGTCATGTATCCCTTTATATCTAATTGCTCGATTAAAATTAGAATCCTTCTTAAAACTGTGACATATTTGACATTTTTGAGCTTCCATACCAACTAGTTCAACATCTTTATATGCATATCACATTTCCCCACAATATTCAATGGCTCATCATCAGTGGGATAAACCTTTATGAAATCTTCGACAATATAATTTGACATATACTCTTTTTGTAAGGTAGAATGAAATAAAGCTCCAGAGTCTAGGATCTATGACTCTATTGAATTATCCATGCTAAGGATAGGGCATCAGTAGTTGCTTATGTTGTTGCATTGATGGATTTCTCATTCTATCCTTTATTCTTCTTTCTCGCCTAGCGGTTCTTCCTCGTGTACCCTTTCTTGTCATAGTGCCAACAGCCATCACCCTTCGATCTTAATTAGCTTTTCTATTTAGACTTGGATCTCTCATGATCTTTGAAGCATTGTATAGTTCTTTATCTGCTTTTTTGAGTAACCAAGGCAAAACTAGGGTTCTCTTTAGATTCTTTTCTCCTAATGTCTTCACGAGAATCAGGTTTTGACCTCTTCAAATCTCAATTACTTGAGCTACAGAACTACTTATAGTTGTTACAGTAGCACCCCAACTCTTGAGCAAGGAAGATAGTAGAATTAATGTATGAACTTCATCCTCAAAACTAATATAAACATAGTTCAACTGATTAATAATTAGATTGAATTAGTTAATGTGATCCAAAATAGACACTCCTTTGTTCATCTTCAAGTTAAACAAATGATGCATAAGATATATCTTATTGAAGATCGAAGACTTCTCATCCATATTGGACAGAGCCTTTATCAAATCAACTGTCATCTTTTTCTTCAAAATGTTGAACGCGACATTCTTGACCAACATCAAAAAAACTCCTCAAAGTTTGTGATCTAGCAACTCCCAATTGACTTGTGATATCTCGATAGGTTTCTTGCTTGGTAGTGGTAGGTGAAGCTTCTTGGTACAGATAGTCATCAATCTGCATCTTTTAGAATTCCAAGTCCTTTCCATGAATTTACAATCTTAACCTTTCCTTCATCTCCTACCATCACTCCCACTTTTTGCCTCAAACTTGGTGCTTTGATACCGATTATTCGAGAGCGATACATAGCATATTATATAAGTTGTAGAATAAGGAAGAAAAAATTTGAAAAAAATAATACAAGCATAAAATATGATTTTCATGGTTTGAGTTTCTTGCTCCTATGTCATGGTCTCACAAAATATTTTCTTTCACTTAAAAAATCAAGAAGTTTATAAGAGATAGGAATCAAGAAGATCTCTCTTTCTCTCTCTCTCTTCTAGATATAAGAGCAGCCCTAACAGGAAAAGAAATCCCTTCAAGAAATACTTCTCAAGCTTGGAAACACCCTAGGATAGCATACAAGAAGAATCCAAGCCTTCTCTCTTTCTCTCTTCCTCCATATTCTCCTTGGAAAACTACTTGCAGTTGCCTCTACACCTCTACTACTACTACTCTTAGCCTTTATTGAAATAGAATCGAAGCAGGATTCAAATCACATCAAAATCGGGCTTCTACTCCTTGTACAACTCGTGTTTGACTTTTTAAAGCCTCCCTTTGCACCTCTGCTACTACTGCTCTTAGCCTTTATTGAAATAGGTTCAAAGTAGGGTTCAAATCACATCAAAATCAGGCTTCTACTCCTTATACAACTCATGCTTGACTCCTTAAAGCCTCCTGGTCATTCGATCACTATCAAATGCATGAAATCAACTTCAAACAACACTCAGATCCAACTAGAAACATCCATAGCTATCTAATCTGGCTTGGCGATCATGCTCAGCCATCAAATCATGTGAACCCCTTATGGACCTTAAAAATGGATCGGCATCACCTCCTGGACCGTGATGAAATCCCTATGGACTGCATGCTTGGTTCATGTGTGCCTAGTCCATGCAAGCCTGGGCCGCATGCTAAAATGGGCTGGGCCAATTGTTGGGCTAGTTTTTGAGGCCTTCGAGAGTCCTTTTTTAGCTAGATTTTGAGCCCCTTTTGGCCTCCATTTTGGAGCCTAATTTTATCCAGTTATTGGATGGATTAGGCTCTATCACCCAACAATAAAAAGAAGAACAAAAGCCCATACCCTATAGATTAGTGAGATAATGATAAAATATAGATAGATGTCCAAATCCATGAGATAATAGTCATAGAGTTCCCCTCTATTTAATTGGATATGATTGATCCTCACAATCTTAAGATTTTTGGAGAGGGCCTTGAAAGTTTGAGCAGGCTTAGTGATGGAGATAGTTATATTTAAGGTCAAGACAATGGCTGATCAACATGTTGTACTGGTCTCTAAATATTAGGGACTTATTATGACATACTAAGGATAGATTAAGATAATTAAGATGATAATATATAACTAAAACTCTTTTGAGATAAAGATAGACTTAGGTTAAAAATAAAGACTTCACTTCCATTATGCTTACTAGATAGAAGGAAGAAATTACATTAAACTCTAAAAGAATCCATAGTCTAGCCTATATAATAGCATGTAACTCTCCATATGTTAATGGACCTTTGAGATCCTCTAACATATATTGAAAGAACCTTTTTAAGGATAACAATATTTAAGATCATTCTCTGATTAGTCTTGAACAATAAATAATTGAAGGTATATTAATTTCTATACATCTCAAATTAAAACTTTCTTATACTAGCGGTATCAGAGTCACTATCTATTATATTTTGTTCAGTCCACATAATTTTTTTTATGGATATAGATCTTACCAGGTATCTAGTATTGGGCTACGCCTCAAGCCCAGATTGCAGTAGACCCAGCCATAGCAAGCCTAGTTGTAAGAGACCCAGGCCTAGCTTAGGCTCGGGCATACATGCAGGGCATGGCCCATAGTGTGCACAAGCATGGGGCCTAGACATATGGTCCATGTGACCATGCATTTCGCGTAATGCACAGTATTCCATGCATGCAGACGTGCATGGGAGCACACATGGCACACAGGGATTGGCTAGTTTAGGCATGGTTCACACAGGAGAAGGGTCAATAAGGTTCATGGCGGCCTATGATGTTTGGGACATGTTTTGAGCTAGTTTAGACTCCATTTTTGACACGATTTGGACCTTTGGAATCCTATCAAAGTATTCTTCAATATAGAGACATCTCAAGCTCTATAAAAAAGGGGCTAGATGGGCCAAAGACTATATATAATGGTAAAGAGCCTCTTTTGATATTTTTTTTAAAAAAATTTAGATAAGATTTAGGCTTTTAGTTGAGAGATTGATATATAAGGATTGAGAGTGCGTATTCTCCTCTTGTACTTGTGGATTTCTCTCATAGTGAAGTGGCATGGCCCGTGAAGGTAGGCCTTTCAAATATTTCATGTGATCTTGATTGTATCTTTATTTTATTATTTTATTTTTAATCTCTTTCTCTTTCCTCTTGTACTATCAATATCGGTATTGATGTTGCGATGTTGGATAAGAATTATATTCCATATCTAAGTGGAATCATCCCCTAACAAGTGGTATTAGAGCTCCAGGTTGTTTGGGTTGTAATGGTGTTGATCGATGTTAGAGAAGATAGAGAAGACAAACATAATCAAGGTAGAGATCAACCGGTACGATGAAAAGAGCATTTTCTTCTTGTGTCAAGTAAGGATGAAGGATGTGCTCATCCAAAAGGGATTGATTGATACTCTTATATGCAAGAAGAAGCCATCTACCATGAAGAGAAAAGTTGAAATCAACTTTAGATGCAGATGGTGAATACCAGCTTATACTTAATAGATAATATGGTGATCCATATACTTAGCGAGACTTTTCAATAGTAATGTGGACAAAGCTCAAAAAGATGTACATGACAAAATCACTCATCAATGTCTCTTCTTTTAGAAGAAGTTTTACCAACAATGGATGAATGAGGGACAGTGTGCAGGAACACCTGAGCAACTTTCAGAAGATCCTCACTGATCTCCTCAGTGTTGGCAAGAAAGTTGAGGAGAAGACCAGGATGTTGATCTTGTTGTCATTGCTTTCCCTATCCTTTAAGTCCTTAATGACTACTCTTTTAGTAGGAAAAAGCATTATTAAGATGGAAAAGGTCACCATTGTTGTCGCTCCAGGAGGTAATGTAGACTTGGGCTTAACTCGGATAGAATTGGAGCTAACATTGCTGCTATCATGAAGCCAGGTCTTACATGATCCTATCATCCGGAGTTGATCATGCAAGATAGAGAAGATCAGAAAGTTTGACATACTGGAGGTAGGTTCCTGAAGGTGGACCCTCTAATGCCTAAGCTTGTCTCCTGAAAAAGTAAATAGAGAAAGCTTGAAGTCCCCCTTGGATTTAAAGAGTGGAGCGGAGCTCGAAGGAGCTGGAGAAGAGGCTAAGGACAGTAAGGTGAAGCGAGGCCTATGGAGGAAGGGGTACTCAGGGAGTATGAGATCCGCTTTCTGAAAGATGGCATGCTAGTGAGTGGATTAGCGGAGGCCTGAATACTCTATGAATTATGCGAAGTGTATAAAGAGGCCTGCAAATATCTTGATGAACATTGGATGGATTCTCATAGAATCAAGGAGCCAGCGGTGTGTCTCTTAGAGTGGCTAGTAGTGAGTTCTCGATGAAGGTGACCTCACTTCTCTCTTTTGGGACCTCTTCCCTCTTACTTCCTCTTCTTTTTTGCTTGCTTTTGCTTACCTGAAGGGTCTTAAGGAATCAATTTATAGGTATGTACCTAACATTTAAAGATAGAAAATGATAGCTGACATATTTTGGCTATTGTAGGCATGCCTGGAATGGAGGATCATGCCATGGTTGGTGAGATAGGGAGTGGTGACTGGCATGGCACATTTCTGTGATGGGGCATCCCTCAGGTGATAAATATTAATAGTCGCTGCACCAGGAGCACACATGACTGGTCGATATATATGCGAGAAGTTGGTAAGTGCATGTCTAGGTAGCAAGATGTTGGGAGGTAGCCCCATCACCTAAGCTAGCTGACATATGTTTAAAGTGGGTCAGAGCTTGGGTGCCATGCTAGACCAATCAAACCCTAACATATTTGATGCCCCCCGAATCCAAGAAGCCTGGCTTATGGGGCTTTGGTAAAGGAAATAGAGATCCAATTAATTCAATGGGGCTTAGGGGTTTGCCATGCTAGGGTGGAGTTGGTGAGGCAGGTGCTACATGAGGCTCATGGCAAGGCAAGTAAGGTTGTACTAGATGAGGTAGCTCATGATGAGGCTATGTTGGATGAGGCAACTCATAGAGAGGTGGCGAGGCTATGCTAGGCGAGGTAGCTTGCTGAGAGGTAGGCGAGACTGTAATGGATGAGGCAGCTCATAAAGAGGTAGGCAAGACTGCGCTGGGTGAGGCAACTCATGGAGAGACAGGAAAGGCTATGCTCATCAAGATTCGTGTCCAGATTGGGTGTGGCCCTTTGGGAGGTGACATTATCCAAAGTGGTGGCAATTTTAAAAGTTACCACAGTGGTTTAAACTTTTGAGATGTTATGACATGGCTCCTAAGATGGTGCTTTTAATAATGAATCAAAGTGGGATGTATCAATTAGCAAGGCTAAAACGGCACCCCCTCATGAGGAGTGGATGGGTCTTTTCGATAAGTATATGTACATACATCCGGAAGTCAGTCAAGCCTCTTCCATTAGCGGTGTGTGGGGTGGTTGAGAATAGTGAGGCTGTAGGAAAGAAGAGAGGAGTCTTTAATCGATCGGAGAGGCATACTAGTGGCTACCTATAGCAAGTTCCTTTACCTTTCTTTCCTCCTTCCTTCTTTTTCTCCTATATCTGACAAGCAATGGCCATGGGGTGGAAGAGCTAGGTCTGATACCTGAGATCGTGGCCTCCACCTTGATAGAAGAGAAGGTCCAGCTATTGGGGGAGAAGTTTGTCCTTACAATGGGTGTTTGTTTGGAGGTTTTTGGAGAGAATGACCACATCATTGAAGGGATGGCGACGAGGGTCACCCTTCATGAGGAATTGCTAAACAGGGTCTCAGGATCCCCATGCTCCCAATGATGGCAGATCTGCTACGATGGTATAACTTCTTTCCAGCGTAGTTGATCCCCAATGCCTGGAGGACCATCGTTGGCTTCTTTCGCTTGATAGTCCACCATTGCATGGAGCCTAAGGCAGGGATATTTTATCATTTCTTCCAAGTGAAGGCTTTCCAAGGATGGTGGTATGTCTTCCCTTGTAGGGGATAGGGATTCAGCTTTCTGGCTAGTCCAATGAAGTTGCATGGTTAGAAGTCATGATTCTTCTTTATGATTTCTCCATCATCGTGGCTGTTTCCTGGATGTTGGAGCAAGGTAGAGCCTTCATGGTTGCTAGATCCCCCAATATTGCAGGAGCAAAAATAGATCATGGTGGACAAGTTGTCGTCGATGCAGGTCCCACCATATGATATTCTTCAATCAAAGAGTTGGTTGGAGGCTCTCTATGCGATGGGGATTTCACTATCTCGAGGTAGGCCCCCCACCAAATGTTTGATAAATAGTCTCTCACCTTGATAGACAATAGGAATGACTTTGTCCTTTGGTGTAGGCTTGATTATCTACAGTGGGCCATGAGTGGTGGCCATCAGTAAACCTTCTTTGCTTCCTTTGACTGATCTGAAGGGGAAGAGGGTTCATTCTCCATCCTTGGTGGAGGGGGAGGGGAAGGCAAAGAAGAATAGAGGGGCATCCTCCCCCCTCAGATCTTGCTTCATCCTTTAGCAAAGTATCGGTCATGGAGACCAAGGGAGTCAGGGATAGCTCTCTGGCTAGTGCAAGCAAGGTAAGCAGGGCTCTTGAGGGGAGAAAGGATGAGCTAGTGACTATCAAGGAAACTCGAGTAGAGGCTGGTGAAGCTTGGGCATTGGTGGAGTCTTCGATGTGGATAACCAAGTTAGCCACGAAGGCTAAGACGGCTGTGGCTAAGGTGAAGCAGGTGGTAGTACTTGCGATAGGGGTGGTTGAGGGTAGAGAGGCGAGGCCTTGGAGGGTGTTCCCATCCCTAGCAAGATTCGTCTACTGGGGGTGGATAGGTGCCTTGGATTTCTAGATAACTCTATCCCCTCATAAGTCAAGGAGGAGGAACTAGAGAGGCTCGTTAGGGAGGGCTTGCAATGATTCATCCAAATCATAATGTCAGTAAGTCTTCTACTTACGGCTTTGAATATTGATTCTCCTTCGAAGATCTAGGCCCCTCTTGAACAAGGCATCTAAATGCAGAGTTGTATGAAGGCTCAGGGTCTGCTATAATATGTGGACTGCCTTTTCTAGGAGGTAGAGCAGTCATGGAAGCTCACCGAGATGGTGGAAGGAGAGCGTGATGCAACGATCTAGGTACTCAGTCTATCTAGTGATCAATTAGTGAATAAGAAGGCAAGGGTAGACACCATGAAGGCCTCTTTGGCTATCATGTCCGCTTCCCTTTATAAGAGCATAGCAGAGTACATGGAGATTCATTGCTTGTTGGCAGAGGCATGAGGCTAGAGGGAGAGGGACCTCATCAAAGTGCAAGCAGTGCTAGGTATGGATGAAATAAGAGTTGCCATTGTAGAGAAAGTGCTTGGCAAGGCATAGGTCGGGGCATCGAGGCTAGCATGAGGATTGAGAACTTTGAGATGAAGGTCATGAAGGTTGAGGCGAGGGCCCTGGCAGTGGAGGAAGCACTACATAAGGCTAATGACCAGACCTTGGCTATGAAAGAGGAGGCACTGATGGAGGGGCTGCTTGATGGGGGACAGAGATGGGTAGGATCGTTGGTGAGCCTAGAAGTCACCTAAATTAGGATAATATTTTTTTTTGGTATTTTTTTCTCTAAGGGTGGCGAAGGAATAGTGGGGATGTAGGATAGGGATCTGGATCTCATGGACTTTGAGACTCACCCTAACGAAGAGACCTCTCATCTCTAGGGCATTACACCCTCCTCGATACTTGGAGGCGCTAGGATGGATCTCAAAGGCCACGAGGGGATAGAGAAGATGGAATGAAAGGGGGATACTAGGCATGACCTCACATCATGTCCTGGGGTTGGGCCTCACACCCTCTCCTCACGGAGTGAAATAAAAAAAAATACTCTTTTCTAAAACTCATTTTCATTCCCAAAACTTGACTAAACTCCAAAAACTTTTTTTTTACAAAAGACTGAGGGTGGTATTTATAGACTTGTCCAACCCTCATTTGAATTTGAATATAGGATAAAAAGATAGAGATGATTCAAATTCAACCACAAGATAGGATAAGACAAGCCTATCCATATCTAAATCCTAATCAACCAAATCCTTATTTAAATTTCAAACAAAAGATATAATCCCAAACAACTTTATTCTGGATATGCTCCGAGATTCAGAGATGGGTAGGATCATTGGTGAGCCTAGAAGTCACCTAAATTAGGGTACTATTTTTTTTTGGTATTTTTTTCTCTAGGGGTGGCGAAGGAATAGTGTGGATGTAGGATAGGGATCTGGATCTCATGGACTTTGAGACTCACCCTAACGAAGAGACCTCTCATCTCTAAGGCATTACACCCTCCTCGATACTTGGAGGAGCTAGTATGGATCTCAAAGGCCATGAGGGGATAGAGAAGATGGAATGGGAAGGGGGATAACTGGGCATGACCTCACATCATATCCTGGGGTTGGGCCTCACACCCTCTCCTCATGGAGTGAAATAAAAAAAAAATACTCTTTTCTAAAACTCATTTTCATTCCCAAAACTTGACTAAACTCCAAAAACTTTTTTTTACAAAAGACTGAGGGTGGTATTTATAGACTTGTCCAACCCTCATTTGAATTTGAATACAGGATAAAAAGATAGAGATGATTCAAATTCAAATATAAGATAGGATAAGACAAGCCTATCCATATCTAAATCCTAACCAACCAAATCCTTATTTAAATTTCAAACAAAAGATAAAATCCCAAACAACTTCATTTGGATATGCTCCGAGATTCGTGCAGCTTCAGGATCGTGCTTACTCCAAGATCCGTGCTAGCGATGTCCCCATCACTCCCTGAGGTGGGAAGAACTTGATTCCATCGAGTCAAGATCAGCGGGGACTTTGGTGGAGCCGAATCCATTAGAAAGTTTTGCTCTGAGATCTGTGTAACTCTGAAATCTGTGCAGTAGCTTGTGTCAAAAATCTGTGCAGTACTGCTTGTGTCAAAATCTGTGCAGTACTGCTTGTGTCAAAATCTGTGCAGCTCTGAGATCAATGCTTCACCATCTCGATTCATTCAAAACCCAACATTTCTTTTTTTTTTTTTTTTTGATAGCCCTACTTTGAGATTTGTGGAGCTTTGACATCCGTGTAGCTTTGAGATCGGTGCTTCATCATCTTGGGACTGCTTTGAGATCCATACAATTCTAAGAATAGTTGAAGTCCGCAACAAAAAGCCAGCTTTGCCCTGAGAAAGATGCAGAAGACCCTGCTTTCACGTTTGTGCCCAGGGCTGCTTTGCTTTGATGGGCGTGCAGGGGTTCCGGTCCTGGGAGGGCAGATCCGGTGGGCTCTCCTCCGGTGACGGAGCTGGACTGGTGGCGGCACGAGGACATGGTGGCACGGCCCTGTCGTGGCGATTGGCGGTGGCACGATGATGGATCTGTTGACGGCAGCAGGGAGGGGACTGGGGACTGGCTGACTGAAAGGTAATCGCGGGTTCTGTCAGGAAGAGGAGTGTACATCTTAGTGTGGACGGCCATGGAGACCCGGGACTGGAGGTTGCAGTTGGCGAAGAAGAGGCTGTACTCATCGAGATGGGTTATGTTGAGGGAACTGTCGTGGGGCGTTGCTGGAGGCGCTGAGCTCATTGAATTTGAAGATAGGGGTGACGTAAGGGCTCGCAGTGGCGAGCATTGCTGTGGTTGAGCCACTGGAGGAGGCAATCCTGGTGGACGAACTTGATACTGCGCTGCAGGCGTAGGGATAGCGGAGCGGGTTCTCGGCATCGCCGGGGTTGCGGCAGATCTGGCACACGTTACCCTCGTCCTCCTCGTCATCGAAGTGGGGGTCGGCGATGCTCACCGACGGTGATGCCAGCTGGGGCGATGAGGAGGGACCGGCCCCATTGGTGGGGGGGAAGGGATGAAGTGCTGGTGCTCGACGGAGATCTCCCCCATGGGGCGCGAAGTGCTGGTCCTCCAGTGATCGGTTTCTCTCTTTCTGATATGGAGGCGAGGAGGCGGGTGGGGCAGGGAATGGTAGGATACCAGAGCAAGACGCGGCCGATGGCGCGTGGGAAAAAAGAAGAGCAAATGTAGGGAACTGGTTGGAAACTTAGAGATAGAGAGGCAGAGAGGAGGGGGGGCTTGGCCGGGAAAAAGCGGCGACTGGAGACGATCGGGTGTTTCTCCCCATCCTACGGTGGCTGCGCGGACGGAGGGTTGGGCAGTAGCAGCGATGTCGGGATCTGGAAAGGCGAGGTTGAATGGTCGAGAGTTCGGCTAGGTGGATGTCGGGACTTCTCAAACAACAAAGGAATGGGGGGGTGTTGGATCTAAGCTTCCGGAACACCGCGTTCTTGTCGGTTAGGGTCTCGAAAGCCATGGCCAAGGTCGAGAGAGAGAACAGAGAAGGTGGTTTTTATGCCGAAAACACCCACCAATTTGAGATCGGGGAGCGAGAGAGAAGGTTTCATGGAAGGCAGAGAGGGGTGTGGCTTGGTTTAGACGGAGGTGGATGGAGGCTGGCGACGACAGCCAGGGAGCGGCGGTGGCAGTTACAGCATCCAGGGGGCGGCGATGAGGCATCGGTGAGGCGGCGTGGACAGTTTGCCGGAGAGGGGGAAACTATGGTGAGGCGGTCGGGCAGTAGGGAGGCGACCGTGGAGTTTGGGAGGAAGCACGGAAAGAAGAAAATTAAATCGTTGGCAAATTGGGATTTTTTTTTTTTTTTGAATCTTTGAGAAGGAGGGACGACCGGTAAGAGAATGTTTGGGATGATACGAAAGTACCTTAATTTTTTTGGGCTCTGATACCAAAATTGATGGGGGACAGAGATGGGTAGGATCGTTGGTGAGCCTAGAAGTCACTTAAATTAGGGTACTATTTTTTTTGGTATTTTTCTCTAGGAGTGGCGAAGGAATAGTGGGGATGTAGGATAGGGATCTAGATCTCATGGACTTTAAGACTCACCCTAACGAAGAGACCTCTCATCTCTAGGGCATTACACCCTCCTCGTACTTGGAGGCGCTAGGATGGATCTCAAAGGCCACGAGGGGATAGAGAAGATGGAATGGAAAGGGGGATAACTGGGCATGACCTCACATCATGTCCTGGGGTTGGGCCTCACACCCTCTCCTCATGGAGTGAAATAAAAAAAACACTCTTTTCTAAAACTCATTTTCATTCCCAAAACTTGACTAAACTCCAAAAACTTTTTTTTTACAAAAGATTGAGGGTGGTATTTATAAACTTGTCCAACCCTTATTTGAATTTGAATACAGGATAAAAAGATAGAGATGATTCAAATTCAAACACAAGATAGGATAAGACAAGCCTATCCATATCTAAATCCTAACCAACAAATCCTTATTTAAATTTCAAACAAAAGATAAAATCCCAAACAACTTCATTCTGGATATGCTCCGAGATTCGTACAGCTTTAGGATTCGTGCTGCTCCGGGATCCATGCTAGCGATGTCCCCATCACTGCTGGCTCCTAAGGCAACAGTGGAGGTGGTCGAAGCCTTTAGGACTAGAGAGGAGTACCACCTAGAGATACTGGAAGCTAGCAAGAATGCTTTCCAATAGAGTTTCAAGTTCTTGAAAGGGCAGGTTGCCAAACTATTCTTGGATGTTGATGTTGGGAAGCTGAGGATGGAATTGCCTTCGGGTAGTGTCAAGGACTCTATGGATTCGACGAAAAGGCCCTTGCTAAGGGAGAAGGTCAGGCTATCCTCTCATGATCAGCTCGAGCATCTCTTTACTTCTTCTTCCTTTTCTTTACTCTTTTGTTGGCCGCTATGGTCTTTACAAAATACTCGAAAACCTACTAAAATAGAATTTAATTTTGATGAACTCTAATTTCGATGTTCCTTGCTTCCTATTTTCCTTACTTGCAGGTTGATCTGGCTCACTATTGTGTTGTCTTAGACAACAAGGTTCAAATTTACATTGGAGGAGTTGCTTAGTGGTCTTGCCAAGGAGTCACGAAAGAGAGAGATGATGCGTGACAGAGACCAGGGTTGGATCACTTGCGAGCTGAGAAGTCACCAGGGGATTAGGGTTTGTCTGGAAGAAGAAAGAAGAGGGCGAAGGGTTTAGAAAGATAACTGGGATTCACACAGATTCTCCTAGGAGGACAAGCACAAAGCAAAGGGCTCACACAAATGCCCTAGGGATCACATAGATATCCTGAAAAGAAGGGGGAAGGGATCACACAAATACCCTTAGGAACAATAGGGATCACACAGATACCCTGGGCTCACACAGATGCCCTCACATAGTAAATCAGGGATCACACAGATACCCTGGGATCACACAGATCTTTCACGCAGAACTCAAGAAATTTTATTCATCTATGGCATTCCAAAATACAAGAGGGGGTGGGGTATTTATAGATGCATCCCAGGGTACATAACTTAAGGGCTAAGAAATCCTGACTTGTGGGTCAAGAAATCCTGGTGGACTTGGTCAACAGTTGGCCTTTGTCTTGGACTGGAGCTCTCTCTTGTGGGCTTGGAGGCGTGTAAGGGCCCAGGTGCATGGAATCCAGTTTTGATTGGGGAGGGCCTGGTGAATCTCCTGGTCTATTGAGTCTCCTCTTGAACATGACCTGAATGAAAACTACATTGACTCGATTCGACTTGACTGGACTAAAAAACTAGACTTGACTAAGTAGACTCAACTGGACTTAGTTGTCTCACTTTATTATAAGAATCAAATAAAATAAAATAAAATAAAATAGACTTTCGGGTCCCCATCAAGAGAGGTGATGGTGAGGCCATGACAGAGAAAGAGAATGCCACGATAGGTGGAGAGGCATTGGCTTCTTTGAAGAGCATCGCCAAAGTGGACCTGGGGATGCATGCCATTGATCCTAAGGTGGATGCTCCTACCAAAAGGATAGGGGTGGCTCCACTCATCCTGATGGATGTCGAGGCAGCGAATGTGGCTCTGGTATATGCCCTACCTGCACTCCCTGAAGGAATCATCTGATGATCCCCGGGTTGCTTGCAAGTTTTTCAAAAAAATAATTAATTAAAATTAATATGCAGTGAAATAAAAACCTACTCTAAGCATGCATAATAGGAAACAATATGAATATATCATATAGATCGACAAATAAAAAAACTATTAAATCCACTTGCCTAAAGTGCTACTCTATCTTCATTGGATCGGATATGAAAAAACCCTAGGTTCCACTAGATCGGATCTAGGAAAAAACCCGGGTTCCACTTGAGCCGTGCATGTGCCCGGCTCTACTGGTACCTACACGGAGATGGCCTGATCAAAATTTCGAGGCCCCCAGAGTGCTTGCACCTTACAGGCCTCACTTTGATAGTTGGATCAAATCCCATTTCTAATTACTTTCTTTATCATCTATGCTAGAGACCAAGAAAGAAGATGATCTCTTCTCAAGAAATCAAAGAAAAAATATTTTTTTCCTTGTCTCATAAGAACCTTTCAAGCAAGAGTAAAAATAGGAGAATAATAAGGTGTAATGAATAATATTATTTTTTCTCACAAATATTATGGATGGTAGAATCAAGAAGATAGATGGGGCATTAATCTTGATTTTATTTCTCATGATTAACTTAAGAAAAAACTCCATTGCACCTCTATATGTGTGCTCCCATATCTCTTTTTTTATTTTCTCATGTTAAATCACAAATTTTTTCTCCCTAGAGTTTCTTTTCAACTATAATTAGGATAATAGATTTAAATCAAATTCAAATGCCTAGATGGTTTAGGATAAGTAGGGAGAGAGACATCCGGGGCACCAAACACCTTTGTGCGCCCATAAATTCCACACCAATTATGTCTTCACATGAAGAAGGGTATATCCTTCTTTCTTACACACCAAAGAGAGAAATAGCATGGAGATGGAGAGAAAATAAATAGTTAGTTAGGAATTAGTTCAACGAACTAACTCCTTCTCCTAACACTTTTAGGATTCTAACTAACTTAACTTATCTTATTAGATTTAAGTTTAAATCCATAACTAATTAGGAATTAGTTAGATCAATTAACTAACTAATTCTAACCAACTAACTAACCAATTCCTAACGAATTTAGTCTTAAGCTTAAATCTAACAAATTAAGAATTAGATCCTAATCTAATTAGGACCACTAAATTCACATAGAATAGATCAAACCTAACTAAATTAAATCAGATTTAATTTATCTAGGATTAGGCAACCAATTAGATCAAATTGAATTGACTTACAATAATTGCAATTAGGTTAGTCCAAATCTTAAATAAACTAGGTTATCACCCAAACTCTACCAAATGAATTCAATTAAATTTGTATTGAGCCTAATCATAATTAAATAATCAAATCATCTAATTAAATTATAACTCTTATAATAAGGTCCTTCTTGCTAAAATTAGCATATGCTAAAATTACCAAGTTTTAAATTTGTAACCCTTATAAATTTAGAGTTTCTAAATATGTAACTCTTACATATTTTGATCCAATCGTATAATCAAGTTAAACTCCTTTATATGTGACTCCTTAGGTTCCATTCTATCTGGTAATGAGACATATCATGATCTCCATCATATCATAGTATCATCAAACTCTTTCGATGGACCAAAATAATTCCAGCTCATTCCATCAAGGATCATTGATCTGAAATGATCCTAGTGGGTCTCATGACAATCAGTGATGTTTAGCAGTATGTAGTAGCAATTAGTAGAATAGAAGAAAAAATCTTTAGATATAGTTTCCGTATGATTGAATTTTTCTATCGAAAATCCTGACAAGATACATATAATAGAAACTCACCAAACCCTAAGCATTTGTTATATGTATGATTCAATTAGCTTAAGTCCAAATTATGAAAGGTCATGGAAACTCTTTTCCATCATTCACATTACAATGGCCATGGTCTTAAGGACATAGCTTCTTAAATTGCATTGGACTATTCCTCTTAAGGACATAGCTTCTTAAATTGCATTGGACTATTCCTTAACTACTAAGATCGATAGATCTTCTATAAGTGCACTTTCACTTCTATAGTGAACCTACTATAGCCAATGTAAGGTTGGTACAGCGAAAACGGGGTGGGCCCTGATGCATGCAATTTAAAAACTTTTTCTAAAGAGCATGGCATAGTGGAAGGAGATAAAACACTTTTATCTATGATATGTTAATCTAATTAACATAGGCCCCTACTTGGATCTTGATGCATCTAGAGTAATGTATGTATGAAATCATGCATCTATAGTATGAAACAAAGAACTATTCATGGAATCACACAATGATGCAGCAAGAATAATATGTCACACATATGTAATGTAAGCCCAAACCTTCGAGATGACAATCACTTAGAAGGCATGTGCTCCACCTGCAAGGAAGAAGAGTAGGCTCTGCGAGTAGCACACGTGTACTTTCTCTACAGGTGGTTTACACTGGGATACGGGATTCCTCCTCTTTCCTTCGAGGTGCTACCCTCTCCGAAAATAGTGTTGGTAATAGGGATTCCTTCTTCAACTCCTTGAAGAGGCATGGACTCCTTCAACTCTTTGAAGAATCTATTATTGCAGCATAGATGGAACAGGACTTTTGAGAACCCTTCCCAAATCTCTATCCCAAACCTTCAATAGAAGGTATGCACTTTGATGCGGGACTAGTAAGAGAGATATATGCATACAAGTAATTTTTTTTTGTTGTTTTTATATTTGAGGGGATTGACCGATTCTCGAATTCAAAGTAAGAATAGATTTAGGGATTTGCATAATGATAAGAGACTCTAGCATGCAGACATAGCCCCTTAGAAGTGATAAGAAAAGGATCCCAGGATTGAGAAACCCCGATAGGACTTAGCTCTAAGATAATACCAACTTAGGAGACTAGGGAGTGTAATCCTTGAAGATTCATATGCGCCCGATGTCAAGCTTATTCACACTTGCAGATGCGACCTAGAAGATCAAGCCTTCGACCCTGCGAATTTGCCAGCTTTTCGTTCGATGGTCTCGAAGGCAAAGAAGACCGACTCCTCTATTCATGGCACCAGGAGGACCTACGAGCAACAAAGTGAAGGGGTTAGAAAATAGCAAGAAGAGGGTATAAGAAAGTAAAAAGTGATGGAGAAAATAGTTGAGGATGGTGGCTGAGAAGGGCTCTTCTCGTTGGGCATCCAGGTGGATCTTCCAGGGGCGTCCAAGCTTGAAGATGGATTGGTGGCTTGCAAAGGAAGAAAGTAACTCAGGGCCTCTCACCCCTCAATGTCCCGAAGGACAAAGGCACTCTCTCATAGAGTTCCTAGTCTAAGAAGACAAGGGCTAAAGAAAGAAGAAACTTCTCAAATTTTCCTTTCATCAAAACTATTTTTACAAGAGGAGTAGGGCCCTTTATATAAGCTCCTAAGTCCCATTCAAAATTCAAATGAAAAATGGCTACAAGTCTTCATCAAGGGGTGCCCAAAAATCTGAATTTAATCTCTTCAAATTTGAAAATCCCCTTTGGCCGACCTTGATTTGGTGGAATGGCTTGATTTGGAGGAGTGAAGAGGGGAGGTTGCCTTCAAGAATCAAGGGATGTTCATTTGATTTTAAGATCCTTCCTTGGCCAGCCATGATTCTTTGGAAAAAGGCTTGATATGGGGAGTGGAGAAGGGATGTTGTTGGCTTGGACCAAGGGGAGGTGTGATGGGGCATCCAACATGGCTTTGAATTTGAATTTCAGCTCTAAGTTTGGCCGCCCAAGATGGTTGGTGACGTGTCACCTCCTCATGCCACATGGCACTGATGATGTGGCCTCCTTATGAGTTGGCACTCCTAACCTGGCATGGAGAGTTGGTTTGACTCATCTTCAATTGGGCTTGACTTGATTGCCCACTTGTGAACCCATCTACCAGCTAGCTTAAGCCCATCTTCAAATTGATTGGAGCTTGTGGACCATCTTGGCTAATTAGAGGACCAATTAACCCTAACTTGACCAAATTGGCCAAATTAAAAGACTAAACCACAAATTGAAGACAACTAGATGCTAATTACATGACTCGAAAGCAAATTATTCAGGCTTTAAACCTTATTACAGGACCTAAAAGATTTAAAACCCTAGTCAGTGATCCATAGAGGGTTGAGGAGCCTCTGTCTAATCCTGGTGCCCGCACCAATTCTCTCGGGGTGGGAGGAACTCGACCTTATCGAGTAAGGGTTGACTTGGCTTTGGAATTTCTCAAGAAGGTCGGGATCAAGGTGCTACAAGTCCTCTCGGGTAATCCATGAATCATTGGACTCCAGTCGGCCTTTCCTACAGACCAAGTATTGCTGATAGCCTTTACCCTGGGTTATGATAGCTTGATCATCTAGGACACGCTCGATTCATTCTCCTCTCTTAGGTATAATTGGATGTGGACACTCAAGGTCAGGTTCACTCTCAAAGGATAGATCAGGCCCAAATGGATTGCTAGGTATGGTTACCGATTTTCTATACTCGACTAAGTCTGAGATATTGAAAGTCGAGCTGATGTCATAATCCGGGGGTAGCTCAAGCACATAGGCATTAGGGCCAACTCTCCTTATAACTTTAAAGGGGCTATCTCTATGAGCATGAAGTTTCTTAACGGTCCCTGATAAAAACTGTTCAGGCCTAAGCCTAATCATTACAGAATTCCTATTTCAAATTCTTTGGCTCGCTTTCAGGAATCAACCAATTTCTTGTATGTTTTATTACTTAAATTAATTTTCTTGCTAATCTCCTTATGCATGTCTCTAATATGATGTGCAAATGATTCTGTGAACTTTGAGACTCGTACTGACACCTAACAAATGCAGACTCAATTATGCATTCCTATTGAAAGAAATTTTATCGGACTCTCTGGGCCTAAACCTAATAGACCATAGACTCTCTAGGTTTGACCATGGTTTGGCATGCACATGAAAATTTACAATGGGCTCCTAGCAAATGCCATAGAGTATGCCAGAAGTAAGATGTAAACCTAACATGTGCAATGATTGTATGCAGTATGCTAATCTCAACAAGATACAATCTAATGATCCTAGAAATGCTGGAGGCTTCTGGGAAGGGCAGAAAATAAAAGGTAGATTTAGGGTTAGTCTGGTAGGGTAGGATATAAGAAGGGGTGTTAGGGATTAATCCTAGACTAATAAGGCTAACCTTATGAGGTTGTGGTATATCTACAGGATTTGCATAAGGGAAGAACGGGTTACTAATCTCAGCGAAGAGATCTTCAATGGAAATTATAGGAGGGGGCTCATCATGAGGGTACTGGGTTAAATAAGCCAAATCCTCAATAAATTCCTCAGGTTCCTGGATTTTAGGACTGGGCTCTGTATGTGGGCTCTCTTCTAGTGGCTCCTCAGGTAAGACTCTAATGATAGGATTGGGTTCCTCAGTAATCTCTTTTTTTAACTCCACTAGACTTGATTAATAGATGTCTTATTTGGATTCTTCAATAATCTTAGGAGTTTCTTCATTTACATTCTCAGTGGGTCCAACCTTTTCTTCCTGAAATCCTTCAGACGGTTCTTCTTCTTCCCCATCATATTCATTAATTAGACTTGGTTTAGCCTCATATACTTCTTCCTTAGGTTCACTAATGGGTTCAGGGATTTTTTCCTTGCAAACTAATAGGATAGGAGTAGTAGGCTGGTTTGAAGGACTATGACTAAGAATTGGCCTAGAGGTGCTAATTATGCTGGGCTCATATCTAGGAATTCTAATATTATGAGGCTCAGGTCGATGGCGTATGGGTTCATTCTACTTATAGGTCATGGGTTCAGATCTATGATGGGGAACTAATATGCCTGCAATTTTTTTTTATGTTTTACATGTTGAGTTAGGTGATTAATTCCCAAATTTTAGATCAAAATTATTTGTAGGGAATTTTGTATGAATTTTTGAAGATCAGCATGCAGATTAGGACCTAGAAAAGTAGCAAAGAAGGACCGCCGGGGCTGAGAAGCCTCGGTTAGGGCAAGTTCTCCTACAATAAAACTACTGGAGGTAGAGGGGTGTACCTGACAATGTCTGTGAAGATCGCAATGAAGGGGTCTCTCGTTCCTCGATGGATGCGGCCTGGAAAACTGAGCCAAAGACCCGCGGATACCCGGCTTTCTGCTCGGTGATCCGATTGAGGCTTGGCTGGAGTCGTTGGATTCGTAGGAACTCAGGGACCTGCAAACGACCTGTCAGGGGTTAGAAAGCTCACAAAGGAACAAGAAAACAAAGTAAAAACATCAAGGGAAGGCTTCTTTTGGAGTGGGCGTCCAGGGATCTGGAGGGTTTGTTGGCAGCAGGAAGATGATTGCAAACACCGGGAAGAAGAACTCTCACAAACCCCTTTATGCACACAGCAGGGTATCACACCACTCAATAGAAGAACTCAAGGTTTTCATTCATCAAAAAAAATTCCCTCATACAAGAGGCTAGGGTCCCTTAAATAGACCCTTAACCTTGGGCTCCAAGTAAGGGTACATAAGTCTTTACATAAGAATCCTTTTCCCTCTCAAACCCTAGCTAGAAAATAAGGAAATATTAGGTAGAAAAATCCCTAAAAATTTTCTTGACTTGGTCAAGACTCCAAGGATGCCTAGGGGGGCGTGTTGGGCTTCTAGGAGCAGCAAAAGGCCGGCCCAAAGGGGCTCGGGTGCATGGGTTTGGGCCTCTGGAAGCTGGGGTGGCCTGGTAGCCAGGTAGCAGGAATATTCCCTGGTATCTTGCTTCTTAGGGGCTTGAGCTTGGCACCTGGGCTTGATTTCTTTGGGCTAGGATGCAGATGGACCTCTGGAATCATGGATGCCCTTATCTATGAATATACTTTGGCATCTGGAAGGGAATCTGGATATCTGGAGGGCATCTGCAAGAAATCAGGGTTTCTGAATTTTCCTCCTAGGGTCTTCAAATCTTCAAGCTGGGTTGGACTTGTGCTATACTTCCATGTCTTCAATCTAGTTGGACTTGGTCTTTACTTGTATGATATAGTCTTGAGTCTTCAGTATGCTTGGACAGGACTCAAAAAAATAAAATTAGCTCAACATGAGCTGACTAGCATTGGACTGAACTAGCTCAACATGAGCTGACTAGTACAGAACTGAAATAACAACTAAAAATACTCAAATAACAACTAAAATGGACTCAGATGAGCTAAGCCCTTATTACAGATGGACTCATAAATTATTGATCAATTTACAGAGGGTTGAAAAAGCATCTGTCTTATTCTGGTGCCTCCGGTGTCCCCACCAATTCTCCCGGGGTGGGAGGAACTTGACCCTGTCGAGTGAAGGTCAGACTGGCTCACATATCTCTCGAGAAGGTCTGGGTTGAGGTGTTGCAAGTCCTCTCGAGAAATCCACGAATCGTCCGACTCTGGCCGGCCTTGCCATCGGACCAGGAAGCGTTGATAGACATGGCCCTGGGTCGTGATGGCTTGATCATCCAGGATACGCTCGATCCGTTCTCCTCTCTCAGGCCAAATTTGTTTGTGGACACTCTAGGTTAGGGTCACTCACAATGAAAAGGAATAGGTCCAAAGGCCTCACTAGGTATCGCTGCCGGTTCCCTATACTCAACCAGGTCTGTAATATTGAAGGTAGAACTAATGCCCAAATCCGAAGGCAAGTCTAACACCTAGGCATTTGATCCAACCTTCTCTATCACTTTAAAAGGTCCGGCTCTGCGAGCATGAAGCTTCTTTTAGGCCTAAGCCTAACCAAGATAGAATCCACTACATCAAATTTTTTGATCCATCTTCGGGAATTAGCCAGTTTGTTTAACATTAGTGTGGGTGTTGAACATGTTAGGCACATGCAGACTCCTAACAAGATGATGCAAAGGACTCAAACTAACACCTAATACACTCGACTGTGCATTCCTATCGAAGGAAATTTATTAGACTTTTATGGGCCTAAACCTAAGAGACTATAGACTCTCTAGGTCTGACCCTAGTGTAGTGTGCACAAGAGTATTTACAATGGACTCCAAGCAAATGCCAGAGGGTATGCCAGAAGTATAATGCAAACCTAACATGCGTAATGAATGCATGCAGTACGCTAATCTCTGTTAAATGCAATCTAATAATCCTAGAAATGCTGGAGGTGTCAGGAAAGGGCAGAAAATAGGAAGTGGGTTCAGAATTAGTTTGGTAGGGTAGGAAAAAAGGTTCAAGGTTAGTTGGATAAAGTTCGATATAAGAAGGCATGTCAGGGATTAATCCTAGACTAATGATGCTAACCTTACGAGGTTGCGGTATAGCTATGGGGTTTGCATAATGGAAGGATAGGTTACTAATCTCAGGGAAGAGGTCCTTAATGGGAACTATAGGAGGAGGCTCATCCTGAGGGTACTGATTCAAAGAGATCAAGTCCTTAATAAATTCTTCAGGTTCTTGTATTTTAGGACTAGACTCTATAATTTGGCTCTCCTCTATGGTTTCCTCAGGTAAGGCTCTAGCAGCAGTACCTAGGTTCTCTTCCTCTATTTGTTCTTCCACTATAGCTTTAGGTTGGATGTGGTCAAGGTCAACTACCTCTAGGTTGGCTTCTACCTGGGTATCTATTGGGTCAGCTAATTCTAGGTCATCTAAAGGTGTCTCCTCTTCTCCCTCATACTCATCCACTAAGTTTGCATCAGCTTCATACACTTCCGCGTTAATGTAAGCCTTGTCAATCTCAGGAATGGTTGGAGAAGGTCGGCTAGGGGAAAATTGGCTAGGCCCTGGTTTCTGATCATGGACACTAATCCTAGTAGGTTCAAGTTGTCTAAAGGGTAGTGGCTTACTACTGGGCTCATATTTAGGGGTGCTAATCCTATGGGGTTCAAGTTGACTAAGGGAAACCTGACTAGTACTAGGCTGATACTTAGGGGTTATGGGTTCTCTGGGCTCATAGGACAAGGGTGCAGATCTATGGGTCATGGGATTATAGGATCTGGGGTCATAGGAATTTGGGTCAGTTCTATGGTCAGGTTCTAAGGATGGATCATGGTATGGAGTCCTCTTAAGGTTGGGCTTCCTATATGGGTCAGGATATTGGGTTCTCCTAGGGTTGGACTCCCTATATGGGTTAGAATATTGGGTTCTCCTAGGGTTGGGCTCCCTATATGGGTCAGAGTATTGGGTTCTCCTAGGGTTGGGCTCCCTATATGGGTCAGAGTATTGGGTTCTCCTAGGATTGGACTCCCTATATGGGTCAGAGTATTGGGTTCTCCTGGGTTCAGTATCATAATAATGGTCACGGTAAGGGGTTCTTCTAGGTTCAGTATCATAATAAGGGTCATGGTAAGGGGTTCTTCTAGGTTCAGTATTATTGTATGGGTCAGGCTGAGGGGCTCTCCTAGATTCAATCTCTCGGTATGGATCAGGGTTTGGGGTCCTCCTAGGTTGAGGATTGTAGTACGGGTCAGAATAAGGGGATCTCCTAGGTTTGACCTCATGGTATAGATCAGGGTTTGGGGTTCTCCTAGGTTGAGGGGACTCAGGATCTGGCTCAGATTGTGACCCATGGGTTCTTGCTATGGTCCCTACACGGGCTCCTAACTGGTCAAACCTTTTGGCAAGATGGTCAATTCTATTGTTGGTTTGGGTACCAGACTGAGTTAACTGGGTAGTCATCTGGGCCATTTGATCAGCTAGGGCTTTTATTTGGGCTTGTAAGTTTTCCATGGGTTCAGACATTTGTGAAGGAGGTGGGTGATATGAAACTCCTGATCTAGTGCTCATACAAGACTCGATCAGACTGACTATAGCTGACTAGACCTAGAGTCCAAACTAGATGCTCAATCAGGGTGGCAAACTAGCCTATAGTAACCCTGTACTCAGCTAGGCAGGTGTAAGGGGAGTGTTAGGTCCCTGATTGCCAATCCTAGACACCATTCAGAGATTGGCCAGGTAGGTGGACCAGCACACAAGCCCTTCGAGATTGAATCCCTAAACCACCGTTCTAGACACTGAGCACAAGGCACACACAGGTTAACTTGACACAGTGATCTAACACTAGCCCGGACCCGACCAGTTGGTGTCCCTAGCCCACTAGGGCAAATTAAGTCTAATTAATTTTAGGTTAAGGCTTGGGACTGAATGCAAGGGATGTGGTTTTGGGCTAAGGAGAGGTGATCAAATCCTCCCCCCATCTGATATAGCAAGAGTGCCCTTAAAAGTAAATTATGCAATGATGGCAGGCAGATGAGGATGCAAATTAGGGTTTAGATATATATTTTTTTTGGTATTTTTGGAAAATATGTATTTTTTTTGGTATTTTTTAAATAGAAGAAAACTTGCAAATCATGGCCTAATATACTGGAAATATACTAAAATTAAGAAATATGCAAAAACTCTTAAACAAAACCCTAAAACTTCCGAACTTGTCTTGCTAAAAAAAAACAGAGCCGAAACTTTGCAGGCCCTATTTCAGCTTTCAGAAATTCACAGGCCATAATAAAATCTGGAAAAATTTTTAAAGTTACTGTGAATTATGATAAATCCAAGAAAATAAATTTCAGAATTTTTAGAGTTTTGAATAGGGAGAAATAATTAAAATAACAGAGTATATACGGACTGAAAAATTACAGAAAATAAGCCCTAATCTACGCTCTGATACCAAATGATGGGGAACTAATATGCATGCAATTTTTTTTTTATGTTTTACATGTTAAGTTAGGTGATTAATTCCCAAATTTCAGATCAAAATTATTTATAGGGAATTTGTATGAATTCTTGAAAATCAGCATGCAGATTAGGACCTAGAAAAGTAGCAAAGAAGGACCGCCGGGGCTGAGAAGCCTCGGTTAGGGCAAGTTCTCCTACAATAAAACTACTGGAGGTAGAGGGGTGTACCTGACAATGTCTGTGAAGATCGCAGCGAAGGGGTCTCTCGTTCCTCGATGGATGCGGCCTGGAAAATCGAGCGAAAGACCCGCGGATACCCGGCTTTCTGCTCGGTGATCCGATTGAGGCTTGGCTGGAGTCGTTGGATTCGTAGGAACTCAGGGACCTACAAACGACCTGTCAGGGGTTAGAAAGTTCACAAAGGAACAAGAAAACAAAGTAAAAACATCAAGGGAAGGCTTCTTTTGGAGTGGGCGTCCAGGGATCTGGAGGGTTTGTTGGCAGCAGGAAGATGATTGCAAACACCGGGAAGAAGAACTCTCACAAACCCCTTTATGCACACAGCAGGGTATCACACCACTCAATAGAAGAACTCAAGGTTTTCATTCATCAAAAAAATTCCCTCATACAAGAGGCTAGGGTCCCTTAAATAGACCCTTAACCTTGGGCTCCAAGTAAGGGTACATAAGTCTTTACATAAGAATCCTTTTCCCTCTCAAACCCTAGCTAGAAAATAAGGAAATATTAGGTAGAAAAATCCCTAAAAATTTTCTTGACTTGGTCAAGACTCCAAGGATGCCTAGGGGGGCGTGTTGGGCTTCTAGGAGCAGCAAAAGGCCGGCCTAAAGGGGCTCGGGTGCATGGGTTTGGGCCTCTGGAAGCTGGGGTGGCCTGGTAGCCAGGTAGCATGAATATTCCCTGGTATCTTGCTTCTTAGGGGCTTGGGCTTGGCACCTGGGCTTGATTTCTTTGGGCTAGGATGCAGATGGACCTCTGGAATCATGGATGCCCTTATCTATGAATATACTTTGGCATCTGGAAGGGAATCTGGATATCTGGAGGGCATCTGCAAGAAATCAGGGTTTTCTGAATTTTCCTCCTGGGGTCTTCAAATCTTCAAGCTGGGTTGGACTTGTGCTATACTTTCATGTCTTCAATCTAGTTGGACTTGGTCTTTACTTGTATGATATAGTCTTGAGTCTTCAGTATGCTTGGACAGGACTCAAAAAAATAAAATTAGCTCAACATGAGCTGACTAGCATTGGACTGAACTAGCTCAACATGAGCTGACTAGTACAGAACTGAAATAACAACTAAAAATACTCAAATAACAACTAAAATGGACTCAGATGAGCTAAGCCCTTATTACAGATGGACTTATAAATTATTTATCAATTTACAGAGGGTTGAAAAAGCATCTGTCTTATTCTGGTGCCTCCGGTGTCCCCACAATTCTCCCGGGGTGGGAGGAACTTGACCCTGTCGAGTGAAGGTCAGACTGGCTCACATATCTCTCGAGAAGGTCTGGGTTGAGGTGTTGCAAGTCCTCTCGAGAAATCCACGAATCGTCCGACTCTGGCCGGCCTTGCCATCGGACCAGGAAGCGTTGATAGACATGGCCCTGGGTCGTGATGGCTTGATCATCCAGGATACGCTCGATCCGTTCTCCTCTCTCAGGCCAAATTTGTTTGTGGACACTCTAGGTTAGGGTCACTCACAATGAAAAGGAATAGGTCCAAAGGCCTCACTAGGTATCGCTGCCGGTTCCCTATACTCAACCAGGTCTGTAATATTGAAGGTAGAACCAATGCCCAAATCCGAAGGCAAGTCTAACACCTAGGCATTTGATCCAACCTTCTCTATCACTTTAAAAGGTCCGGCTCTGCGAGCATGAAGCTTCTTTTAGGCCTAAGCCTAACCAAGATAGAATCCACTACATCAAATTTTTTGATCCATCTTCGGGAATTAGCCAGTTTGTTTAACATTAGTGTGGGTGTTGAACATGTTAGGCACATGCAGACTCCTAACAAGATGATGCAAAGGACTCAAACTAACACCTAATACACTCGACTTTGCATTCCTATCGAAGGAAATTTATTAGACTTTTATGGGCCTAAACCTAAGAGACTATAGACTCTCTAGGTCTGACCCTAGTGTAGTGTGCACAAGAGTATTTACAATGGACTCCAAGCAAATGCCAGAGGGTATGCCAGAAGTATAATGCAAACCTAACATGCGTAATGAATGCATGCAGTACGCTAATCTCTGTTAAATGCAATCTAATAATCCTAGAAATGCTGGAGGTGTCAGGAAAGGGCAGAAAATAGGAAGTGGGTTCAGAATTAGTTTGGTAGGGTAGGAAAAAAGGTTCAAGGTTAGTTGGATAAAGTTCGATATAAGAAGGCATGTCAGGGACTAATCCTAGACTAATGATGCTAACCTTACGAGGTTGCGGTATAGCTATGGGGTTTGCATAATGGAAGGATAGGTTACTAATCTCAGGGAAGAGGTCCTTAATGGGAACTATAGGAGGAGGCTCATCCTGAGGGTACTGATTCAAAGAGATCAAGTCCTTAATAAATTCTTCAGGTTCTTGTATTTTAGGACTAGACTCTATAATTTGGCTCTCCTCTATGGTTTCCTCAGGTAAGGCTCTAGCAGCAGTACCTAGGTTCTCTTTCTCTATTTGTTCTTCCACTATAGCTTTACGTTGGATGTGGTCAAGGTCAACTACCTCTAGGTTGGCTTCTACCTGGGTATCTATTGGGTCAGCTAATTCTAGGTCATCTAAAGGTGTCTCCTCTTCTCCCTCATACTCATCCACTAAGTTTGCATCAGCTTCATACACTTCCGCGTTAATGTAAGCCTTGTCAATCTCAGGAATGGTTGGAGAAGGTCGGCTAGGGGAAAATTGGCTAGGTCCTGGTTTCTGATCATGGACACTAATCCTAGTAGGTTCAAGTTGTCTAAAGGGTAGTGGCTTACTACTGGGCTCATATTTAGGGGTGCTAATCCTATGGGGTTCAAGTTGACTAAGGGAAACCTGACTAGTACTAGGCTGATACTTAGGGGTTATGGGTTCTCTGGGCTCATAGGACAAGGGTGCAGATCTATGGGTCATGGGATTATAGGATCTGGGGTCATAGGAATTTGGGTCAGTTCTATGGTCAGGTTCTAAGGATGGATCATGGTATGGAGTCCTCTTAAGGTTGGGCTTCCTATATGGGTCAGGATATTGGGTTCTCCTAGGGTTGGACTCCCTATATGGGTTAGAATATTGGGTTCTCCTAGGGTTGGGCTCCCTATATGGGTCAGAGTATTGGGTTCTCCTAGGGTTGGGCTCCCTATATGGGTCAGAGTATTGGGTTCTCCTAGGATTGGACTCCCTATATGGGTCAGAGTATTGGGTTCTCCTGGGTTCAGTATCATAATAATGGTCACGGTAAGGGGTTCTTCTAGGTTCAGTATCATAATAAGGGTCATGGTAAGGGGTTCTTCTAGGTTCAGTATTATTGTATGGGTCAGGCTGAGGGGCTCTCCTAGATTCAATCTCTCGGTATGGATCAGGGTTTGGGGTCCTCCTAGGTTGAGGATTGTAGTACGGGTCAGAATAAGGGGATCTCCTAGGTTTGACCTCATGGTATAGATCAGGGTTTGGGGTTCTCCTAGGTTGAGGGGACTCAGGATCTGGCTCAGATTGTGACCCATGGGTTCTTGCTATGGTCCCTACACGGGCTCCTAACTGGTCAAACCTTTTGGCAAGATGGTCAATTCTATTGTTGGTTTGGGTACCAGACTGAGTTAACTGGGTAGTCATCTGGGCCATTTGATCAGCTAGGGCTTTTATTTGGGCTTGTAAGTTTTCCATGGGTTCAGACATTAGTGAAGGAGGTGGGTGATATGAAACTCCTGATCTAGTGCTCATACAAGACTCGATCAGACTGACTATAGCTGACTAGACCTAGAGTCCAAACTAGATGCTCAATTAGGGTGGCAAACTAGCCTATAGTAACCCTGTACTCAGCCAGGCAGGTGTAAGGGGAGTGTTAGGTCCCTGATTGCCAATCCTAGACACCATTCAGAGATTGGCCAGGTAGGCGGACCAGCACACAAGCACTTCGGGATTGAATCCCTAAACCACCGTTCTAGACACTGAGCACAAGGCACACACAGGTTAACTTGACACAGTGATCTAACACTAGCCCGGACCCGACCAGTTGGTGTCCCTAGCCCACTAGGGCAAATTAAGTCTAATTAATTTTAGGTTAAGGCTTGGGACTGAATGCAAGGGATGTGGTTTTGGGCTAAGGAGAGGTGATCAAATCCTCCCCCCATCTGATATAGCAAGAGTGCCCTTAAAAGTAAATTATGCAATGATGGCAGGCAGATGAGGATGCAAATTAGGATTTAGATATTTTTTTTTTTTTTGGTATTTTTGGAAAATATGTATTTTTTTTTTGGTATTTTTAAATAGAAGAAAACTTGCAAATCATGGCCTAATATACTAGAAATATACTAAAATTAAGAAATATGCAAAAACTCCTAAACAAAACCCTAAAACTTCCGAACTTGTCTTGCTAAAAAAAAACAGAGCCGAAACTTTGCAGGCCCTATTTCAGCTTTCAGAAAATTCACAGGCCATAATAAAATCTGGAAAAATTTTTAAAATTACTGTGAATTATGCTAAATCCAGGAAAATAAATTTCAGAATTTTTAAAGTTTTTAACAGGGAGAGATAATTAAAATAATAGAGTATATACGGACTGAAAAATTGCAGAAAACAAGCCCTAATCTACGCTCTGATACCAAATGACGGGGAACTAATATGCATGCAATTTTTTTTTTATATTTTACATGTTAAGTTAGGTGATTAATTCCCAAATTTCAGATCAAAATTATTTATAGGGAATTTTGTATGAATTCTTGAAGATCAGCATGCAGATTAGGACCTAGAAAAGTAGCAAAGAAGGACCGCCAGGGCTGAGAAGCCTCGGTTAGGGCAAGTTCTCCTACAATAAAACTACTGGAGGTAGAGGGGTGTACCTGACAATGTCTGTGAAGATCGCAGCGAAGGGGTCTCTCGTTCCTCGACGGATGCGGCCTGGAAAACCGAGCCAAAGACCCGCGGATACCCGGCTTTCTGCTCGGTGATCCGATTGAGGCTTGGCTGGAGTCATTGGATTCGTAGGAACTCAGGGACCTGCAAACGACCTGTCAGGGGTTAGAAAGCTCACAAAGGAACAAGAAAACAAAGTAAAAATATCAAGGGAAGGCTTCTTTTGGAGTGGGCGTCCAGGGATCTGGAGGGTTTGTTGGCAGCAGGAAGATGATTGCAAACACCGGGAAGAAGAACTCTCACAAACCCCTTTATGCACACAGCAGGGTATCACACCACTCAATAGAAGAACTCAAGGTTTTCATTCATAAAAAAAAATTCCCTCATACAAGAGGCTAGGGTCCCTTAAATAGACCCTTAACCTTGGGCTCCAAGTAAGGGTACATAAGTCTTTACATAAGAATCCTTTTCCCTCTCAAACCCTAGCTAGAAAATAAGGAAATATTAGGTAGAAAAATCCCTAAAAATTTTCTTGACTTGGTCAAGACTCCAAGGATGCCTAGGGGGGCGTGTTGGGCTTCTAGGAGCAGCAAAAGGCCGGCCCAAAGGGGCTCGGGTGCATGGGTTTGGGCCTCTGGAAGCTGGGGTGGCCTGGTAGCCAGGTAGCAGGAATATTCCCTGGTATCTTGCTTCTTAGGGGCTTGGGCTTGGCACCTGGGCTTGATTTCTTTGGGCTAGGATGCAGATGGACCTCTGGAATCATGGATGCCCTTATCTATGAATATACTTTGGCATCTGGAAGGGAATCTGGGTATCTGGAGGGCATCTGCAAGAAATCAGGGTTTTCTGAATTTTCCTCCTGGGATCTTCAAATCTTCAAGCTGGGTTGGACTTGTGCTATACTTCCATGTCTTCAATCTAGTTGGACTTGTTCTTTACTTGTATGATATAGTCTTGAGTCTTCAGTATGCTTGGACAGGACTCAAAAAAATAAAATTAGCTCAATATGAGCTGACTAGCATTGGACTGAACTAGCTCAACATGAGCTGACTAGTACAGAACTGAAATAACAACTAAAAATACTCAAATAACAACAAAAATGGACTCAGATGAGCTAAGCCCTTATTACAGATGGACTCATAAATTATTGATCAATTTACAGAGGGTTGAAAAAGCCTCTATCTTATTCTGGTGCCTCCGGTGTCCCCACCAATCTATAAGTCATGGGTTTACTGGGTTTATAGGGTGTGGGTGCATATGTTTCAGAGTCATAGGATCTGGGTAGGTAGGTTTCTCTAAGTTTGCTCTTCATGGCTCTCCGGGTAGTTATGGGGATTTCTCCATTCTGTCTAGTCATTCTCTCAACTTTATCCCAGTATATCCTTGCCTAGCGAACTAACTTAGGTTTGGCAAACTTATATTTCCTCTCCTCTGATACCATCATTTTATCATCCTCAAAATACAGGTTCATATTTCTTTCCCAAATAAGATAATCCTCAAACTCAGGATCACCACCAAATTTAGGTGCTTCTAACATAATGTACATAGTGGCCCTCTCATCTTGGTCAAAAAAATCATGATTGGGTTTCCTTGCACTAAGATCCCAGATTAGTTCAGGGTGTTGGGCTCTCCTAGAGCTATACTCAAGGGCAAGATTATGATAATAGGCTCTTGGATCAAGGGAATTGGGCCTATATGATTTACATTTAGCATGGGCCATACGGGCTTCTACCCTTGTTTCAGCTCTATCAAATATTTGGGTCAAGTTGGCAATTTGCTCAGTGAGGAGACTAATTTGATTCTCGAGGTTGTTCTCTATGGGTGCACCTGACTAAGAGATGTGGATGATACTGGACTCCTGACCTAGTTGACATGCAATATACAAAGGAAGGTACTACAGTTTTGCTAGACCTAGGAGTTCAAATAGAATGGGTTAACTTAGATGACACACAGTACAACAACTAGCCCTTTCACTAGCCAGGTAAGAGATGAAAGTGTGGGAGGCCCTCCTTGCTTTTATAAGGACCCAATTAAGGAACCATAACACCACTTAGGTCATTTGACACTAGACCTCTTGCCTTAGACACCAGCTTCCCAGTACTAATTGCAGGGTTATATGCACTAGTCTTCCCACAATGGTTAAACCCGACTCGTTGATGCCTTTAAGCTATTAGGTTGCTAATTGGTTTTAAGTTAGGCTTAGGTTCAAAATGCAAGGATTGTTATTTTTGGGCCAAGGAAAGGTAATGACCTCCTTCCCTTATCTTATGATATTGTCGCCCTTAAGTCAATTATGCATATGATGGCATACATATGATGTCTGATGAAGTGAACTACATTTTTTTTGTGTTTTGATATGTATAGGCAGAAATATGAGTTGTTGAAAATTAAATGAGATGAACCTAAGTGCAAAAACTAAACTATGAAAGTATGCTGAAATTGGACTTGCTGGAATTTTAGGATAGATTTATTCTCAGGTAGTAATCAGGCATGTAGAGAACTTACAGATTGAAATAAATTCTAAAAAAACTCAAAAAAAATACTATCAATTTTGTGGAATCCAGAAAAATAAAAATCAATAGATTCCGAGATTCCTACAAGTAGGAACAATCAAAACAATAGACCATATACTGATTGGACAAGATGTAGAAATTTAATGATGCTGAAATTACTTATCTCCTTGTTTTCTTCTTCAAGGGTCAATCACATTGGCACCTCTACACACCATAGAAAATTCTCTTTGAATGGGATGTGAGGGTCTTGCAACCCTACTTTTTTCTATGACTGGACAGCCATGGTGAAGCACCCGATCCGAGTACTTAAAGAGAAACTAAGTCCTAACCATGCTATGATACCAAACATGATGCAGGATGAAGCTCTGATACCAAACATGATGTGGGACTACTAAGAGAGATGATATGCATGCAAGTAATTTTATTTTGTTGTATTTATATTTGAGGGGATTGACTGATTCCCGAATTCGAAGTAAGAATATATTTAGGGATTTGCATAATGATAAGAGACTCTAGCATGCAGACATGGCCCCTAAGTAGTGATAAGAAAAGGACCTCGGGATTGAGAAACCCTGATAGGACTTAGCTCTAAGACAATACTAACTTAGAAGACTAGGGAGTGCAAACCTTGAAGATTCAGATGTGCCCGATGCCGAGTTCACTCACACTCGTGGATGCGGCCTAGAAGATCAAGCCTTCGACCCTGTAGATTCACCGGCTTTTCATCCGATGGTCACGAAGGCAAGGAAGACCAACTTCTCTGTCCATGGCACTAGGAGGACCTGCGAGCAACCAAGTGAAGGGGTTAGAAAATAGCAAGAAGAGGGTATAAGAAAGTAAGAAGTGATGGAAAAAAGAGTTGAGGATGGTGGTCGAGAAGGGCTCTTCTTGTTGGGCATCCAGGTGGATCTTCTAGGGGCGTCCAAGCTTGAAGATGGATTGGTGGCTTGCGAAGGAAGAAGGTAACTCAGGGCCTCTCACCCCTCGATGTCCTGAAGGATAAAGGCACTCTCTTATAGAGTTCCTAGTCTAAGAAGAAAAGGGCTAAAGGAAGAAAAAACTTCTCAAATTTTTCTTTCATCAAAACTATTTTTACAAGAGGAGTAGGGCCCTTTATATAAGCATCCTAAGTCCCATTCAGAATTCAAATGAAAAATGGTTACAAGTCTTCATCAAGGGGCGCCTAAAATTCTAAATTTGATCTCTTCAAATTTGAAAATCCCCTTTGGCCAACCTTGATTTGGTGGAATGGCTTGATTTGGGGGAGTGAAGAGAGGAGGTTATCTTCAAGAATCAAGGGATGTTCATTTGATTTTAAGATCCTTCCTTGGCCGGCCATGATTCTTTGAAAAAAGGCTTGATATGGGGAGTGGAGAAGGGATGAGCTTGGATCAAGGGGAGGTGTGATGGGGCATCCAACATGGCTTTGAATTTGAATTTCAGCTCCAAGTTTGGCCACCCAAGATGCTTGGTGATGTGGTGCCTCCTCTGCCACGTGGCACTGATGATATGTCCTCCTCACGAGTTGGCACTCCTAACCTGGTATGGAGAGTTGGTTTGACTCATCTTCAATTGGGCTTGACATGATTGCCCACTTGTGAACCCATCTACCAACTAGCTTGAGCCCATCTTCAAATTGACTGGAGCTTGTGGACCATCTTGGCTAATTAGAGGACCAATTGATCATAACTTGACCAAATTGTCTAAATTACATGACTAAACCATAAATTAAAAATAACTAGATGCTAATTACATGACTCAAAAGCAAATTATTTAGGCTTTAAGCCTTATTACAAGATCCAAAAGATTTAAAACCCTAGTCAGTGATCCACAGAGGGCTGAGGAGCCTCTGTCTAATCCTGCTACCCGCACCACACTTAAAAATTGGTGGGGGTACTAGGATCCGACAAAGATTACTGGGCCCAATTTGGTTTACTGATTAGCTTTTTTGAGTCCTCTAATAATGTGTCACTTATTTTTAAGTGGGCTAAGTTTTATAAGAAGAATCCTATTGAGTCCTGTAATAAGTTAAGTTGTCTCAACCTCATGAGTCCAGTCGAGTCCTGTAAGTTTGTGTTAGTCCAGTCTTGTACAAGAGGAGGATCACCAACCAAAGCATTCACTAGGCCCTCCCAGGTTAAAGCAGAGTCCAAGCCCTGGCACCCCAGAGAATATTCTTTCTTCCAGGTGCCCTAGCCCAGAAGCCCATCAGAAGTTGGTACCCTCTCAAGCCCATGCCCAAGCCCAGAAAAAGATAGCTCCCTAGGCCTTCTCCAGTCCAAATTGAAATAGGTGCCTAGGGTTTCCCCAACCCATCAAAGATGTCATGCACCAGCCCACTTGGAGGCTGCCCAAGCCCACTTGAAGGATGCCCCATTTTCCTGCCCAAGGTCCACAAGAAGGCACCCCAACATCCAAGCCCAATCCAAGGAGGCATCCTCGCCCATGAAAGGTTCTTTGACCAAGTCCAAGAAGGAGAGAGAAGTCCACATCTTACTAGGAATCAAGTTTTAATTCTATTCAAACAATGTACTCCTAGTCCTAAGTAACTTTGTAATCTAAATTTGATTGGGAGACTAGGGACCTGGGTGAGCCTATAAATACCTACCCCTCCCCCTCTTGTAATCATCTCTTATTATAAAATAAAATTCTGGTGAATTTTTTTGTGACAACCTGTGTTCCTCTTTGGAAGTGTGTGTGAGAGTTGAGTGCCCTAATCCCATCAAACCCTAGCTGCCCAAATCTTCCACCCTCTAAGCCCTAACACACCCAAGTTCAAGAGCCCTAGCCGTCCATACCAGCCAGGCATCCTCTTTCCCCTTCCAGCCACCAATCTCAGTAGCAGTGCTCTCATCTTCCTTCAAAACCCTAATTCTTATTTTGCTTTCATGATCTTTTCATTTTTGATTGACCCCTTGATGTGTGCAGGATCCATGTGGTATTCACCTCCAAGGAAGAGGCCTTCTTTGCCTCCTGGACCAACCAAAGAAAAGCCGACTGATCCATGGAACGATAGGCTGATCATCCAGGCGACAATCTAGAGTGTAGAGTGACCCTGTCTTCAGCAGGATCTTCCATTGTTGCTTGGTACAATCCTTCCCCCTCCTGATTTCTGATTTAATTGAAGGTAAACTATTCCAATCGAGGGTTTCTCAATCCTTGAGGTCCTTTTATTATTCTGCATGAATTTATATGCGGGTACTTTAGTTCTTTTCATTACCTGTTCTCCTGCTAGCCTTATCTATTTTTCGGGATCTTAGCCACCAACTTAATTATTTAAAAAATACAAAAAAAATTAGTTTGCTACTATTTCTTGCATCCATACCAGTCCTAGAGTCATCCCGCATCAAGAATCCCTCCCAAAACTCAAACCCCCTCTCTGATAATCTCTCAGAGATCAAGTGTGAACTCTAACCACAAGAAAATGGCAGGCTCTTGATCTCCTTTTCTATTCTTCCAGCGGAACTCAGAACAGAACAAACTCATATGAACTGAAATGATCAACTCTACAAAATCTAGTTTAATGATAGATTATAAAGAGAGTTTGAGTCCCTTGGAATTCAGGATGTTACAAACCCTTGGAATTCTGTAACAATAGCCATTAAAATCTTGAAATGCTCGCCATTAAATCCCACAATAATTGCAAGATTAAATGAGATAGTTTCAGTTTTCAGTAGAGTCCTTCAGTCGAGTCGACTCGACTATTCGAGTCAGCTTGAGCTGAATCACATGAGTCGACTCATCCAATGAGTCGTCTCAAATGTAGCTTTGATAACTTCTTGTCAAAATGAGTTTGGAACGATTCCCAATCATTCCTATGCCAACAGATAAAGAAGAAACCCCACGGTGTGTGACCCTGTAGGTTCAAATACTAAACCAGTAACATAGAAATATTTCTAGTACCAGCCAAAGTTACCATCTAGCAATGACACCCGGCATCTAGATAGGTTGAAGGTTGCAGAGCAACAAGAACTTGTCGAATATGGAATACAATTGAACTTATTCTTTTAATCTCCTAATGCTCCGGACGGCTTAGGATTAAACTACCCAACCATAATCAGTCCATCTCAATATGTCTCAAATAAAGAATTCCTGTAACTCCTTACAAGGAATGTCCTGGCAAAGGTCTTTCTCAATTGAGGTACATTAAGCATTCAATCCAAGCTATTTGGAGAGATTAATCCTATCTCGATCCTACTACTGCTACACAAGTACTTGACTGTACCCAGCAAACTTCCATCACCGGATTAGAAATTTGGGTAGTCTGGCATCTAAGCACAGTGAGTTGCTTGTAAGCTGCCATAGTGATCTCAAGTCAGAGGAATAATTTATGTCCACATTCTAATACAAAACTTCTCTTTGGCAGAAAGAGAATCTTGCATGAGGGTTATGTTTAGTGAAGTATCAAACACAACACCTGATGTCATGCCAGCATCTCCATGCTACTTGGTTAAGAGGACAACCAACAGACATAACTTAAATGACCTACTCTCGATACACCATAGTCCTAAAATGCCGTATCCTTTGATCACGAACCAGTTTATGAACTATACGACGCATCCTCTTTACATCGCATACAAGGTAGCTCAAAGGACATCATCACATAAGAGTTCAATTAGGAAGATGTCATGTGATGAATACTAGAATAAACTTTTTATTCAATTCAATAATTTATATACATATACATCAGTTGCACAACCATCTATAGCCTAGACGATTGGCTTTGGGATACATTTTTCAACAGCCAATAAATACTGTAAAGGTCCAAATGGCTAGAACTAATATTTTGTATTATCAAACTATGATAATTCTATTGTGAGTGGCTGAGGTACCGCAGGTCAAAGAACCACTTATACAAGTATAGCATTGAGAGGTCACTGATGAGTGAGTAGATATTTGTGTCTTCTTGGGATAGTCATGCTCAGTACCATCATTCTTTAAGACCACCTGCACTCTCACTCTAGTGTTTCCATACTATAGACTCGAGACTTATCTATCCTAAAAGGGATACAATATATAAACCAATCAAACTGGAATAATCACCGTCCCTGTGATATCCTATAATTAGGGGTGTTCAAAAATTAATCTATGATGACACATTGATGCAGAATGAATGCTCTGACACAAAAAATGATGCAGGACGAAAAGATGATGCGATGCGGAAGTAAATTAAAATTAATATATTTTTTTTTTATTTATTTATTTTCAGAAGTCGGCTTTGACTTAAAGGAAAGATAAACTAATGCTGAAAGAAACTAAGAAATGACAGAAAGCACAATTAAAAGGAGTGGATTATCAGAGTAACTCAGAAGTATGATTGCTGGGGATTGAGAAACCCCCAGACCTAGGGTTTACTCCTCTTTCAAGAAACAGACGAAGAGAGAAGAGAAGGTTTTATACCTGACTGTGATATCTCTCGTTGCTTCAATTGAAGGACACTCTCGAACAGATTGTAGGATCCTTGGAGACGAGGTATCTTCGCAATGGATCCTCGGATTGTAGTCCTATGGCAAGGTTGGCCTTCTTCTCGAACTCAAGATCTGGAAGAAGAAGAACAAAAAAAAAAACCAGAAACTCAAAGAAAGACACTGACCTGAGTACTTAATGAAGATTGTTGGATGTAGAAGTTCCGGAGATCTTGATACTGATCTGACTCTCCTTTGAACTGGCTCTGTAGTTGAAACAGTTGATCTGAACCTGGATGCTGGTGACTGGCTTCGATGTGGAAGAGAGGGGCCGTGGGATGAAGATGGAAAATTAGGGTTTGGTGGTGGTGGAGTAGAGATGGGTGGACTAAGCTAGGGTTTTGGGGTTGGAGATCTCACACCTCCTCAAGGTTCCTAGGGAACCCGGATTTACTCCCTCACGGAGCTCAACACTTGAATACAAGTGCGGAAGAGAGAAACACAAAGTTGCTCACAAAGAAATTGATTTCATTCATCTGATTTTTTTTTCAAGAGTTACATAGAGTTGAATATATAGACATAACAAAGAAATAAAATTTTATACATTTCCCATGTGGGACTAATAGGACTAACCAACACTTTAGGCATCAAATTTTCTTCCCAAGACTCCTTCCATGAGTGGGCAGTCCAAAAACTCCAAGAAAACTTGAAAATCAGCTCCAAATGGCAGGTTATGGGGGTGTCTCCTAATATCTCTCCATGAATCAAGGATTTTTCCTTCATGGTTTGGCTCATTTGGATACCTCCTAGTCTTGCTCCACAAGTTTAGGCTTCTTCCTTTCATGGCTTTGGCACTTTTGGAGACTTTTGGGTGCCTCCTTGATTTTCTCCCCAAGACATGCTCTCTTCCCTTTTATAACTTGGATTTTTATGGAACATTGTGGGGCACCTCCTTGATCCTCTCTTCAAGAAAAATTCTTGCCATCCTGGCTTGGGTTTATCTGGAAAGAAGTTGTCTCCTCCTTGGATTGAGGTATCTTGATGGATTTCTTCCCCAAGTGGTGCAAGAAAAAAAGAACCTGCTTACTTGAGGCGTGGGGACCAAGGTACACTGGATGGAGATGTGGCAGGGAGTGTGGCACACACTTGTAGCTGGAAAATGTGGTGCCCTATGGCAAAGGGAATGACACCTACTTGGGCCTTGGACTTGGACTGAGTCAACATGACCCAACAAAAATTGAAATGACAAAATTACAGACTCAAAATTGAGTTGATCAGGTCAACCCTTATTACAAAACCAGAAAACCCTAATTCTTCGGGCAAGGTCAATCAGAGATCCAGATGGAGCCCTGAAGTCTTCTTCTGAGTTTGGTGCCCGCACTAATTCTCCCGGGGTGGGAGGAACTCGACCTTGTCGAGTAAGGCTCAAGTTGGCTCTGGTATCTCTCCAAGAGGTTTGGATCCAAATCTTGTAGTTCATCTCGGGAGATCCAAGAGTCATCAGAGTCTGGCCTTCCTTGCCAGCGGACCAGGTATCTTTGGTATCCTCGATTACGAGTAGAGATAACTTGATCATCCAGGATCTTTTCAATCTGCTCTTTCCTCACAGGCCAGTTTGTTGGTGGACACACAGGATCGGGATCACTCTCAATAATAGGATTAGGTTCAAAAGGCTCATTGGGAATCACAGCTGGCTCCCTGTACTCTACTAGGTCTGTAATGTTGAAAGTAGAGCTATTGCCTAGTTCTGGAGGCAACTCGAGCACATAGGCATTGGATCCTACTCTCTTCACTACTCTAAATGGTCCAGCTCCTCTAGCATGTAACTTTCTAACGGTTCCAGAAGAAAACCGCTCAGGCCTTAACCTAATCATTACATAGTCTCTCTCAACAAAACTTTTGACTCATCTTTGAGAATCAGCCAACTTCTTATAAGTTTCATTACTTAAAGTTATTTTGGCATGAATTTCTTTATGCAAGTCCTTTACATGCTATGCAAGTGCATCAAGAGACTTGTGTGTATGGGCTAATAGTGAAATCAGATCAAGTGGTGTGTGAGGCTTGTATCCATGAACAATTTCAAAGGGACTCTAGCCTATAGACCTATTGATCGAAACATTGAATGCAATTTCAGCCTTGGACAAAATACAAATCCCAATTCCTGGTGCTCTCAATCAAACCAAAATCTGAGCCAAAGCCTGGTAAAGGGTCAAGAAAAACTAAACTAGACTGACGACGCATTCCTAAAGAATGGACTTTATTCCAAAGGAACCCTAGGTCTAAACCTAACAAACTAAGGCTCTCTAAGTTTGACCTTGGGTTGGAGGAGGGCATGCAGAGCATGAAAACTTATTATGGATGCCTAGTAGGTGCCATAAGGTCTTCCAGAAGTAGGTGGCAAACCTAATAGGTTCTAAGAAGTCTTGCAACCTAGAAATCTCAGTAAAGTGTAATCCCATAGCTCTAGAAACATGAGAAGATTCAGGGAAGGGTAGGAAATAAGAATCAGAGTTTTGAGGTGGCTTATAAGAAACAAGAAACAAACCTTGGTTATTCAGGATGACCTTAAAATGAGGACATTGTTCTATAGGTGCACTCATCCAAACCTCATGATTTGCTCTAGGAGGGTCTACAAGTGCAAGTTCTAGGGTAGGCTGGGTGCTCCTAGAAGGTGGAAGGTTATCAGGAAGGTCTTTGGAATGTTTATCTAAAAAGTCCTCTAAGCTACTGTCTTTTTCTTGTTCTTGGACCTTCTCAATGGGCAATTCTTGTGAACCCCTTCCTTCTTCACACTTCTCTACCAGATTTGACTCAGGGGTGTCTTCTTTGGATTCCTCAATGAGTTCAGAGGTATTCTCACTTAAACTCTCATTGGGTGCAATTTCCTCTTCCTGAACTTCCTCAAAAGGGTCTTCTCTTAGGGTTAGCTCCTGAATTCCTTGAGTGGCAGGGGTCCCCTCAATAACCCCATCAAGTAGGAGTTGGTTAATTGAATTATCGAGAGAGATATCCTCAAATTCTTCTTCTTCATATTCATCTATCAAACTTATGTCAGGCTCATATATTTCTTCCTCAATCTCACTAAAAGGTTCTAATCTATTCTCCTTTGATTCCTCTTTAAGTACGGCTCTGGTCAGGTCAACTAGTTTTGGGATGGCCATACCTAACTCCTTCTCAGTGTTATCCTTTTGGTCAAGAGGTGACACAAGTGGGAATTGACAAACAAAAGTCTGGTTCACTACGGGTGTCGGATCAATCGGAACTTGACTCAAGTTGGTAGAGGTTGGCTTTAAGTCCAAAGTACTTGATTGGTTATATCTTAAAGACCACTCATAGTCTTGGGCTTCCTGGTAGGCTCGGTCTAACTTATTGGTCTTTTCAAGGCATAGCTTCCTATAAATGTCTGGATGTAACCCAACTCTAAACCTCGATGTGATCTGAGCTTCGGTCTCAATGGTATTGCATTTCATGTCATACCACTGAAAGTCCTCGATATATTTAGACACAGGCCTATTACCTTGTCGCAATTGGTACCATTGGTCTAAAAGTCTTTTCTCATAGGATCTACCTAGGTACCTATCTCTCAACTTACTTTTCATATCTCTCCAAGTATATATTTCCTCTTTTCTTTGATAACACTCATGCTCAATAGCATACCAATGCGACCTAACATGTTTGGTGAACTTGGTTTTGGCCAACCTAATTTGTCCTAATTTCGATATGTTAGTGCACTCAAAATACCGATCCATTTGTTCTTCCCACTTAATATATGTCTCTTGTCTTCCATCAAAAGTGGGTGCATAAGGTTCGGTGTTCCTAACAGGTCCCTTTTCTGAGTCGACCAAGTATGGATATAGGCTCCTAGGGTTATGCTCGGGATCACGGTATAAGGTCCTCCTAGGCTCCTGGCATGGGTGAGGTTGGGGCCTATTAAATTTTGGATCAGGGGTCCAATTTTGATGTCTACGTTTCTCAAGTCCCTGGGCTCGGTCTCTAAACTGGGCAAAACCCTCATTCATATCCTGACTCAATTTGGTCATACTTTCGGTAAGAGTTCTAATCATGGCCTCTAAATCAGGTTGGGTTTGACCAGGTTGGTAGGGTACTTCGTTCCAGGTGGACATGATGATGCAAGCAAGCACACCAAATGAGACTCGACTGAAATGACTACGGGCTAACTAGACCTAGAGCCCAAACTAGATGCCCAATCAGAGTGGCAAGCTAGCCTGTAGTAACTCGGGACTCAGCCAGGCAGGTGTAAGTGGAGTGTTAGGTCCCTAATTGCCAATCCTAGACACCAATCAGAGATTGGCCAGGTAGGCGGACCAGCACACAAGCCCTTCGGGATGGAATCCCTGAACCACCATTCTAGACACTGAGTACAAAGCACACACAGAGTAACTAGACAAACTGACTCAACACTAGCCTTGACCCGACTTGTTGATGTCCCTAGCCCACTAGGGCAAATTAGTTCTAATTAATTTTAAGATTAAAGGCTTAGGTTCGAAAGAGTGGATGGTGGTTTTGGGCTAAGGAGAGGTTATCAACTCCTCCCCTTATCTTAGATGTTCAAATGCCCTTAAGATGAATTAAGTGTTGAACATTCAAAAATAATTGAATTGCAGAAATACAAAAATAGAGTTATAGTAATTTAATTCTCAGAAATCTCATGGAAACCAATAAATCATAGGAAATTTATGCAAAATAGCTTCAATTATACTGGTTTCATCAAAATAAAAATCACCAAATTTGGAGTTACCTGCAATGAAAAATAATTCCTGCAACAGGGTAGTTATGGGCTGAAAACAGAGTACTTCCCCGTTTACAATTCCTGCTACGAAGTTGTAACCCAATGGATCCCCTACACGCCCTAGGAACACCCCGTGGAATGGGAAGAGGAGGTTTGCACCTCGCTTCGTTCCTAGGACTGGACGTCCTGGGGAGTCTACTTCGAGCAGAGAAAGTAAAAAGAGAGAGACTCAAACAAGCAATCAAACAGAAACCCTAGACAGGGCTCTGATACCAAAAATGATGTAGGACGAGAGCTCTGATACCAAAATTGATGCAGAATGAATGCTCTGATACAAAAAATGATGCAGGACGAAAAGATGATGCGATGCGGAAGTAAATTAAAATTAATGTATTTTTTTTTATTTATTTATTTTCAGAAGTCGGCTTTGACTTAAAGGAAAGATAAACTAATGCTGAAAGAAACTAAGAAATGACAGAAAGCACAATTAAAAGGAGTGGATTATCAGAGTAACTCAGAAGTAGGATCGCTGGGGATTGAGAAACCCCCAGACCTAGGGTTTACTCCTCTTTCAAGAAACAGACGAAGAGAGAAGAGAAGGTTTTATACCTGACTGTGATATCTCTCGTTGCTTCAATTGAAGGACATTCTCGAACAGATTGTAGGATCCTTGGAGACGAGGTATCTTCGCAATGGATCCTCGGATTGTAGTCCTATGGCAAGGTTGGCCTTCTTCTCGAACTCAAGATCTGGAAGAAGAAGAACAAAAAAAAGAACCAGAAACTCAAAGAAAGACACTGACCTGAGTACTTAATGAAGATTGTTGGATGTAGAAGTTCCGGAGATCTTGATACTGATCTGACTCTCCTTTGAACTGGCTCTATAGTTGAAATAGTTGATCTGAACCTGGATGCTGGTGACTGGCTTCGATGTGGAAGAGAGGGGCCATGGGATGAAGATGGAAAATTAGGGTTTGGTGGTGGTGGAGTAGAGATGGGTGGACTAAGCTAGGGTTTTGGGGTTGGAGATCTCACACCTCCTCAAGGTTCCTAGGGAACCCGGATTTACTCCCTCACGGAGCTCAACACTTGAATACAAGTGCGGAAGAGAGAAACACAAAGTTGCTCACAAAGAAATTGATTTCATTCATCTGATTTCTTTTTCAAGAGTTACATAGAGTTGAATATATAGACATAACAAAAAAATAAAATTTTATACATTTCCCATGTGGGACTAATAGGACTAACCAACACTTTAGGCATCAAATTTTCTTCCCAAGACTCCTTCCATGAGTGGGCAGCCCAAAAACTCCAAGAAAACTTGAAAATCAGCTCCAAATGGCAGGTTATGGGGGTGTCTCCTAGTATCTCTCCATGAATCAAGGATTTTCCCTTCATGGTTTGGCTCATTTGGACACCTCCTAGTTTTGCTCCACAAGTTTAGGCTTCTTCCTTTCATGGCTTTGGCACTTTTGGAGACTTTTGGGTGCCTCCTTGATTTTCTCCCCAAGACATGCTCTCTTCCCTTTTATAACTTGGATTTTTATGGAACATTGTGGGGCACCTCCTTGATCCTCTCTTCAAGAAAAATTCTTGCCATCCTGGCTTGGGTTTATCTGGAAAGAAGTTGTCTCCTCCTTGGATTGAGGTATCTTGATGGATTTCTTCCCCAAGTGGTGCAAGAAAAAAAGAACCTGCTTACTTGAGGCGTGGGGACCAAGGTACACTGGATGGAGATGTGGCAGGGAGTGTGGCACCCACTTGTAGCTGGAAAATGTGGTGCCCTATGGCAAAGGGAATGACACCTACCTGGGCCTTGGACTTGGACTGAGTCAACATGACCCAACAAAAATTGAAATGACAAAATTACAGACTCAAAATTGAGTTGATCAGGTCAACCCTTATTACAAAACCAGAAAACCCTAATTCTTCGGGCAAGGTCAATCAGAGATCCAGATGGAGCCCTGAAGTCTTCTTCTGAGTTTGGTGCCCGCACCACACATGTCTCAACTCCTCAACTCTTAAGAATATATGTCACTATCCATTAATTTTTTGGATGATACATGGATACATATTAAAATGTATAGATAAAATTATCTAAATTTGAATATTAAATATAATTTTATGTCCTAGAATTAAAATATATGTCAATCATATTGGCTTCTAGGATATACATCTAACAATCATTCACTTGTACTAAAGCCAATCAGTTATACACTTTAAATACATCTCATGTGCTTTAGTTTTAGCTGGCCAAAGCTTACTAAGCTGGTGGATCCCCTACATCTTATGTGGAGTTTACTCTCTATACCTTAGTAATGTAGTCATGAATTAAATTATCATTCTATATATTCAGACTTCTGGTGAGACATTGATTTCATAGGTAGAGCTATGATACCCTTGTTGCCATGATAGAATATTACGGCATCTGATGATATTACACTCATCTGCAATAACTTGTTGAACTAGAATACATCCTTACACCCTTAGAGATCATAATTTATTCAGCCTCTTTAGTTAAACCTACAATGATTGGTTCCAAATCATCATTGTAAAAGAACATCATATACATTCTTATTCCCTTAATCCTCCTTCTCCAAAAAATCTAAAACATATTTTTATTATTTCTTAAATATTAAAAAATGTTATCATAGTTATTTAGCACTCATAGCTTAGATTCCATTGACATTCACTCATGACATTCATAGCAAAATTAGATTATGCACATAGCATGATTTATATAAGGCTCCTTATAGTAAAAGCTCAAAAGGATTTAGCTCATATTAAAATCTATTCTAATGTGTTGGAGTACATTTTAGAAATTAATTCCATGCTTAAGGAATCAAATCTCTGATTGAATTTTCAGGCTAAACATCTTCAGGATTTCTTTAATGCATAATTTTGTGATTGGCTCATCATCCTCCTTGGTTTAATTCATAGACCTACATTCTGAATGTAGGATGCCATTTTATAGGTCTTCATCGAAGAATTACCTAGACAATCATAACCTAATCTAAGTCAGCATAGAAATTTAATTTCCAATATGAGAATATTATTTATGTACAATACACTAAATTACATACTTTCACCCATTTATAAACATGTGGTTTCTCTTCTCATTCTTGGCAGAACCTAACTATTTGATCATGTTATAGAAATGATAATTTTAATTCTGAGCTATTTGCTTTAACCTATTTACATAGATCCTTTGTAGCTTAGACCTTGTAATCTCATCACTGTCCATCAACCTAATCTTATCATGGTTAACTTTTATAGTAATTAGTATGGATTTTAGCATGGTCATAGGTAAAAAGATTTTCATAATCAATACTAACTATAACCTTTTACCTAAACCTTATGTTGCCACCTATATCACCATGGCCAGTAGCTCTAACATGTTGTGGATGAGTCGAGCTCCCTCTGGGTGCTTAGTCCTCTTTTTTGGTCAGCTCCTTAGTCAGGTTGTCCTGTAAAAAAGAGAAAACCCAGGTCGGGGATTCCAATGGGGACACTCTGATGATCAAGTCAGTTGGGATGATAAAAAAGAATAGAACCTTTATGATGGAGAGCTTGGGATCTCTCTGCATGGAGGGTGAAAGATGAGATTCAAGAAATGGAAAGATAAGGTGAAGTGGAGATCAGAGAGCTGGGAGGTTTTCTTGGCTGGTTCCTTGCCCGTTTGCTCTCTATGTCTTACCAGTTGCCTCTCTCTCTCTCCCTCTCTCGAGGGTTCCTTCCTCTATTTTACATGAGAGGGATGGCTCAGACTAAGTATGGGGCATCTCTAAGATATCACTTTCCTGGTATCCCTTCTGGAAGGGATTTTCCTTTGTCTGCAGCCTCCCCCTTGATGGACCGGTCCTCGAAAAAAAATCTTTCTATTAGGGGTGTTCGCTGGTGTAGTATAGACTTGTCCCTTTGGTGGTGCAATTTCCCATGGGAGGTGCAGGCGTTGTGCCGCTGAGCCCCAAGCCACGAGGGTGCATTTCTATTCCAAGAGGGGCCGTCGGAGTGTTGCAAGGCCTAGGGCCATAATGGAATGCTCATTTTGGAGGAGGTATAGGTTTCGTGTTGCGAGGATTGGAGCCCCCAGTTGCACGATCGTTGACGTGGTAGCATGCTACAGGGCTTGGAGTCTGGTGGAGCACGCACTACGTAGAACGTGTGGATGGCATGCTACAGAGCTTGAACTTTTTGGTAGGGCATTCACCACCTCCTGGAGGTTGCAGGTAGCTGGGAGCATCGATGCCATAGTTTGAACTTTCACTGATCTTCTCCCCTTGGCTACTGGTAGGAACTTTGATCTTTGCAGGAAGGCAGGAGCTCTATCTCGAGAGCTTGACCCGGGGAAGTGGGAGCATGATCTTGGCCAAGAGCTTGACCCCGATTGGGAGCTGACCTCGGTAGAATCGGGGGAGCTCTATCTTGGGAGCACGATCCCAGGAAGCGAGAGCATGACCTCGATCAGGAGCTCAACCCCGGATTGGAGCTGACCTCGACCGGGGGCTCAACCTCGGTAGAATGGGGGAGCTCTATCTTGAGAGCTCGACCCTGGAAAGCGGGAGCACGACCTCGATCGGTAGCTCGACCCTGGATGGGAGCTGACCTCGGTTGGGGGCTCAACCTTGGTAAAATGGGGGAGCTCTATCTTGGGAGCTTGACCCCAGGAAGCGGGAGCACGACCCTAGGTGAGAGATGACCTTGACCGGGGGCTCGACCTCGGCAGAATGGGGGGAGCTCTATCTAGGGAGCTCGACCTCGGCAGAATGGGGGGAGCTCTATCTAGGGAGCTCGACCTTGGAGAGTGGGAGCATGACCTCAGTTGGGAGCTCGACCCTAAATAGGAGCTAACCTCGACCGGGGGCTCAACCTTAGTAGAATGAGGGAGCTCTATCTCGGGAGCTCGACCTTAGGAGGCGGGAGTGCTGCCCTGGCTGAGGGCTCCACTTTGGAAGGCAGGAGCATGTTTCAAGCACCAGAGCAGCTCGACTCCAGATCTATGTTCGGTGGCCATGTCCAGGTGGCACTTTCCATCCATGTGACCGCTAGCTGGTGCCATTGTGGGTTCCATATCAGCTATAATGCCACATCAAGTGCCCCCCCCACTCTCGAGCCCGGAGAATGATGCGGTGCTCGAGGTGAAGGGATTAATGATCATGTTGACATGGAGGGACACGCCTCTTGCACCATTAATGCCTCGAGTGTCGGTGGCCTGGAGATCATTCTTTCAGACCAACAAGGCGACACCATATTAGCCCTTTCAAAGGGGACCATAATTGCTGTGCCTGGCCTAAAGGGGTTGCTTCCGAATTAAAGCATCACTTCCAATGGATCTTGATACGTGGCCTGAGCGGAGAAAGGATGCGCGTCTTCGACTAGTACGAGGTGACAGGGGTCTGCAGGCTTTTTGAAAAGGACTTGTCCTCTCACTCATTAAGGGTTTTTCAGGTGAAAGAGGCAAGGTTTCTTTGTAGAGTCCCTCTCTTCCTTAGTCTTCTTGATTTAGCATTCAGAGTCTTAGTCAGTTAGCCCCTCCTCCTCCTTCCTTCTCCTTCTTCTTTCTTTATTCTTTTCCTTTGGCTCGTGCTGGAGGAGATCTCATAGTGTCCCATGGGCTTCTAATCTTTCTCTTGTTTTCTCCACTTCTTGCTTTCTTCCCTGAGTTCTTTTGGCAAAGGGCATTGCCGCCTGAACAATTTTGATGAAGTGGGGTCATCTCGACCGAGGCCTCCTTCCTCGGATAGTGAGGAGGAGGAATTTCCTGTAGTGATCTGCACGGGTCCTCGTCGGATGGGGATTGTCATTGGACCTCCTACGGCTCCTCTCCCTCCTCTTTCTCCTCCCATCAAGGAGTCGGTTGGTCCTTCTGGCATTGCTTCAATGATGATCGATGAGGACCTCCTGCATATCTGGAGCACATATGGAATCCCCGATTCCATCTAGCTCTCAGTCCTGGGATCGGAAGAGCGGGTCCCTTCCAGTGGCCTGGGCCGGATCATCCTGTACAAAGATTTTTTCTTCAGGGGTCTCCATCTTCCTTTCCACCCCTTTTCTCTTTCTTTTCTGAGCGATTATCACCTAGTTTTGGCCCAACTTGCCCCTAACACCATTAAGACTATCTTCTGCTTCATTACCCTCTGCCATGTCCATGGGATTATAGCCTGTTTCTCCCTTTTCAGGGCCTTGTTCATCCTGAAGCACCCCCCAGTTGATAATGGATGGTGGTTTGTGGCCCCCCACCCGGGGACCCTCAAACTTGACCTGCCTACTTCCATCAAGGGATGGAAGGGTAGGTTTCTGTTCATCTCGGTTGAGGGGTAAGACTGGGTTTGGAGTCACCCAGACCGCTCCCTCAACCGATAATCTGTGGTTGAGTCGACCGATAAGGAAGTGTATGACTGGCTCATCACTTCTGAGGTCCCAGCTCTTCGGGACCTACTGACCGAGTGGAACCTCGTCGACACTGGGGTCAGTCAGGCCCAACCTCAGGGTAAGGCTTGCTGTCGACCTTCTTTTGCTTCCAAGTATTTTTGGCTTTAATGGAAGACTGACCAACATCTTTTTGTTTTGTAGGGATGAAGTTCATCATGGCTTAGCTCTTGAGCATGTCGAAGAAGAGGGCTACTTCTGCGGGGCCTAGGGAGGAGCCCGTGAAGAAGGCCCATGAGGATCCGGAGTGGAGGCCCAGCGAAAGGCCATCAGCGACATTGACTGTTCCCAAGTCGGCAGTCCAGCCCTCCACCCACATGAAAGGGATATGCCCTACAAGCCAATCTATGTTGTATCTCCCAAACCATTGTAATTGACAATTTTCTAAATAAAGGCATTATTTTTCCATCATACGCTGTGTTTATACTATATGATGAACCCCATAGATTAGGGCTATGATTTTAGGGTTATGATGAGATCATACTAGTGAGACCTAAAATCTTAAAACCTTAATCTAAAGTATTTCTAGTCAAAGGAACCCTGAGTAGGGGATCAGGGTTTTCCGGTAAGACTAGCACATCCCATGTATACTGGAAAGGGTGACTGCTCTCACAGTCACTTGTGTATGACACTAATACTGGGATGTGGGTGCTCATTGGAGAATGAGTTCACTGATATGATCCAACTTGAGAACATCTAATGGAGTCTTAGCTACATGTCAATAGAAGGTTCTCATAGTGGGAGTGGTACAAATAATCTTTTGACCTGAGACTGCCATAAGTACCTTATGTACATGAACCCATTCTTTGGTTCAATCCTAATCATGACACTGAGTCATGCACAGGATTGATACTGGGAATGGTGAATTGGATATGAAGGTAATGAGTAGGTCAACAAGGAATCGATCACTCTTAGTAAGAGGAGATTGCATCCAGCTAGTTAACAATCGGATGATGATTCAGGGAATCTTTGATCAAAGTAAAGATATTAGAGATGGTTTCTAATATCAAGATAATTGAATCATCGATATAAGATTGAGCTAGAGATAAATATAATATTGGATTTGACATATATCCATATCCATAGTTATATTTTGGGTGTAGGCTGATCGAAAGATTTAATTGTATGGTAACTCTCTACTGAAGGATAATTTTGGTATTTCACCAGAATTTTCATATCTTCCGGATAGACATGACACGTTGCTAGACATCAATCTTGTCTTGTGGGTTGATCAAGTTCGAAGATCACTTATTAGGAAGAGTCCTAATTGATCGAATCGGGTAAGCTCGGTTTGACCTAAATCGATTAGAAAGAGTTCTAATCAAATTAGGTCAACTTGTATTCGAACCCACTGCTGGCTAGATGTGGAACCCAATGGGTCACACACTTAAGAGGATTGATCAAGAGTTTAATTTAGAATTAAATCATCTTTGCAGGATAACACTCTAGCAGGTGTTGCAAACCCTAGCTTCTATTCAAATCAGATTCGAATTAGGGTTCCGGATTGGTTCAAATTGGGTTCTAATTGGACCTAATTAGACCTTAATTATGAAAATAGGATTATGGCTAAACCTATTGGCTAGACATGTAACTTGGCTAGCCTCCCCACCTGCCCCCCTTGCTATTTCACGCCAAATGCCAAGAGTCCATGCGCATATGGACTCTTGGCGCGCCATTTGGAAGAGTCCATGGCGCATGGACTCTTGGCGCGCCCCACTTAAATCTCCGATGATTTTATTTGGGGTGGCCTCCTTTCTTAGTCATTAGCGCATCATATACCTCCCTTTGGATGGGAATCCAACAGCTGGAAGTCTTTTAAGAAAGACAAAAGTCGCTGTTTCCTCCCGGGCGTGCGAAATAACATCTCTTCGAAGATGAAAAGTCGCGACCCCTTTCTTTTTTAAACACCGCGGTTTTTCCTTTAAGAAAAGCTGTGGGATTTAATCTGGAAGGCCGTGAGATGGGAGGATGGGGCGTGAGAAATTGAGAAGGGCATGAGAAAGTGTTTACGGAGAGGTGTGTAGGCGCCTATCTGAGAATTATTTAAAGGGTCGGGAAAATCAGAACATGGTTAATCTTTTTCTTTCTTCCTCTCCTGAAGACTCTTTTATTTTTCTTGCTCTTGCATTGTTTCCTTTACAGAGTAAACCTCTGTCGAAACTCTGCTACTGAACAAGAATAAAAGTAAAAGTCTCCGACGGTAAAGGAAAGAAAGGAGTTCTGATTTGTTCCTTTCTTTCTTACATTAAGACATCATTGTCTTAATTTCTCCTCCAACTTAAGACAAGCCTATGTCCTCTTAGGACAAGGTCTTTTCTTCAAGACAAGGGTGTCTAAAGGGCCAAGGTCTTAGTGGAAGGAGGAGAAGAGGTCAAGGAAAGGGAGGCAAGCTTTTGTGTGGAGGAATTCAAGCCATAGTCCAAGCAATTGAGTTATAGGAAGAAGAACTCAATAGAAGGAACCATTGAAAAGAAGATAGAGTTGTCTTGATCACTGCTCTGTGTGGATCACCATCGAAGGGCGGACACTTGGACGCCTGGTGAATTCAATCAGCCCCTTCAACATCAACTTTGTTGGAATTAGCGATTACAGGTTGGTACTCTAATTCTAACAATGTATGTTTATATGTTTAATATATGTTTTAATCCTGAATAAGGAGATCTTGGCTAAGGGATTATGGTGCAAATTTCATCATTTTGAAATTACACTTCCACTGCGGTGCATCGGAATCCCAACAGTAGTATCAGAGCCACCCTTATTACAGTTAAAACATATGAAAATCTTTATGTGGTTTTGATGTAGTGTTGCATGTTAGGGTTTTTTAAATCCTTGAATGCTGATAACACTTAGCATATTTTTGTTGCAAATATGTTTTGGTGTATGCCACTAGTTAGGGTTTTTCCACTCAAACCCTAATTATTATAGAGATATGATTAGTTTTGAAGTCATCATACTGAAATAAGGTTGCCCTGGCATAATGGTGGATCCATTATGTGGTAAATGGTTGTCCTAGTATGATGACACACTTAGCACATATTTTTTTCTATCTGTGTGATATGTTCTATAAGAATGTGCTGGCAATTTTATAAAGCCCTCTTCTTAAAATTATATTAAGTCATAGTATATTTAACTAATAAGCATCACTAGTCATGATGAGCAATTGATCATTCGGTGTCTAGAAAGGTGGTTCTGGGAAGGTAAAGAGAATCGTGGTTTTTAATTGGTTCCGTTGACTGACCTAGCCAATTTTTATTGGTGTCTAGGAAAGCAACGGGGGGACTCCCATATCTCTTCCACTTACCTGGCCGATTTGATTATATTTAAAGCTTGACTTAAATGCTTAGTGTTAAAAAATGCTATATATATTGGCCTTCCTTCATGCTGGATCATTATTGTGTTATGAACCACATTAGGTTTGTTGTGTTATCTGCAAGACCTAATAGGGTGATTGACATAATATTGGTCTAGTGCAAAGATATGCTTATAGTATATTCAGTATAATGCCTTGTTGTGTTATCTGCAAGGGCATTATATTTGAATACTGACTGTATAGAAATGAAAGGGTCTTGACTTAACTCGAACATTATGGTTTGTTGTGTTTTCTGCAAGACTTATAATGTTCTAGAGGCCAAGATATTTTTGAGAATTATATGAGATATAATTGGAAGAGTTTCCTACCTTTAAGCTTATAAAAGATTTGTTGTGTTATCTGCAAGATCTTTTATAAGTTATTAGGATCTCAATCTCACTAAGAAAAACTGATCAGGGTTCTTCTCGATTATCATAGTGAGGGCTATGATTTTTGATAAAATAGTGGGAGACATAATTAAATTGAATACCTAATTTAATTATGTAAGTCATTTCATGGTTGTTTGCTTATGTATTGTTCTTTATTAAATGTAGATAAATGGCATCTTCATTATCACTGAGAAGCATCTTAGATACCAACAAATTGACTTGTCCAAACTATGTGGACTGGTTGAGAAACTTAAAGATTATACTGAGTTCAGAAAAACTTTCTTATATTCTTGATACCCCTAGTCTTAATCCACTAGGGGATGATGCCACACAGGAAGATATGGCCACATACAAAATGTGGCAGAATGACTCCCTCACTGTCAAGTGTATCATACTGGCCTCTATGACCAATGAGTTATAGAGGCAGCATGAAAGCATGGATACTCAATCCATAATGCTCAATTTAAAAGAGCTTTATGGAGAACAAAGCAGAACTGCTAGATACGAAATATCTAAGTAGTTATTCCGTGCTAGGATGACAGAGGGTACATCCATACAGGATCATGTCCTGAAGGTAATTGACTTAATCACCATATTGGGTCAATTAGGGTTTATTATGGATGGGGAGCTGAATCAGGATTTAATCCTGCAATCACTCCCGGAATCATTTTCTCAGTTTGTCTTGAATTATCGCATGAACAAACTGAACACTTCCTTGCCTGAGCTGTTAAATATGTTAAAAATAGCAGAGAGCCACGTTAAGAAAGAAAAGGCTCCACTTCTTCTTGTTGATAAGACCAATAAGAAGAAATCAGGCAAAAAGGGTTTTAGTAGGAGGCTAAACCCTAAGGGTGGCATCAATAAGAACAAGAAAGGAAAGAAGGCCTCAAAACAGTCAACCTGTTTCTTTTGCGGCAAAGTAGGACATTGGAAAAGGAATTGCAAGGCTTACCTTGCAACTGTGAAGCCTGGTGCGTCAGATGCACCAAAAGGTATGTATGAGATACATACTATATTGACATTAAATTCGTCTATATCAAATACTTGGGTATTGGATACCGCTTGTGGTTACCACATATGCAAATCTTTGCAAGACCTCCACAAGCTTAAAGTATTGAAGGAAGGCGACTTCAATCTCTACAGTGCTGGTGGTGATATCATCCAAGCAGAAGCTGTAGGGACCTACATTCTGAAGTTGTCTTAAGGGAAGATCTTGGAGTTAGAAAATTGTTACTATATGCCAAATATTATTAGGAACATTATATCTATTCCTTTGTTATTAAAACAAGGATATGTAATGGATGTAACGAGCACTGGTTGCTCGATAATGTTATCTAATAAAATTATTTGTTCTGGCATATTTAGCAATGGGCTCTTAACTCTTTCTTCCAATGATAGTATTTTTCATGTCAATACTAAAAGGAAAAGAAAAGACTTTAATGATACTTTACTTTGGCATCATCGACTTGGTCATGTTAATGAGTCTAGGATAAGCAAGTTATACAAGAAAAAATTCCTTGATCCTTATGAGTATGAATCATTAGGAACTTGCGAATCATGTCTCATGGGTAAGATGACCAAAACTCCATTCACAGGACATGGAGAAAGGTCAACTGAGTTATTAGGACTTATACATACTGATGTATGTGGTCCAATGACAACTCAGGCCAAAGGAGGATACTCATATTTTATCACTTTTACAGATGATTTATCTAGGTTCGGATATGTGTATCTTATGAAACATAAATCTGAAGCCTTTGATAAATTTAAGGAGTATCAAAGTATGGTCGAAAAACAAACCGGGAAAAGTATTAAAGTTCTTCGTTCTGATCGAGGAGGAGAATACTTATCCACGGAGTTTTTAGACTATCTTAAACTTAATGGAATTCTTTCTGAATGGACCCCTCCTTATACACCACAGCTAAATGGTATAGCTGAAAGGAGGAATCATACCTTATTAGATATGGTACGATCCATGATGTGCTTCACAAATTTATCCATTTCCTTCTGGGGTCATGCCCTAGAAACTACTGTTTACATTCTGAACAATGTACCTTCTAAATCCGTTGTTAGTACTCCATATGAAATTTGGAGTGGAAAGAAACCATATCTTAAATATTTCAAGGTATGGGGATGTCCAGCTTATGTTAAAAGAAATTTTGGACATAAGTTGGAACCTAGAGCGGATAAATGTCTATTTGTAGGATATCCTAGAGAAGGTAGAGGATATCTATTCTACCATCCTACTGAACAAAAGATTTTTGTCAGCAGGCATGCCACTTTTCTAGAAAAGGAGTTCATTTTAGAAAAGGGCAATGGTAGAACTATTGAACTTGGAGAAGTACAAGAAACACAGATAGACAATTCTCAAATATTAGAACATATAGTTAGGACAGAACCAGAACACAAAACTCCTCCCCGTAGGTCTGATAGAGTGCGACGGGCACCTGAGAGGTATGGGTTTATTATTGAAAATAATGAAGCCCAAGTCATTCAAAATGATGAACCTCTGACCTATACGGAAGCTATCTTGAGTACTGATTCAGATAAATGGCAAGAAGCCATGGAATCCGAAATAGACTCTATGTATGTAAACCAAGTATGGTCTTTGGTTGATGCACCAGAGGGTGTTAGTCCTATTGGGTGCAAATGGGTCTATAAGAAAAAGATTGGGGCTGATGGCCAAGTTGAACCTATAAAGCCAGATTAGTGGCTAAAGGTTTTAGACAAAAATAGGGAATTGATTATGATGAAACATTCTCACCTGTTGCCATGCTCAAATCAATTCGGATTTTACTTGCTATAGCAGCATACCACGATTATGAGATATGGCAGATGGATATAAAGACTGCATTCCTCAATGGTTTCCTTGAGGAAGAAGTCTACATGTCACAGCCAGAAGGTTTTATTTCAAAGAATAAACCTAATCAATTATGCAAGCTAAAGAAACCCATTTATGGATTAAAGCAAGCTTCCAGGAGTTGGAACATCCGCTTTGATGAAACTATTAAAAAGTTTGGTTTTATCAAAAATTTGGATGAACCTTGTGTTTATAAGAAGACTAGTGGGAGTGCCATAGTCTTCTTGGTTCTGTATGTAGATGACATACTCCTCATTGGGAATGATATCCCAATGTTGCAATCAGTCAAGGTTTGGCTATCAAACCAGTTTTCCATGAAAGATTTGGGAGAAGCATCCTATATATTAAGATCTATAGAGATAGATCCAAGAGGATGCTAGGTTTATCCCAATCTAGGTACATTGACTTAGTGCTGAAAAGATTCAGCATGGATGGAAGTAAAAGAGGTTATCTTCCTATGAGTCAAGGCATACATCTTTCTAAAAGGATGTCTCCTAAGACACCTGAAGAAAGAAATAGAATGAATTCTATACCCTATGCTTTGGCAATTGGGTCCATAATGTATGCCATGTTATGTACCAGGCCTGATGTGGCATATGCTTTAGGCATTGTCAGTAGGTTTCAGGCTGATCCAGGAGAGGATCATTGGAAAGCAGTTAAAAATATTCTTAAGTACCTAAGAAGGACTAAGAATATTTTTCTGGTTTATGGTGGTTCTGATCTTAAACTAGAAGCTTATTCTGATTCTAGTTTTCAATCAGACCCTGATGATAGCAAATCCATTTCGGAATATGTTTTTACCCTAAATGGTGGAGCAGTGAGTTGGAAGAGTACCAAGCAGTAGACTGTAGCTGACTCAACCACAGAGGCAGAATACATAGCTGTTAGTGAAGCCGCCAAGGAAGCAGTCTGGATGAAGAAGTTCATCACAGAGTTGGGTGTTGTTCCTGAAATTGAAAACCCAGTGCCACTTTACTGTGACAACACTGGGGCTGTTGCTCAAGCTAAGGAACCAAAAGCTCATCATAAGTCCAAGCACATTCTGAGACGCTTCCATGTCGTCCGAGAAATAGTAGAGAGACAAGATGTCTACATAAATAGAGTTGATACAAAGAACAATGTAGCAGACCCGTTCACTAAGGCTCTACCACAGCGAGATTTTGATCGCCACCTCGAGTGTATGGGATTAAGATTTAAAGGCGATTGGCTTTAGTGCAAGTGGGAGATTGAAAGGGATATGCCCTACAAGCCAATCTATGTTGTATCTCCCAAACCATTGTAATTGATAATTTTTTAAATAAAGGCATTATTTTTCCATCATACGCTGTGTTTATACTATATGATGAACCCCATAGATTAGGGCTATGATTTTAGGGTTATGATGAGATCATACCAGTGAGACCTAAAATCTTAAAACCTTAATCTAAAGTATTCCTAGTCAAAGGAACCCTGAGTAGGGGATCAGGGTTTTCCGGTAAGACTAGCACATCCCATGTATACTGGAAAGGGTGACTGCTTTCACAGTCACTTGTGTATGACACTAATACTGAGATGTGGGTGCTCATTGGAGAATGAGTTCACTGATATGATCCAACTTGAGAACATCTAATGGAGTCTTAGCTACATGTCAATAGAAGGTTCTCATAGTGGGAGTGGTACAAATAATCTTTTGACCTGAGACTGCCATAAGTACCTTATGTACATGAACCCATTCTTTGGTTCAATCCTAATCATGACACTGAGTCATGCACAGGATTGATACTGGGAATGGTGAATTGGATATGAAGGTAATGAGTAGGTCAACAAGGAATCGATCACTCTTAGTAAGAGGAGATTGCATCCAGCTAGTTAACAATCGGATGATGATTCAGGGAATCTTTGATCAAAGTAAAGATATTAGAGATGGTTTCTAATATCAAGATAATTGAATCATCGATATAAGATTGAGCTAGAGATAAATATAATATTGGATTTGACATATATCCATATCCATAGTTATATTTTGGGTGTAGGCTGATCGAAAGATTTAATTGTATGGTAACTCTCTACTGAAGGGTAATTTTGGTATTTCACCAGAATTTTCATATCTTCCGGATAGACATGACACGTTGCTAGACGTCAATCTTGTCTTGTGGGTTGATCAAGTTCGAAGATCACTTATTAGGAAGAGTCCTAATTGATCGAATCGGGTAAGCCCGGTTTGATCTAAATCGATTAGAAAGAGTTCTAATCAAATTTGGTCAACTTGTATTCGATCCCATTGCTGGCTAGATGTGGAACCCAATGGGTCACACACTTAAGAGGATTGATCAAGAGTTTAATTTGGAATTAAATCATCTTTGCAGGATAACACTCTAGCAGGTGTTGCAAACCCTAGCTTCTATTCAAATCGGATTCGAATTAGGGTTCCGGATTGGTTCAAATTGGGTTCTAATTGGACCTAATTAGACCTTAATTATGAAAATAGGATTATGGCTAACCCTATTGGCTAGCCATGTAACTTGGCTAGCCTCCCCACCCGCCCCCCTTGCTATTTCATGCCAAATGCCAAGAGTCCATGCGCATATGGACTCTTGGCGCGCCATTTGGAAGAGTCCATGGCGCATGGACTCTTGGCACGCCCCACTTAAATCTCCGATGATTTTATTTGGGGCGGCCTCCTTTCTTAGTCATTAGCGCATCATATACCTCCCTTTGGATGGGAATCCAATGGCTGGAAGTCTTTTAAGAAAGACAAAAGTCGTTGTTTCCTCCCGGGCGCGCGAAATAACATCTCTTCGGAGATGAAAAGTCACGATCCCTTTCTTTTTTAAACACCGCGGTTTTTCCTTTAAGAAAAGCCGTGGGATTTAATCTGGAAGGACGTGAGATGGGAGGATGGGGCGTGAGAAATTGAGAAGGGCATGAGAAAGTGTTTACGGAGAGGTGTGTAGGCGCCTATCTGAGAATTATTTAAAGGGTCGGGAAAATCAGAACATGGTTAATCTTTTTCTTTCTTCCTCTCCTGAAGACTCTTTTATTTTTCTTGCTCTTGCATTGTTTCCTTTACAGAGTAAACCTCTGTCAAAACTCTGCTACTGAACAAGAATAAAAGTAAAAGTCTCCGACGGTAAAGGAAAGAAAGGAGTTCTGATTTGTTCCTTTCTTTCTTACATTAAGACATCATTGTCTTAATTTCTCCTCTAACTTAAGACAAGCCTATGTCCTCTTAGGACAAGGTCTTTTCTTCAAGAAAAGGGTGTCTAAAGGGCCAAGGTCTTAGTGGAAGGAGGAGAAGAGGTCAAGGAAAGGGAGGCAAGCTTTTGTGTGGAGGAATTCAAGCCATAGTCCAAGCAATTGAGTTATAGGAAGAAGAACTCAATAGAAGGAACCATTGAAAAGAAGATAGAGTTGTCTTGATCACTGCTCTGTGTGGATCACCATCGAAGGGCGGACACTTGGATGCCTGGTGAATTCAATCAGCCCCTTCAACATCAACTTTGTTGGAATTAGCGATTACAGGTTGGTACTCTAATTCTAACATTGTATGTTTATATGTTTAATATATGTTTTAATCCTGAATAAGGAGATCTTGGCTAAGGGATTATGGTGCAAATTTCATCATTTTGAAATTACACTTTCGCTGTGGTGCATCGGAATCCCAACAGTAGTATCAGAGCCACCCTTATTACAGTTAAAACATATGAAAATCTTTATGTGGTTTTGATGTAGTGTTGCATGTTAGGGTTTTTTAAATCCTTGAATGCTGATAACACTTAGCATATTTTTGTTGCAAATATGTTTTGGTGTATGCCACTAGTTAAGGTTTTTCCACTCAAACCCTAATTATTATAGAGAAGGATGCAATCGAGGCTGAGGCTTGGACTCAGGTAGCCTAGGTGCAGGAGCTGGAGGGCCATTTGAAGGCCCTCCAAGTCGAGTTAACCGAGCTCAGTGAGGCTTTGAAGGTGGAGAAGGGGGAGAGCCTCTGCCTAGCAGAGAGGGAGGCGACCTCTACGATGGAGGTAGCTCGCTTGGAGGGGAGGGCACAGACCCTTCAGGTTTGGCTCGAGGAGGGAGTGACCCAGATAGTGGCGGTCATGGAGAAGGCCACGATGGCCATGGCGCTGATGGAGGCAGTGAAGAAGGAGGCCACCAAAGCTGTCCCACGGTTCAAGGCATCGAAGGCCTTCCAGGATGAAGTCACCGAGGCCGTTCTGGATGCCTATCAGCAAGGGTTCGAGGACTTCAAAGGCAAGGCCAGCCAGCTTTGTAGACTAAAGGGGCTGGATAGCATCCAACCCACTTTGCCTTTCATCGACAGGGCACCGAGAATGCCCGTTGCTGAGGTGGAGACGGAGCCGAAAGTCAAGGATGAGGTGGAACTGTAGCCTGGAGAGAAGGCGGTGCCAGCATCCGGGGGAGTCACCCATTGACCGAGGAAGGAGTCGGTGAGTGAAGCCTGGGCTTTTCTTTTTGTTTTTGTATCTAAATCTTGAAAGACTTCCTGGCCTGTCAGGAGTCTTCACTTTGTAAAGAAAACTTTGATTGATGAAGAGATCATTCCCCCAATTATCAAATACTCTTTTTGTTGACCCCATAAGTGATTTTGATGATAACCAAATATTGGAGCACTCATTTGTTTTACTAACAACTCTTCAAGTGTTTTACAAGTTTTTGTAGGATGATTCTAATTCTCAATTACAACTCCTACATTCTTAGTTTTGGAAATGAGTTATGTTGTATGTGATTCATGTAAAGAAGAACCCAAAGAAAAGGATAAGTAAAAATCATGAAAATGGGTTACTTCTAGATGTGTTTTAAGCTAAAAATTTCTTAGAAATTTGGTTCAAAGAGTTTGAAGGCATCTTAAGACTTTGAAGATTTGCTGGATGATTTCTCGAGAAAAAATGACAATTCACTAAAGAATTTATCTGAGCTGACTCAAAGAGAAGAGAGCCGACACTGGCACATAGCATGCATGAAGATTTCTGGCATGCAGATATCCGAGCTGACTCAAAAAGACCCAGGCTGACTCGTCCAAAGTACCATTTCCTGAATCAGATAGGTGAGCCGACCCAAAGGAAGTATGAGCCGACTCTATCATTTAGTTAGACATTCGAGTTGACCCTTCAGAAGTTCGAGCCGACTCCTCTAGAGTCTAGAAAAAGAGTTCTGAGTGAACAGCCAACCGAGTCGACTCTAATAACAAAGAGCCGACTCTTCCAGACTGGATTTCTGAATGCTTGTGAATCCAAGCCGACTCAAAGTAAGGCAAGTCGACTCTTCCAGTGTAAGGAATTAAGCTACTGAGAAGCCTAGTCGACTCAATTGAAGAGAGCCAACTGGACCAGAACCACTATGTGGATCCGAGCCGACTCGAGTAGATTTGAGCTGAATCGAAGATAGATTTTAGGCCTATACCGACTAGTTCCAGAACTTGAAATTTGAATTCAAAAAGTATTCCAATGGTCAAATGTCACATCCCAACATTCTACAATGACTAAAATCATTAGAGAAGAGTACAAGACTATATATTTAAGGGATTTGAACTATTTTAAAAAAGAAGGAATGAATATTTAATGTTTACTTGATCTTGTAAGCAAGAGAGCACTAAAGATCATTCAAGATAGTCTTCAAGTCTTCACCAACTTACATATGAAGCTCGAAGCATTTATTGAAGAAGTTGAAGAAGCCAACCAAGTGCATTGAAGTGCAATCTATTGGGCTTCTCTTGGGCTACATCGGCAACCATTCGACAAAATTTGTTTGTCATTCTACTGCTTTCTCGTTATAATTCTTTTTGAATTGTTGGGTTATTGGTGAGCCTGGTTTAAAAACCACATAGGTTCTTGGTTAGCCTGTGTTAAAATCAAGTGTTGGATTCTTGGTGATCTTGTTAAAACCAAGTGTTGGGTTTCTTTGATGAGCCTGATTTAAAAACCAAAGTGTAGAGGTTTGGATTGTAAGCTTGTTAAAACAATCCGACTATATTCCAATGGGAGATATAGTGGAAATTCCAAGTGGTAATCTTGGATAGTAGATGTAAGAGTTGGGTTGCTCTGAACCACTATAAAATTTCCTATGTTTGTGTTGTGCATTCTTTTTATATCTTGCTTCTGCTTTTAATTATCTCAATCATAGCACTTAACACTTCAAGGAATTTTCAAAGAGCACATAATTGCTTAAACTTTTTAAATTTTCAATTCACCCTCCTCATTGGAAAACCACCTGGACAACAACTGGTATCAGAGTGGTGTCTCTGAATATATTTATAGTAAAGATTAATGGCTCATCCCATGAATACATCCTTGGCCAAAGGCCAATCTACCAATATACCTCTACTCTTTACTGGCATAAATTATTCATATTGGAAAGCTAGAATATAAATTTATATTCAAGCTATCGATTTTCAATTATGGAAGGTCATTCTAAAAGGGCCACATATTTCCATGATCAAAATTAATGGCGTGGATGTCCTAAAGCCCAAAGAGGACTGGAATGAACATGACATGAAGATGGGATAATTAAATGCCAAAGCAATGAACTTATTATACTGTGCTTTGGATGCTAATGAGTTCAATCGAATTTTCACTTGCTCTTCTGCAAAAAAAATTTGGGACAAACTCGAAGTGACCCACGAAGGAACTTCCCACGTGAAGACTTCGAAAATTAATCTTCTTGTACATAGTTATGAACTTTTAAAAATTAATCTTCTTGTACATAGTTATGAACTTTTAAAAATGGAACCAACTGAAACTATCTCTGCCATGTTTACTCGCTTTACAGATATTATTAATAGTTTGAAAAGTCTTGGCAGGGTTTATTCAAATGCTGACTTAGTACAGAAGATTTTCAGATCACTTCTAGACAAGTGGGACCCCAAAGTGACTGCCATCTAGGAAGCAAAAGATCTAAATGCCTTACCTCTGGATGAATTAATGGGTTCACTCATCACACATGAACTTGCCATGCACATAGAACTGATGATGATCAGAAGAAGAAAAAGATAATAGCCTTCAAAGCTGCATTGGATTCTAAGAAAGATGAGGAATCGGAAGATGACTATACCTCCTCCGAAGATGATCTAGAAGATGAAGATATCTCAATCATTGTGAGGAGATTCAAAAAACTTATGGGAAAGAAGAAAGGTAGATATCCTAGAAAATTCCATAAGAAAGGGGAATACAGTAAGAACAAGGACAAGGATAGAGAAAAAGAAAAAGAACATATGCCCACATGCTATGAATGTAAGAAACTAGGGCACATTCATCCCGACTGTCATTTATTAAAGAAATCTTTCAAGAAGAAGAAAAAGAAAGCTATGGTTGCTACATGGAGCGACAGCGAGGAGTTGACTTCATCTAAAGAAGAAGAGACCATGAAAATTGCTAACTTATGTCTAATGGGTCTGGAAGACGAGGTAACATCTCCTGAACCTTAATTGGAATTTACTTTTGATGAATTGAATTCTGCTTTTCATGATCTACTATCTGAATTCAAAAAGGCTGGAGTAAAGATAAGAACTTTAAAGAATACCAATGATTCTTTACAAAAGGAGAAAGAAGAGATTTCAGAAAAGAATAATCTATTGCAAAAGAATTTACATATCTTTTCTGAAAAATACAAAGCTTTGGAAACTAAAAATAATACATGTCTTGACAAGAACAAAGCTTTAACTGTTGAAAATAATGACTTGAAAAAGGAGGTTGAAAAACTCAAGCCACTCGTTGAAAAACTAACCTTATCTTCAAATAAGCTTGAGTTAATTTTAAAAGATTAAAGAATTTTTGGAAACAAAGCTGGAATTGGTTTCAATTCTTTAATTTCAAATGGAATTTCAGCTACTACTTTTATGACACCAAAAGCTTATGTTCCAAAATCAATATCTCAAGAAGCATTTGTATCTAATCTTTCTGCATCCATTTCTAAAGCTACAATGTATGTACCTAAGAATTTAAATAGAAAATCTTTTATGAGAAAAAGTTTTACATTTACATCAACATCTAGAACTTCAATTCGAACATCTTTTCAGAATTCCAGAATTACATGTTATGCATGTCATGGAGTTGGACATAAATTCTTTCAATGTAATTCATTAAAGAAAAATGCATATTCTAATAATATAATTAAAAGAATCTGGATTTCCAAAGGAACCACCTCTGCTAATCTACAAGGATCCAAGTTAGCTTGGATACCTAAAAGAACTTTTTGATTGTCTTGCAGAAATGTCTTGCAGCCCAAAAATTGAAGAAAAGATGGTATCTCGACAGTGACTATTCAAGACATATGACGGGTGACAAGGATCAATTTATCATCCTAGAGATGAAAGAAGGAGGTGTGGTTACTTTTGGAGATAATAGCAAGGAGAAAATAATCAGAATCGGTAAGATCAAAATAACCCCTTATACATTCATAGAAAATGTATTGCTAGTAGACAAGTTGAAGCATAATTTGTTAAGCATTAGTCAATATATGATAAAGGCTTCAAGGTTGTCTTTGAATCATCTATGTATATTGTAACAAATTCTCTTGATTCTAACAACAAGTTCATTGGACATAGACTTGAAAATATTTGTGGTAGACCTTAATGATCTAGCCATGTCTAGTAGTTCCAGTCTAGTTGCAATGAATGCTAAGACCAAAGAGTCTTGTTTACTTTGGCATAGATGATTAGGTCATGCTAGCATGCATACTATTGCCAAGTTAATTTCCAAGAATCTAGTTAGAGGCATGCCTAAATTTAAAGTAGATCTTAATCATGTTTGCGATGCATGCCAAATGGGTAAACAAACTAGGGAGAGTTTTAAATCCAAAAATATGATTTCAACTACTAGACCCCTTGAGCTACTTCACATGGACTTATTTGGACCAACTAGGACCACAAGCCTAGGTGGTATGAAATATACTTTTGTGATAGTAGATGATATTTCTAGATTTACTTGGATTTTGTTTATTGCTCATAAAGATGAAACTTTTAAAGTCTTTCAAAAATTTTACAAAAAAGTTTCTAATCAGAAAAATCTTTTAATAGTTTCAATTAGGAGTGATCACGGCATGAAATTTGAAAATCAATTTTTTGATGATTATTACACAAAAAAAGACATTGATCATAACTTCTCCACTCCTAGGACACCACAACAAAATGGTGCTGTAGAGAAGAAAAATAGGACTATAGAAGAGATGGCTCGAATAATGTTATGTGAAGGCAATCTTCCAAGGTACTTTTGGGCAGAAGCGGTGAACACTACTTGTTATATCTTGAACCGCATTTTGATTCGTCCTATTTTGACGAAAGCCCCCTATGAGCTTTGGAATGAAAAGAAATCCAATATTAATTACTTTCATGTATTTGGTTGTAAATGCTTTGTTCTTAATAATGGTAAAGATAATATAGGAAAATTTGATGCTAAATCTGATAAAGTAAATTTCCTTGGTTATTCATTATATAGCAAAGCATATAGAGTATTAAACAAAAGAACTCTTATTGTAGAAGAATCTATGCATGTTATTTTTGATAAATCTAACCCTTCACCTTCTAAGAAAGAAGAGTGCATAGACAATGATGCAGGTACAATTCAAAAAGGAATAGAAGACATGAGCATACAAGAAAGACCAACTCAAGAAGGAGAAGAAATAATAAGGATCATGTTGATCTACCAAGGGAATAGAGGTATGTAACTTCTCATCCAAGAGATTTAATTATTGGTGACCCTTCACAAGGTATTAGGACTAGGTCATTTCATAGAGATGCACATGACTACCTAGCCTTTGTGTCACATATAGACCTCATAGCTTAGAAGAAGCTAAATTTGACCATAATTGGATGATGGCCATGCATGAAGAACTAAATTAGTTTGAAAGAAATAAGGTATGGACTTTAGTTGAAAGACCATCAAACTATCCCATCATAGGAACCAAATGGGCCTATAGAAACAAATTAGATGAACAAGGCAACATAATTAGAAACAAAGCTAGATTAGTGGCTAAGAGATATAACCAAGAAGAAGGTATAGATTTTGATGAAACATATGCACCCGTAGCAAGACTAGAAGCTATTAGATTACTTCTTGCATTTGCTTGCTACATGAATGGTGGGGACACCAGGATCAGACACAGATCACTGGATCCTAGATGGTTTACTTAGTCATGTGTCAAAGTTTTGAAAATTTTGTAATCAATTAAGATTGAGTCCTATAATAAGTTGAGGTTAGTTGATTTGTCTCAACCCTCAACCTAGTCAGTATATTGAGTCCTGTACATTAGTTATGAGTCCAGTATGAGCCCAATTGTTGCACAAGAGAGGAGGTTACCATATTTTGGAGTTCCACCAGGCCACATCCAGGAGTCAGAGGCCACTACATTAGTCCATTAGATTTTGTGTGATAACCCAGGATCTAAGATGCTTCCAAAAACCCTGATTCTTTCCAGATATCCTCCAGATGCCCAGATTCTTTCCCAGATGCCAGAGCATATTCCTAAACCAAGGAATCCATGATTCCAGAGGTCCACTTTCATCCTAGCCTAAAGAAATCAAGCCCAGGCACCAAGCCAAGCCCTAAAGAAGCAAGATTCCATGGAATATTCCAGCTACCAGGCTACTAGGCCACCCTAGCTTCCAAAGGCCCAAGCCCATGCACCCAAGCCCCTTTGGGCTGGCCCCTTGTTGCTCCTAGAAGCCTAACACGCCCTCCTAGGTGTCCTTGAAGTGTTGACCAAGTCCAAGAGGTGTCCTCGAGTGGAATAGTCAACGCATGAAGGGAGAAGGAGAAGACTAGGTCAAATCCTAACCTAAATGGGAGTTCTTCCTATTTTGTTTAGGACTTGTAATTCTGACCTAGCTATGAGAGGACTTGTAACCCAAGTGTGTAACCCTAGTTAGAGGGAATGAGAACTCTATAAATATGCCACCCCTCCCTCTCTTGTAATAAACTTTTATTCATGATATCAAAACCCTGGTAAATTTATTTGAGCTTGAGAGCTTGTGTGTTACTTTGTTTTTATTTTTTCTTTGGTTACTATTGTTCTTGGCTGAATTCTTTGCTTCCCTAGAATCCTTTCATGCCCTAACTCACTGCCATCCAAGCCTTCACACATCCAAGAAGGAGTGCCCTAGGCCGCCAAGCAAGGAGATCTTCATCAAGCTTCAAGCTGCCCCGCTTCTAAACCTTAACCTGATTCCTTCTAAACCTAGTTCCCTTTCTTTTTCTTACTTGCTATTTTGATTGACCCTTGATGTTTTGCAGGATCCCCGAGGTGTTTCACCTTCCCAGAGAAGGCTTTCATTTCCTCTAGGACCACCCAAATCAGCCATCTAATCAAGGAAATCGAACTTCATCATCCAGACTCCAATCAGAGTGCTGTGTGATCTCTTTATCGGAAGTTCTTCAAATCACTGATTGATAACATCCTTCCCTTATTTTAATTTCTAATTTGATGAAGATAAGCTATCCTAATCCAAGAGTTTATCAATTCTCTAGTCTTGGTAATTTATTATTTTGCATGAGTTTGCATGCGATATGAGGATTTTTTGCATTGCTACTCCTTATGCTAGTTCTTACTTTATTTTGGAAATCTAGCCTGCAAATTAAATTATAAAAAAGTATAAAAAATTAGATCACTATTTTTAATGCATGTTTAGCAATATTTAGAGTCATCCCACATCAGTTTTGGTATCAGAGCAGGTTTAGGATAGTTTTTATCTGCTTTGCATTCACAAATCCTAATTTCTCATCCTGTCCACTTCATTAGGTGTCTGTTTTGCATCTGATTTTGACCATCTAAGAATTTTATTTTTTTGTGAAATCTTCATTAATTGTTCTTTGTCGTGTCCTCTATTTTATAAACATTTTTAATTAATTTTACAAAAAAAACATAAATCATTAAAATTTGGCATATTAGAAATCCTAACAGATTCCTGAAAATTTCTGCAGCAGTCCAAAAACCCTTGGATTTGTATCATCATTTGATTTCTTTTCTGCATGAAATTTGGTAGGTATAATCATCACTGTCCATCCTCTGTTCTAAGATTTTCCTAATTTTTTTATGCATTGATATCTGTGTCAAAATCTGCATAATCCAAAATCCTAATTTCTTGAAAGTTCTGCACTTACTTGACTAAACCTAATCAACTTCCACACACCCCAATCCCAAGTCCAATTTGATTTCTAACCTAATCAACCTAAACCTAATTTGTCATTCCATAAAATATACATAAAATATTTTTATTTTTTTGATTATTTTAGATTGTATCAGGACCATTGAATGTTCATCATCTTTTAATCTAATCTTAAGGGCAATCAATATAACATCAGGGCAGGAGCTCATAACCTATCATGGGCCCAAAACAACCATCCAGCATTTCCACCCAAGTCTTAATTAAAATTGATTAGACTTAATTTGCCCTAGAGGGCTAGGTGACACCAATAGGTCGGGTCTGAGCTATGTGGGCCAACTAGTATATTTAATCCTGTGGCTATTATTGAAATCTAGTGTCTAAGGCTGAGGGTCCAGAGTCAAACGACCTAAGTGGTGCTGTGGTTTTTAATTGGGTCCCTGTGAAAGCAGGGGGGCCTCCCACTCTCCCACCCTCTACTTGGCCAGAGGAAGGATTAGCTACTGGGTTAAGTGTAAGTTGAGCTGACCCATCTAGTTTTGGCTCTAGGTCTAGGAAACCCTAGATTAAGCTAACCTATTTTGCATGCTTGGCTGCACTATTCCATTATGATTGCTTGATTGAGTGTATAACCACTAGATTAGGAACCCAATACTATAAGACTAAACCCCAAACCGACTCAGCCATGGATCCCAATTTTGAAGCCATCATGAACCAGCTTGCCCAATTAACTACCCAAATGAACCAAGCCAATATCCAATCCCAAAACCAGTTAGCCCAAATGAACCATAGGTTTGACCAATCCGACACCCGAACCCAAGATCAATCAGCCCAAATGACCCAAATTAATGCTAAGCTTGACCAAACCAATGACTAGATAACCTAAATGAACCATAGATTCAACCAAGTAGACCAACAATTTGACCAGGCAACCACTAGGATCAACCAGTTAACCACTAGTTTTGACCAAGTAGGAGATCAATTAGGAATCCTAGACAAGATCCATAGGACTGAACTCATAACCTAAGAACCCATAACCCTTAGTCAGCCTGAGCCCAATAGGATTAGTACCATTAGATATGAACCCAGTGTTAGTCAGGAACACCTTAGCTAACCCACCCTTGTCACCCCCGTCATTAATCAGTTTTTCCTTAGTCTACCCCCTCTTACCACCTTATTGGTTCACCCAAATGACCTTGAAGAGGAGATATATGAGGCTGACCCAAGCTTAGTGGAACAGTATGAGGAGGAAGAAGAGGAATTTCCCATAGAAGACTAAGAGTTAGTTGAATCAATAGATACCCAGTTAGTAGCCAACCCAGAGTTAGATGACCCAGATCACACCCAGGCAATAATGGAAGAGCATGTAGTGGAAGAATCATTACAGGAAGAAAGCCCAATTAGAGAGACCGGTCCTTTGATTTGTGAGCCAGAAGAATTTATTAAGGACTTGATCTCTTTAGATCAATACCCTCAGGGTGAAGTTACTTCTTTGACTCTACTTGATCTCTTTCCTTAAATCAATGACCCTTTCTTCCATAATGTAGACCTTGTAGGAATATCCCAAACCCATAAGGTAAACCTCATTAGTCTAGGATTAAATCCTGATACCCCTTCTTACATCCTATTCTACCCGATTAACCCTGAACCCTTTTTTACTTCCTATCCCATCAGTCTAACCCTGAACCCACTTTTTATTTTCTACCCTTTTCTAACTCTTCTTATGCTTCCTTAACCATTCATATGCATTTTATAGGAGTTTGCATACTTCATACATTCATTATTCATGTCATGTTTGCATCTTACTTTAAGAGAACCCTATGGAACCTAGTAGGAGTATATAATAAGTTCTCATGTGCATGTCATGTTAGAGTCTAACCTAAAGAGTTCATAGTCTATTAGGTTTTGTCCCTTAGAGAGTTCAATAAATTTCCTTTGATAGGGAAGTCTAGTCGAGTCTATTAGATGCTAGTCTTGAGTCCAATAAGTTTACAGACCCAATCTACCTGTCCATACATGCATTAGCCTCTGCACAGCATATGCATCATGAAATTAGTCAAAAGCAGAACATAACTAATGAACTATATAATAACTTGGCTAATTTTTGAAAGAGAGATAGAGAATTTTCTGTAGAGGATTTGTGATTGTAAAAAAATTTACTACTCACGAAGCTGGCCCATCCCAAAATAATGAAGAGTAATGGACCCAATGTCTATGTACCTGAGATATCACCTGATTTAGGTATTAGCTCCACTTTCATCATCTCAGACTTTGTAAAGTCTAGGGAGCTAGCATTGATACCCAGCGAGCCCCTTGAGCCACTCCCTTTTCTTGTGAGTGAACCCACCCCTGAGCGACCACATACAATTTGGCCTTTTGGTGAGGTAAAGATTGAGAGAGCTCTGAACAATCAAGCTATCGGTACCTAGGATAGAGATTGTCAGCGGTATTTGGTTCGATGGCAAGGTCATCTAGAATCTGAGCACTTATGGAATGCTGGTGCGGATCTGCAGTGCCTCAACTCAGACCCTCCTTGAGCCAAATTGACCTATACTCGACGGGATCGAGTTCCTCCCGCCTTGAGAGAATTGGTGGGGACACCAGGATTAGACACAGATCACTGGATCCTAGATGGTTTACTTAGTCATGTATCAAAGTTTTGAAAATTTTTTAATCAATTAATATTGAGTCATGTAATAAGTTGAGGTTAGTTATTTGTCTCAACCCTCAACTTAGTCAGTATATTGAGTCTTGTACATCAGTTATGAGTAGTATGAGCCTAATTTTCAAGAGAGGAGGTTATCCTATTTTGAAATTCCACCAGGCCACATCTAGGAGTCAGAGGCCACTACATCAGCCCATTGGATTTTGTGTGACAACCTAGGATCTAAGATGCTTCCAAAAATCCTGATTCTTTCCAAATGTCCTCTAAATGCCCAGATTCCTCCCCAGATATTAAAGCATATTCCTAAACCAGGGAATCTATGATTCCAGAGGTCCACTTGCATCCTAGCCCAAAAAAATCAAGCCCAGGCACCAAGCCCAAGCCCTAAATAAGCAAGATTCCATGGAATATTCTTGCTACTAGGCTACCAAGCCACCCTAGCTTCCAAAGGCCCAAGCCCATGCACCCAAGCCCCTTTGGGCCATTCCCTTGCTATCTCTAGAAGCCCAACACACCCTCCTAGGCATCCTTGAAGTGTTGACCAAGTCCAAGAGGTGTCCTTGAGTGGAATAGTCAAAGCATGAAGGGAGAAGGAGAAGACTAGGTCGAATTCTAACCTAGATGGGAGTTCTTCCTAGTTTGTTTAGGACTTGTAATTCTTACCTAGCTAGGAGAGAACTTGTAACCCAAGTGTGTAACCCTAGTTAGAGGGCATGGGAACTCTATAAATACCCTACCCCTCCCCCTCTTGTAATAAACTTTTACTCATGATATCAAAACCCTGGTAGATTTATTTGAGCTTGCGAGCTTGTGTGTTACTTTATTTTTATTTTTTCTTTGGTTACAATTATTCTTGGCCGAATTCCTTGCTGCCCTAGCATCTTTCAATGCCCCAACTCACTACCATCCAAGCCTTCACACATCCAAGAAGGAGTGCCCTAGGCCGCCAAGCAAGGAGATCTTCATCAAGCTTCAAGCTACCCCACTTCTAAACCCTAACTTGATTCCTTCTAAACCTAGTTCTCTTTTTTTTTCTTATTTGTTATTTTGATTGACCCTTGATGTATTACAGGATCCCTGAGGTATTTCACCTCCTTAGAGGAGGCTTTCCTTGCCTCCAGGATCACCCAAATCAGCCATCTAATCAAGGGAACCGAACTTTATCATCCAGACTCTAATCAGAGTACTGTGTGATCTCTTCATCGAAAGTTCTTCAAATCACTGATTGGTAACATCCTTCCCTTCTTTTAATTTCTAATTTGATGAAGATAAGCTATTCTAATGCAGGAGTTTTTCAATTCTCGGGTCCTAGTAATTTATTATTTTGCATGAGTTTTCCTGCGATACGATGATTATTTGCATTGCTACTTTTTATGCTAGTTCTTACTTTATTTTGAGAATATAGCCTACAAATTAAATTATAAAAAAATATAACTAAATGGTTTACTATTTTTCATGCATGTTTAGCAATTCTTAGAGTCATCCCGCATCAATGAATTTCAAACTTTTTTAAATGGATGTGAAAAGTGCATTCTTGAATGGTTTTATATTCGAACAAGTTTTTGTATAACAGGCACCAGGTTTTAAAATTCCAAATCATATTTTTAAACTCAATAAAGCATTATATGGTTTGAAACAAACACCTAGAGCCTGGTATGATAGACTTAGCACTTTCTTGATTAAAAATAATTTTACAAGAGAAAATGTTGATAAAACTCTTTTCATCTAGAAGAAGGATAATGATTTATTAGTTGTACAGATTTATGTTGATGATATTATATTTGGTGCAACTAATGAAACTCTTTGTAGAGAATTTGCTAAGTTAATGCAAGGAGAATTTGAAATGAGCCTAATGGGTGAACTTACCTACTTCCTTGGACTTCAAGTGAAACAAACAAAGGAAGGAATCTTCATTAACCAAGCCAAATACACCAAAAAAATTATCAAAAAGTTTGGTATGGAGTCAAGCAAACAAATGAGCACACCCATGAGCCCAACTTGTAGATTGGATAAAGATGAAGATGGATCCAATATTGATCAAAAGCTCTATAGAGGTATGATCGGATCATTGTTATAGTTAATTGCAAGTAGACCTGATATCTTGTTTAGCGTATATGTATGTGCTAGATTCTAATCTAATCTTAAAGAATCACATATGCTTGTTGTTAAAAGAATCATAAGATATCTAAAAAGAACAAGCAATCTAGGTCTATGGTTTTCAAAATATTCTTCATTGAATTTGATTGGATTTTTGGATGCTGACTATGCTGGTTGTAAAATTGATAGAAAAAGCACTAGCATCACATGCCAATTTCTAGGAGTGAATTTAATCTCATGGTACTGTAAGAAACAAAACTCAGTAGCACTATCTCCTGCTAAGGCAGAGTATGTTGCTGCAGGGAGTTGTTGCACACAAGTGTTATGGATTAAACAACAACTAGAAGACTTTGATGTTACATAATCTAAAATTTCTATCAAATGTGATAACATAAGTGCTATAAATTTAACTAAAAATCTAATTCAGCATTCAAGAACTAAACACATAGAGATTAGACACAATTTTATTAGAGATTATGTTTTGAATGGTGACATTGAACTAGAATTCATCCCAACTGAGAGCCAACTTGCTGACATTTTCACTAAGCCACTCAATCAAGATAGATTTGAGATGATTAAAGGAGAATTAGGTCTTTGTGATCCCTTTTATATTTTACAAACCTAATCCTTTCAAAATTAAGAAAATATTATCTAGAGAACCTCCTACATCAATTCAACATCTTTGAGCACCTTTCCATGATATTTTTCCTGAATTCATTTTTATTTCTGATCAATTTCAACTTTTGTGGAAAGTTTTTGTTCGAGTCGACTCGAGCAATTATGCTCAAGTCGAGCCGACTCGAATCTTTGTCATTTTCAGTTTTGTTCTAGTCGAGCCGACTTGGGCAATTTTAGGGTTAGTCGAGCCGACTCAGATATCGGGCAAATAGTTTTTTAATAGAGCCATAGAGCCTTTTTCAAATTTTTCTATATTTTGTTCTCACTTTAAACCCTAGAACTTCACTTGAAACCTCTTCCAAAACCTTAGAAATCCTCATCCTTAAGCTTCAATTCCACATTTCTTCCCAAGAGTGTTGCAATGGCATCAAAATCTGTAGTAGGAAAAAGATCCAAAAGAGCTGCTCCTTCAGTGGAAGTTGAAATGAGAACAAAGCGCTGGCAAGAGGAGCTGACTTGAATAGTTGAGAGGGAAGAACAGGAAACAGAATAATTGGCAGCTGCTCCTTCTCCAAGATAGGTGATTTTAATGTCTAATCATCCCGTTACTAGTAGCAGGCATATTATTTTCACTTTTCTTGAAGAAATTGGACTGAAAATTGGATTTTATTGAAGAACAAGGATGGACATTTTTTTGCTTCCTAAATTTATCTACATATCCAACCCTTGTTAGAGCATTCTATGAAAACCTAAGGTTTGAACCCCAACACATTGAATCCACAGTCAAGGAAAAATGGATAATATTGACTGAAGAAAGTCTAAGCACTATCTTAGAAATGCCGACAGTGGGTTCTAAACATTTGGTATTGAAAGATAGAGAAAAGATCCTAAGAACTATTCTTGGCAGGATAGATGTCAGTGGATTGGAATAGTCATGGCAAATACACTATCACTGGAAATGAGACTGCTCCATAATTTTGACAGTCGGATCTTTCTTCAGAGGATAGGAAGATTTGATTGGGTCAATGAGAAAAACTTATGCTTCATGGAACATATCATTGAGGGGGAGGCATTAAATTTACCTTATATCATGATGATGCAGATGGAGGCTGCGAGGAAAGTCAAGGCCTGCTTGCCCTATGGAATGGTATTAACACTGTTATTTCTGGCCTCCAGAGTCAATCTTGAAGGGCAAGATGGAAAGCCTCTTCACCATACTGATACTTATTCTTCCAAATCTTTACTTCGAATGGGATATGTTTGTAATGAAGGAGTATGGAAAAGGAAAGGGTCTGATGCAAGAGCCATAGGAGCTTCTAGCATAGAGGATGATGAGAGTGCAGAAATATCTAGATAGATCACTTCTAATACCGCTGCACCCTCTACTTTGGAGCCTTTAGAGCATATCATTGATGTACCTATTACTGAGGCTGTTGCACCTGAGCCAGCTGCACATGAGGCTGTGGAGACATGCCTACTAAGGAGGGGGGTCCTAGGATCTCTACTTCACCTGCTTCTCCACGTATACCTTCATCTCCATTGGTTCCACCTATTCCATCAATTTCAGAATCTGTTCCAGGACCATCTACTATTTCTGTTACAATAACTCAGGAGTTTATTATTGAGCATATGAGAGGACTTGTAGATACACTGACCTGCTCTTTGACTAGTATGTTTGGCGAGCTTTGCAGTCAGTAGATTCTAGATTAAACCCACTCTTTGACTAGTATGTTTGGTGAGCTTCACCAGTCAGTGGACACTAGATTAGACCTGCTCAGCATTGAGGTCAGAGAGCTTCACACTAGAGTTGACTCACTTGAGTCATCTAGACCTGTCTCTTAGCTTGACACATAGACCCTAGCAGCTACACTCCAATCTGCTTCTAAAACTATAAAAAGATCAATTGAACTAAGCATAGAAGATTTTAGAATAGAGCTGAGGGAGTTAAGATTCATAATGGGAGGTATAAAACAAGGAAAAAAATGGAGGAGGACTACACCAAGGGCATCAAGATCCTTAGGTCTGAGTTTGGTAGACTTAGAGGTTCTGCTGAAGCATTTGCAAATACCCAAGTTGCTGAATTAATTGCTCTGAACACTGAGATGAAGAAGCTTCATGAAGAAATGGATACAATTCAATTTCAACTTGATCAGCTCTCCACCACTATCATTGCAGCATTTGCCTCTCCTAGACCTTGGCCTGTACCTACACCTTAACCTATACCTTAACTTGGACCTACCTCTACTGAAGGCCCACGTAGGCAACCCAAGAGGGGGGGTGAATTGGGTTTTATAAAACTTTTGTACTTTTTAAAGATGAACTAAATCAAGTATATGATAATGCAATTTAAGTACTTGTGTATTTCAAATAAATGCAGTGGAAATAATGAAATAAAAGCATAAAGAGAACAATCACACAAACACAAAGATTTATAGTGGTTCGGTGCCAACCAAGCACCTACATCCACTCCCCAAGAATCCCTTGGGAATTCCACTAAGTTTGGTTTTATAACTTAGGCTCACCAACAACCTTTACAACTTGTTTTGTCTTCGGGCTCACAAGTCAAACCCTAGTTGGTTTCAAGGCTCACCAACAACCACCCTTGGTTTTACGGGATAACCAAGAACCTAAACAACTTGTTTTGGCTTCGGGCTCACAAGTAAAACCCTAGTTGGTTTCAAGGCTCACCAACAACCACTTTGGTTTTCAAGGCTTACCAAAAACCTCTTTGGTTTTCCAAGGCTCACCAAAAACCTTAAGTAAAACAATGTAAGAGCAAGTAGAAATGAATACAATAAAAGCTTTCTAAAATAAAACAAATATCTCTTTGAAGCCCGTTGAGAGTTGATGAAGATCTTGTCTTCAAGTTGATGAAGCCTTTGATAGATGCTTGAGGATGTGAACTTTGGATGCTTTCTTTGAAACTTGGAAGCTTGAAGGCTTGAACTACTCAACTCTTGAATCCTTGAAGAATATTCAAAAATCTCACCAAAGGATTACTTTCCCAATTGATTTTTGATGTTTATATAGCCTCCCAACACTTAAATGACCGTTTATAGCCGTTAGGGAGGAAAATATGACCGTTTGGAAGCAAGTTGGAGAAGTTCTGCAGTCCAGAAAACTAGCCGTTACTGTTCAAGTGTCGACACTTCACCTTCAGGTGTCGACACTTCAGTTTCAAGTGTCGACACTTCAGGTTCCAGGTGTCGACACTTCACTGAAGGAGCTTTCAGAAGTTTTCTGTTTGTCTCAGGCCTTGATTCGACACTTCACTCTTCAAGTGTCGACACTTGATCCTCAGGTGTCGACACTTCATTTCCAGGTGTCGACACTTGCCTGTGCCATGCTGAAACATCTTCAAATTGAAACTTTAACCTCTTCAAGTTCTTCCATATTAATTCCAAAGTCCATATAATTGATTTTCCATTAATTTAAGGACTTTTTCAACTGAAATACAAGCATTTCTTCATTCAACATAGTTGAGTACTAAGATCTGAAAAATATACTTAAAATGCAATTAGTACTCATATATACTTAAACATTTTGTCAATCATCAAAATCAAGACCAGAGTCAACATCTACTCCACATCCTAGGCAGCCAGCTCCTCATCTGAGGCCCCAGGATTCTGAGCCACAGTATGTGGACCCAATAGCCTCTATGCCAACTTTTGGACCATCCTTTGTACCACCTTTTGGGCCATCCACTAGTATTAAGGTAGATATACCTAGTGATAGTGAATAGACTTTTGATCTTAATTTTTTGTAATTTGTAATGAAAATTTTATGAATGCAATGAATACATTTTTGGCATATCTTCTGTGTATGAATTGAGCTTGTGCAATACTCTCAAAATGAATTTTAATTAGAAAATCAAAGTTGAGAAGAGAAAGTAAAATTATCTCAAACAAAAATTATTAACTTTCTCTTTCTGTTATAAAAATTGAGCTTTGAAAAATCAATTAAACACCTTTTTGAATGCTGACAAAAAGGGGAGAACGTTTAGAAATGCATGAAAAAGAAAGAAAGTAAAAGACAGAATAAATATGAAAGAAAAAGGGGAAGAATATGATTAAAAATATGAAATTGCATATATAAGTAAGGGGGAGAAAAATTGTTGAATCTAAATGGTTTTAGTTCAAAATTGCTCTTTGCTCTCAAAACTTGCAAACTTACCTTGAAGATCTTAAAGCTTTAACTCTGATACTTTTCAACTCTGATACATTTCTGATTCTTTGCAAAATTAAGCCTTGATACTTTGCATACATTAATAGCTCTGATACTTTGTGAAAGTGCTAGCCTTAACACTCTGATACATATATAAGCACTGATACTGTATAGTCTTTTTTTTACAAAAAGCTTTGATACTTACTTGCAAATATAATTTGCTTGATACATGTTAATGCTCACTTTCAAATTCAGCTATACATGTAATTGTAAAGAATTTTTCCATGCCCAGTGTTTTGTCATCATCAAAAAGGGAGAGATTGTTGACCCTATAAATGATTTTGATGATAACCAAACATTGGAGCATCCATTTATTTTACTAACAACTCTTCAAGTGTTTTACAAGTTTTTGTAAGATGATTCTAATGCTCAATTATAACTCCTACATTCTTAGTTTTGGAAATGAGTTGTGTTGTAGGTGATTCATGTAAAGAAGAACCCAAAGAAAAGGTTAAGTAAAAATCATGAAAATGGGTTACTTCTAGATGTATTTCAAGCTTAAAATTTCTTAGAAATATGGTTCGAAGAGTTTGAAGGCATCTTGAGACTTTGAAGATTTGCTAGATGATTTCTGGAGAAAAAATGATAATTCATTGAAGAATTTATTCGAGCCGACATGAAGAGAAGAGAGACGACTCTAGCACATGGCATGCATGAAGATTTCTGGCATGCAGATATCCGAGTTGACTCATCCAGAGTACCATTTCCTGAATCAGATAGGTGAGCCAACCCAAAGGAAGTCCGAGCTGACTCAATCATTTAGTCAGACATTCGAATCGACCCTTCAGAAGTTCGAGCTGACTCCTCCAGAGTCCAGAAAAAAGATTTCTGAGTGAACAGCCAACTGAGCCAACTCTAATGAGAAAGAGCCGACTCTTCTAGACTGGATTTCTGAATGCCTATGAATCTGAGCCAACTCAAAGTAAGGCGAGACAACTCTTCCAAAGTAAGAAATCAAGCTACTAAGAAGCCTAGCCGACTCAATTGAAGAGAGCCGACTGGAAGAGAACTACTCTATGGATTTGAGCCGACTCGAAGATTGATTTCAAGCCAATAACAACTAGTTCTAGAACTTGGAATTTGAATCCAAAAAGTGCTCCAACAATCAAATGTCACATTCCAACATTCTACAATGACTAAAATCATCTAAGAAAAGTACAAGACTATATATTTGAGGAATTTGAACTACTTTAAAAAAGGAAGAATGAATATTTAATGTTTACTTGAGCTTGTGAGCAAGAAAGCACTAAAGATCATTCAAGATAGTCTTCAAGTCTTCACCAACTCACATCTGAAGCTTGAAGCATTTATTGAAGAAGTTGAAGAAACCAACCAAGTGCATTGAAGTGCAATATATTGGGCTTCTCTTGAGCTGCATCGTCAACCATTCAACAAAATTTGTTTGTCATTCTATTACTTTCTCTTTACAATTCTTTTTGAATAATTGGGTTATTGGTGAGCCCGGTTTAAAAATCAAATAGGTTCTTGGTTAGCCTGTGTTAAAATCAAGTGTTGGGTTCTTGGTGATCCTGTTAAAATCAAGTGTTGGGTTTCTTTGGTGAGCCCAGTTTAAAAACTAAAGTGTATAGGTTTGGATTGTGAGCCTGTTAAAACAATCCAACTGTATTCTAGTGGGAGATATAGTGAAAATCCCAAGTGATAATCTTGGGTAGTGGATGTAGGAGCTGGGTTGCTCCGAACCACTATAAAATTTCTTGTGTTTGTGTTGTGCATTCTTTTTATATCTTGCTTCTGCTTTTAATTATCTCAATCACATCACTTAACACTTCAAGGAATTTTCAAAGAGCACATAATTGCTTAAATTTTTAAATTTCCAATTCACCCCACTCTTGGGAAAGCCACCTAGGCAACACTTTTTCTTTTTGTGTCTGAATTTTTTAGATAGCTTCTCGGCCTGTCGAGAGCCTTATCTGATATAAAGATGTTGACCCCTTGAATGATTTTGATGATAACAAAATATTAGAGCATGCATTTGTTTTACTGGCACCTCTCTAAGTGCTTTACAAGTTTTAGTAGGTTGATTCCATTGATCAATTACAACTCTTACAATCTGAGTTTTGTCATGAGTTGTGTTGTAAGTATGTCATGTAAAGAAAGCCCAAAGAAAAAGTAAAGTAAAAATCATGAAAATGGATTACTTCTGAGTGTTTTTCACGTTTAAAACTTCTTAGAAATTATTGTTAGAAGACTTGGAGAGTCTCTTGAATGTTTGAAGTCTTGCTGGATGATTTCTGGAGAAGAACTGAGAATTCAATGTAAAACTCGTCCGAGTCGACTCGAGTAAAGGGAGCCGACTCTTGTTCATGGTACTTATGAAGGTTTCTGGCACGCAGATATACAAGCTGACTCAAAGGAACCTGAGCCAACTCATCCAGAGTACCATTTCCTAAATCAGACAGGCGAGCCAACCCAAAGGAAGTCCGAGCTGACTCTATCATTTTGCCAGACATCCGAGTCAACTTTTCAAAAGTTCAAGCCGACTCCTCCAGAGTCCAGAAAGAATAGTTCAGAGAGAATAGCCAAGCGAGCCAACTCTAATGAGAAGAGCCGACTCTTTTAGAGTATAGTTTTGAAGACTTGTGAATCCGAGTGGACTTGAACTAAGGTGAGCCGACTCTTCCAGAGTGGGAATTAGAACATTGTGTAACCGAGCGACCCAAAAGAAACGAGGTGACTCGATCAGAACTTTTCTGAGGATTCGAGCCGATTCGAAGATCTATTCCAGGTAGGTAATGACTAGTTTTAGAACACCATTTTTGAATTTGAAAAGTGCTCCAATGATCAAATATCACATCCCAATAGTCTACAATGACTAAAATCATCTGAGAAGAGTACAATACTCTATAAATGAGGGATTGAGACAACTTTTGAATGGTTAATGCTTAGTTGAACATTTATTGAGCTTGTGAGCAAGAGAGCACAAAAGAGAGCATTTAATCAGTCTTCAAGTCTTCACCAACTCCCATCTGAAGCTTGAAGCATACTTTGAAGAAGTTGAAGAAGCCATTGAAGTGTATTGAAGTGTAATTAAGAGGGCTTCTCTCAAGCTACATCGGCAACCATCAAACAACATCTGTTTGTCATTTTGTTGCTTGTTCTTTTCAATCCTTTTTGAATTGTTGGGTTATTGGTGAGCCCGGTTTAAAAATCAAATAGGTTCTTGGTTAGCCCGTGTAAAACCAAGTGTTGGGTTCTTGGTGATCCTGCTAAAACTAAGTGTTGGGTTCTTGGTGATCCTGCTAAAACCAAGTGTTGGGTTTCTTTGTTGAGCCCAGTTTAAAAACCAAAGGGTGTTGGGTTTGGATTGAGATCCTGGTAAAACAATCCTACTATATTCTTGTTAGAATGTAGTGGAAATCCTAAGTGATATCTTGGGTAGTGGACGTAGGAGCTGGGGTGCTCCGAACTACTATAAACCTCCTGTATTTGCATTATGATTTTTCTACTTGCTTCTGCTTCTGCTATTAATTATCTAAATCACTACACTTAACACTTCAAAGAAGTTTTCAAAAGAGCACATATCTATTAAAATTTTTAAATTTCCAATTCACCCCCCTCTTGGAAAAGCCACCTAGGCAACAACTGGTATTAGAGCCAGGTTTCTTTGAATACAATTGGAGTAAAGATTGATAGCTCATCCTATGAGTACTTCCTTGGTCGAAGGCCAATCTACTAATAGACCTCCACTGTTCACTGGCATGAATTACTCATATTGGAAAGCTAGAATGAAGATATACATTCAAGCTATCGATTTTCAATTATGGAAGGTCATTCTCAAGGGTCCACATGTACCCATGATAAAAATTGATGGCGTGGATGTCCCAAAGCCTGAAGAGGATTGGGATGAACATGACATGAAAATGGGGGAATTGAATGCCAAAGCTATGAACTTATTATACTATGATTTGGATGCTAACGAGTTCAATCAAATTTCTACTTACTCTTCTACAAAGGAAATTTGGGATAAACTCGAAGTGACCCATGAATGAACTTCCCAAGTGAAGACTTCGAAAATTAATCTTCTAGTACATAATTATGAGTTATTTAAAATGTAACAAAATGAATCTATCTCTGCCATGTTTTCTCGCTTTACAGATATTATTAATAGTTTGAAAAGTCTTGGCAGGGTCTATTCAAATGCTGACTTAGTACAGAAGATCCTTAGATCACTTCTGAACAAGTGGGACCCCAAAGGGACTGCCATCCAGTATGTGAAAGATCTAAATACTTTACCTTTGGATGAATTGATGGGTTCTCTCATCACACATGAACTAGCCATGCAGCATAGACTGATGATGATTAGAAGAAGAAGAAAATAATTATCTTTAAAGCTGCATTGGATTCAAAGAAATATGATGAGGAATTGGAAGATGACTGCAGCTCCTCCGAAGATGACTTAGAAGATGAAGACATCACAATGGTCGTGAGGAGATTTAGAAGATTTATGGAAAAAATAAAGTAAGGTATTATAAAAAATTTCATAAGAAAGGGGTGATGGGGACATCAAAACCCATCTGGGTTTTTCTTTTCTTTTCTTTTTCATGCAAATTTTTTTTATTTTTTATTTTACATTCTTATTCCTGCTATTCCACCTATCCCAGCTATTCCTATTTTATTCCTGATTATCCTTGACTTTTTCCTAAGTTATTTTTGTCATCTTCATCCATTCATCACCCAGATCCAAGCCCCATTTCCTCCATTCCCAGTCGATGATCACCATTGATGCTAGCTGAGCCTGCCGACGCCCGTCGCCCATCCCACCGGCCTATTGCCGTGATGCCCGACACCCGTCAGAGAGCCCGAGCTGACGAAACCATGCCCTCCTCTCCCTGCATCTGCATTGCCCATGCCGTGATGCCTCCCCATCTCCGTGCTCGACGCCCCTCCGCCCGGAGTCATCTCCAGCCACCATCGATGCCGATCAAATCCCACTGGATCCACCGGCCCATCTGCCCTCCGCCTCGCCCGCGAGCACCGTCACAGGCGATCCTCTGTTCCACGGTCACAGGCACCCAAATGGCAGAACAATGACATGCCCCGACCCTACGCCATCGTAGCCATCCCCCGGAATCTGTCGGCCCATCTGCCCTCCACCTCACCCGCGAGCACCGCCTCCTCCTCCTCCAAATCCTTATGCCCCACACCGTTGGTTTCCCTGTGGCGCTCCAACCATCCAGATGCAACTTTGCATGAATCTCAACGTGCATGGTTTAGGATTCAAAAAAAATATAATAATAATAATAATAAAAGAAAAAAATTTCCATGTATATCTAAGTCTTTTAAGCCTATATAAAGGCATCCCCTCTTATATTTGAAAGCTGGTGAAGAATAAAATAAGTTTTTTTTAGAAGATTTTTTTTTTTGTTTTCCCCTGCATGGGCGGGGAGGGTGAGAGGCCCAATAGTGTTTGCCCCCGCATGGGTGGGGAGGGTGAGAGTCCCAATAGTGTTTGCCCCCGCATGGGCGGGGAGGGTGAGAGGCCCAGTATTGTTGCCTTCGTTCTTTGAGAATGTCGACCTCCATGAGGGAGTGGGTGTGAGGCTCATTTTGCCTTCACCTTCAGGCTCGAGGGGTGTGAGACCCTATGCCTTTGTCCTGCGGGACATCGAGGGGTGTGAGGCCCTGTTTTCCTTTGTCCTGTGGGACATTGAGGGATGTGAGGCCCTGGTTATCCCCTTCTTGACCCTAATCCCTGGAGACTTTCCAGCTCTTCGACGATCCTCCCATCTTTGTCCCACATCAATTTAGTATCGGAGCCGGAGAGGATTAGGATTAAAGAAAAATGAAGAGAAAAAAAAGAAGAGAGAAAAAAAAAATTGTAGCGAGCCTGACTCGATGGAGTCGAGTTTTCCTCACCCCAGGTGAATGATGGGGATATCAAAATCCATCCAGTTTTTTTATCTTTTCTCCCAGAAATTCTTCAGAAGGTTCTTCTCTTTGGATTGGTTCATAAATCTCTTTTGTGGCAAGGGTTCCCTCAGTCATCACATTCTCTAACTCTTTGGCCTTGATCAGGTTAACTTCTGGCTCTCTTCCTTTAGGCTACTAGATCCTCTTTTAACCTGGTCCATGAACTCTTGATTGGGTCTCCTAGGGTGAACCTCTCGTGCTGGGTTAGGGTGTGGGACTCTTGCAGACTCAGCCTCTAAGGAGGGATCACGTTGAGGGAATCTCCTAGGGTGGGGAGGTGATTCAAACTCTAGTTTAGTGTAAGGCTCCTAGGTCCTCTCCAGAGTTTCTAGCCTTATTACAAATTTATCAAAGTTATCAAACCTATTGTTCATCCTAGCTTGCTGTTCAATGATGATCTTTAGTTAATCTTCGTGATCGTTCTCCATGGGTTCACTTGGTTGGGAATGATGGGGGTGATAGGGGACTCTGACCTAGTCGACATGCAATACACAACGAAAGGTGCTACGGATTTGTTAGACCTAGGAGTTCAATCAAATTGGTTCAATGTAGTAGACACACAACATAGCAATTAGCCCTTTTACTGGCCAGGTAAGAGGTGGGAGTGTGGGAGGCCCCCCTTGCTTTCACAAGGACCCAATTAAAGACCACAACACCGCTTAGGTCGTTTGATGCTAGACCCCTTGCCTTAGACACCGGCTTCCCGGTACCAATTGAAGGGTTGTATGCAACTAGCTTCCCCAAAATGGTCAAACCCAACTTATTGATGTCCCTAATCTATTAGGTTGCTACTAGATTTTAGATTAGGTTTGGGTTCGAAATGCAAGGGTGGTTGTTTTTGGGCTAAGAAAAGGTAATGACTTCCTTCCCTTATCTTATGATATTGACGCCCTTAAGTAAATTATGAGAATGATAGCATACAAATGATCTAATGAGATGTACCTAAGTTTTGTTTTTATGGATTTTTGATGTATGCTAGCAGAAATAAGATGCCGGGAATTAAAAAATATGAACCTAAATGCAGAAATTAAACTATATGAAAAATGAAAATGGGATGAGATGCGCTTGCTGGAATTTTCAGAACATAATTTTTCTTAGATGGTAATCAGCCATGTAGAAATCCTACAGACTGAAATAAAATCTCAAAATACTTCTAACCATGCAGAATCAAGCAAAATAAAAATCATAAAAATCCAACATTTCTACAGGTAGAAATAATCAAAACAGCAGACTATGTACGGGAATGCTGAATTTCTAAAATGCTAAAATCAAAGATGCACAACTTTTTTTTTCTTATAGATCTAAACCTATCTCCTTGTGTTCCCCTTCAAGGATCAATCACATCGGCACCCCTACACACCATAGGAAATCTTTGTGGAATGGGATGTGAGGGTCTTGCAGCCCTTCTTTTTCCTATGACCGGACAGCCATGGTGAAGCACCTAATCCAAGTACTTAAGAAGATGCTAAGTCTTAACCATGCTCTGATACCAGATGATGTGGGACTAAGCTCTAATTCCAAATTGATGCAGGACAGGTGGGGGGAAGGATCGATTGGTGAGCCTAGAAGTCACCTAGATTAGGGTACCCCCTTTTTTTTTGATTTTTTTTTGTAAGGGGTGGTGAAGGAACAATGGAGGTGGAAGACAGGGGTCGGGGCTTTCATGAACTTTGGGACTCACACTTATGGAGAGATCTCATACATCTAGGATATCCCACCTCACTAATGGAGCTGTATAGAGAGATCTCACACCTCTAGGGCATCCCATCCACCTCACTAATGGAGTCGTACGGAGAGATCTCACACCTCTAGGGCATCCTACCCACCTCATTAATGGAGCCATTAAGGTGAATCACAATGGGCATGAGGGTGGTAGAGGTGGAATGGGGATAACTAGGGCCTCACATGGCACGGGCACCAGACTCAGAAGAAGACTTCAGAGCTCCATCTGGATCTCTGATTAACCTTGCCCGAAGAATTAGGGTTTTTGGTTTGTAATAAGAGTTGACTAGATCAACTCAATTTAGCTTGAGTCTACATTACCTGCATTTTATTTTGTTGAGTCATGTTGACTCAGTAGTGGACTAGGGTTTCAACCTGGGATGTTACATTTTCTCCCAAGACCAAACAAGTGGACACCACACTCCCAGCCACACTCCCAGTCCAAGGGGCGCCATATCTACATCCAGTAGCCTTTGGTCCCCACTCCACAGATGGCAACTTCCTTCTCTCATGCGCCAGATAAAGAGAAGTCCACCAAGAGAGCACAAATCAAGGGGGCGGCCAAGACTTTCCCAAGAAACCCAAAGCAAAGAAGGGAAGAAATTCTCTTGGAAGAGAAATTCAAGGGGGCGCCCACTACCTGCCAAAGACATCCGAAACAAAGATGGGAAGGACCTTGACTTAGGGAGGAAGAAAAGGAGGAGTCCAAAAGAGTTGATCCATGGAAGGGAAGAAATTTTTCTTGAAGATCCAAGCAAGGTGGCGCCATCTACCTGCCTTATATAACCCAAATCCAATTTTTTTGGTACCTTGGCCGACCATATGTGAATGATTTGCCCTAATTTGTAGATTCCCTCCTTTAGTCCCACATGGAAAGATATGAAACCCTTCTCCCTTGTAAAGCCTTATAAATTAGACCCCTCTTGTAAGTTTAAAAAATAAGATGAATGAAAGAAATTTTTTCTTGAGCAAACTTGTGTTTTCTCTTGTTCGCACTTGCTTCCAGGTGTTGAGCTCCATGAGGGAGTAAATCCGGGTTCCCCTGGAACCTTGAGGAGGTGAGAGATCTCCAAAAACCCCAAACCCTAGGTTAGCCACTCCACTCCCAAACCCTAGCCGCCATCACCCTTCTCTTTCCACCAAGCCCTAGTCTATTTCCCTTCTCTCAGCCACCATCTCCAAGTCCAGGCCGACCACCAGCATCCAGCTCCAGTCCAGATACTACAGATCTATAACAATTCTAAGAGGAAGTCAGATCGGCCTCCAGGAGAATTCGATTTCAGCAACTTCGGCTTTGAAGTTCTTCAACCTGGTAAGATTTTTTCTTGAGTTTCTGAATTCCTTCACTTGTTCCTCTTCTTTCCCAGATCTTGAGCCCAGGAGAAGCCGACCAAACCACGAGACCAGTATTGGAGGATCCATTGTGAAGATAGCCGATTCCGAGGATCCCACAATCTGCTCGAGAGAGTTCTTCCACCAAAATCCTGAGAAGCTCACTGTCTGGTTAGTAAACCATCTCTTCTTTCTATTTCTGTTCTGTTGAAAGTTCAGAGCGAAATCCTAGGTCAGGGAGTTTCTCAACCCCCAGCGATCCGTTACTTCTGAACTACTCTGATAATTTAGTTGCTTCTAAACTGTGCTTTCAATCCTTACCTAGTTTCCTTCAACGTAGTTTAGCTTTACTTTGAGTCGAAGCCAATTTCTAAAAAAAAAAAAAAAAAAAAAAGAATTAATCTTAATTTTACTTCTGCATACGCTTCTTTGTTCTTTGTTCTGCATCATTTTTGGTATCAGAGCTTTCGTTCTGCATCAATTTTGGTATCAGAGCCCTGTCTAGGGTTTCTGTTTGATTGCCTGTTTGAGTCCCTCTCTTTTTACTTTGTCTGCTCGAAGTTGACTCCCCAGGATGTCCGGTCCTAGGAACGAAGCGAGGTGCAAACCTCCTCTTCCCATTCCATGGGGTGTTCCTAGGGCGTGTAGGGGATCCGTTGGGTTACAACTTTGTAGCAGAAATTGTAAACGGGAAAGTGCTCTGTTTTCAGCCTGTAATTACCCTATTGCAGGAATTATTTCTCACTGCAGCTAACTCTAAATTTAGTGATTTTTATTTTTCTGAAACCAGTATAATTGAAACTAATTTTCATAATTTTTTCATGATTTATTGGTTTTCGTGCGATTTCTGAGAATTAAACTACTGCAACTCTATTTTTGTGTTCTGCAATACATTTATTTTTGAGTGTTCATCTCTTAATTAAACTTAAGGGCATTTGAGCATCTAAGATAAGGGGAGGAGTTGATAACCTCTCCTTAGCCCAAAACCACCACCCCTTCATTCGAACCTAAGCCTTTAATCTAAAATTGATTAGACCTAATTTGCCCTAGTGGGCTAGGGACATCAACAAGTCGGGTCAAGGCTAGTGTTGAGTCAGCTTGTCTGGTTACCCTGTGTGTGCTTTGTACTCAGTGTCTAGAATGGTGGTTCAGGGATTCCATCCTGAAGGGCTTGTGTGCTGGTCCGCCTACCTGGCCAATCTCTGATTGGTGTCTAGGATTGGCATTCAGGGACCTAACACTCCCCTTACACCTGCCTGGCTGAGTCCTGAGTTACTACAGGCTAGCTTGCCACTCTGATTGGGCATCTAGTTTGGGCTCTAGGTCTAGTTCGCCCGTAGTCGTTCAGTTGAGTCTCATTTTGTGTGCCTAATTGCATCATGTCTACCCGGAATGGAGTACCCTACCAACCTGGTCAAGCCCAACCTGATTTAGAGGCCATGGTTAGAAATCTTACCGAAAGTATGACCAAATTGAGTCAAGACATGAATGAGGGTTTTTCCCAATTTAGGGATCGAGTCAAAGTACTTGAGAAACGTAGACATCAAAATTGGACCCCTGATCCAAAATTTAATAGGCCCCAACCTCACCCATGCCAGGAGCCTAGGAGGACCTTATACCATGATCCCGAGCATAACCTTAGGAAGCCTAACCATGATATCTATAGTGTGGATCGTGTCTATGAGAGGTCCTTACAATATTCTAGACCAGTCACTCAACAACCCCAGTCTTCTAGATCAAACCATTTAGATCCACACCCATGCCTAAGTAAGGTCTCTACTAGCTTGAAACCCAGTGTGACCCAGGTTCCTATATCTCAAGAATGTTTGTTTTGTAGAGAAAGAGGCCATAAATCTAGTCAGTGCCCATGCATAGGACTGGCTTGTGCACAGCTAAGTGGTAAGAATCCTAAGGATGACATTAATGAGGGAGAACCCAAGCCTACCAATGAGGAAGAAAGGTTAGGTATGACAAGCCTAAAATCAGTTGACCCGATTACCACTGACCCGAAGCCCATTGAAGATGGCATCGAGGAAGTATATGATGCTGGCTTGAGTCTAGTTGATGAATATGAGGGGGAAGAACTTGAAGAATGTGACATTGATACTATTGGTTCTTTACCTGAGGAGATCTTGGAAAGCAACCAAGTGGTAGGACCTAGTTCAGAAATTCAAGAGATTTGTGAGAACAAGGTTCCTTTAGTCAAACACCCCCAGGAAGAACTCATAGTGTTAGCCTGAGATATCAGTGCGTATCCTCTAATGACAGTCATTCCCCAAGTACCAATTGAAGATCTTTGCACTAAACTGTTTAAGTTTGCCCACCCTATGGTAGATCCTCTCCTTAGGATGACTGAATCAAGCCTCCTACAATTGGACCTTGTCCCATGCCCAGCCACTAAGGTCTCTCCCGTAATCTCAGTTGAACATCCTTGTCTTGAATGGATTGATTCACCCAGTCCTGTAGAAGTCCTCCTTATGACCCCAGACGCCTTCCTTCGCATGACTGACCTACCCTTCTATAGAGTATACCTTTCCGCACCCATAGGTCAAATTTCAAGTCTTGAGGTCATCATCCATAGGCCCTACCATGAATCATTCTCTAATCCAGTTCTTGAGAAAGTGGATCATTATTTGCTTAGAGAACAAACCTTAACTATTGCAATCACATGTCCTAGGCTACTTCCCGAACCATCTCTTGATCCATTCCTGGGAGTAGCAAACTTTTCCTTTCGTAAGGATGACCAGCTGACACTCATAGATCACCATTCAAACCTTCAGGTCACCACCTTTAGTCAACAGGTAATTCGAGACTCCAACTCATATTTCCTCCCTTTCTCTAGGACTTCCAATGCTTCTTACACCATCCAAGTATACTTTGTCAAAGTCTTTAGAGTGAATCACGTGTTAGAATCTATTAGGTTTGCCACCTACTTCTGGAAGACCTTATGGCACCTACTAGGCACCCATGATAAGTTTTCATGCTCTGCATGCCATCCTCCGACCCAAGGTCAAACCTAGAGAGCCGTAGTTTGTTAGGTTTAGACCTAGGGTTCCTTTGAATAAAGTCCATTCTTTAGGAATTCATCGTCAGTCAAGTTTAGGACATTAACTCAGATTTTGGTTGAGTAAGAATACCAGGAATTGGGATTTGTATTTACCTAGGGCTGAATTTGCATACAATGACTCGGTCAATAGGTCTATAGGTAAGAGTCCATTTGAAATTGTGCATGGTTACAAACCTCACACACCTCTTGACCTAGCTCCTTTACCAGTCCACACACGAGTCTCCAAGTCTGCCGAAGTTTTTGCACAGCATATAAAAGACTTGCATAAAGAAATTCATGCCAAAATAAACTTAAGTAATGAAACTTATAAGAAGTTGGCTGATTCTCAAAGGCGAGTCAAAACTTTTAATGAGGGAGACTATGTAATGATTAGGTTAAGGCCTGAATGGTTTCCTCCTGGAACCGTTAGAAAGTTACATGCTAGAGGAGTTGGACCATTTAGAGTGGTGAAGAGAGTATGATCCAATGCCTATGTGCTCGAGTTACCTCCAGAACTAGGCATTAGCTCCACTTTCAACATTACAGACCTAGTAGAGTATAGAGAGCCAGCTGTGATTCCCAGTGAGGCTTTTGAACCTAATCCTGCTCTTGAGAGTGAACCTGACCCTGTGTGTCCACCAACAAACTGGCCTGTGAGGAAAGAGCAGATTGAAAAGATCCTAGATGATCAGGTTATCTCTACTCGTAATCGAGGATACCAAAGATACCTGGTCCGCTGGCTAGGAAGGCCAGATTCTGATGACTCTTGGATCTCCCGAGAAGAGTTACATGAGCTGGACCCAGACCTCTTGGAGAGATACCAGAGCCAACTTGATCCATACTCGACAGGGTCGAGTTCCTCCCACCCTGAAAGAATTGGTGCGGGCACCAGACTCAGAAGAAGACTTCAGAGCTCCATCTGGATCTCTGATTAACCTTGCTCGAAGAATTAGGGTTTTTGGTTTGTAATAAGAGTTGACTAGATCAACTCAATTTAGCTTGAGTCTACATTACCTGCATTTTATTTTGTTGAGTCATGTTGACTCAGTAGTGGACTAGGGTTTCAACCTGGGATGTTACACTTTCTCCCAAGACCAAACAAGTGGACACCACACTCCCAGCCACACTCCCAGTCCAAGGGGTGCCATATCTACATCCAGCAGCCTTTGGTCCCCACTCCACAGATGGCAACTTCCTTCTCTCATGCGCCAGATAAAGAGAAGTCCACCAAGAGAGCACAAATCAAGGGGGCGGCCAAGACTTTCCCAAGAAACCCAAAGCAAAGAAGGGAAGAAATTCTCTTGGAAGAGAAATTCAAGGGGGCGCCCACTACCTGCCAAAGACATCCGAAACAAAGATGGGAAGGACCTTGACTTAGGGAGGAAGAAAAGGAGGAGTCCAAAAGAGTTGATCCATGGAAGGGAAGAAATTTTTCTTGAAGATCCAAGCAAGGTGGCGCCATCTACCTGCCTTATATAACCCAAATCCAATTTTTTTGGTACCTTGGCCGACCATATGTGAATGATTTGCCCTAATTTGTAGATTCCCTCCTTTAGTCCCACATGGGAAGATATGAAACCCTTCTCCCTTGTAAAGCCTTATAAATTAGACCCCTCTTGTAAGTTTAAAAAATAAGATGAATGAAAGAAATTTTTTCTTGAGCAAACTTGTGTTTTCTCTTGTCCGCACTTGCTTCCAGGTGTTGAGCTCCTTGAAGGAGTAAATCCGGGTTCCCCTGGAACCTTGAGGAGGTGAGAGATCTCCAAAAACCCCAAACCCTAGGTTAGCCACTCCACTCCCAAACCCTAGCCGCCATCACCCTTCTCTTTCCACCAAGCCCTAGTCTATTTCCCTTCTCTCGGCCACCATCTCCAAGTCCAGGCCGACCACCAGCATCCAGCTCCAGTCCAGATACTGCAGATCTACAACAATTCTAAGAGGAAGTCAGATCGGCCTCCAGGAGAATTCGATTTCAGCAACTTCGGCTTTCAAGTTTTTCAACCTGGTAAGATCTTTTCTTGAGTTTCTGAATTCCTTCACTTGTTTCTCTTCTTTCCCAGATCTTGAGCCCAGGAGAAGCCGACCAAACCACGAGACCAGTATTGGAGGATCCATTGCGAAGATAGCCGATTTCGAGGATCCCACAATCTGCTCGAGAGAGTTCTTCAACCAAAATCCTGAGAAGCTCACTGTCTGGTTAGTAAACCATCTCTTCTCTCTATTTCTGTTCTATTGAAAGTTCAGAGCGAAACCCTAGGTCAGGGAGTTTCTCAACCCCCAGCGATCCGTTACTTCTAAACTACTCTGATAATTTAGTTGCTTCTAAACTGTGCTTTCAATCCTTACCTAGTTTCCTTCAACGTAGTTTAGCTTTACTTTGAGTCGAAGCCAATTTCTAAAAAAAAAAAAAAAAAAAAAGAATTAATCTTAATTTTACTTCCGCATACGCTTCTTTGTTCTTTGTTCTGCATCATTTTTGGTATCAGAGCTTTCATTCTGCATCATCACACCCCTTGACGCCTGAAGGCGAAGGCAAGACGGGCCTCATGCCCACTCCTCACGGAGGCAGAACCAAGATTTTTTCAAAAATTCATTTTCATTATTAACCAAATATAAGAGGGGATGCCTTTTTATAGATTTACAAGACTTAGGACCTATACATGAAAATTTATTATTATTATTTATTTATTTTATTTTATTTTATTTATTTATTATTATTTTTAATCCTAAACTAGTAGCGTTGTGATCCATGTAGAGCTGCTTCTGTATCAAAATATGTGCAACTCCATCTCCTGTGACCGTGGAATAGGGGATCGAGCGGAATGGGGCAGAGGACGTGGACCTCGATGTCGAGCTTGCGAGCGGCTGTAAAGGGTAGACAGGCCGGCAAATCTCGGGCGATGGCCGCGATGGCATGGGGTGGGGGATGGTGAAACCGATGGTATGGAGGATTTGGAGGAGGCGGTCGGCGATGCTCACGGGCGAGGTGGACAGGCTGGCAGATCTAGCGGGATATGATCGGCATTGATGGCAGTGGTCGTGGGAGAGAGGGGCGTGGCACGGAGGTGTGGAGATAGGCTTCATGGTTGCAGGCGGTGTGGAGATGGCTTGACGGGCGGAGGGGTTCCCGGTTGTAGGCGGTGCGGAGATGGGCTTCATGGGCAGAGGTCCAGTGGAGATGGCTCGGGCAGCGATGGATGGCGGCACCAGGGAGAGGGACGCGTGGGCGGAGTCGCAGGGGCGGATGGCCATGGGCGGTTCTATGGGATTCACCAACATTCCCATGAGAAGATCATCGCCGGGGGAAGGTGGACAGCCGTTGGGGGTCGCCAATGGTTGCGCATGGCGGATCTGGGACCGGTGGGAAAAAAAAATAGAAGTTCTGGGTGATGAATGGAGGTAGAAGATGATAGAAATACATGGGGGATAAATCGAAGATAAGAAGGGAATAAACTAGGAATAGAGGGGATAAATGGGATAACTCGAATAAAAATTATAAAATAAAATAAAATAAAATATGGGAGAAAAGATAAAAAATATGGATGGATTTTGATGTCCCCATCATTCCACTAAGAATTTAAGTGAAGAAATCCCGGAGCCTATTAAGGAATCCCAAGAAGAAATCCATGAATCAAGTTTAGTGGAGAAGTGTGATGAAGATGGGCCCAAGGTTGAAATCATTAAGGAATCAAAGGATAATGATCCTGAACCTACTACAGAATTTGAAGAAGAAATGATCGAGTCAGGATCAAACAAAGTCGATGAAAGTGAAGGTTCTCAAGTATTTCCTATAGAGAAGGTCCAGGAACAAGAAGTAGACAATAGTTTAGAGGACTTTCAAGATAAACTTTTCAAAGACTTTCCTGATGACCTTCCACCTTCTAGGAGCACCCAGCTTGCCTTAGAACTTGCACCTATAGGTCCACCTAGTACTAATCATGAGGTTAGGACAAGCACACCCATAGATCAACATTCATACATTAAGGTTAGTCCCTTTAGTTTTGAACCAGTCCTTGAGTCTCCCTATTTCCTACCCTTTCCTGAGTCTACACATGTTTCTAAAGCCATTAGGTTACATTTTATTGAGATCACCAGGTTGCATAAACCCTTAGAGCCCATCCCATTTGTGACCTACTTTTGGAAGACCTTATGGCATTTGCTAGGAACCCGTGGTAAATTCTCATGTGCATACCAAACTAGGGTCAAACCTAGAGAGTCAATAATCTATTAGGTTTAGGCCTTAGAGAGTCCAATAAAATTTCTCTCAATAGGAATACATAGTTGAGTCTGCATTTTGCATCATACTAAAATTTTGCATTAAGTATAAATTTTATAATAATTTGGCTGATTCCCGAAAGCAAGCCAAAGAATATGAAATAAGGGATTCTATAATGATTAGGCTTAGGCCTGAACGGTTCCCACCAGGAACTGTTAAGAAACTTTATGCTCATGGAGCTAGCCCTTTTAGAGTGATAAGAAGAGTTGGCCCTAATGCCTATGTGCTTGTGCTACCCCCGGAATATGGCATTAGCTCGACTTTCAATATCTCGAACTTAGTCGGGTATTGGTAATCAGCAAACATACCCAGTGAGCCATTTGGGCTTGACCTTTCAATTGAGAGCGAACCCATCCCAGAGTGTCCACCTCCAATTTTACCTGAGAGAGGAGAGCGGTTCAAGCATTTCCTAGATGATCAAGCTATCACTACCTGGGGCAAAGGCTATCTGTTGACTCCGTTGTTGATTTTGATGATAAGCAAAATGGTTAAGTATGAGTTGAGTACTAATGATTTTCTTGAAGTGTGTTTTTGTTGAAAAAGGTGCTCACAAATTTGAAGAGCTTGTTTGATTGAAAAAGCCAAGTTTGGATGAAAAAAACTGCTCAAAGAGGACTTGGACAATTAATATCTACTTGAATTGTCAATTGAGTTAAGTATGAATGTGTTTCAGCACAAGTTCAGAGATTTCTACGAAGTTTCCAGTGAGGTGTCGACTCAAAGTGTCGATACATGACACCAAGTATCGACACATGGAAGTGAAGTGTCGACTCAGGCTGGTATGCAAGAATGTTTCAAATGGCATGACTGAAGTGTCAACACATGGACCTAAAGTGTCGATTCAAAGTGTCGACACATGGATCAGCTCATCGCCTGAGATTTTCAAACCACAGAACATGTTGAAATTGAAGAATTGCTGAAGTGTCGATACATGGAAGAGAAGTGTCAACTCAAAGTGTCGACTCACCTGAGGAAGTGTCGACACATCTAAGATTTTCAGAAGATCAGATTGAAGATATTTGAACTAGGTGTTGACTCAAGAAGTTCAAGTGTCGACAAGAAGTGTCGATTCAAAGCCTGAAGTATCGACACATGAAGTTCTGGGAACAGTAACGGCTAGTTTTTAAAATGTAGAACTTGACTCTTTTGCCCTCCAATGGCTAGTTTTACAAGTCAAACGGCTAGAAATGGGATTTGAGGCCTTGGAAAAGTATTTATATGCTCCAAATCAAATCAAAAGAACTATTGAATATTATTGAAGAGAATAAGAAAAGAGCATTCAAGTGAGAGCTTTAACTCCTATTCATTGAAGATTCAACTATTCTCAAGCAAAAACAAGCCTCCAAGCATTCAAGAGCCTTCAAGAGCATTGAAGATCATCCATTCTTAAGCATTCAAGAGGCTTCAACAAGTTCAAAGCATTTCTACATCAAGCTTCAAAGAGATACCCGCTTTTGTTTAGAAAGCTTACTTTGTTTCCTTACTTCAAATCATTATATGTTGTAAGGGTTCTTGGTTAGCCTATTGTAAAACCAAGGGAGGTTATTGGTGAGCCTTTGAAAACCAATAAGGTTGGTAGTTAGCCCACAAAATCACTTAGATTCTTGGTTATCCCAGAAAACCAAGGAAGGTTGGTGGTGAGCCTTAAAACCATTTAGGTTCTTGGTTAGCCTGTAAAACCAAGTGAGGTTTTGACTTGTTGGCCTTGTGAAAACAAGTTGGGTTTTTTATTAGTGAGCCCATAAAACTAATCAACTGTAATTGGTATTATTATAGTGAATTCCCAAGAAAATCTTGTGGAGTGGATGTATGTGCATTGGATAGCACCGAACCATTATATTTCTTAGTTTTTGTGGTTGATTGATCTCTCTACTTGCTTTCATTTATTGCTCTTTATTTTTGCTACATTTTTATTTAAGAGCACTACAATTGAATTCATAGTACCTTGCTTATTGAATTGTTGAATTGGATTGCATTGCATTGCATCAAGTAAATTAATTTTAATATTTTTAGAGACTCAATTCACCTCCCCTCTTGGTTGCTTACTGGGCAACACTATCATCGTTACTTGGTTCGATGGCAAGGCTGGACGGAGTTCGACGATTCGTGGATTACTCGGGAGGACTTGCAGCATCTCGACCCTGACCTTCTGGAGGAGTACCAAAGCCAAATCAACCCTTACTCGACAGGGTTGAGTTCCTCCCATCCAGGGAGAATTGGTATGGGCACCAGGATCAAATTGAGGCTCCTCAACCCTCTGAGGATCTCGGATTAGGGTTTCATCTTTTGGTCATGTAATTAGGCTTCAAGCCTATGTAATTCTTTACTTTGAGTCATGCACTTTTGTTTTAGTCCTGTACCTTGGCCAATATGGTCAAGTTAGGTCAATAAACCTTGTATTTAGTTGAATTGATCCAAGCCCGAGTCTACTTGAAGATTAGACCCAAGCCTGTTCGAAGAAGTGGACTTTGAGTCTAGTCCAATTACTATTGGGCCAAGCCATGAAGGATGCCAATTCAGCCCTGGGGCACCACCTCATCATCCCATGTGGCGCCACTTCACCTTGCCAAGTGGGTGGCGCAAATCTAGAAGATGTGCTGATTTCTTGGACACCATCAAGCCAAAGGGGACAACATCACTTGATACAAGCCTACCTTCCCCCCCCCTATCATGCTTATCTCTAAAGATGGGTGGGTGGCCAAGGAAAGTCAATGGGAGTTGAATATTGTGAAGACAAGTCCCTTGCTTCAAGCCCCCCATATCAAGCCATCTTCCCAAAATGCTTGGTCGGCCATGGAAGGTCAATGGGAGTTAGAGATATGTGGAGACAAGTCCCTTGCTTCAAGCCCTCATATCAAGCTTTCTTTTCGAAGTATTTGATCAGCTATGGAAGGAAGATCAAGAGTTCAAGGGTGCCAAGACAGCCTCCATCTTCCAAGCCCAAAGTCAAGCCATGCCATCAAACACAATCAAGATATTGGTCGGCCAAAGGAGAAGAAAAAAAATCTGAATTTGGGTGCCCCTTTTCATAAAGCTTTGTATTTTTTATTCAAATTTTGAATGGATCTTAAGGTGCCTATATAAAGGACCTTACCCCCTCCCTTGTAATGCTAATTTTGATGAATGAAAGAAAAGATTTTGAGTGCTACTCTTTTAGTTGTTGCCTTCGTTCCTTAAGAACGTCGATCTCTGTGAGGGAGCGCCTTCGCCTTTGGGCGTTGAGAGGTTGAGGCCTCAAGTTACCTTCTCTTTCATGCAAGCCATCTTCCATCTTCGAGTTTGGAGGCCATCTGGATGATCCATCTTGGCGCCTAGCAAGAAGATCCCCCATTCACCACCATCTTCAACTTTTCTTCCCTCATTGCTTCTTGTTTCTTGCTAACTCCCAACATTTCTCTTGATTGCTCGCCGGTCCTCCAGGTGCCACGAATTTGGAGTCGGTCTCCCTTGCCTTCGCGACCTTTGGACGGAAAGCTGACGCATCTGTAGGGTTGAAGGCTCGATCATCCAGGCCGCATCTGTGAGAGCGAGTAAACTCGATATCTGGTGCATCAGAATGTTATAAGGTTTGCCACCCTAACTCCTAAGTTGGTATTGATCCGAGAGCTAAGTCCTACGAGGTTTCTCAATCCCGGGGTCCTCTTCTCATCCTGTTTAGGGGCTTACTTGCTAGTTTAAAGTTCTTATTATTATAGAACCCTAGATCTACTCTTGATTGTCTTTGGGAATCCTTAACCTCATTTAAAAAAACTTAAAAACCACAAAAAAAAAATCACCTACATCATCCTAGCATCTAGTTAGTCTCGCATCATCATCTGGTATTAGAGCTTAGTGCCACATCAAGGGGAATACAGCAAGGACAAGGACAAAGGAAAGGAAAAAGAAAATGATCAAATGCCCATCTACTATGAATGTAAGAAACCTGGGCACAACCATCCTGAGATGTCCTATACTAAAGAAAACCTTCAAGAAGAAGAAAAAGAAAGCGATGGTTGCTACTTGGAGCGATAGTGAGGAGTCGACTTCAACTAAAGAAGAAGAGACCACAAAAACTGCTAACTTATATCTTATGGGTCTTGAAGATGAGGTATTGTCCCCCGAACCTCAAATTGAATTCACCTTTGATGAATTAAATTCTACATTTTGTGACTTATTATTTGAATTTAAAAAAGTTGGAGTAAAGATTAAAGCTTTAAAGAATATTAATGACTCTTTACAAAAGGAGAAAGAAGAGATTTCAGAAAAGAACAATTTACTGCATAAAGAGTTAAGTATCTTTTCTGAAAACAACAAGGCTTAAGAAATTGAGAAAAATATATATCTTGACAAAAATAAAGCCTTGATTGATGAAAATAATGATTTAAAAAAGGAGATTGAAATGCTCCAGCCTTTAGTTGAAAATTTACTTTATCTTCAAACAAGCTTGAGTTAATTTTAAAAGATCAAAGAATTTCTAGAACTAAAGCTAGAATTGGCTTCAATTATTCTAATTCAAATGGATTTTCAGCTACTACTTTTGTGACTTCAAAAGCTTATGTTCCAAAATCAATATCTCAAAAAGCTTTTGCAACAAATATTTCTGCATCTACTTCTAAAGCTGTAATGTGTGTACCTAAGATTTCAAATAGAAAATCCTTTATGTCAAAAGGTATTGCATCTGCATCTTATTCTTCTACATTTAGAACTACAAAATTTATATCTTTTTAGAATTCTAGAATTGTTTGCTATGCATGTAAAGGGTTAGGACATAAGGCCTTTCAACGCAATATTATTAGAAATGTTAAAAATAAAGTAATAAAGATTTGGGTTCCCAAAGGAACCACCTCCGCTAACCTGTAAGGACCCAAGTTAGCTTGGATACCTAAAAGAACTTGTTGATTATATTGCAGGAATGTCTTGTAGCCCAGAAATTAAAAAAAGATGGTATCTGGACAGCGGCTGCTCAAGACATATGATGGGTGACAAAGATCAATTCATCACTCTAGAGATGAAAGAAGGAGGTATGGTTACTTTTGGTGATAATGGCAAGAAAAAAATAATTGGAATCGGTAATATCAAAATAATCCCCTATACTTTTATAAAAAATGTATTGCTAATAGACAAATTGAAGTATAATTTGTTAAGTATTAGTCAATTATGTGATAAAGGCTTCAAGGTTGTCTTTGAATTATCTATGTGTATTGTAACAAACTTTCTTGATTCTAGCAATAAATTCATTGGACATAGACTTGAAACTATTTATGTGGTAGATCTTAATGATCTAGCCATGTCAAGTAGTTTTAGTCTAGTAGCAATGAATGCTAAGACCAAGGAGTCTTGTTAACTTTGGTATAGATGATTAGGTCATGCTAGCATGCATATTATTGTCAAGTTAATTTCTAAGAATCTAGTTAGAGGCATGCCTAAGTTTAAAGTAGATTTTGATCATGTTTGCGATGCATGTCAAATGGATAAATAAACTAGGAGGAGTTTTAAATCTAAAAATATGATTTCAACTTCTAGACCCCTTGAGCTACTTCACATGGACTTATTTGGACCAACTAGGACTACAAGCTTAGGTGGTATGAAATATGCCCTTGTGATAGTTGATGATTTTTCTAGATTTACTTGGATTTTGTTTATTGCTCAGAAAGATGAAACTTTTAAAGTTTTTTGAAAATTTCATAAAAAAGTGACAAGTCAAAAAAATCTTTCAATAGTTTCTATTAGGAGTGATCATGGCACGGAATTTGAAAATCAATTTTTTGATAATTATTGCACAAAAAATAGCATTGATCACATCTTCTTCGCTCCTAGAATGCTACAACAAAATGGTGTTATAGAGAGAAAAAATAAGACTTTGAAGAAATGGCCACAATATTGTGTGAAGGCAATCTTCCAAGATACTTTTGGGTAGAAGCAGTGAACACTGCTTGTTATATTTTAAACCATGTTTTAATTCATCCAATTTTAAAGAAAATCTCCTATGAACTTTGGAATGAAAAGAAACCTAATATCAATTACTTTCATGTTTTTGGCTGTAAATGCTTTGTGCTGAATAATGGTAAGGATAATCTAGAAAAATTTGATGTTAAATCTGATGAAGCAATTTTTCTTGGTTATTCATTACGTAGCAAAGCATATAGAGTATTTAATAAAAGAACTCTAACTATAGAAGAGTCAATGCATGTTATTTTTGATGAAACTAACCCCTCACCTTCAAAGAAAGAAGAGTGCATAGATAATGATGCAGGTACACTTCAAAAGGAGATGGCATATATGAGCATACAAGAAAGACCAATCGAAGAAGGAGAAGAAATGGTATGTAAGGATCATGCTGATCTACCAAGGGAATGGAGGTATGTTACTTCTCATCCAAGAGACTTAATTATTGGTGATCCTTCACAAGGTGTTAGGACTAGGTCATCACATAGAGATGCATATGATTACCTAGCCTTTGTCTCACAAATAGAATCCGATAGCTTAAAAGAAGCTGACAATGATCCAAACTGGATGATGGCCATGCATAAAGAACTAAACAGTTTGAAAGAAATAAGGTATGGACCTTAGTTGATAGACCATCAGACCATCCCATCATAGGAACCAAATGGGTCTATAAAAATAAGTTAGATGAACAAGGCAAAGTAATTAGAAACAAAGCAAGGTTGGTAGCTAAAGGATATAACCAAGAAGAAATAATAGATTTTGATGAAACCTATGCATCCATAGCAAGACTAGAGGCCATTAGATTACTTCTTGTATTTGCTTGCCACATGAATTTCAAACTTTTTCAAATAGATATGAAAAGTATATTTTTAAATGGTTTTATGTCCGAACAAGTTTTTGTAGAACAACCATCAGGTTTTGAAAGTCACGCTTTTCCAAATCATATTTTTAAACTCAATAAAGCATTATATAATTTGAAACAAGTACCTAGAGCCTAGTATGATAGACTTAGCACTTTCTTGCTTGAAAATGATTTTATAAGAGGAAATGTTGATAAAACTCTTTTCATAAAAAAAATAATGATATATTAGTTGTACAGATCTATGTTGATGACATTATATTTAGTGCAACTAATGAAAGTATTTGTAGAGAATTTGCTAAGTTGATGTAGGGTGAATTTGAAATGAGTCTAATGGATGAACTGAACTACTTCCTTGGACTTCAAGTGAAACAAACAAAGGAAGGGATTTTCATAAACCAAGCCAAATACATCAAAGAGATTATCAAGAAGTTTGGTATGGAGTCAAGCAAACAAATGAGCACACCCATGAGTCCTACCTGCAGATTGGATAAGATGAAGATGGCAACAACATTGATCAAAAGCTCTATCAAGGTATGACTGGATCATTGTTGTACTTAACTATTAGTAGACCGATATCTTGTTTAGTGTATGTGTATGTGCTAGATTCTAATCTAATCCTAAAGAATCACATATGCATGCTGTTAAAAGAATTATAAGATATCTAAAAGGAACAAGTAATCTAGGTCTATGATTTTCAAAGCATTCTTCATTAAATTTAATTGGATTTTTGGATGTTGATTATGCTGGTTGTAAAATTGATAGAAAAAGTACTAGCAGCACATGCCAATTTCTAGGGTTGAATTTAATCTCATGGCACTGTAAAAATAAAACTCGGTAGCACTATTTACTACTGAGGCAGAGTATGTTGCTGCAGGAAGTTGTTGTGCACAAGTGTTATGAATTAAATAACAACTAGAAGACTTTGGTGTTAAACAATCTAATTTTTTTATCAGATATGATAATGCAAGTGCTATAAATTTGATAAAAAATCTAATTCAACATTCAAGAACTAAGAACATAGAGATTAGACATCATTTTATAAGAGATCATATTTTGAATGGTGAAATTGAATTAGAATTTATTCCAACTGAAAAACAACTTGCTAAAATTTTCACTAAACCACTTAATCAAGATAGATTTGAAATGATTAGAGGAGAATTAGGATTCTGTGACCCAATTTAGAAAATTCCTTAACCTAATCTCTTCAAAATTAAGAAAAAAATATCTAGAAAGCCCCTACATCAAACCAAGATCTTTGACCATCTCTTCTTATGATTTTCTAGAATTAATTTTCATTTTTGAACCCTTTTTGACTCTTGTGGAGAGTTCCTGTTCGAGTCGACTCGAGCTACAATGCTCAAGTCAAGCTGACTCGAATTTTTGATTAGTTATGTAGAGCTCTGCTCGAGCCGACTCAAGCAGATTAGGGCTTACCGAGCTGACTCGGATGTCGAGCAAGCTATTTTTTAATAGAGCCGAAGGACTTATTCTTATTGTTTATGCTTTTTGCTCTTGCTCAAAACCCATGTTTCCCACTCGAACTTCATTCCATTCTTCCAAAACCTACTTTTTCGAGCTTCGATTCTTGCATTCTTCCCAAGTTTGTGCAATGGCTCCAAAAATGGTCATCGGGAAGAGATCTAAACAAGCTGTACCCTCTATTGAAAAGAAAAGAAGAACAAAGTGTCGGCAAGAAGAGCTGACTCCGTCAGTAGAAATGGAAGAAGAAAAAATGGACAGATTACATCTCCCTTTTATCTGAGAACAATCGATTTCAATGTCCAATCGACTAGTGACAAGTGGGAGAAGAATCATCTTCACATTCCTAAAAGAACTAGGGCTATGAATTGGGGATTTAATTGAAGATCATGGCTGGAGCTTCTTTTTCTCACTGAATGTGCCAACCTATCCAAATCTAGTAAGGACATTTAATGAAAATTCGAGATTAGAAGAACATCATGTTTGAATCTTAGTTAAAGGGAAGAGGATTATGTGAACTAGTTGCACATAACACAAGGATAAAGAAGAAGGAAGAAGAGCTTAATTCTGTCTAGGTGACCTTACCGAGCTTACTACTACTGTTATAGCTTCCTTTGCTTCTACTCCTAGACAGTCTCAGCCTGCACCACTTCCCAATCAGCCTACTCAGCCTGCACCACCTCCCAATCAGCCTACTCAGCCTGCACCTTCTCCTACTTAGCCTACACCACACCCTAGGCAGCCTGCACCACATCTTGGGCCTGAGGCTTCTCAGCCACCTTTCATTGATCCTATCTCTTCCATGCCAACACCTGGACCATCCACTAGCACTAGCACAAAGATTAAAGTAGAACTAGTAGACCCTATTATCGAATTGCCTAGTGATAGTGAGTAGACTATTGCTTGTATCTTTGCTTTCAATCTTTTGTAATTTGTATTAAAAATTTTGTGAATGAAATGAAAGCTTCTTTATCTTACTCAATGTGCTTGTGAAATGTGTTTGTGCAATACTTCGCAATGATATATTTGCTTTGATGATTTTGATAATAGATTGTCAAATCTATTTAAAAGTCAAATTATCTCAAACAATGTTTTAATCTTCTCATTCTATTTCAAAAACAAGCTTTGTGTACTTAACAAAGGGAGAGATTGATTTTAATTGACCACCTTTTTGATTATTGACAAAAAGGGGGGGTATGTATAATTGTTCATGGAAAATATATAAATAAGGGGAAGATTGATACAAATATTGTATCTTGCTTTTTTATATTTGCTCGATAGACTTGCAATTTGTTCTAACATAATTCTAGCAAAAATTGCTATTGACAATTGTTTACAATGATACTTATTGATTCCTTTTGGTCAAAAGCTCTGATATGTAATGTTTTTCAAAGAGCTCTGATACTCTGTCTATATGCAAGCTTTGATACTCTAATACATATAAGAGCTCGATACATGTATAGTTTTTCCAATATAAAAGCTTTGATACATGTTAATATTTACCTTCAAATATATTCATACATGTAATTGTAAAGTTTGTCCATGCCCAGTGTTTTATCATCATCAAAAAGGGGGAGATTGTTGACCCCTTAAATGATTTTGATAATAACAAAATATTGGAGCATGCATTTGTTTTACTAACACCTCTCCAAGTGCTTTACAAGTTTTGTAGGATGATTTCATTGCTCAATTACAACTACAATATGAGTTTTGTCATGAGTTGTGTTGTAAGTATGTCATGTAAAGAAGAGCCCAAAGAAAAAGTCTAGTAAAAATCATAAAAATAGGTTACTTCTGAGTGTTTTTCAAGTTTAAAATTTCTTAGAAATTATTGTTAGAAGAGTGGAGAGTCTTTTGAATGTTTGAAGTCTTGCTGGATGATTTCTGGAGAAGAACTCGAGAATTCAATGTAAAACTCATCCGAGCCAGCTCGAGTAAAGGGAGCTGACTCTTGTTCATGGCATGCATGAAGGTTTCTGGCATGCAGATATATGAGCCGACTCAGAGGAATCCGAGCCGACTCATCCAGAGTACCATTTCTTGAACCAGACAAGCGAGCCGACCCGAAGGAAGTCCGAGCTGACTCTATCATTTTGCCAGAATTTGAGTCGACTCTTTAGAAGTTTGATCCAACTCCTCTAGAGTCTAGAAAGAATAGTTCTGAGAGAACAGCCATGCGAGCCGACTCTAATAAGAAGAGCCGACTCTTCTAGAGTACAATTTTGAAGACCTGTGAATCCGAGCCGACTCGAACTAAGGCGAGCCGACTCTTCTAGAGTAAGGAATTAGAATACTGTGTAACCGAGCCAACCCAAATGAAACGAGGTGACTCGACCAGAACTTCTCTAAGGATCTAAGCCGACTCAAGGGATTCGAGCCGACTCAAGGGATTCGAGCCGACTCGAAGGTCGATTCCAGGTAGATAATGACTAGTTCCAGAACACCATTTTTTAATTTGAAAAGTGCTCTAATAGTCAAATGTCACATCCCAACGGTCTACAATGATTAAAATCACCTAAGAAGAGTACAAGACCTTATAAATGAGGGATTGAGATAACTTTTGAATGGTTAATGCTTAGTTGAAAAATTATTAAGCTTGTGAGCAAGAAAGCACAAAAGAAAGCATTCAAGTCAGTCTTCAAGTCTTCACCAACTCTCATCTGAATCTTGAAGTATACTTTGAAGAAGTTGAAGAAGCCATTGAAGTGCATTGAAGTGCAATTAAGAGGGCTTCTCTCAAGCTACATCAGGAACCATCAGACAACATCTATTTGTCATTTTGTTGCTTGTTCTTTTCAATCCTTTTTGAATTATTGGTTATTGGTGAGCCCGGTTTAAAAACCAAATAGGTTCTTGGTTAGCTTGGGTAAAATCAAGTGTTGGGTTCTTGGTGATCCTGCTAAAACCAAGTATTGGGTTTCTTTGGTGAGCCTAGTTTAAAAACCAAAGGGTGTTGGGTTTGGATTGTGATCCCGATAAAACAATCCTACTGTATTCTTGTTAGAATATAGTGAAAATCCCAAGTGGTATCTTGGATAGTGGACATAGGAGCTGGGGTGCTCCGAACCACTATAAACCTTTTGTGTTTGCATTGTGATTTTTCAACTTGCTTCTACTTCTGCTATTAATTATCTAAATCACAGGACTCAACACTTCAAAGAAGTTTTCAAAAGAGCACATATCTATTAAAATTTTTAAATTTCCAATTCAACCCCCTCTTGGGAAAGCCATCTGGGCAACAAAGAGAACTTCAATAAATAATACAGTTTTTCTTTTCAATTGATGTGTCTTCTTTCTTTCTCATTTTTCTTCTATTCTTTTTCTTTCTTCTCTCCTTTTTTTTGCCTTGACATACTTTGAAACATTTCCAAGGGATCTCCCAGATTGTATAGGACTTTGCAATAGAGAACAAGCCCCGCTCAGGCCACAAAGGACTTGCTTTCAGTTGGAAAACTTTGTCTCGCTCTTTTCTTCCTTCAACTTCTTTGCCTTTTCGCATGATAGGAAGATAGGCTCTACGGCTACCATGTGTGAGCTTCCCTAGGTCTTGGCCATTTTGGATTGATTCTGGAATCTTGTGACCATCATGAAGGACTTTGAGAACACTCCATTCCTATTTTGCTGGTCTTGAGGTCATGTAGACTTGAGTGCAGGACTTCTAGAGTTTTCCTGGCTTGATTTGTTGAAATGTGATTCAAGTGGCATATAGTGAGATTTCATGGGTTTCCAGCTTATATCTCCGGATTGTGAGTAAGGCAGTTGAGTATAGGATTTCAGGAGTCTCCCGGCTTGGTTTATCAAATTATGAGTCAAGCGGTAGATGGTTGGACTTCGTGGGTTTTCCGACTTACATCTTTGGACTATGAGTAGGGTAGTTGAGCATGAGGCTTTTGGAATCTTTCAGCCTGGTTTGCTGAACTGTGAGTCAAGTGATAGATGGCCGACTTCATGGGTTTTCTGGCTTACATCTCCAAACTATGAGTAGGGCAGTTGAACACGAGGCTTCCAGAGTCTTCCAACCTTGAGTGCGGGGCTTCATAAGTTTTCTAGCTTGGAGTGCGGGGCTTTGTAAGTTTCCTGGTTTTGAGTGTGGGGCTTTGTAAGTTACCCTGCTTTGGTCACCGGACTTGGAGTTGGGCGAACGAGTTCCTACACAGGTGGAAGATAGTGTTGCACCAAAAAGAAACTTTAATAATTGAGGGAAAGCCTTACATTATTGATAGTACATCCTTAGATTGTTGGCATTCCATGTCTGAGCGAATCAGTCACCATTGAGCATGGCGAGGTAGTAGGCTCTGTTTGGCAGATCCTCGAACACCTTATAGGGGCCTTCCCAGTTCGGGGATAACTTACCGCATCCCCTAATTGGGATACTTCTGCTCGCCTGAGGACCAGGTCACCTAGATTGAAGGTCTTGGGACTGACGCAAGCATTATAGTAGCATGCTACTTGTTACTAATATGCCACCATCCGGAGTCAAGTTTTGTCCCTTGTCTCATCCAGAAGGACCAGGTTCAGAAGGAGGCAGGCCAGATTCTCAGTCTAGTTGTACTGCTCCACCTGTAGCATGGGTAGACCAACCTTCATTAGAATCATAGCTTCTAGATCAAAGACGAGGTTGAAGGGTGTCTCACCTGCCATCGTCCGAGGCAGGTATGTGTTGAGTCTTGGGTGGTGCGTTCAAGGCTTGTTGGGTCAATGTCCTTGTATTGGTCTAGTCTATCATGGTTGTCCATGATGTATCTAGGGCTAGAAGTAAGTCCAGGGTGAGTCCTAGGTTTTTAGGCTAAGTTTGGTCATTCTAGGTCTTAGAGTCGGCTTCTCTGATGTAAGAGTCGGCTCTGCTAGGTGGCATGGCTTAGAATAGGGGAATGTGTTATGGTTAAGTCGGCTCGTTGGGTTCGAGTCGGCTTGGTTACACAGTCAGGAAATCCTGTAGTTTGGACAAGTTGGTTCCAATGGGTTCGAGTCGGCTCAGTTACACAGTCAAAAAATTCTGTGGTCTAGACGAGCCAGCTATGATGCTTAGAGTTGACTTAGTTCCAAGGTCGAGTCGACTCTAGTGTCTGGAGCCGGCTCGATGATGGGTGAGCTATTTTAAACGGTGCTAGCTGGGAAGGAGTTTTGGGGTACTCGGCCACATGAGATCGAGGTATATATATTATAACTTCTTGAGAGGTTGTGTGAGGGTTGTTAACAAACTTCTCGGATGTGGAATCAAAAAAATCCCCTTTCTCTAAAGAATTCTTTCTTCTTCTCCATTCTTCTCCTGTTCTTGGATCTTGACATGATTGATCTTCAAAGACCTGTATCCTATCATGTTCTCCAAGGAGATCGCTGGCAGAGGGTCATCCACAACTGTGATATGCTTTCACTATTGCTTTGTTGATCAGGGCATTTGTTCTTGATCGGGAACAAGGTTGCTTTTATGATTTGGATTCAACATGAAATCTGAAGTTGGATCCCAATTCTCAACATTTTGATATCAGAGCAAGGTTTGTGGAAGGAATATCTCAAGATCAGAGGGTTGGAAGGAAAGCTTCTTATAGGTACGATTTTTAGATCTCTTGATTTCTTGATTGTGGTAATGGCATCAAGTGGGTTCAAGGTAGATTTTAAAAAGTACGATGGCAAGGGAAACTTCACCCTATGGCAGCAAAGGGTTAAAGATTTGCTGGTTCAACAAAGGATCTACAAGGTCTTGGTTAAAGAAAGATCGAAAAAGATCAATGTTGAAAATTGGAAAGAGTTAGAAGAGATTGCTTTTAGTACCATCAGGATGTATTTGGCTGATCAGGTTTTACTTGAGGTTTGTTCAGAGATTACCGTAAAAGGTCTTTGGAGAAGATTGGAGAACACATACATGGGAAAGAACATGATGAACAAGCTATGATTGAAGAAGCAATTGTATAGCTTGAGAATGCCTGAAGGAGGAGACCTCGTTGCTCATATTCAGAGGTTCAATCAAGTATGTTCTGAGGTGATGAGTTTGGATATGAAAATTGACGAGGAGGATCGGGCATTGTTGCTGTTGTGTTCACTTTCTAGATCATATGATGGTCTCATAACAACCTTGGTTTATGGGAAGGAAACCCTGAATTATGAAGAGGTTGTTAGTGTACTCAGATATAATGAGCAAAGGGAAAAGACCTGCAAAGGTAATCTTAACTTAGAGGTTCTTGCTATGAATGAGAGGCAAGGTAGACCAAAGGAAAGAGCTAGGGGAAAATACAATGGCAGATCTCAGTCTCGAAACCATAAGAACTTGAAATGCTATAAGTGTCATCAGCTTGGGCAAATCAAGAAGCATTGTCCTCTTGGAAGATAGAAAAGGGAAGAGTCAACACAAGTGGTGCAAATGTATCAAATGGTAATGGAGGAGATGTACTGATCGTATTAGATGGATCAGTAGATTGGGTAATACCTGAATTTTGGATTCTGCATGCTCATACCACTATACCTCACATCGGGAATGGTTTTACACCTATGGCAGGTCAGATGGAGTAGTGTAAGTCTTGGTGATGATCATCCTTGTACGGTGGCTGGAGTTGGTACCATTAGGGTGAGGATGTATGATGGAGTGATAAGGACTATGTCATATGTCAAACATGTGCCGGAGTTGAAAAAGAATTTAATTTCTTTGGGCTACTTGGAAGAGTAGGGTTATACTTTTAGTTGCCAATCTGGTAGTGGATGTTTGAGAATAACCAAGGGGGATTTGGTAGTAATGAGAGGAAGAACACTGAGCAACAATCTATACAAGATAGAAGGTTCAGTTGTGAATGATAGTGCGGAGGTGCTTATAGCGGCACAAGAGGAATAGTTGACATATAAACTATAGCACTATCAGATGGGTCATATGAGTGACCGAGGGCTCACGGAGTTAAGCAAAAGAGGGAACATTCTAGCTTTGAAGAAGGATGAAAATGATCTGTGTGAGCCATGTATCTTTGGTAAACAGCATAAGGTGAAAATTGCTATTTGTACCAAGCCAAGTGAAGGAGTGCTAGATTTGGTGCACTCGGATGTATAGGGACCAGCACCTATTTTATCCAGGGGTGGAGCAAGGTATTTGTTACCTTCATTGATGACTTTTCTAGAAAATTATGGGTGTACCTGATGAGAGAAAAATCAGATGTATTTGCCTGGTTCAAAGCCTGGAGGGCTAAAGTAGAGAAGGAGATAGGAAGGCATGTGAAGTACCTTCAGTCAGATAATGTTGGGGAGTACTCTAGTAAAGAGTTCAGGAGTTACTGTGAGAAAAATGGGATCAAATGCCATTACACAGTAAGGATGACCCCACAACAGAATGGTGTTGTGGAAAGAATGAACCAAACACTATTAGAGAAGGCAAGGAGTATGAGGCTGCAGTCATCACTGCCGAAATCCTTTAGGGTGATGCTATTACTCTATCATGTTTCTTATGAATAAGTCCCCACATTCCAAGCTGAATGGAGGACTTCCAAGAAAAAGCTTAGAGTGGGAAGAAGGTGGAGCTTGGCTACCTGAAAGTCTTTGGTTTCCCAGCTTATGTACATATGGAGGCAACTAAAAGAAGCAAGCTAGATCCTAAGTCAAAGAAGATGATATTCATAGGGTATCCATAATGAGTCAAAGGTTACCTATTGTGGGATCCTCAATCACAGAGGATAGTGATTAGTAGGGATGTCATTTTTGATGAAAGAAGCATCTTGGAGAAATGGACTGTGGTTGGAAGTGAAGTCACGAAGATGAATAGCAGTGAGAGCCCTACACATGTGGAGGATAGGCCATCAATATCAGCTGGAAATAGAGTTTTAGTTGAGGTGGAGTTGGGCAAGAAAAGATCTCCAGGGATGAAAGAGAAGCAAGAGAACCAGCTGTTCAAAGGGAGGTGCAGGAGGAGCCACAAATAGGAGACTTGCATGATAGTGTAAGGGGAGTGGCATTGCATAAGCCTCAATGCATAATTTGGAAGCCAGTGAGATATGGCATGGATGAAACTATATCATATGCTCTTATATCTGTTAATGGAGATCCAGAAAATTTTGTGGAAGCCATGGAAAGTCTTGATAAAGAGTCATGAATGCAAGGCATGATGGAAGAGATGTAATCTCTCAAGAGGAATTAGACATGGTAGCTGGTTGATCTACCTAAAGATGCTCATGCAATGGCTCCAAATGGGTGTTCACAAAGAAATCAGTACCTTCAAAGCAAGGTGGAGTGAGATACAAGGCAAGGCTGGTAGCAAAGGGATATTCACAAAGGGAGGGAGTTGACTATACATAGGTGTTTTCTCCTATGGTACGCTATACTTCAATTCGGGTGTTATTGTCATTGGTGGCAAAACATGATATGGAATTAGAGCAGATGGATGTGAAGATAGCCTTTCTACATGGAAGTCTGGAAGAGAAGATCTACATGAAGCAACCTGATGGCTTCATTGAGATTGGATAGGAGAACAAGGTATGTTTACTCTAGAGGTCATTATATGGTTTGAAACAATCACCTCATTAGTGGTATCACAAATTTGATACATTTATCTAAGCCTTAGGTTTCTCAGATGTGAACGTGATCATTGTGTTTATGTAAAGGATGTGGATACTGTGGATACTCTCTATTTACTTCTATATGTGGATGATATGTTGATAGCTTGTAGAAGTATGAAAGTTGTGAAAGGGCTGAAGAGAGCATTATCTCATGAATTTGAGATAAAAAGATTTGAGATCAACATAGAAAATCCTTGGAATAGAGATTTGTAGGGATAGATGCAAAGGAATACTCCATTTATCACAAGGTGGGTACATCAAAAGGGTACTCGAGAGGTTTGGGATGGAGAAGGCCAAACCAGCAGATACACCATTATCAAGGCATATTTCTCTCTCAAAAAATCAAAGGCCCCAGATAGAGAAGGAGAGAGAGTACATGAAAAGAGTTCCATATGCTAATGTAGTGTGGTAGTGTGATGTATGCTATGGTTTGTTGCAGGCCAGACATAACATATGCTGTAAGCCAGGTGAGCAGATACATGGCTGACCTTGGAAAAGAACACGGAAGGCTTTGAAGTGGATTTCACGATATCTGCAAGGGACTCAAAAGCATGGATTGGTATTTGGTGGGCAGCCAGAAGGACATGAATGGAAACTCTATAGATTCAGGTGAATATTCAGGTTCTTTGGAAGGGTTTGTTGATGCAAGCTATGCAGGTGATCTTGATACAAGAAGGTCTATAATAGGTATATCTTCTACATGTATGGTGGACAGGTTTCTTGAAGATCTACCCTTCAACCTATTACTGCTTTGTCAACAATGCAAGCAGAGTATATAGGGATTACTGAGGTTGTAAAGGAAGTAATATGGCTGAGAAGACTAGTAGCTGAAATGGGGGTGAAACATTTCGAGAATTCAATTTTCAAATCCAACAGATCTAAAGAATCAAACCCTCAAGAGCAGCCTTGTTCCCGATCAAGAAAAAATGCCCTAATCAACAAAGCAATTACGGAAGCATATCACCAGGTTGTGGATGACCATCTACCAGCAATCTCTATGAAGATCACGGTAGGATAGAGGTGAAGAAACGAAGAAGGTGTAACGAACTTCTTGAAGCAGAAAAAAAAGAAAATTGTTGAGTCTCGGGTGGTGCATTCATGGCTAGTTAGGTCAATTGTACATGTATTGATCCAGTTTATCATGGTTTTCCATGATGTATCTAGGGCTATGGTCGAGTCGGTATGAGTCCTAGGTGTTTAGGCTCAATTTTGGTTAGTCTGGGTCTAGAGTCAGCTCTTCTGGGGTAAGAGTCAGCTCTGTTGATTGGCACATCTTAGAATAGGTGATTATGAATGGACGAGTTGGCTCGAATGGGTTTGAGTCAGCTCAGTTGCACAGTCAAGAAACCTGTAGACTGGATGAGTCGACTCAGATGAGTTCGAGTTGGCTCCGTTGCACAGTCTGCAAGTGGGTACATCAAAAGGGTACTCGAGAGGTTTGGGATGGAGAAGGCCAAACCAGTAGATACACCATTATCAAGGCATATTTCTCTCTCAAAAAATCAAAGGCCCCAAATAGAGAAGGAGAGAGAGTACATGAAAAGAGTTCCATATGCTAATGTAGTGGGTAGTGTGATGTATGCTATGGTTTGTTGCAGGCCAGACATAACATATGCTGTAAGCCAGGTGAGCAGATACATGGCTGACCTTGGAAAAGAACACTGGAAGGCTTTGAAGTGGATTTCACGATATCTGCAAGGAACTCAAAAGCATGGATTGGTATTTGGTGGGCAGCCAGAAGGACATGAATGGAACTCTATAGATTCAGGTGAATATTCAGGTTCTTTGGAAGGGTTTGTTGATGCAAGCTATGTAGGTGATCTTGATACAAGAAGGTCTATAATAGGTTATATCTTCTACATGTATGGTAGACAGATTTCTTGAAGATCTACCCTTCAACCTATTACTGCTTTGTCAACAATGCAAGCAGAGTATATAGGGATTACTGAGGTTGTAAAGGAAGTAATATGGCTGAGAAGACTAGTAGCTGAAATGGGGGTGAAACATGTCGAGAATTCAATTTTCAAATCCAACCAGATCTAAAGAATCAAACCCTCAAGAGCGCCTTGTTCCCGATCAAGAAAAAATGCCCTAATCAACAAAGCAATTACGGAAGCATATCACCAGGTTGTGGATGACCATCTACCAGCAATCTCTATTGAAGATCACGGTAGGATAGAGGTGAAGAAACGAAGAAGGTGTAACGAACTTCTTGAAGCAGAAAAAAAAGAAAATTGTTGAGTCTCGGGTGGTGCATTCATGGCTAGTTAGGTCAATGTACATGTATTGATCCAGTTTATCATGGTTTTCCATGATGTATCTAGGGCTATGGTCGAGTCCGGTATGAGTCCTAGGTGTTTAGGCTCAGTTTTGGTCAGTCTGGGTCTTAGAGTCAGCTCTTCTGGGGTAAGAGTCAGCTCTGTTGATTGGCACATCTTAGAATAGGTGATTATGAACTGGACGAGTTGGCTCGAATGGGTTTGAGTCAGCTCAGTTGCACAGTCAAGAAACCTGTAGACTATGAGTCGACTCAGATGAGTTCGAGTTGGCTCATTGCACAGTCTGTCAATCCTGTGGTCTGGAAGCTCTGAGGATTAGAGTCGACTCAATTCCATGGCCAAGTCGACTCTAGTATCTAGAGTCAGCTCGAATGTCGGGTGAACTATTTTTGAATAGTGCTAGCTAGGGGAGTTTTAGGATCTCGACCACATGTGACTGAGATATATATATATTGAATTCTCGTAAGAGGATAGAGGTGAAGAAACGAAGAAGGTGTACTGAACTTCTTGAAGCAGAAAGATAAGAAAATCTCATTCTCCCAAGAAAATTCCTGTTTTCTCTTCTTTCTCTCTCTCTCTCATTCTTGGTGTTCTTGATTTTCACAGACCTATATCCTACCATGATCTTTAATAGAGATTGCTGGTAAATGGTCATCCAAAACCTGGCGATATGCTTCGTAATTGCTTTGTTGATCAGGGCATTTGTTCTCGATTGGGAACAAGGCTACTCTTGAGGGTTTGATTCTTCAGATCTGGTTGGATTTGAAAATCAAATTCTAGACAAAATACTGTATGGTGGTCCTGCACAGAGATAACCAAAGTGCCATACACTTGACTCAAAACCCAGTCTATCATGCTCGGACCAAGCATATAGATGTGAGACACCACAGAGTCAGAGAGCTGGTGAAGGAGGGAGAAGTGGCGCTGGTGAAGACAAAATACTGTATGGTGGTCCTGCACAGAGATAACCAAAGTGCCATACACTGACTCAAACCCAGTCTATCATGCTCGGACCAAGCATATAGTGTGAGACACCACAGAGTCAGAGAGCTGGTGAAGGAGGGAGAAGTGGCCTGGTGAAGGTCCATACAAAGGAGAACCAGGCGGATGCTCTTACAAAGGCTCTACCAAGGAAAGCTTCTACTCTTGTATGTGGTTGATGGGTTTGAGGAGTCCTGCGTATGTAGCCTTGAAGCACCAAGATGGAAATTGTGAGTCTCGGGTGGTGCGTTCAGGCTTGTTGGGTCAATGTCCTTGTATTGTTCTAGTCTATCATGGTTATCCATGATGTATCTAGGGCTAGGAGTAAGTTCGGGATGAGTCCTATGTGTTTTAGGCTGAGTTTTGGTCATTCTGGGTCTTAGAGTCGGCTCCTCTGATGTAAGAGTCAACTCTACTAGTTTGCATGTCTTAGAACAAGAAAATATATTCTGGTCGAGTCGGCTTGTTGGGTCGAGTCAGCTCGATTACATAGTCAAGAAACCCTGTGGTCTGGGCGAGTCACTCCAATGGGTTTGAGTCAGCTCGGTTACATAGTTAGGAAACCCCGTGGTCTGGACGAGCCAGCTCTGATGCTTAAAGTCGACTCAATTCCAAGGTGAGTCGACTCTAGTGTCTGGAGCCAGCTCGATTGATGAGTGGCTGTTTTAAACGGTACCAGCTGGGAGGGAGTTTTGGGGTACTCGGCCATGTGAGACCGAGGTATATATATTGTAACTTCTTGAGAGGTTGTATGAATGTTGTAAATGAACTTCTCAGACTTGGAATCAAGAAAATCTCCTTTCTCTAGATAATTCTTTCTTCTTCTTCCTTCTCCCATTCTTGGATCTTGACGTGATTGATCTTCAAAGACTTGTATCCTACCATGTTCTCCAAGGAGATCATTAGCAGAGGATCATCCATAGCCTGTGATATGCTTCCACTATTGCTATGTTGATCAGGGCGTTTGTTCTTGATCGGAAACAAGGTTGCTTTGTGATTTGGGTTTAATGTGAAATATGAAGTTGGATCCCAATTCTCAACAGTATGGTAGGCCCACAGTACACTAGGGAGCTCTTTAGCCCATCAACCTTTGACCTCGTCTAGTCTAGTGCGGAGTCCTCGCAAGATGGTTCAGTTGGTCACCTCAGCCTCACCGTTGGTCAGAGGGTGAGCCACCGAAGTGAAGCGATGGTGGATGTTGAGGTCAGCACAAAACTCCTTAAAAGCCTGATTGTTGAACTGTCGCCCATTGTCAGTGATGATTGAGTGTGGGAGCTTGAAATGGCAGATGACAGACTTCTAGAAGAAGGATCTAACCATGGCCTTAGTGATTGATGCGGGACCTATATGCATGCGATTATTTTTTTGTGTTTTAGGGGTTGGATGAGGTGGTTAAATCTCGAATATCAGATCAAAATATGATGTAGATAATTCTATATGAATTTTAAAAGCTACGCATGCAGATCAGGACCTAGGAAAGCAGTAAAGAGGGATTGCCGGGGCTGAGAAGCCTCGGTTAGGGCTAGTTCTCCTACAATAAAACTACTGGTAGCAGAGGAGGTGTACCTGGCAACGTCTGAAGTGCCTGATGAAGATCGCAACGAAGAGATCACTCGTCCTCGATGGATGTGGCCTGGAAAACCAAGCCAGAGACCCGCGGATTCCCGGCTTTTTGCTCGGTGGTCCGATTGCGACCTGGTTAGAGTCGTTGGATTCATAGGAACTCGGGGACCAGCAAACAACCATTAGGGTGTGAAATCAAGGTTGGAACACAAGAAAACCTTAGAAACAAGGCAGCAAGGGTGTGGGAAGAGGAAGCTTGGATGAAGGCTGGAGTCAGTTGCAACATCGGGAAGAAGAAGACACCAATAAACCCCTTAAGCACAAAGCAGGGTAGCACAAAGCAATTGTAGAGAACTCAAATATATTTATATATCAAAATCAACTCTCATATAAGAGACTAGGGTCCTTTAAATACCCTTAGTCTTGGGCTCCAAGTAAGGGTATATTTGACTTTACATAAGAATTTTATTCCCACCCAAACCCTAGCTAGAAAATAAGGCAACATTAGGTAGAATAAATCCCTAAAAACTCTCCCTCTCTCCTTACCTTGGTTTGGCCAAGTGGGTGACTCTAAGGGGCCGACCAAGGGGTGGTCACCATAAGCCTTGGCACCTTAGCTCCCTCCTGGGCCTTGGCTGGCCCAATTTTGCTTCCGGCTGGTCCAGGGCTTCAGGGTTTCTGATTTCTCCTCCTGGGGTCTTCAAATCTTCAAGCTGGGTTAGACTTGAGTTACTCTTCCATGTCTTCAATTTGATTGGACTTGATCTTTACTTGTATGATTTGGTCTTGAGTCATCAGTGTGCTTGGACAGGACTCAAAAAATAAAATTAGCTCGACAGGAGCTGACTAACACTGGACTGAACTAGCTCAACATGAGCTGACTAATACATGACTCAAATAAAGATAACTTAGCTGAACTAAGCTTTATTACAAATAGACTTGAATATGACAAAGTAATCCATAGAGGATTGAGAAGCCTCTGTCTTATTCTGGTGCCTCTAGTGTCCCCACCAATTCTCCCAGGGTGGGAGGAACTCGACCCTGTCGAGTGGGAATCATGTTAGCTCACATATCTCTTGAGGAGGTATGGGTTGAGGCATTGCAAGTCCTCTCGAGAAATCCACGAATCGTCCAACTCTAGCTAGCCTTGCCATCAGACCAGGAAGCATTGATAACCGCGGCCCCGGGTCGTTAAGGCTTGATCGTCCAAGATACGCTCGATCCATTTTCCTCTCTCAAGCCAAATAATTTATGGACACTCTGGGTAGGGTCACTCACATGGAAAGGAATAAGTCCAAAGGCCATACTAAGTATCGCTGTCGGTTCCCTGTACTCAACCAGGTCTATAATATTGAAGGTAGAACTAATGCCCAATTCGAAGGCAAATCTAACACACAGGCATGAAGCTTCTTTTAGGCCTAAACCTAACCATGATAGAATCCACTACATCAAATTCCTTGACCTTTCTTCGGGAAATTAGCCAGTTTGTTTAAAATTAGTGCAGGTGGTGAACATGCTAGGCACATGTAGACTCCTAACAAGTGATGCAAAGGACTCAAACTAACACCTAATAGACTCGACTAAAGAGGTTTCTTAGGTCTTAACTACCACTTGGGCATGGGGCATGAGTTGTGGTTGATGGATGACATGTAGAAGAAAATTTGCTAGTAACTCCTAATAGTGCCAGAGGGTCTGCCAAAAGTAGTAGCAAATGGGATGGGCTCTATGGATCCTTGCAACCTAGTAACCTCAACAAAATGTAACCTAATAGTTCTAGACACATGAGAAGACTCAGGAAAGGGTAGGAAATAGGAAGGGGATTCAGGGACTGGTTCTAGGCTAAAGAGACTGACCTTAATGTATGAGCATTGGGTTATGTCTCTAGGCAAGAAAAGGTCTATGCTATGGAAGGATGGTTAACCATTTCTGGGAAGAGGTCCTCAATGGAAACTATGGGAGGGGGCTCATCTTGGGGATACTGATTCAAAGAGATCAGGTCCTTAATAAATTCTTCTGGTTCTTGTATTTTAGGACTAGACTCTATAATTTGGCTCTCCTCCACGGTTTCCTCAAGTAAGGTTCTAGTAGTAGTATCTAAGTTCTCCTCCCCTAGTTGTTTTTCCACTACAGGTTCCTTATAGGTGGCCTCTTTAGATTTCTCAATGGGCTCAGGAGTTTCTTTCTCTAGATTTTCAAGGGTTCATCCTCCTCAAAGTCTTCTCCTTCATATTCATCTACTAAACTAGGATCAGCCTCATACACTTCTACCTTAGGCTCATTAATGGGTTCTGGGGTCTTTTCCTTGCATCCTAATGGGACAGGAGTAGTAGGCTGGTCTAAAGGAAGTCATCTAGGTTTGGACTTAGGTTCAAGGGAATTAACCTTATTAGACTTTGATTGATTGATCATGAGTTCTCTCTGATATAACTCGAATTCCCTAGCTAGGTGATAGGCTTCCTCTAGGTCCTGAATTTGCCAATGAAACAGCTCCCACTGATATCCCTACGCAGGCCATCTTGAAATCTAGCCATGATCTTAGACTCAGGTTCGACTGTGTTACATTTCCTACTAAACTCATTAAATTGGTCAATGTACTCAGACATAGTCTTATTACCCTGCCTCAATTCATCCCATTGTTCTAAAAGTTCGTATTCATAAAACTCACCTATGTACTTTGCTCTCAATTTACTTCTCATGGCTTTCCAAGTGCATATTTCATTTCCTCCTTGATAACATTCATTTTCAATAACTGCCCAATGCACCTTAGCATATCGGGTTAAACTATGTAGGGCCAATCTAAATTTTTCCATCTCCAACATCCTAGTGTACTCAAATACTGATCCATTCTTTCCTCCCAATCAATATACAACTCTTGTCTTCCATCAAAAGTGGGTGCATAAGGTTGGGTGCTCCTAATGGGTTGTCCATCTTAGTTCAGGTAATCATAATTGGGTCTCCTATGTTAGGTTCTAAGGATGGATCATGGTATGGGACCGGGTTCCTATGAATCCAATGACTCCAACCCGGCCGCAATCGGACCATCGAGCAGAAAGCCAGGAATCCGCGGGTCTCTAGCTTGGTTTTCCAGGCCGCATCCATCGAGGATGAGTAATCTCTTCTCTACGATCTTTATCAGGCACTTCAGACATTGCTAGGTACACCCCCTCTGCCACCAGTAGTTTTATTGTAGAAGAACTAGCCATAACCGAGGCTTCTCTGCCCCGGCGATCCCTCTTTACTGCTTTCCTAGGTCCTGATTTGCATGTGTAGCTTTTAAAATTCATATAGAATTATCTACTTCATATTTTGATATGATATTCGGGATTTAACCACCTCATCCAACCCCTAAAACACAAAAAAATAATCGCATGCATATAGGTCCTGCATCAATAAATCCCCAAAAACTCTCCCTCTCTCCTTGCCTTGGTCGGCCAAGAGGTTGACTCTAAGGGGCTGACCAAGGGGTGGTCACCATAAGCCTTGGTGCCCTAGCTCCCTCCTGGGCCTGGGCTGGCCCAATTTTGCTTCCGGCTAGTCCAGGCTTCAGGGTTTCTGATTTATCCTCATGGGGTCTTCAAATCTTCAAGCTGGGTTAGACTTGGGCTACTCTTCCATGTCTTCAATCTGATTAGACTTGGTCTTCACTTGTATGATGTGGTCTTGAATCTTCAGTGTGCTTGGACAGGACTCAAAAAATAAAATTAGCTTGACAGGAGCTGACTAACACTGGACTGGACTAGCTCAACATGAGCTGACTAATACAGGACTCAAATAAAGATAACTTAGCTGAACTAAGCTTTATTACAAATGAACTTGAATATGACTAAGTAATCCACAGAGGGTTGAAAAGCCTTCGTCTTATTCTAGTGCCTCTAGTGTCCCCACCAGTGATCCATGTCAGGGATTCAGCCTCGACCCAATTGGTGAAGTAGTCAATGGCCACAATCAATTATTTCCACTGGCCAGACATGAGACGAAAAAAACCTAGAATGTCCATTCCCCACTGGACGAATAGCTAGGGAGCTGATAGCTAGGAGAGTGGGGTAGCAGGCTGGCGTTGGATGTGGGCGTGATGTTGGCAGTGGCCATATTTCCTCATAAAATCAGCAGCATCCTCTTGCATGGTCTTCCAGAAGTATCCTTGCCGGAGTGCTTTGTAATCTAGGGTCCTGCCCCCCATGTGATTCCCGCAGATGCCTTCGTGTATTTCTTGAAGTACTTAGGTAGCTTCTGAGGGTTTAAAGTACTTCAGTAGGGGGTAGGACTAAGACCTTTGGTAGAGCTGTCCATCCATTGACATGAACTGCATGGCCTTCTTTTTGAGGAGGCCGGCCACTTTGCGATCCTCGGGTAGGGCACCGGTTGTAATGTATTTGATGTAGGGATCCATCCAGCTTGCTTCAGATGTGACTTGCTGGACTTTTGCCATGGACTCAAAGCCAGAGGTCTCTAGATATTCGATGAAGGTATGTCCCAGCAACGAATCTGGTAGGGTTGCCAGCCTGAAGAGGACATCTGCCCGGGCATTCTCCGTATGAGGGATATGGAAAATACTAAAGTGCTGGGGGTTTGCTGTGTATGAGCATACCTTGTCCAGATACTTCGCCATCGTAGGATCTTGAGCTTCATATTCGTCGGAGACCTGGCCCATCATGAGCTATGAGTCCATGAAGACCTTCAGGCACTTTACACCCAGCTTACGGGATACTTTCAGTCCCGCGAGGTGTACCTCATACTCAGCCTGATTGTTGGTTGCCTTGAAGAAGAAACACAGTGCGCATTTAGTGACAACTCCGTCAAGGTTGGCGAGAATGAAACTGGCTCCACTCCCTCCAGTGTTGGATGCACCGTTGATGTGAAGGATCCACATCATTGCTCTCGAGGCTGGGTCCTGCTCGGGTTTGGCTTGCGGTCCACCTCCTCCAGGTCTTCGGCCACCCAAATGCATTCTACCAGGAAATCAGTAAGGACCTGGGCCTTTTACACTGGTCATGGATGGTAGGTGATATCGAACACATTGAGCTTCACCACCTACTTGGCCAGGCACCTCGACGTGTCAGAGTGGCTGGTCAGTGAGGATAGTGATCAAATGTGCTTGGAAGTAAGGCCTGAGATACTGCACAGATATAATGAGTGCAAAGATAATCTTTTCAGATTGACTATACCTAGATTCTATGTCATGGAGCAGCTTGCTAGTATAGTAGACCATCCGCTGGGAGCCATCCTTGTCAGTGCAGGCCAGTACTAAGTTGACCACCTTCGATGAGACCGCCAGGTATAGGAGGAGCTCTTCCCCAGGCTCTGGCCTGGACAACAATGGTGGGAAGGCGAGGAGCTTCTTCAGCACCTCGAAAGCCTCCCTACACTCCTCTATCCAGGTGAAGTCTTGCATCTTGCATAGCACTTTGAAGAATGGCTAGCAGTGCTCGACAGAACACGAGATGAAATGGCTTAATGCCGCTGGTGGGGACACCTGAGGCACCAGAATAAGACAGAGGCTTTTTCAACCCTCTGTAAATTGATCAATAATTTATGAGTCCATCTGTAATAAGGGCTTAGCTCATCTGAGTCCATTTTAGTTATTATTTGAGTATTTTTAGTTGTTATTTCAGTTCTGTACTAGTCAGCTCATGTTGAGCTAGTTCAGTCCAATGCTAGTCAGCTCATGTTGAGCTAATTTTATTTTTTTGAGTCCTGTCCAAGCATACTGAAGACTCAAGACTATATCATACAAGTGAAGACCAAGTCCAACTAGATTGAAGACATGGAAGTATAGCACAAGTCCAACCCAGCTTGAAGATTTGAAGACCCCAGGAGAAATTCAGAAAACCCTGATTTCTTGCAGATGCCCTCCAATGCCAGATTCCCTTCCAGATGCCAAAGTATATTCATAGATAGGGCATCCATGATTCCAGAGGTTCATCTGCATCCTAGCCCAAAGAAATCAAGCCCAGGTGCCAATCCCAAGCCCCTAAGAAGCAAGATACCAGGGAATATTCCTGCTACCTGGCTACCAGGCCACCCCAGCTTCCAGAGGCCCAAACCCATGTACCCGAGCCCCTTTGGGCCGGCCTTTTGCTGCTTAGAAGCCCAACACGCCCCCCTAGGCGTCCTTGGAGTCTTGACCAAGTCAAGAAAATTTTTAGGGATTTTTCTACCTAATATTTCCTTATTTTCTAGCTAGGGTTTGAGAGGGAAAAGGATTCTTATGTAAAGACTTATGTACCCTTACTTGGAGCCCAAGGTTAAGGGTCTATTTAAGGGACCCTAGCCTCTTTATGAGAAAATCTTTGATGAATGAAAACCTTGAGTTCTTCTATTGAGTGGTGTGATACCCTGCTGTGTGCATAAAGGGGTTTGTGAGAGTTCTTCTTCCCGGTGTTTGCAATCATCTTCCTGCTGCCAACAAACCCTCCAGATCCCTGGACGCCCACTCCAAAAGAAGCCTTCCCTTGCTGTTTTTACTTTATTTTCTTGTTCCTTTGTGAGCTTTCTAACCCCTGACAGGTCGTTTGCAGGTCCCTGAGTTCCTACGAATCCAACGACTCCAGCCAAGCCTCAATCGGATCACCGAGCAGAAAGCCGGGTATCCGCGGGTCTTTGGCTCGATTTTCCAGGCCGCATCCATCGAGGAACGAGAGACCCCTTCGCTGCGATCTTCACAGATGTTGTCAGGTACACCCCTCTACCTCCAGTAGTTTTATTGTAGGAGAACATGCCCTAACCGAGGCTTCTCAGCCCCGGCGGTCCTTCTTTCCTACTTTTCTAGGTCCTAATCTGCATGCTGATCTTCAAAAATTCATACAAAATTCCTACAAATAATTTTGATCTGAAATTTGGGAATTAATCACTTAACTCAACATGTAAAACATACAAAAAAATTGCATGCATATTAGTTCCCCATCATTTGGTATCAGAGCTTAGATTAGGGCTTGTTTTCTGTAATTTTTCAGTCCGTATATACTCTGTTATTTTAATTATCTCTCCAGATAAAAACTCAAAAATTCTGAAATTTACTTTACTGGATTCATCATAATTAAAGTAATTTTAAAAATTTTGTAGATTTTTTATGTCCTGTGAATTTTCTTCAAGCCAAAATACATCCTGCAAATTTTTGGCTCTATTTTTTCAGCAAGACAAGTTTGGAAGTTTTAGGTTTTTGTTTAGCAATTTTTGCATATTTTTAATTTTAGTATATTTCCAGCATATTAGGCCATGTTTTGCAAGTTTTCTTCTATTTAAAAAAATACCAAAAAAAAATACATATTCTCCAAAAATACCAAAAAAAAAAATCTAAACCCTAATTTGCATCCTCATCTGCCTGCCATCATTGCATAATTTACTTTTAAGGGCACTCTTGCTATATCATGGGGGAGGATTTGATCACCTCTCCTTAGCCCAAAACCACATCCCTTGCATTCGGTCCCAAGCCTTAACCTAAATTAATTAGACTTAATTTGCCCTAGTGGGCTAGGGACACCAACTGGTCGGGTCCGGGCTAAGTGTTAGATCACTGTGTCAAGACTAACCTGTGTGTTCCTTGTGCTTAGTGTCTAGAATGGTGGTTTAGGGATTCAATCCCGAAGGGCTTGTGTGCTGGTCCGCCTACCTGGCCAATCTTTGATTGGTGTCTAGGATTGGCAATCAGGGACCTAACACTCCCCTTACACCTGCCTGGCTGAGTACAGGGTTACTATAGGCTAGTTTGCCACCCTGATTAAGCATCTAGTTTGGACTCTAGGTCTAGTCAGCTATAGTCGGTCTGATCAAGTCTTGCATGAGCACTAGATCAGGAGTTTCATATCACCCACCTCCTTCACAGATGTCTGAATCCATGGAAAATTTACAATCTCAAATAAAAGCCCTAGCTGATCAAATGGCCCAGATGGCTACCCAGATGACCCAGTTAACTCAATATTCTGACCCATATAGGGAGTTCAACCCTAGGAGAAACCCAATATTCTGACCCATATAGGGAGTCCAATCCTAGGAGAACCCAGTATTCTGACCCATATAGGGAGTCCAACCCTAGGAGGACCCAATATCCTGACCCATATAGAGAGCCCAACCTTAGGAGGACTCCATACCATGATCCATCCTTAGAACCTGACCATAGAACTGACCCAAAATCCTATGACCCCAGATCCTATAATCCCATGACCCATAGATCTGCACCCTTGTCCTATGAGCCCAGAGAACCCATAACCCCTAAATATCAGCCTAGTACTAGTCAGGTTTCCCTTAGTCAATTTGAACCCCATAGGATTAGCACCCCTAAAAATGAGCCCAGTAGTGAGCCACTACCCCTTAGGCAACCTGAACCTACTAGGATTAGTGTCCATAATCAGAGACCAGAACCTAACCAATTTCTTGCTAGCCGACCTTCTCCAACCATTCCTGAGATTCACAAGGCTTACATTAACACGGAAGTGTATGAAGCTGATGTGAGCCTAGTGGATGAGCATGAGGGAGAAGAGGAGACACCTTTAGTAGACCTAGAATTAGCTGACCCAGTAGATACCCAGGTAGAAACCAACCCAGAGCTAGTTGACCTTGACCATATCCAACCTAAAGCTATAATGGAAGAACAAATAGAGGAAGAGAACCTAGGTACTGCTACTAGAGCCTTACCTGAGGAAACCATAGAGGAGAGCCAAATTATAGAGTCTAGTCCTAAAATACAAGAACCAGAAGAATTTATTAAGGACCTGATCTCTTTGAATCAGTACCCTCAGGATGAGTCTCCTCCAATAGTTCCATTAAGGACCTCTTTCCTGAGATTAATAACCCATCCTTCCATTATACAAATCCCGTAGATATAGCTCAACCTCGTAAGGTTAACCTCATTAGTATAGGATTAGTTCTTGACACCCCGTCTTTTATCCTACTTTATCCAACTAACCATGAACCTTTTTCTCTACCGTACCAAACTAATTCTGAACCCACTTCTTATTTTCTGCCCTTTCCTGACACCTCCAGCATTTCTAGGATCATTAGATTGCATTTAGCTGAGATTAGCATACTGCATGCATTCATCATGCATGTTAGGTTTGCATCTTACTTCTGGCATACTCTTTGGAATTTCTAGGAGTTCACTGTAAATTTTCATGTGCATGTCAAGCTAGGATCAAACCTAGAGAACCTATAATCTATTAGGTTTAGATCCAAAGAGTTCAATAAAATTTCCTTCGATAGGAATGCATAGTCGAGTCTGTTAGATGTCAGTATGAGTCCTTTGCATCATTTGTTAGGAGTCTGCATGTGCCAAGCATGTTCACCACCTGCACTAATCTTAAAACAACTGGCTAATTCCCGAAGAAGGGTCAAAGATTTGATGTAGTGGATTCGATCTTGGTTAGGCTTAGGCCTAAAAGAAGCTTCATGCTCACAGAGCCGGACCTTTTAAAGTAATAGAGAAGGATTGGATCAAACGCCTAGGTGTTAGACTTGCCTTCGGATTTGGGCATTAGTTCTACCTTCAATATTACAGACCTGGTTGAGTATAGGGAACCGGCAGCGATACCTAGTAAGGCCTTTGGACCTATTCCTTTTCATTGTGAGTGACCCTAACCCAGAGTGTCCACTAACAAATTGGCCTGAGAGAGGAGAACGGATCGAGCGTATCCTGGACAATCAAGCCATCACGACCCAGGGCCATGACTATCAATGCTTCCTGTCCGATGGCAAGGCTGGCCAGAGTCAGACGATTCATGGATTTCTCGAGAGGACTTGCAACGCCTCAACCCAGACCTTCTCGAGAGATATGTGAGCCAGTCTGACCTTCACTCGACAGGGTCGAGTTCCTCCCATCCCGAGAGAATTGGTGGGGACACTGAGGCACCAGAATAAGACAGAGGCTTTTTCAACCCTCTGTAAATTGATCAATAATTTATGAGTCCATCTGTAATAAGGGCTTAGCTCATCTGAGTCTATTTGAGTTGTTATTTGAGTATTTTTAGTTGTTATTTCAGTTCTGTACTAGTCAGCTCATGTTGAGCTAGTTCAGTCCAATGCTAGTCAGCTCATGTTGAGCTAATTTTATTTTTTTGAGTCCTGTCCAAGCATACTGAAGACTCAAGACTATATCATACAAGTGAAGACCGAGTCCAACTAGATTGAAGATATGGAAGTATAGAACAAGTCCAACCCAGCTTGAAGATTTGAAGACCCCAGAGGAAAATTCAGAAAACCCTGATTTCTTGCAGATGCCCTCCAGATGCCCAGATTCCCTTCCAGATGCCAAAGTATATTCATAGATAAGGGCATCCATGATTCCAGAGGTCCATCTGCATCCTAGCCCAAAGAAATCAAGCCCAGGTGCCAAGCCCAAGCCCCTAAGAAGCAAGATACCAGGGAATATTCCTGCTACCTATCTACCAGGCCACCCCATCTTCCAGAGGCCCAAACCCATGCACCCGAGCCCCTTTGGGCCGGCCTTTTGCTGCTCCTAGAAGCCCAACACGTCCCCCTAGGCATCCTTGGAGTCTTGACCAAGTCAAGAAAATCTTTAGGGATTTTTCTACCTAATATTTCCTTATTTTCTAGCTAGGGTTTGAGAGGGAAAAGGATTCTTATGTAAAGACTTATGTACCCTTACTTGGAGCCCAAGGTTAAGGGTCTATTTAAGGGACCCTAGCCTCTTATATGAGGAGAATTTTTGATGAATGAAAACCTTGAGTTCTTCTATTGAGTGGTGTGATACCTTGCTGTGTGCATAAAGGGATTTGTTAGAGTTCTTCTTCTCGGTGTTTGCAATCATCTTCATGCTGCCAACAAACCCTCCAGATCCCTGGACGCCCACTCCAAAAGAAGCCTTCCCTTGCTATTTTTACTTTGTTTTCTTCTTCCTTTGTGAGCTTTCTAACCCCTGACAGGTCGTTTGTAGGTCCTGAGTTCCTACGAATCCAACGACTCCAGCCAAGCCTCAATCGGATCACCGAGCAGAAAGCCGGGTATCCGCGGGTCTTTGGCTCGATTTTCCACGCCGCATCCGTCGAGGAACGAGAGACCCCTTCGCTGCAATCTTCACAGACATTGTCAGGTACACCCTCTACCTCCAGTAGTTTTATTGTAGGAGAACATGCCCTAACCGAGGCTTCTCAGCCCCGGCGGTCCTTCTTTGCTACTTTTCTAGGTCCTAATCTGCATACTGATCTTCAAAAATTCATACAAAATTCCCTACAAATAATTTTGATCTGAAATTTGGGAATTAATCACCTAACTCAACATGTAAAACATACAAAAAAAATTGCATGCATATTAGTTCCCCATCAGCCGCGATGTGTCCAATCAGGCACTGGTTCTCCTTGGAGAAAGGTGTCTCATGTTAGTAATTACTTAGATCTTCTCAGGGTTGGCCTCTATCTCCCTTTGAGTGACCATAAATCCTAGAAATTTTCTCGTTGCAATGCCAAACACGCATTTGATAGGGTTTAGCTTCATCTGGTAGAGACAGAGGTTGTCAAAGGCCTCCGCTAGGTCAGCGATGTGGTCCAACTCCTGGTTGCTCATGACAAGCATGCCATTCACGTAGACCTACATGTCATGGTCGATCTGGTCCTTGAAGACCCTATTGACTAGGCACTGGTATATGGCCCCTACATTCTTGAGACTGAATGGCATCATCCTGTAATAGTACGTACTTCGGTCAGTCAAGAATGCTATGTGCTCCTCATCTTCCGGGTGTATGCAAATTTGATTGTATCCAAAAAATATATCCATGAAGCTAAGGAGCTTGTGACTTGAAGTCGCATCAACTAGCTGATTAATCTTGGGAAGCAAAAAACTGTCCTTCAAGCATGCCCTGTCGAGGTTAGCATAGTCCATGTAGATCCTCCACTTCCTTGAAGCCTTCCTTATCATTACTACATTAGCAAGCCAATCAGGATACCATACCTCATGGATGAAGCCTGCCACGAGGAGCTTTTCGACCTCCTCATTAATCGCCTTCTGCCACTTTGGGATGAAACTCCTCTTCTTCTGCTGGACTGGGCAACAATTGGGATTGATATTTAGCCTATGGGTGATCACTTCTGGTTGGATCCTGGGCATGTCTACCATAGTCAAGTGATGCGAAACTAAAATGCATACATAATTATTTTTTTAATTTTTAAGATTAAGTGATGTATTTAATCCCCGAAGAATAGACCAAGAACCTAAGTAGAAAATTCTATGTAAGTAAGAAACTACAGCATGCAAAGTAGAACCTAAAAGCAATAAGAAAGAGGATCGCCGAGGCTGAAAAGTCTCGGTTGGGCTAGTTTTCCTGCAATAATGCTACTAGCAAGCAGAGGGGGTGTACCTGATAATGGTTGATGCACTCGATGATGATCGTAGATGAAGGGATCACTCTCACTCTCGGATGCAGCCTGGAAGATCAAGTCGAAGACCCGCGAATTCTCGACTTTCAACTCGGTGATCCGATCGTGGCCCGGCTGAGTCGTTGGACTCGTAGAAGTCGAGGGACCTGCAAACAGCCTATTAAGGATTAAGAAACTAAGAAAGGATGAAAGAACAAAGTTAAAATAGAAAGGGGAGGAAGAGTTTGAGGTTAGGCAGCTAGGGCTTGAAGAGGTGGATGGCGGCTGGAGACTGGGCGCAGGACACAAAGAAGAAGAGGGGTTCACACAAAATCTCCTTAGCACACAGCGGATGGAAAACTCAGTTGTATTCATTCAAAAAAGTGCCTTCATACAAGAGAATAGTCTCTTAAATAGACTCTCTAACTTGGCCTCCAAGTAAGGAAACAATAGACTTTTCCTAGGAATTTGAATGGCCAGTCCCCAGTCTTGAAGCGCGCCACCCTCAGGCACTGTAGATGCTGTCAAAGCAAGACCCCCCATCATGACCCTCCTCAGCAATAGCCTTTGTCTTTTCCAACAGCCTCAACGAAAGGTTTCACCGATGAGGCTATCGGGCGCATGATAGAGAAGCACTTGGAAGAATGAGAGCGTAGGCTAGCAGAACTGTCCCGCCAGTTTGCCAACATGCAAGGCTCCTCCTGTGAGCCAGCGGGCCATGACGCCCGACTGCCCTTCTCTCGAGAGATTTAAGAGGGGCCGATCCCGAGTCGGTTCCACATGCCTCAAGTGGACCCTATGATGGGACCGCCGACCCCCTGGATCACCTGGAAAGCTACAAGGCTCTCATGAGAGTCTAGGGTGCAACATACACCCTCCTTTACTTAGCCTTCCCTGCTACTCTTCGGAAGGCTGCTCAAGTCTGGTTCACTTGCCTTGAACCCGAGAGTGTCAGTTCCTTTGCAGAGCTGGAAAGAAAGTTCGTGGCACATTTTGACACATACCGGAAGGTGCTGCAAAAAGCCGATAGCCTTTTCTCCATCAGATAGCAGGACCGCGAGTCCTTGCGGGACTATATGGCATGCTTCAAGATCGCCGCACTTGAGATCTACAATCTAAACGAGCCCATAGCCATGTTGGCACTAAAGAGAGGGCTTTAGACTTCCCGCCTAACCTACTCCCGGACAAGAAGCCATCGAAGATGTACTCTGACCTCCTCCTCTGTGTCCACAAGTATATTGATGCTGAGGAGGCTGACTGCACCAGGAGAGAGCTAGATGGGAAGCCTCTGGAGAAACGAGCCCCACGGGAAGCCCCAGGGGCACGCAAGCCTGGACCAAGCCCAAATACCTGAGCGAGGCCCAAGCCGAAGAGTGGTCTCACTCTAGAAGAAGCATATACTCTTCTCCTTGCCCTGAGGTCAAAGATTCTCATGGATATTGAGGGTGAGCACTACCTGCATCGCCCTCCCCCACTGGGGTCATCCGACGACCGTGACAAGACAAGATATTGCTAGTTCCACCGTAACCACGGCCATGACATCGAGGAATGTCGCCACCTCAAAAGAGAAATTGAAGATCTGATAAGGAGGGGCTACCTAGAAAAGTTCATGGCGGGCAAGACCTAAGTGGAACCTCAGGTGCTTTTGGCCCTTCCTTCTATCCCTGCGATCGACAATTGGCCCACCGAGAAGCTCGTGGGTATGGTATGTTGGGGGACAGACTCCCCCCAGATTGGGAAGGTCCCGATGGAGTAGTCAAGACCCTTCCCCCTGGAGCCTATCACCTCGTCAAACTTGACGGTGCCCAGTCCGTGCGGGCCCAGAATGATGAAAGTCCAAGGACACACTGCTAATAATGTAAGGCTCCCTCTTTTCAATAAAAGATTCATTTTCATGCAATGTTGTCTTACCTTGTAGGAAAATCAGCGCCCGACCCCAGGCCTGGTGATCCAAGTCGGGAAACTCCTAAAGCCCTGCACATACTGCTGAGCCCACGGGCAGCCGGGAAGCCCTAGAGGTCCCGCCATCTTTTGCCTGACTCTCAGTTTAGCTCTTACCATGCTCATAGTTTGAAGATGTCTGCGGTGACTGAACAAAGTCCTGCCATCTATCGCAAGGCTCACAGTTTGGCAACTGCTATGCTAATAGTCTGAAGATATTTGTGGAGACTCCAAAAGGCCCCCACCATCTACCACCTGACTTTCAGTTTAGCTCTTGCCATGCTCATAGTCCAGAGATGTCCACGGTGACTGAACGAAGTCCTTCCATCTACCGCGAGGCTCACAACTTGGTATTTGCTGTGCTAACAGTCCGGAGATGTCCACAAGGAATCCCAGCGATCTCGTTGTCCACTGCTAGACTCACGATTCGACATCCATGCCACTTAAAGCCAAGAAACTCCTGAAGCCCCACACTAAAGCTGGGAACCCCGACACCCCACACCAAAGCTGGAGCCATAGCGCCCCATACTAAAGCTGGGAAACTCCTGAAGCCCCACACTGAAGTTGGGAGCCACAGCACCCCGCACTAAAGCTGAGAAACTCCTGAAGCCCCGTACTAAAGTCGGGAACCTTTGATGCCCTGTACCAAAGTTGGAAAACTCTTGAAGCCCCGTACCAAAGCTGGGAGCCACAGTGCCCTGCACTAAAGTTGAGAAACACCTGAAGCCCTGCACCAAAGTCGGGAACCTCCGATGCCCCGCACCAAAGCCGAGAACTCCTGAAGACCTGCATCTTTCACCGTGCTCACAGTCTGGAGATGTCAGTGGGACACCCCAAAAGTTTCGCCATCTGTCGCCCGACTCATAGCTTGGTATCTCAAGCCAGGAACTCCTAAAACCCCATATCTGTTGCCATGCTCACAGTCTGGAGATGTCAGTGGGACACCCCAAAAGATTCCATCTATCACCTGACTCACAGCTCGACACCTCAAGCCAAGAAACTCCTGAAGCCCCATACCTGCTACCATCCTCGCAGTACAAAGATGTCAGTGGGACACTCAGAGTTTCACCATCTGTCGCCTGACTCATAACTAGCACCTCAAGCTAGAAAACTCTTGAAGCCTGCACCTGCTACCTTCCTCATAGTCTGGAGATGTCAGGGGATACTCTAGAAGTTTCACCATTTGTCGCCTGACTCATAGAGCGCTCGACAACTCAAACGGGAACCTTGAAGCCCTTGCACCTGCTACCATCCTCACAGTTCGGAGATGTCAGCGGGACACCCCAGAAGTTCCTTCATTTGCCACCTGACTCATAGCTCGGCACCTTAAGGGGAAACTCCTGAAGCCCCGTACTTGCTACCATCCTCATAGTCCAGAGATGTCAGCGGGACATCCCAGAAGTTCTACCATCTATCGCTTGACTCATAGCTCGGCACCTCAAGCCAGGAAACTCCTGAAGCCCTGCACTTGCTGTCATCCTCACAGTCTGAAGATGTCAATGGGATACCCTAGAAGCTTTGCCATATGTCGCCTAACTCATAGCTTGGCACCTCAAGCCAAGAAACTCCTGAAGCCTCACATTCAACCCACTGGACCCCCAGTTCAGTGATGGCAAAGCATGGCACTCCTGAAGGCCCACATTCCACCGGTCAGACTTAGAGCTGGGGAAATATTTTGAGACCCCTTAAGTCAAGCTTCCTAACTTGACAGTCTCCTAGGGTAGCTCAGGTCTCCCGTGAAGCCATCATCCAGCTCTTGGCTCAATTGGAGAGTTCCCAAGACAAGCAGCTACTAAAGAGGTTTGAAGTAACCATAAAAACAAAAACTCAGTGAAACAAAAAAGACTTCATTGATGTTGCATGAAAAAGTTACATCATCAATGGGCCCCCGATAGGCTGGGCAGTCCTAGAATAAAAAGGAAGATTCGAGAAGGAAATCAGAGCCTATCCCTCTATAGGCTCCTTCCTAGGATGACGAGTAGGCATGTTAGCACCCTCTGTGGGCCCTCTGTAGCTCCCGTTGGCTAGACTTCCTCAACGGCAGGAGCAGGCTCCACCTCAGCCATGGTAGTAGGAGTCACAGCTCCCCTTGAGCTTCCACCAAGGCTTCCCAGGACCATGACTGCATCCAGATTCAGCTTGGGAAGAGCTGAGCCACCGAGAGAGCTGAGCCACCGAGATCTACAAACCTTGAATCCTTTGATGAAGGGATGACGAGTAGGCATCTGTAGCGCCCGTTGGGCTAGACTCTGGTAGTAGGAGTCACAGCTCCCCTTGAGCTTCCACCAAGGCTTCCCAGGACCATGACTGCATCCAGATTCAGCTTTGGAAGAGCTGAGCCACCGAGATCTACAACCTTGAATCCTTGATGAAGGAATTGGTGGCCGCCTCTCAGACTTCATCGAAAAACACCATCGAGGCCTTGAACATGGGCACTGCCTCGATGGCCTCCTTCTTAGCAGCCTCCATCAGGGCCACCTCCCCAGCAGCTCTTTCCTCGACTGCTGACAGTCGAGCTTGCATTGCCTTCAGCTACACTTGGAGGCCACTTCTCAGTCCTTCCACTATGGCAGCTTCTACTTTGAGCTCCTCCACTTAGTGGGAAGCTCGATCCCTTTCTCAGGCCAAGGATACTTCAAGGTCCCTAGCCCATTTTTGGCATCAACCACCCTAGCTTGGAGGACCTTATCCTTCTCCTCCAAGGCTCGAGCCCTGTCAGTTTGCTCCCATGCCTCAGTTGCTAGAGATGCCCTCTCTTACTTCTACCGGGCATCTCTCTTCTCCCACTGAGTGTAGTAGTTGCAAACGAGAAGAATGTCGGTCCCGATCTGCATCATCAAAGGTGTTAGCTATGGCAACCAGACTGAAGCAACAAAAAAGAAGAAGATTACCATGAAGAGGAGGGGGAGGGTGCCAAGAAGGGCTTCTGCCAGCTTCCTGCCTCCCCTTCACGGTGATCACGTGATTGGATCGTGAACTCCATCTTGTGCTCTACAATCACAAGATCCTGGGTGACTGACGAGTTGATTTCACCCCAGGTGCTACCCTCCGGATGGTGGCCCTCCTTGGTGCTTGGGGAACCACCATGTCCTGGGGAACCGCCTCTGAAGGCCCCTCGTTGGTGGGGACACCTGAGGCACCAGAATAAGACAGAGGCTTTTTCAACCCTCTGTAAATTGATCAATAATTTATGAGTCCATCTATGATAAGGGCTTAGCTTATCTGAGTCCATTTAGTTTTTATTTGAGTATTTTTAGTTGTTATTTCAGTTCTGTACTAGTCAGCTCATGTTGAGCTAGTTCAGTCCAATGCTAGTCAGCTCATGTTGAGCTAATTTTATTTTTTTGAGTCCTATCCAAGCATACTGAAGACTCAAGACTATATCATACAAGTGAAGACCAAGTCCAACTAGATTGAAGACATGGAAGTATAGCACAAGTCCAACCCAGCTTGAAGATTTGAAGACCCCAGGAGGAAAATTCAGAAAACCCTGATTTCTTGCAGATGCCCTCCAGATGCCCAGATTCCCTTCCAGATGCCAAAATATATTCATATACCAAGGCATCCATGATTTTAGAGGTCCATCTACATCCTAGCCCAAAGAAATCAAGCCCAGGTGCCAAGCCCAAGCCCCTAAGAAGCAAGATACCAGGGAATATTCCTGCTACCTGGCTACCAGGCCACCCCAGCTTCCAGAGGCCCAAACCCATGCACCCGGCCCCTTTGGGCCGGCCCCTTGCTGCTCCTAGAAGCCCAACACGCCCCCTAGGCGTCCTTGGAGTCTTGACCAAGTCAAGAAAATTTTTAGGGATTTTTCTACCTAATATTTCCTTATTTTCTAGCTAGGGTTTGAGAGGGAAAAGGATTCTTATGTAAAGACTTATGTACCCTTACTTGGAGCCCAAGGTTAAGGGTCTATTTAAGGGACCCTAGCCTCTTGTATGAGGGGAAGTTTTTGATGAATGAAAACCTTGAGTTCTTCTATTGAGTGGTGTGATACCTGCTGTGTGCATAAAGGGGTTTGTGAGAGTTCTTCTTCCCGGTGTTTGCAATCATCTTCCTGCTGCCAACAAACCCTCCAGATCCCTGGACGCCCACTCCAAAAGAAGCCTTCCCTTGCTATTTTTCCTTTGTTTTCTTGTTCCTTTATGAATTTTCTAACCCCTGACAGGTCGTTTGCAGGTCCCTGAGTTCCTACGAATCCAACGACTCCAGCCAAGCCTCAATCGGATCACCGAGCAGAAAGCCGGGTATCCGCGGGTCTTTGGCTTGGTTTTCCAGGCCGCATCCATCGAGGAACGAGAGACCCCTTCGCTGCGATCTTCACAGAATTGTCAGGTACACCCCTCTACCTCCAGTAGTTTTATTGTAGGAGAACTTGCCCTAACCGAGGCTTCTCAGCCCCGGCGGTCCTTCTTTGCTACTTTTCTAGGTCCTAATCTGCATGCTGATCTTCAAAAATTCATACAAAATTCCCTACAAATAATTTTGATCTGAAATTTGGGAATTAATCACCTAACTCAACATGTAAAACATATAAAAAAATGGCATGCAAATTAGTTCCCCATCATTTGGTATCAGAGCTTAGATTAGGGCTTATTTTCTGCAATTTTTCAGTCCGTATATACTCTGTTATTTTAATTATTTCTCCCTGTTAAAAACTCTAAAAATTCTGAAATTTATTTTCCTGGATTTATCATAATTCACAGTATTTTAAAATTTTTCCAGATTTTATTATGATCTGTGAATGTTCTGCAAGCCGAAATAGGGCCTGCAAATTTCGGCTCTATTTTTTTTAGCAAGACAAGTTTGGAAGTTTTAGGGTTTTGTTTAGGAGTTTTTGCATATTTCTTAATTTTAGTATATTTCTGGTATATTAGGCCATGATTTGCAAGTTTTCTTCTATTTAAAAAAATACCAAAAAAAAAATACATATTTTCCAAAAATACCAAAAAAAATATCTAAATCCTAATTTGCATCCTCATCTGCCTGCCATCATTGCATAATTTACTTTTAAGGGCACTCTTGCTATATCAGATGGGGGAGGATTTGATCACCTCTCCTTAGCCCAAAACCATATCCCTTGCATTCAGTCCCAAGCCTTAACCTAAAATTAATTAGACTTAATTTGCCCTAGTGGGCTAGGGACACCAACTGGTCGGGTCCGGGCTAGTGTTAGATCACTATGTCAAGTTAACCTGTGTGTGCCTTGTGCTCAGTGTCTAGAACGGTGGTTTAGGGATTCAATCCCAAGGGCTTGTGTGCTGGTCCGCCTACCTGGCCAATCTCTGATTGGTGTCTAGGATTGGCAATCAGGGACCTAACACTCCCCTTACACCTGCCTGGCTGAGTACAGGGTTACTATAGGCTAGTTTGCCACCCTGATTGAGCATCTAGTTTGGACTCTAGGTCTAGTCAGCTATAGTCGGTCTGATCGAGTCTTGTATGAGCACTAGATCAGGAGTTTCATATCACCCACCTCCTTCACAAATGTCTGAACCCATGGAAAACTTACAAGCCCAAATAAAAGCCCTAGCTGATCAAATGGCCCAGATGACTACCCAGTTAACTCAGTCTGGTACCCAAACCAATAATAGAATTGACCATCTTGCCAAAAGGTTTGACCAGTTAGGAGGTCGTGTAGGGACCATAGCAAGAACCCATGGGTCACAATCTGAGCCAGATCCTGAGTCCCCTCAACCTAGGAGAACCCCAAACCCTGATCTATACCATGAGGTCGAACCTAGGAGATCCCCTTATTCTGACCCGTACTACAATCCTCAACCTAGGAGGACCCCAAACCCTGATCCATACCGAGAGATTGAACCTAGGAGAGCCCCTAAGCCTGACCCATACAATAATACTGAACCTAGAAGAATCCCTTACCATGACCCTTATTATGATACTGAACCTAGAAGAACCCCTTACCGTGACCATTATTATGATACTGAACCTAGGAGAACCCAATACTCTGACCCATATAGGGAGTCCAATCCTAGGAGAACCCAATACTCTGACCCATATAAGGAGCCCAACCCTAGGAGAACCCAATACTCTGACCCATATAGGGAGCCCAACCCTAGGAGAACCCAATATTCTGACCCATATAGGGAGTCCAACCCTAGGAGAACCCAATATCCTGACCCATATAGGAAGCCCAACCTTAGGAGGACCCCATACCATGATCCATCCTTAGAACCTGATCATAGAGCTGACCCAAAATCCTATGACCCCAGATCCTATAATCCCATGACCCATAGATCTGCACCCTTGTCCTATGAGCCTAGAGAACCCATAACCCCTAAGTATCAACCTAGTACTAGTCATGCTTCTTCTAGTCAACCTGAACCCCATAGGATTAGTATCCCTAAATATGAACCCAGAAGTGAGCCACTACCCCTTATACAACCTGAACCTACTAGGAGTAGTACCCATAATCAGAGACCAGAACCTAACCAACTTCCTACTAGCCGACCTTCTCCAACCATTCCTGAGATTTACAAGGCTTACATTAACGCGGAAGTGTATGAAGCTGATGTGAGCCTAGTGGATGAGTATGAGGGAGAAGAGGTGACACCTTTAGATGACCTAGAATTAGCTGACCCAATAGATACCCAGGTAAAAGCCAACCTAGAGGTAGTTGACCTTGACCACATCCAACCTAAAGCTATAGTGGAAGAACAAATAGAGGAAGAGAACCTGGGTACTGCTACTAGAGCCTTACCTGAGGAAACCATAGAGGAGAGACAAATTATAGAGTCTTGTCCTAAAATACAAGAACCTGAAGAATTTATTAAGGACCTGATCTCTTTGAATCTATACCTTCAAGATGAGCCTCCTCCTATAGTTCCCATTAAGGACCTCTTCCCTGAGATTAATAACCCATCCTTCCATTATACAAACCCATAGATATACCGCAACCCCGTAAGGTTAACCTCATTAGTATAGGATTAGTTCCTGACACCCCGTCTTTTATCCTACTTTATCCAACTAACCATGAACCTTTTTCTCTACCTTACCAAACTAATTCTTAGCCCACTTCCTATTTTCTGCCCTTTCCTGACACCTCCAGCATTTCTAGGATCATTAGATTGCATTTATCTGAGATTAGCATACTGCATGCATTCATCACGCATGTTAGATTTGCATCTTGCTTCTGGCATACTCTTTGGAATTTGCTAGGAGTTTACTGTAAATTTTCATGTGCATGTCAAGCTAGGATCAAACCTAGAGAACCTATAATCTATTAGGTTTAGATCCAAAGAGTTCAATAAAATTTCCTTCGATAGGATGCATAGTCGAGTCTGCTAGGTGTAGGTTTGAGTCCTTTGCATCATCTTGTTAGGAGTCTGCATGTGCCTAGCATGTTCACCACCTGCACTAATGTTAAAACAACTGGCTAATTCCCGAAGATGGATCAAAAAATTTGATGTAGTGGATTTTATCTTGGTTAGGCTTAGGCCTAAAAGAAGCTTCATGCTCGCAGAGCCGGACCTTTTAAAGTGATAGAGAAGGTTGGATCAAATGCCTAGGTGTTAGACTTGCCTTCGGATTTGGGCATTAGTTCTATCTTCAATATTACAGACCTGGTTGAGTATAGGGAACCGGCAGCGCTACCTAGTGAGGCCTTTGGACCTATTCCTTTTCATTGTGAGTGACCCTAACCTAGAGTGTCCACAAACAAATTTGGCCTGAGAGAGGAGAACGGATCGAGCATATCCTGGACAATCAAGCCATCACGACCCAGGGCCATGACTATCAACGCTTCCTGATCCGATGGCAAGGCCGGCCAGAGTCGGACGATTCATGGATTTCTCGAGAGGACTTGCAACGCTTCAACCCAGACCTTCTCAAGAGATATGTAAGCCAGTCTGACCTTCACTCGACAGGGTCGAGTTCCTCCCACCCCGGGAGAATTGGTGGGGACACCTGAGGCACCAGAATAAGACAGAGGCTTTTTCAACCCTCTGTAAATTGATCAATAATTTATGAGTCCATCTGTAATAAGGGATTAGCTCATCTGAGTCCATTTTAGTTGTTATTTGAGTATTTTTAGTTGTTATTTCAGTTCTGTACTAGTCAGCTCATGTTGAGCTAGTTCAGTCCAATGCTAGTCAGCTCTTGTTGAGCTAATTTTATTTTTTTGAGTCCTATCCAAGCATACTGAAGACTCAAGACTATATCATACAAGTGAAGACCAAGTCCAACTAGATTGAAGACATGGAAGTATAGCACAAGTCCAACCCAGCTTGAAGATTTGAAGACCCCAGGAGGAAAATTCAGAAAACCCTGATTTCTTGCAGATGCCCAGATTCCCTTCCAGATGCCAAAATATATTCATATACCAAGGCATCCATGATTTTAGAGGTCCATCTACATCCTAGCCCAAAGAAATCAAGCCCAGGTGCCAAGCCCAAGCCCCTAAGAAGCAAGATACCAGGGAATATTCCTGCTACCTGGCTACCAGGCCACCCCAGCTTCCAGAGGCCCAAACCCATGCACCCGGGCCCCTTTGGGCCGGCCCCTTGCTGCTCCTAGAAGCCCAACACGCCCCCCAAGGCATCCTTGGAGTCTTGACCAAGTCAAGAAAATTTTTAGGGATTTTTCTACCTAATATTTCCTTATTTTCTAGCTAGGGTTTGAGAGAGAAAAGGATTCTTATGTAAAGACTTATGTACCCTTACTTGGAGCCCAAGATTAAGGGTCTATTTAAGGGACCCTAGCCTCTTGTATGAGAAAAAATTTTTGATGAATGAAAACCTTGAGTTCTTCTATTGAGTGGTGTGATACCCTGCTGTGTGCATAAAGGGATTTGTGAGAGTTCTTCTTCCCGGTGTTTGCAATCATCTTCCTGCTGTCAACAAACCCTCCAGATCCCTGGATGCCCACTCCAAAAGAAGCCTTCCCTTGCTGTTTTTCCTTTGTTTTCTTGTTCCTTTGTGAATTTTCTAACCCCTGACAGGTCGTTTGCAGGTCCCTGAGTTCCTACGAATCCAACGACTCCAGCCAAGCCTTAATCGGATCACCGAGCAGAAAGCCGGGTATCCGCGGGTCTTTGGCTTGGTTTTCCAGGCCGCATCCGTCGAGGAACGAGAGACCCCTTCGCTGCGATCTTCACAAACATTGTTAGGTACACCCCTCTACCTCCAGTAGTTTTATTGTAGGAGAACTTGCCCTAACCGAGGCTTCTCAGCCCCGGCGGTCCTTCTTTGCTACTTTTCTAGGTCCTAATCTGCATGCTGATCTTCAAAAATTCATACAAAATTTCTTACAAATAATTTTGATCTGAAATTTGGGAATTAATCACCTAACTCAACATGTAAAACATATAAAAAAAATGGCATGCAAATTAGTTCCCCATCACTCGTCCAGTGGTGGGGAGTTCGTAGCCACGGGTGGTGGCATTGTCGGTTGTCGCTCTGCCACCCTTTCTCCCTCCCCGTCCATCTCGATGATAGCAGGAGACCGGACCACAACGATAGCAACCAGCCTGGCATGAGCACCCATGCTAGGTTCTTGGGCCAGAAGCTAGGCTCATTGCCTTAAAGGCCCGAGGGTTGGATCGACCGCTCGCCCCGCAGGGCCAGGGATTGAAGTAGGCCCTGACCCTTGGCTGGGCTCGACACGGGCGCTCTTTGGTGGAGCCTTGCCAGGCCCAGATGGTAGGCCTTTCCTCTGGGCAAACTCTAGAAGCTCCTCCACCGAGAGCTTTATGCCTGTAGGAAGAAGGAGATCTATTACTAATGGAAGGTCATCAGGATGGTCTTTGGGAAGCTTATCATGAAAGTCTTCTAAAATAATGTCTACTTCCTGGGATTGTTCCTTAAGGACTTGTTCCTGGACCTCCTCTATGGACAACTTTGGTGAACCCTCACTTTCATTTACTATGTTTGATCCTGGCTCAGGCACTCCTTCAAATTTTATAGTGGGTTCAGGATCATTTTCTATTAGTTCCTCAATGACTTCAATCTTGGGCCCATCTTCATCATAGTCCTCAAAGTCTTCTCCTTCGTATTCATCTACTAAACTCATATCAGCCTCATACACTTCTACCTTAGGCATTTTAATGGATTCAGGGGAATTAATCTTGTTGGACTTCGATTGACTGATCATAAGTTTCCTCTGATATGACTCGAATTCCCTGGCTAAGTGATAGGCTTCCTCTAGGTCCTAAATCTGCCAATGACACAGTTCCCACTGGATGTCCCTAGTAGGCCAGCTCAAAACCTCGATATAATCATAGACTCAGGTTCAACTGTGTTACATATAATAAACTCATTAAATTGGTCAATGTATTCAGACATAGTTTTGTCATCCTATCTCAACTTGTACTATTGGTCTAAAAGTTTGTGCTTATAAAATCTACCTAGGTACTCTTCTCTCAACTTACTCCTTATAGCTTTCTAGGTACTTATCTGATCTCCTCTCAAATAACATTCATCCTCAATAGCTGCCCAATGCCACTTAACATGTCGGGTTAACATACGTGTAGCCAATCTAACTTTTCCTAACTCTGACATCTTAGTGTACACAAAATACTGATCCATTCTCTCCTCCCAATCAATATACACCTCAAGATCTAAACTTCCATCAAAAGTGGGTGCATAAGGCTGGGTGTGTCTAAAGGATCTTTCGTCTGGGTCCACCAAGTATGGGTAATGGTGTGGGGTTCTCCTAGGGTTGGGCTCCATGGTCGCACTAGGTGGGGTTGGGTTGAGGCTACTGGTATTGGGTTCCTAGTCTAGACTAGACATGGGTTGATAGCTTAATGGACATGGGCTGATGGGCTAATGGCCTCCTGATGCGGGATGACTCTAAGATTGCTAAATATGCAAAAAAATAGTAAACTAATTTTTTAATATTTTTTTTATAATTTTAATTTGCAGGCTAAATTTTTAAAATCAAGTAAAGACTAGCAGGATGAATAGCAATGTAAAGAATCATCATAATCGCAGGCATACTTAAGCAAAATAATAAAAGTCAGGACCTGAGAATTGAGAAATTCCCGGCTTAGGATAGCTAACCTTCAATCAAAATAGAAATTAAGAGTGGGAAGATTTGCACCAGTCAGAGATTGAAGAACTTACTAATGAAGAGGTCACATAGCTCTCAGATTGATGCTTGGAAGATGAAGCCCTTGGTTCCTGAATCTGAAGGTGATCTGGACCCGGTCAGAAGGCAAGGAAAGCCTCCTCTAGGGAGGGGAGACATCTCGGGGATCCTGCAAAGTGTTAAGGTTAGGTCTGAATCAACAATCAAATGAAATAAGCAAGGTATGAAATAGAAGGAAAAGATTAGGGTTAGGAGTGCTGGTGGCATGGAGAAGAAGGAGGCTCTTGGCAGGGGGTGGCCTTGGGCTTCTTCTCAAGGATGAAGGCTGATACTTGAAGACTTGGAAGGGTGCTTGGGCATGGATAAAAGTTGGAGGTAGAGGTCGGCCAAGTAGAGGAACAAAAGCAAAACAAAAACAAAACCAAAACTTAAGACAATATTTCACCAGAATTTATTTCATAAGAGTAGAATGATTACAAGAGAAGGAGGGGCAGGGTATTTGTAGTGTTCTCATGCCCTCTCCTAAAGGGATTACAAGTCTTCTCCTAGTTAGAATAGGTTTACATAATTTAAGTGGGAGAAAGATTACAAAATAAACCTAGAACTAGGAGTATACAAGTTGAATAAAATAAGAACTTGATTTCCTCCTTCCACTTGGACTCCTCCACCTAGCTTGGACCAAGTCAACCATAAGGATGCCACTCTTGGCATGTTGGGCTTCATGGGGGGTAGCAAGGGCTAGCCAAGGGCTTGGGGTACATGGGCTTTGGGCCTCTGGAAGCTGGGGTGCCTGGGCTAGAATCTTCCTGGCATCAGGCAAGAATCTTGGTTCTAAAAGACTTGGGCCTGGCACTTAAGCTTGATTTCTCCTGGGCTGGGCACAGATGGACCTTTGGATTCATGATATGCCCTGGTCTAGAAATATACTCTGGCATCTGGAGGGAATCTGGACATCTGGAGAGCATCTGGAAAGAATCAGAGCATCTGGAGAGTATCTAGGACTCTAGGGTGTCAAACAAGATCCCATAAGCTGATGTAAATGCCTCTGGTCTTGGTGAGGCCTGGTGGAACTCCAAAATAGGGTAAACTCTTCTCTTGTACAATAATTGGACTCTCACTGGACTAATACTCAAGTACATGACTCAATGACTAACTAGGGTTGAGACAAATCACTTAGTCTCAATTTATTACAGGACTCACTCTTACTTGCTTACAAAATTATGACACATGGCTAAGTAAACCAAATTGGGCCTATTAATCTGTGTCTGATCCTGGTGCCCCCACCAATTCTCCCAGGATGGGAGGAACTCGACCCTGTCGAGTAAGGATCAATTTGGCTCTCATACTGCTCAAGTAGGTCTGGGTTGAGATGCTGCAGATCCTCACGGGTGATCCACGAGTCCTCAAATTCTGGCCGACCTTGCCACCGGATCAAATACCTTTGATAGCATCTATTATGGGTACTGATGGCTTGATCATCCAGGATTTTCTAAATCTATTCCTCACTATTTGGCCAATTTGTTGGTGGACACTCTGGGGCAGGCTCACTCTCAATGGAAGGGAAGGTCCAAAAGGCTTGCTAGGTATCACTGCTAGCTTCCTATAATCTACAAGGTCTGAGATGTTGAAGGTGGAACTAATACCTAAGTCGGGTGGTAGCTCAAGGACATAGGCATTGGGTCCAACTCTTTTTATTATCTTGAATGGGCCAGCTCCACGAGCATGAAGTTTCTTTATGGTCCCTAGAGAGAACCGTTCAGGCCTAAGCCTGATCATCACAAAATCCCCTGCAAAAAATTTTTTAGCTCGTTTTCGGGAATTAGCCAAGTTCTTATATAGTTCATTACCTAGGTTTATCTTTTGGCTAACTTCTTTATGTAGATCCCTAACATGCTGTGTAAAAGACTCAGCTGACTCAGAAACTCATGCATGTGAGGGTAAGTGGATCAAATCAAGAGGTTTATTGGGTTTGTAACCATGCATGACCTCAGAAGGACTCTTCTCTATGGACCTATTTACTGAACTATTGTAAGCAAATTCAGCTCGGGGTAGCAATAGGTCCCAATTTCCCGTGTGTCCACCATCTCCTAATCTAGGGCTATTAATCTGGGAACCCTACAGGAAAACTCGCCCTAACTAGAGAAGAAGGAGAAGACCAAGGAAGACTAATCTGGTTGTTGGAGGAAAAGATAGCCGGGAGAAGGAAGAAGCTCTGGTCCGACGGTGGGCGGGAAAGTTTCGAAAGGGGTGATTAAGGAAAAGCTTACCCTCTTTTCAAAGTAGCTAGACTATAGCCGTATGTCCTTTCAGCACTCCTGCCATCGGATGGCCACCACGTGGCAACATCGATCAAAGGCGGTGGCTCGATGGGACAAAAACAGCCTTGAGTCATACATCCACCATTATGCTTCCTCGGACCTGCTAATGTGGCACCCCTATACTGGCTTCAAGGCACGGCATGTGAGGTGGCGGTGATCATGGCATTCAATGGCACCAGATCTCAGCCTTTCCATGTCATCTTCATAATTACCTCCTTAGCCCTAAGCGCAACATTTTGTCAAGACTTGGGAGCAGGAGGCAAATGAAGAAGCAACATCGCCTGGTCCTGCTCAGATCCAGCCGGTAGAGATTGCAACCATAAGCTCTGTCCCATTAAGTCCTTCTACTGGGCTGGCTCCCCTCAGGTCGAGACTCTAGCAGAAGCCAAATCCCTCCTCGAGTCCTTCCACTGGGCTGGCTGCCCCCAGGTCGAGACTCTAGTCAAAGTCGGATCCACCTTCTGCTGGGCTGGCTCTCCCCAAGTCGAGACTCTAGCAGAAGCTAGATTCCTCTCCAAGTCCTTCTGCTAGGCTGGCTCCCTCAGGTTGAGCTCTAGTAGAAGCTAGATTCCTCTCCAAGTCCTTCTACTGGGCTAGCTCCCCCCAGGTCGAGACTCCAGCAGAAGCCAAATTCCTCTCCAAGTCCTTCCACTAGGTTGGCTCCCCCCAGGTCGAGACTCCAGCCAAAGTTAGACTCCACCTTCTGTTGGGCTAGCTCCCCCCAAGTTGAGACTCCAGCAGAAGCCAAATTCCTCTCCAAGTCTTTCTACTGGGTTGGCTCCCCCCAAGTCGAGACTCCAGCCGAAGTCAGACTCCACCTTCTAATAGGCCGGCTCCCCCCAGGTCGAGACTCCAGCAGAAGCCAAATTCCTCTTCGAGTCCTTCTACTGGGTTGGCTCCACCCAAGTCAAGACTCTAGCAAAAGCCAGACTCCACTTTCTACTGGGTTGGCTCCCCCCAGGTCGAGACTCCGCAGAAGCCAAAATTTCTCTTTGAGTTCTCCTACTGGGCTAGCTCCTCTAAAGTGCACATCCATGGAAGGCACATCTATGGCCTGGCACTCGATTTCAAACCCTGAAGGCCCCTCAACCAAGTCATGAAAGCAAGCCCTTCACGGCCCCTGGCGGGCCTCCTTTGGAACAGCTTAAGCAGAGAAAAGAAGAGAAGGAAGAAGAAAAGGAGACAAGAAGAAGAAGTGCACAATGGTTAAAACAAAAACCTTCATTGATCAAAAGTCTCTTACATCCTATGGAGGTTCCCGACAAGTCAGGAAGCCTCCCGGAGATCTAAATTACATATAAGAAGGGATCCTCCCTGGTTATGGGTCCTACTTCCGAAAGCAGCTGGAGGAATGCCAGTCCCTCCCTTAATTAAGCTTGCTGGGAAGGAGAACAATGATGTGTCCACCTCTAGCGCACCATCCTCCCTAGGAGCTCGTCAGGTCCCTAGAGCCCAGCATCGGCTCCGGCACCCGGAGGATGCAGGTGCCCTACCTTAAGTGAACACCTGAGGAAGGAACATGGCAATGCATCCTCCTCGACCCCACCATCCTTTTTAGATTTCACCGATCTGGGGATTCCAAGATCAGCTGCAGCTGCTCCTTGTTAGGCCACTCTTAATAGCGTCGTGGCAACCACGGCCTTCTCCACAGCGACTGCAACCGTGGCCATCCCCTCATTCAACTGCATGACCAAGCACACCCAGGATGTTCGCAGGTAGGTTGCTCCCATCACACGGGCAACCACCTTCTCTGCCCCCGGGGCCTCTCCACTTCCTCCTCCTTCAGGGGAATCTCGAGCTCGGCAGACTTCTTCTCTGACCGGAAGCCCCCACCAAAACACTGGCCAGACATTCCCGGAGAAACATCATACAGCCCCTCGGCCCTTTGTTCAAAGACCTAAAGCTTACCAGAAGACCTCCCTTGGTGCAAGCCAGGAGAGAGGGGTTAAAGAGGAAAAGCATTACAAAAAGGAAGAGACTATGTGAAGGCCTATCCACCTATCCTTAAAAAGGTGAGGGATGGCATCTCTGGAACAAATCCTTCCGCTCCCTCGTATCGATTGAAGATACGCACCTCATTAATTGCCAGGCGAGCCAGAAGATGCCACGTACTAGCATCGGGTGACCTGAACACTTCATTTCCAGAGGATTTGCATCGACCCAGGAGAAGCATTTATGACTGCCATAAGAAAGCCAAGCACTACGAAACCCCCATCAATAAGAAGGCATGATCTACAAAGCACAGGCACACAAAGATGTTGGAAATGCAAGAGACGTCCCAATCCACATCAGCACGATCATTACTCTCCATGGCCTGAGTGCCATACCATCTTATGGGCTCGAGAGTGGGGGCAACTGATACAGATGTATCCGCTAACATGGAGTCCATATGGACGCTGGCTATCAGCTGGCAGGTGGAGGTGCCACGTGAGCATGGTGCCCAAGCAAGGAGCTGAAGTGAGCCCCCTCGTCGAGGTTAGCACCCGGTCGAAGTCGAGCTCACACTACCACTAGCTAAAAAGGGGAGGATGACAGAGATTCAAATCATGGTGAGAAAGAGGGTTGTCTCTTTCAAGACCCCGTCGCTGGGATGGTATGACTGGCAGGTAGCGGCCAACCGCCTAAGGCCTACGGAGGGAGATGCCTCATCGGAGCACCAGGATCCCCTCAGGCCCTGGTTTACACCAATCAAGAAGGGATGCTCCATTCGAGGTGCAGCGCCCTTCCACCTACCATCTGCATCACCCACAAGAAGAAGGTCATGCCAAAGGATTCAAATCCTGGGGTGGCTGCCCGCATACCAATGCTCTGCCAAGCTTTCTAAAATATGGTGACCAATCAGAATGTCAAAGCCAACGACATAACTCCCTACCCCGAAGGGAGAAAGGGGAGTTCATGCACAGTTCCCGCATTCTACCAGGTGTCAACCCTCGAGACTCTCCAAAAAAGGGAACATCTGGGAAGCAAACTTAAGGGGCAACACTACCTCTCCATAACAAACAAAAAGGGGCCTTCGATTGAGAAGCAAAGAATCAAGCAGTGAATCAAACAAAGGAACAAGTCACACAACAGAGGGCAAGCCACAAGCAAGAAGGGGCGAGTGAGGTAACCATTAGCACATAGAAAGGGAGAGCAAACCAGATGAGACGCTCTGAGGCTACCGAAGAATTTGTCGAAAGAATCCCATGGACATAGCCAACCCTGCTCAGGCTCTCCTTCTCCACCGACGCTCCTTTCCCACACTCTCACTTTCTTTTCTCTACAAAATAACCTCTGAACATGGAAACCTCACCGGGATCCATCGAGGAGGATTTGTTTCTCTGGATCGCCTACTGACTTGATCGTTGGAGTGCCTCCACCGGAATCCCCAGCCTGGATCTCTTTTTCTTTTGCAGGACCTAGCATGTGCACAAGATTTTCAGACGAGGAGGGTGATGCCCGACGCCGCACTAGAGCTATAGGCCATGATGGTGTAGGCAGAAACAAATATAAATCTATAAATAAAAACAAAATTATTAAATCCCTTACCTATTGTGCTACTTCGTCTTCATTGGATTGAATCTAGGAAAAACCTCTGGGATATTAATACTTGATTTTATTTCTCATGATCAACTCAAGAGAAAACTCCACGCCAACTCCTTGTGCTCATGATCAACTCAAGAAAAAACTCCACGCCAACTCCATATGTGCACTCCCATATCTCTTTTTGTTTTTTGATGTTAAATCATAATTTTTTTCTCCCTAGAGTTCCTTCTCAACTATAATTAGAATAAAAGATTTAAATCAAATTCAAGTACCTAGATGTATTAGGATAAGTAGGGAGAGAGACACCTAGGGGTTTGTGCACCCATAAATTCCATGCCAATTATGTCTTCATGTGATGAAGGATATATCCCTTCTTTCTTACACATCAAAGAGATAAATGGCATGGGGAGGGAGAGAGAAAATTAGTTAGTTAGAAATTAGTTCAACGAACAAACTCCTTGTCCTAACACTTTTAGGATTCTAACTAACATAACTAATCTTATTAGGTTTAGGTTTAAATCCACAACTAATTAGGAATTAGTTAGACCAACTAACTAATTCTAATAAACTAATTAGAAATTAGATCCTAATATAATTAGGACCACTAAACCTAAATAGAATAGATTAAATCTAATTGAATTAAATCAAGTTTAATTCATCTAGGATTAGGTAACCAATTAGGTCAAACTGAATTAGTTCGTAATAATTCCAATTAGGTTAGTCCAAAACCTAATTGGACTAAGTCATCACCCAAACTCAATCAAAATGAATCTAATTCAATTTGTATCGAGCCTAATTATAATTAAATGATCAAATTATTTGATTAAATTATAACTCTTACAATAAAGTCTTTGCTAAAATTAGCAGATGTCAAAATCTGCAAGTTTCAAATTTATAACCCTTATAAATTTAGAGTTTTTAAATATGTAACTCTTACATATTTTGATCCAATTATATGATAAAGTCAAAGTCCTTTTATGTGTGATCCCTTAGATTTTATTCTGTCTGATAATGAGACATACCGTGATCTCGATTATAGTATCATTGAACTCTTTCAATGGACTAGAACAATTCCAGCTCATCCTATTAAGGATCATTGATTCAAAATGATCCTAGTAGGTTCTCACAATCCATTAGTGATGCTTAGCAGCATATAATGGCAACCTAGTAGAATAGAAAAAAGAATTTCTAGGTATAGTTACTATATAATTAGTTCTTCTATCGAGAATCTCAACAACATATAGATCATAGAAACTCATCAAATCCTAAACATCTATCATATGTATGATTAAATCAGCTTAACTCCAATTATAAAAGCTTATAAAAAATCTTTTCTATCATTTACATTACAATGGCTATAATCTTAAGGACTTAGCTTCTTAAATCGCATAGGACTATACCTTAACTACTAAAGTCAATAGATCCTCTATACACGTACTCTTACTCTTACGGTGAACCTACTACAGTCAATAAATATCATAAGGATCCGAATGGCTAGGTTTGATATTTTGTATTATCAAACTATAGCAATCCCACTATCAGTGGTCGAGGCACCGTAGATCAAAGAACCACTCACATAACTATAGCATTGAAAAAGTCACTGATGAGTGAGTAGACATCCATGTGACTTCTCATGATGGTCATGCTCGGTACCATTATTTTCTAAGACTACCTACAGTCTCACTCTAGTGTCCCCACACCATAGACTCGAGACTCATCTATCTTAAAAGAAAAGTAATTTGTACACCAATCAAATTAGATCAATCACAATCTCTATGATATCCTACGATCAGGAGCAATCAAGAATTAATCTATGGTGACACATGTCTTAACTTCTGAACACTTGAGAATATGTGTCACTATCTATTAATTTTTTGGATGATACATGAACATATATTAAAATGTATGGATAAAATTAACTAAATTAAAATATTAAATATAATTTTATATCTTAGAATTAAAATATGCATCAGCCAGATTGGCTTCTAGGGTATATATCTAACACTCCTGCCATTGTCAATGAGGAGGAGGTGTAGGTGACCGGGCTCTTGGTATCTTCGATGCTAGTGGAACTAGTTGCTATCAAGGCTACTGAAGAAGAGGTGCCTATCATGATGGGTTCATTAATGATCAATGCTAGGGCTCTCTTGGTTGCTGCCAATGTACTGATGGACGAGATGATAGGAGAGGTAGAGGTGGCTACTGTGCCGAGCTTGCTAACAATCCAAGCAATGGCTAGGGTTCTCTTGGCTGTAGTTGAGCTGCTAGCGATCGATATGACCAAAGAGATGGCGGGCGAGGTTGGTGAGCATGGAAAGGCTGCACCTTCTATGGTGGCATCTCCTGGGATGGTTCACCTAGTAGGGGTATTCCCTGTGGTCACTAGAAATAGCAATGGTGGTCGACTTCATGACTTCCCACCTCATACTAGCTGAGTGCCCAACCCATGTCCTGGAGGCCAATTGATTGTCTTACCTAGAGCTTGCAAGTAGGGGGTGCATGTCAATGTTGCAAGTTTCTTTCTTTATCCTGATTGATCATTTTGTTTCTTTGGCATGTTGTAGAGACTAGTGCCATGCAAATTTGGGAGGTCAAAAGTGCAAAGAGAGAACTCATCGATGGTAAGTGTAAATTGAAGGTCATTAAGAATGTATGCACTTCTATAGAGCATATGCACTTCTACAAAGCATGACTTGTCCGTGGCTGAGGAAGAAAGGTAGATGGTTGAGCACCAGCTAAGCCTATATATAATCATGAATGAGGAACTAACTCGAGAGCTGAAGGTCACTCACTCTAAGTTCATCTGATTCTTAAAGGGTGCGAGGACAAGGCTAGGCTTGGGCGAAGCTTCCATGGTGGTGGCTAAGTTCTCCATGGATATGTAGATGAAGGATCTCGAGGTTCTTGTGAGGATTGATGCAGTGACCTAGATTGATGACATTGGTGGGAGGTGCATGGTCCTACAATGGGGGATTTCTGGTCTACCAGTGGAAGGCATGCTTCATGGGCATGGCACGTTGTCTGGTATCATTGGTGAGACTACAATGGTGGAGTTTTCTCAAGAGTAGGGTGCATTGTTTGGCACTACTGGTGAGGTATCCATGGAAGAGGGCGAGGTTCCCCATGAGGCAAGCATTCTATCTAGTACTTCTGGTGAGTTGTTCGTGGGGAAGGGCAAGGCAATTGCTCTCCTGGGAGGTAAGGTTGTAGGTGATGGAAAGGGCTTGTGGAAGACTTGGTGGTTCACCAAGCCCATTGAGGATCCACAGTGTGAACTTGCCCTCTTGCAAGAAAAGTTGATAGATGTATAAGAGACCATTGTCTCTAAATGAGCTACCAAGGTGGATGAAGCTCAGCACTTGGTGACATTATGGACCCAGGTGGTTGAGGTAGAGATGAAGGCTGACTACCTAGAGGTAAAGCTTTCCCATGACATGGAGAGTCATCAAGGCATAGGTGCTATCGAGAAGAAGGCTTCAAAGATCAAGCATGAACCTCTAGTTGCCAGGAAGGTCCATGGCTCATCTAGGGTGGTAGATGAAGCACGCCTGCAAGGTACAACTTCATCTTCAAAGTGTGTGAGCTCATCATGCAGAGTTGATTTCCCAAAATAGGAGAGATGATCGAGCTACTTATTCCCCACAATGCCATGCCCAAGGAGATTGTAGACGAGGCAAGGCATAGGAGGAAGAGATTGATAAGGGCCTTAGGGCGTACTAACTTTGTACTCTCCCATCTATTTCCAAGAAATGAATAAGAATCCTTTTCTTTTAACTTCATTTCTTCATATCCAGCACTTTGAACTGTGATGCCTTTTATATCTTTGTATCGTCTAGAATAGCTTTGTCCAGCACCCGATACATTGTCAACTGGAGAATGCCTTTGCATGGATCTCAGGGGTCTCTAGAGCCTTTTGATATGATCATACCTATAGGTGAGGTGTGGAGGTTTGACTTGCCCCCTAATCATATGGTGTAACGTGGCTTGACACATCGCTTGATGTAGACCCGATCCTGGTGAGGTTCATAATAGGGGATGACATCGTGCTTCCATAATGTTACCTCGGTTGAAGTGCAGAGGGTCATGAATGCGCGACCTCCCAAGAGAATCATCAACCCTGGGAAAGCCATTCAGTGCCTTGTCTTCTGATTCCATGGGAGTGGTTGCTTGGTTAATGGGATAGTTCCACCTATCGTGTGCCAATTAGTTGCTGACATGGTGACCTTCCTTCCTTCCCTCTACAAATAGGGCACCAAGGAAGCTAGGCTTCACTAAATCCTTTCGAAGCCCCAATGACTAGAGAAATGCCAAGACACCAGTGGAGGTTCTCTGGTGTTGGTTACTGGGAGTGTCCTTTCCACTGGAAGGGTTCTCTCCAGGTAGGTACCTTCATAATACGAGAGTGCCAGTGGGCACTCTCCTTAGCATTGGAGGTATTGGAAAAGGCTAGCACTTCTATCACTAGATCATAGCAATCGCTAGTCAGATGATGGAGCCAGAGGAGGAACGATGGTTGAATTGTATGGAAACATTATGTAGGAAATAGTGATGCAACTTTAAAATTTTTTAACCTTGCATCATAGCGAAAACCTAGATTAATCATAATAATTAACATATAATATTAGAACATTTCTAATATAGGCCTTCAAATAGGATCATCTATGAATATTAACATGTAAATGAAAGATAATATAAGCACACAAAGTTGTGCATCACATAGAATCATTTTATGTTCGATGCACATACCAAAGAACACTTCTTTAGAAAACTCACCAAGAGCCTTATCTTTAATCCGATGCAACACTCGATGGGTTGAGGAAAAGCTCACCAAGAAAGACAATCGCTCTAGAAGCCACACACGTGTCCGGCCTCTACAGGTAATCCACACCAGAGTTCTTCCTTGACCTTCTTCTTTTAAAGTGCTAGTTTTGTCGGAATAAGTTGGCTTATGGACTCTTCTTCTTCTTCTTCTTTGGGATGCTCCAGGAGATGAAGAAGTACGGCGGAGGATGTAGGAAGTGCACTCAAGAACCCTTCCCAAGACACTCTTCCCAAGCCTAGAACACTAGGCAACACACACTCAAACCCAAACCTTTCTTCCCCACACAAAGGTTTCAAGCTTTCTTCTTTCTTTTTCCTTTTTTCCTCTCATTTTAAAGACTTTCCAGCAAATAAACTTCAAAAATCACTCACCTTCACATCCTCATTAAGCCCCCATGTGTAGGTAAGTGGGGGGAGAAGAAAAGGGGAGAGTTACATGAGTTTGGGGGGGTTACAAAACATTCAAGCCCATGGAGATAATCCTTTCAAATTCAACCTAAATTCTGAATTTAAAATTTAAATCAAAATTTGATTTCATAATTCAAACTTAAAATTGAAATGGGATGCAATAATTTAGCCCAATCACATTGGACCTAACTCGAGCCCAAACTGAATCACATTCGGTTTGACCTAAACCAGGTTGCTCAATCAAATTGAGTTAATCAAGTAATCACATTGCCACTAACCCTCCATATAATTACCAACATTTAGTAATTATAGCCTTTATCATAATATTTGTAACAAGACATTTCAACATTTGACAAATCATCAAATCCCTACAACTGAGTCGACTCCAAAATGTAGATGGACAATCAAATTATCCAAAGAGTCCAGAATGATTCCCAATCATTCAATAGCCATTAGGTCAATCAGAAGCCCCTATGGTGTGCGATCCCATAGGTTCAAACACTAAGCCGGTAGTATTGCAATACTTTCAGTACCAGCCAAAGTCGCCATCTAGCAATGACACCTGGTGCTCGGATAGGTCGAAGGTTGCAAAGCAACTATCAAGAACCAAATGGATATGATAATCATATAATACATTCCTTTAACCCTCAATGCTCCGGAAGACTTAGAGTTTAATTGCACAACCCTAGAATAGTCCATCACAATATGTCTCAAACTCAAAATCCCTGTAACTACTTATAAGGACTACCAAGTCGAGAGGGAGAAGGATGTGAGGCCCATCCAACCAATCATCCAAGCCTAATCCTCCATCAAATCCTAGGCACCAAGATCTTCCTCCAAGTTTCTACCAAGCTTCTTCCAATCAAGCTCCAAGCCACCCTATTTTCCCCCATCTCCCTATCTCAGCTCTTAATCCTTCTCATTTTCCTTATTTCCTCAATCATCAAAGAATTTTGATCTCTTGTGTGCAGGGTCCTTGAAGGTGCCAATCCAAGGAAGAGGTTGCTCTTGCCCTAGGAACCATCTACAAAGGATTCTCCAATCAGGGGAAGTGCAAATTTCTTCATCCAGGTGCTAGATCTAGAGTGGAGAGCACTAGCCACATCAAAGGAGATCAACTCACTACCAGGTACACCCTCCCATCTCTTTGATCTATCTTTATTAAAGGTTTATAGTCCTAATCTCAAAGGGTTTCTCAATCCTTCTAGATCTTGCTTTCTTTTCTCTTGATAGATCTAAACTGCTTGCATGATATTTCTTCTCTTCTTGTAGTCTTTATTAGATCTTTTCTTTAATCTTTTATGGGAAGAAAATCATATTAAAAATATGATTTCTTGCTTAACTTTAATATCTAGATTGCATGCATCATGGTTCCCCATCACAGATCCTCCTCGGTGATCCTAAAGTGGTCTCCACTCTCAGAGGATTTAAGAGATGATGGGAGGAGAGTTAGGGTAGAGAAGAGTGCTTGGGAAGTGATGGTTGCTGCAACCGGGACTCTCTTGGGGAGTCCTTGTGTGTTCTTGTCACCCTTAGAGCCTTGTTGATGGCTTGCCCTTTCTTGCTTACCTTTACCAGAGGCCCCTTTGAGTTTCTTATAGAAGCATCATGCCTCTAGTAGGGTGCAGAGCCCTCACCTGGTGCTCCTTGGGAGCACCCCATGCAAGCCAAATATATGATTGTTCCTCCCCCTTAGGGGAGGGGGGACAGGATCTGTAGCCTCTATATGGAAATTCTGTATAGGATGTAGGTGGCGTACTGAGGAGTGCGCGTCTCTTTCATGACGAGCATGCGTGGCGTGCCACGGGGACTAACACTTCGATTGAGCACTTCCCCTTTCTGGCATCATCTTGTCATATTTAGGGAGACCTGGCAGGGCACCAGTCTGGAGAGAGCTGCTACAGGGTTTGAAATCCCTGATAAAACCTTCCTCTTCAGGGTGGTGCAAGTGGTAGATCGAGGGGTGCGACACCCCGAGCGGAGTGCCTTTCCCTAGGAGGTGTTGATAGCAAGCTAAGAGGCCTAATGCCCTAGCGGGATGCTCCCCCACAGGCGGTGTGCTCTGGCGAAACACTAGCCCATAGAGGTGGCAGGCGACGTGCGACGATGGGACACCATTCCTTAGAGATTGCAGGCGGCATGCTCTTGTGGAGCACCACCCCATAAGGGTGCTATCTTCTCGGGCAGCACAGGAGTCCTGATGGAGGCGACGACATCACCGCCGATGTCACTATCCCGGTCTCTCCAAAGGTGCTCATGGAAGAGGCTGCGTCTATCTGTAAAAATCTATGCCTGACTTTAGGAGGAGTTGACCTTGACTGGGGGATCGACCTCGAGCAGGGGGAATGCGATCATAGCTAAGGGTTCGAGCTCAGGGGAGCTGACCTCAGCCAGGGGCTCAAAAGGTATGAGCATGACCTCAGCCGAGGGCTCGACCTCGGGGGAGCTAGCCTCGGCCAGGAGCTTAGAAGGCGGGAGCATGACCTCGGTCGAGAGCTTGACTTCAGGGGAGCTGGCCTCGGCTAGGGGCTCAAAAGGTGGGAGTATGATCTCGACCGAGGGCTCGACCTTAGTAGAGCTAACCTTGGCCAGGGGCTCCGAAGGTGGGAGCACAACCTCGATCGAGGGCTCAATCTTGGGGGAGTGATCTCGGCCAGGGGCTTAAAAGGGGAGAGCACGAACTCGACCAAGAGCTCGACCTTGGGGGGCTAACCTCGGCCAGGGGCTCAGAAGGCAGGAGCATGACCTCGATCGAGGGCTCGACCTCGGGGGTGCTGACCTCGACAGGGGCTCAGACTTGGTGATTCATTTGGTTACTGCGTCTAGGTGGCACCTTTCACCATCATGGCAGCCAACTGGATTTGACAGGGGTCCACATCAGTGGTCATGCCATATCAAGTCCCGTATGGATACCAAAAAAGATTGGGTGTGTGTATGACTCCGATAGGAATCTGATGATCCATCAGATGCGATCCAATGGGAAAAGAAGATGGTTAGTGATCCAAGGTAAGTATTTTTTTTCTTTTTTTTTAATTTCCAGATCTACTATATAATCTATATTAACATGTTAATCTCTATTTTAGGTGCTTTTATTTTATTGTGCATGCTTATTTATGAAAATAGTTTTTTAAATTAAGTTTTTGCTACCTAGGATTTTGAATCTTGTCAAACATATGCATGCATAGCACCTAAAAAACCAACAATGATATTAGAGCCAGGTTTAGCTTTAAAACATGCTAAGATATATTAAGATCTGAAAATTGAGACTATGTTGCATAAATGTTAAGACCCTTTTGGTATAGTACTTAGATTGAGTGCATCACTCTAGCCGTTCGGTCATAAGAGCTAAGTAGGGTTTAAAGGCCCTTTATTCTATTCAATTAGATCTCTTATGATGTGTGGGGGTGTTGCTTGTGATTTAACTTATAAAGAAGAACACCAAAAGGAATTTAAGTTTATATTTTAGATCTAAAATTAATTATATGAGATGTAGGTTAATCATTTTGATCTAAAACAAGATGTATGAGATACATGAACTAGGATTTAGATATGAAAAACCAATTCATGATCATAAATCACTAATATCATGTACTTAAACCTAATCTAAAAATCATTTTTAGAATCTGATTTTTAGTTTGTGCATGAGGGTATGGGTAGAATAATTAGGTCTTGTGATTAAACTATATTAGGATTTTAATTAAATCAGGTTAGAACCCTATTTTGATTTTGAGAAGCTGATCAAATTAAATCATTAGTTGATTTGGGTTAGGCTAATGGGGCTCAAAATTGATCTTAGATGTAGTTTGGTCATATCAATTCATACTTGATGTGAATTGATTAATTTAAGATCTAATTTGGTTCAGTAATTCAAGCCTGAGTTACTAGCTTACCTATTCATTACTTGTTGACCAATTAGTATCTAAGATAAGTCTTGATCATGATTATTAATTAGGGCTAACTCTTACCTCTCCAACTTAATTAGTATCTAAGAAAAGAGGTTAAATGGTGGAACCCTTCTATTGATCTTATCTACCTAGCCAAATCGATCAATTAAGTTTTTGATTAGGTTGCTTGTTGATTCAAGTTCACCCATGCCACATAGGTTTGTTCAACATGAGATGTGTTGACCTGAACTAAGGTTGTCAAATATAAAATGTGCTAACCCAAATAGGGTAAGTTAGATATAAAATGTGTTGACCTAATCTAACTCAGTTATACATGAGATATGCTGATATAAATCAGGTTAGTTAGACATGAGATGTGCTAATCTAATTTAGCTTAGTTAGAAATGAGTTGTGCTGACCTAAACTGGGTTAATCAGACATGAGATATGCTAACCAATTTAGATGAGACCTCAAGCTAAACCTCCTCAAAAATATTAACTCTTAGATCTTCCACCATTATAGAGATGCAGGTATCTCTCGGGTGTTAATTATTCTGGGCTGGATATAGTGGTTCATTTGCATCAGAGATTGCAATCACTCTATTAACATGAGATATTTTGGGATGAAGATAAGGTTAGGGCCAATAACTGCGCATGGTAAGGGATCCAATGATGGCTTCATTTTGCATGAATGGTGGGTTAGACTTAACTAGAAAGATTGGACAATAACTGTTAAGTGAGCCCACATGAGTTAGAGACTGAGTCGCTACAACATGCTTGAAAAGTATTGAACAAAAGTTGTCCACTCATTAGTATAGCGTGTTACCAATAACTAGGCACAGTGAGGTATCGCATATTAATGGGACCGTAGTATCTATTAGAAATCCTAGTCATGTAGGGGCTCTCGCATCTTCACAAAGGAGTGTGTGAGATCTATGAAAATAGTGGGAGTCAATTTTTCTTATTCCTTAGAACAAATTTAAGATTAAATATTATAATCTTAACTCTTTGAGGATTAAATTCAGCTTCAAATCTTCTTAAGTCTTTAGACTAATTGATTAACCATAACCTAGTACAAAAATTGACTCAACTTAAAAATTGATTAGAAAAGATTGAGTATTATAATAAACTAGGATTATCCATATGTTACTAAGCCATTTGATGGCTGACCCAAATGCAATTGATCCATGATCATTGTATGACACTGATTAAGGATTATGAGCTTGAGGAGCTCAGGCATGTTGATGTATAGGGATTGCATATGGATTTGAACTAGCAATCTTAATATGATTGGGACAAGTAGGTCAACTCATTGGTGACTATTAAAGGAACCTAATTATTCATATACCTGGAATCCTTAAAGAATAAATAGGACATACCTTTTGAAGGGTAGTTAGCTGCTCAAAATTAGAATTACCTTATAATTTCTTCTACTTCCTTTGAGTTATAGACTCTATTAGAGTCCATAGGAAAGTAGAGGGCTAAGGTACCTTATGGGTGTGTAACAAGGCAATATTTGTTGCTATTGGCTCATAACATTTGTGATTATCATTTGGTAGATAGACTATTACCTATTAGAGTAGAAATTTGATTTCTATCTCTGATCAATTTATTTTAGAAATAAATTGGATGGAGATGGCTTTATAAGTATTAGTCTTTACAAGCATATGGATGCATCTTTTGAGCAGTTAGTGCTTGCCATGGAATCTTAAAGATCTTATGAGATGATGTTAACATGAAGTATATAGGTGATACCTAAGGTTTTGTCAAATTGAAAAGAAAGGACTAACAATTTGGAAGCCATAGACAACCATGGGCTTTTTGGCTAATTGACTACTAAGTCATTTTCAAATTGTGAATCTTGTCTTGAAGACTATTGACTAAGCTACCTTTTATGAGATAAAGGATGCACTGTGATCCACTGATATGCTTGCATGAATACACATTAACATATATAGCACATTTGATGTGCAGGCTAGGAAAAACTCTTTAAGATTCTTTAATTAGATTAAGGAAGTAAATACCTTAGAAAAGATTTCAAGTTTCATCTCAGGTTATTTGACATAGTCTGATAACGGACTCCTCTTATATCTCAAGCTCAATGGGATGTCTGAGCAGTGAAATTGAACCCTATTGGATATAGTTCAGTTCATCATAGGAATTACCAATTTATCTTTAAGGATATGGTTACATAACTTAGCTTATCTATTTAATTTGGTTCATTCTAAATTAATTCTTACCACTCCTATATGAGACATAGTATGGTAAGAAGGTGGTTCGACCTATGTTGAACGATAATGGATGGTGTTGCCCAGAAATGGAGCCCAAGAGGGGGGGTGAATTGGGTCTTTTTAAAAATTTAAAGCAATAATGTGCAGGCCTTGTGGTGTTTGCGAACAATGTGATTGATGAACTAGATTATATGCAGCGGAAAGCAATAATTAGAGTTCAAGTAATAGAGTGCAAGAAATAAAAGAGATAATCACACATAAACACAAGGTTTATAGTGGTTCGGTACAAACCTAGCACCTACATCCACTTCCCAAGCCACCCTTGAAGATTTCACTATAATCTTTCCAAGATTATAGCCGACTTGTTTTTCCAAAGGCTCACAAGTCAAAACCTATGTTGGTTTTATCACCTAGGCTCACCAACAAACCTTTATACTTATTTTGGCTTCGGGCTCACAAGTCAACCCTAATTAGTTTTGTCCCTTTGGCTCACCAACAGCCACAACAACCTACTTTTAAGAAACCCTTGAAAGCTAAGTCAAAATATAAGAGAATTTCAGATGTACAATTTAAATAAACAAAACAAACTCTCTTCAAGAGTAGGATGGAAGCTTTGAGGCTCTAATTGATGCTTGTCTTGTCTTCTCCTTGGAATATTCTTCAAGCTCTCTTTTTGGAATGATGAAAGGATAGGCTTGTAAGCTTTTTCAGGAAATCTCTCTTTTAATGGCTTTTGAAGTGAAGTTCTTGAGGGAATATTGACTTTTGAACTTTTAATGGACTTCAATGCTTCAAGAATAAGTTTGGTGAAGCTTAAATACTTCAAAAACTTCTAAAAAAATGATTTAAGACCGTTGGAACTTCAAAACTAGCCATTGAGAGCTTGAAAAGATGTTTCTACAACTCAAAAAATAGATCCGTTAGGGCTGTCAGAACCCGAGTGTCGACACTTGGTTGTCAGATGTCGACACTTGGCTGTCAGGTGTCGACACTTGACTTTCAGGTGTCGACACTTGACACAAAAACTCTCCATGGCCAAGTTCTGGATTTTCAAAAAGTCTCAGGCCTTGAGTCGATACTTGGAAACTTAAGTGTCGACACTTGAATTCTGGGTGTCGACACTTGGTGTGCCAAGTAGATTTTCTGCGTGCCAAATGCTGAAGTGTCGATACTTAGCCTTCCAGTTGTCGACACTTGGTTCTGCAAAATTCAGAATTAAGTGCCAATCAAGCCAAAAACATAAGTATTATTTATGAAACTTAAATGCAAAATAAATAAGCAATAATTGAACTTGTTTAAGCCCTTTTTGTATGGAAAAGACTCCTCAAATCGTGAAAGATACTTCATGCCAAAGTGTGTCACAAAACTTTAATTTTGAGAATTTGATGTGCTTGTTTCCCGAAAACTCATAACTAGGAATAAACATTAGTACAAAATATGTACTCAACATTTTGTTATTCATCAAAATCACAAGATAGAGCCAATAGGTGGATAACTTAGATATTAAATTAATGATGGCCTGTATCCTAAAGAGTTGGGATAATGCTTTCCATTGGATCACAAGTTGTTGTGATGCAATGTCTATATTCATGGTTTAATAGTTTAATCTAAATATAGTAGTGGAAGGATGATTAAACTCGAAGAGCAAGGCTCTAAGAGCATTGGCCATAGAATCTATTGAACTCATTCGAGCAGAGCTGGTATATATAGTTCCTTCACCATCTCGTAAGTTTAGTAGGATCTCCCATCCTCCAAAAGGTACATATATATGCTTATGAAGGATTTAGAGGAAGAATTTCTTATTGAAGACAAAGGAATATAGGGATGATCCTAAAACCTACAATGAGATGATGTGATCGATTTCGAGAAATGGTTAATATCATGAAATTAGACTCCATGCAATCTAACCAAATATGGATCTTAATAGATTTACCAAAAGGTATGGCACCTTATGGATCTATAAAAGAAAAATTGATGAGATCTATAAGGCAAAGCTTAGGCAAAATGTTACAAACCTTTTTACCTTTACCATGCTAAATCCATACTAATTGCTATTACAATTCACCATGATCAGATCTAGTGGATGGATAGTAATGAGATCACAAGGTCTACAACTATAAAGGGTCTATGTAAATAGACTAAGCAAATAGCTTGAAAATAAGATCCTTGCTCAATGACATATCAAATCATTTGATTTAGTGAAGAATAAGAAGAAGGAACCATCTGTTTATACAAGATCAGTGAGAGTATGTAATTCCTTACATAGTATGCAAATAATACTCTCTATTGGAATGTAATTTCTATGTTGACTTAGATTGGGTTATGATTTTTTAGAAAATTATTCAATAATAATATTTAGAAAGCATCCTATATTTGGAATGTAGATCTATGAGATAGTTCCAGAGGATGCTAAGCCCATCATAGAATTGTATATTAAGGAAGCACTAAAGAAGTTCAGCATGATAATCCAATAAGGGGTTTAAATCCTTAAGCATGATAATTAATCTTTAAAATGTGTTCGAACATATTTAAAGAGATTTTGAATATAAGCTAGATCCTTTTGAGCTTGGCTCATGGGGAGCCTCATATAAACCATGCAATGTGCATGACTTGATTTTTGTTATAAGTGTCACGAGCAAATATTAGTTGAATCCAAGCTTTGAGCATTGGATATCTGTAATGATATCCTTTGATACTTGAAAAGTACTAAAGATTTGGGTCTTTATGGTGGAAGAATTGAGGGAACTAGGATACATGAGATGTGTTCTTAAATAATAGTGGTTTGGAAGAATTCCTAAGAACCGACCTTGTGGTTTGACCAAGTGAAGCTGACTATATCGTCACTTCTAAAAATGTAAGGATATATTCTAGTTAACTAATTATTACAGAATTAAGAGAGATGTTATTAGATAATATTATATTATGTGATCGCAACATGGTACCATAGCTCTAGCTAAGGAACCAAGGTCTCATCAGAAATCCTAATACATAGAGCGATTATTTTATTCATGACTACCATATTTAGGTGTAGAGAGTAAACTTCATATGAGATATGGCTAATCTACTAGCTCAGGAAGCTTTAGCTAACTGAAATTGAAGCACATTAGATGGGGCTGAGGTATATTGCTTTGGCTTTAATACAAGTAGAAAATTGTTAGATATATATCCTAGAAGCCAATCTGGCTGACATATTTTTCTTTTTAGGACATGATTTTATATTTAATTTCAAAAATTGGACTTTCTAATCCATACATGTTATGTTCATGTATTGTCTAAGGAGTTAATGGATAATGGCACATACTCTCAAGAGTTGAGAATTTAAAATATGTGTTATTATAGATTAACTCTTAAATGCTCTTAGTTGTAGGATCATCATGGGGGTGGTGATTGATTAAAGAAGACTAGTGCATAGACCGCTTCCTTTTGAGATAGATGAGTATCAAGTCTACAATGTAGAGATACTGGAATAAGAGTGCAAGTGGTTGTTAGAGAATAATAGCACTAAGCATGATCAAGTATAAGAAATCACATGGATGTCTACTCACTTATTAGTGACTTCTCAATGCTGTAGTTGTGTGAGTAGTTCCTTGATCTGCGGTGCCTCGATTATTCATAATGGGGTTGCTATAGTTTGACAAGTATATAAGCATGGCCTTTAGCTATATAGGGCCTTATAGTATATGTTGTCTATAGTAGGTTTGCTGTAGGAGTTGAGAGTGTACCTATAGGAGATCTATCGATCTCGATAAAAGAGATTAGTCCTATGCCATTTAAGAAGCTAAGTCAGAAAATCCATGGCCATGGTATGTGAAGAATAGAAAAGTGTTTCCAAAAGTTTCACAATAGATTTAGGCTAATTAAATCGAGCATATAATGGTTACTTAGAATTTGATGAAAGTCTATGACCTGCATCATATCGAGACTTTTAATGAAAAAACTTGATCACATGATACTATACCTAGGGATATACCTTTTTTATTCTACTAGATTGCCACTGCATATTACTAGGTATCACTAATGGATCGTGGAAACCTACTTGGATTATTTTCAAATCAATGATCCATGTTAGGTTGAGCTAGAATCACTCCGGTCCAATGAAAAGAATTTTTGATGATACTATGATAGAGAGCATAATATGTCTCACTACCAGATAAAATAAAACCTGAGAAGTCATACATAATAGGAGCTTGACCTGATGAAGAGCTTGGATCAAATTCAAAAACTCTAAATTTGTAAGAGTTACAAATTTGGTACTTGTTAATTTTGGTACCTGCTATTTTTGGCACTATTAATTTTGGCACTTGATATTTTTTGCCACTTGCTAATTTTGGTAAAGGGACTTAATTACAAGAGTTGCAATTCCATTAAAAGAATTGGGTTTAAGAATTATAGTTGGATTAGAGTTTCAAATCCTATTGAGAATATAATTGATAGCCTTTTCGAATTCGATTCAAATTGGACTTGAATTAGATTTGATTTGAACCAAATTAAATCTCAATAAAATAGAATGTCTAATCTAATTGGATTGGATTTATTTTATTTTATTTTCATGTTAATTTGAAGAGAGGGGTGCTAGTTTATGGCATTCTTTCTCACCTACGTAGAAATTCTAAAAAAGACATGCCAAGAGTTGACACCTTTTCTCTCTCTTAATTAGATAACTCCTATTTTATTTAAACTCTTTTTTGATTAAAGATTAGATTTATCATGTTTTTTGGTGTGGATTTCATTGATTTGTGTGCGACAAAATTTAGATGTGGTGTTGTGCATGCACTATTCCTTTCTCTTATATCTTGCCACAAATGTTTCTTAACTTATTTAATCTTTGCACCAATCTTTTTTTGAATAAGTTTTAGATTATCCTAAAATGTTATCTGATGAGGGATAAGCCTTATCCATTGTTGGTGTGTGTTGGGAATTCAGTTTTTGCGAGAAATCAACTAGAGGAAGCAAGCTGTGCTAATTCATTCCTCATTGCAATATTTTCTTGCTCCATTCCTTTAATTGTCACCCAATTTGAATGGAATTAAATATCAAGTTAAGATGGGATATTATCTAATAGGGCATGATACTTATCATCTAATTAGCATAGGAATTAAGGAGGCTTTGTGTGACAAAATAAAAGATGAGATGTTTTAGGCATGTGCTAATCCTTTGATCATCCTTTCTTGCCACAACTTGGGAAGCGCTTCACCCCTCCTAAATAATTCCATGCCATGCTTATGAAAATCAGAGAGAGGGGAGTCTTGATAGAGAGGTTTAAGGAATAGAAAAAGTATTTTCAACTCTCTAAGCATCTAAAAACAAGTCCTGATATCTTGTGCGATGGGTTCCTGCAAAGGCTGCTATGATTGCAGCCCTGTCCTTCAAGAGTTAGCAAAATCAAGATCTAAGCTGGATAAGATACCTGTGAAAGAGCTAGCACTCCGATGGCATCATTGACTCAATCAGGAATGAGTCCTGTGTGGATACCAGTAGAGGTCGAGCGCGTGCATGGCTTTGATAAGAACCTTGATGATCCATTGGATGCGATCCGATGGGAGAAGAAGATGGATAAAGATCCAAGGTAAATATTTTTCTTCTTCTTATTTTTAATTTTTAGATATGCTATATAACCTATATCAGCATGTTAGTTCCTATTTTAGGTACTTTTATTTTATTTTGCATGCTTATTTATAAAAATAGTTTTTATAGATGCAATTTTTGCTGCCTAGGATTTTAAATCCTATTAAATATATGCATGCATAGCACCTAGGAAACCAACACTTGGCCAATAATATCGTTGCCTTGGGATCTTGTAGGCCAAGGAACAACTTCCTATGTGGCTATTGTAGATCCCTTTATGAACTACCCAAAGGGCAAAGTCTGCTTTTGAGGGACGAATGCAGTGGAGTAGCATCAAGTATGCTCGCTTGTATAATTTTTTATCAAGTACCACGAACAAGGCAGACCAGCATCTGAGCCTCCTTGCCTTGACCTTGTCCTTTGGCAGCACACCCTTTTACAAATAGTAGATTGTGGGATCCATCTAACAAGGCTTGCTACTTGCCTGCAGGATTGGGGCTAGCTCTTCCTCGATACTCAGGTTCTCCAGATAGGTAATTTCTAGAATATCTGCATAACTGAAGGTTGCTTCCATGATAGCAGGTCCACCTAGATGTTTTCTATTCGAGGGATCTGCACAATCTTGAAGGAAAAGAAAGACGGGGTGATTTTTTTTACTCGTTTGAGATACTTTTTCATGGTGAGGGCTCTGGTGTCAAATTCTCCATGGATCTACCCGACTATCAGCTAAGAATTATTGAAGGCTCTAAGATGCTGGACCCTAAGCTTGCTGGTGAGCCTTAAACCTATGAGAAGGGCCTCATATTCTGTCTCATTGTTAGAGGCTTTGAAGTTGAAGCGAAGTGCCTATTTAGTGACAGCTCCTTCTAGGCTGGCAAGGATCATCTCGACTTTAGACCCTCTAGCATTGGAAGCACCATCAACATGGAGAGTATAGGGCTTACATGTCAGCTTCGGTTCCACAGTATGGGTTTGGCTCCCATCTTATTGGGGACCATACATTTCACAATGAAGTCTACCAAGGCTTGGGTTTTGATGGAGGGGCAAGGCTGGTAGTGAATGTCAAACTCATCTAGTTCCATTGGCCACTTGGCAATACTCTAGGAGGCATCGATCTTCTATATGATCTATCATTGGGACTGATCAGATAGAACCACAATCGAGTGTGCTTGAAAATATGGACAAAGTCATCTCACAGAAGTCAGAAGGGTGAAGGTGACCTTCTCTACCTTTGAGTACTGGGTCTCTGCATCTTTAAAGACTTAGCTGATGTAGTAAACTAGCTTTGGCACTCCATCCTCCTCTTTGACAAACATAGAGCTCATAACCATAGGGTAGACAACTAAGTAGAGATAAATCATCTTTCCCATAATTTGCCTCAAGAGGAGTGTAGTTCGAGGTAGGTCTTAAGCTATTCAAAGGTAGCCAGGCACTACTTAATCTATTGAAAGTCTTTAATTTATCTCAGGGCCTTAAAGAAGGGTAGGCACTTGTCACTAGACCTTGCAACAAACCGGCTTAGTGCGGCAACCCATCCCGCAAGGCATTGGACTTCCTTTCGACTTCTGGTGGTGTCAATTTTAGGATCGCCCGAAACTTCTCAGGGTTCACCTCAACTCTATGGTGGGATACCATGAAGCCTAGGAATTTGTTTGAGGAGACCCCAAATGTACACTTGTTAGAGTTAAGCCGCATATGATACTTACATAGGGTCTGGAAAGTCTTCTCTAAGTCCACCACATGCTGACCTTCCTTGCCACTCTTCACCAGTATATTGTTGATATAAACTTTCATGTTACAATCGATCTAGTTGCTGAAGATTTTGTTGACGAGGTGCTAATAAGTGGCTCCCATATTCTTCATACTGAAAGGCATGATCTTATAACAACACAACCCTTAGTCTATACTGAACGCAGTCTTCTCTTTATCCTTGGGAACCATCCGGACTGGTTATACACTAAAAAGACATCTATGAAATTGAGGGTCTCATGCCTAGAGGTTGAATCTACCAGTCGATCGATCCATGTTAGAAGGAAGTAATCCTTCGAGCAAGCCTTGTTCAAGTGGTGAAGTTGATGCATGCTTATCACTTGCCATTAGCATTTTTTACTAGGAAAACATTGGCAAGACAATCTAGATGTTGGACCTCATGGATGAATTTGGCTTCCAGATGCTTCTTCACTTTCTGCTTGATGGTGCCCTGGCTTTTAGGGATGAAGCTTCTTTTCTTCTAGCAAATTGGAGGGTATATAAGGTCGACGTTGAGGTGATGTACCCTGACCTCAGGGTTGACACCTAGTAGTCGGCTGCTATCCATGGAAAAATATCAATGTTCATGTGGAGGAACTCTACCACTTAGGTTGTGGACTCTTCACTTTGCTCACTCATATGTACACCACTCAGGAGGGGTTGGTTGAGTCCAAGGATGCAGGAATTAGCTCCTCAACTAGAGCTCCCTGCCATAGCTTCTACTAGTCTCAGAGGTCGAGGCTTTCGATGGACATGGCCTCCTTGGGATTTTGCTAGAGGGTTGGCATATAGCATTTGATGAGGACATCAGGAGCAGATATGAAGTTCAAGGTTCAATGAAGATCTCTAAATCATGTGTTGGGAGAGTCAGTCAAATTTTTCAATAAGTACTTTGAGTCCTGTAATAAAGTGAGTTGGTTAGGTTCACTAAGTCATTTGAAGTCCTTTTGTGTTCCAGTCCAGTCAAGTTGAGTCTATGTAAAGAAAAGTGAGTCCATTTGTTTTTGGCCTATTTTGAGTCCTGACAATTAGGCCCAGTTTGAGTCTTGTAACTTCATTTTCATTAAAGACAAATACAAGAGGATAGCCACTAGACCTCCACTGCGACTGGCTTCTTACACCAACCCCTGGACCCCATTCAGGGCACCTAAGCCCACCAGAAGTGGGCACCCTAGCCTACCAAGAGATGGCGCCCCAGCATACCAGGCCTAGGCGCCCCAAGCCCACAAGCTTTCATGAAGATTGGCACCCAGTCCAGGTTCACCAAGGAAATGGCGCCCAAATCCAAGCCTAAGCCCATGGCACCCTCCCTTCCCAGTCCAAGCTCATATGGCACCCCAGGCCCAAAGCCCATTCATGTTGGCGCCCCAAGGCTTTGACCAGTCAAAGAAGATGTCATCCCAGCCCAACAAGGAGTCAACTAGTCCAAGCCCATCAAGAATTTCATACCATCCAAGTCCATGGAGAAAAGTCAAAGCTTCCAAGTTTAAGAAGGAGTTGATGTCTAAGTCCTACAAGGATTTCAGTCTACCAATTATATTCAAACTATATACTCTTTATTCTACCCAACTCTATTCTTCTAATACTATTTATGCTGTGTACTCCTAGTTTGACAGGGAAAGGGCTGGTTGGTCTATAAATATCCCACCCCTCCACCCTCTTATAAAAACTTTTGATGAATAAAAATTTGAGTGAATTTCTTTGTCTACTATTGCCTCCATGAGGAGTGGGTGTGAGACCCGTTTGCCTTTATTCTTCGAAACATCGAGAGGTGCGAGGCCCTAGTTATCAAACAAATCCTAGCCCTAGCCGCCCCTCCTCCATCTTCTATCCAAGCAGCCCCTCCAAGCCAGGCATCCTCCATCATCACGCCATCTGCCCTCATCAACAATTTTTTTTTTATTCTTTAATCTTCTTTCAATCTCCAGTTGTATATTTTTTCAATCATCTACTGCCCTAACCCCTGACGTATGTAGGATCCCTCCGGTGAAACCATCCAAGGAAGAGGTCTTTCTTGCCCTCAAATCAAACTAATAAAAAGCCAGTGTATCCGCGGGAAAGTTACTGGAACATCTAGGTACCGATCTGAGCAGAGCGATCTCATCTACAGCAACAAGACATCAATGCCTGGTATGTTAAACCCTATTCCCTCCTCTCTTTGTCTGATATTTTTGAAGGAGAACATGTACCTCATAGGATTTCTTAACCCTAGGATCCATTTTTCTTTATTTCTTTGATAGTTTCTAGCATGTGGGTAGGATTCTAACTATTGCATGAAACCCTAACCTAGTCTTAGCTATTTTCAGGAACTAAACCAAAATAAAATCTATAAAAAATTGCTCTCTTTAATCTATTTTTTTCTCATGTTCATCCCTTTCATGTTATCATGCATCATGTTATAATTCCGTCTCTCATCAATTTTGGTATCAGAGCAAGATTAGGGCATGTTCTTACAACATAGTTTAATTTCTGCATCCTGAAATATGCATAACTAGTCAAAACATAGGGCTGTTTACCCATCAAAAAAATTTTGTTTTTCTCTGATTTTCATACTCATTAATCTATGTTTAATCCTCTATTTTTATAATTTTTGTGGAATTTTCATGATCTGAAAACAGGGTGAAACTTGCATGAGAAAACAACCCTAACAAAAATTTCTACATGCTGAACCTGCACTAGTAGTCTGAATATAGGTATGATTTTCTATTAATTTCATACTGCTTTTCTTTGAAATCTGCATCACATCATCTCTGTTAAGTCCTCTACTTTTTCCTGCAATTTTTGGAATTTTTTGACTTGAAAATTCAAAAATTTCCTGCATGAAACCTTAGTGACAACATTGCTAAAATTTTTGTATGCTAGTCTAGGGCTAAACCTAATCAACCTCCACACCCTTCAAACCCAAGCCTCTTTTCTTGCAAACTAATTAACTGAAATTAAATACCCATCTACATAAAATACAAAAAAAAAATATTTCTCTGATTTTTAGTTGCATTAGGGTTTTGCTGTGTGTGCATCATCATTTGCATTAACCTAATCTAAGGGCACTCTACTATGTCAGATCAGGGCAAGATTTTATCACCTGTCCTGGGCCCAAAACAACCACCTGCATACCGACCCAAGCCTAATTAAAATCAACTAGAAACCTAATTACTTTAGGAACACCAACAGGTCTGGTCCGAGTCTAGTGGGAAAACTAGTGCATTCAACTATCCACTTATTAGTGGAAACTGGTGTCTAAGGCTAGAGGTCCATAGGAAAATGCCCTAAGTAGACTAGTGGATTTTAATTAGGACCTTGTGACAAGCAGGGGGAGCCTCCCACCACCCCACCTCTTACCTGTCCAGTGGAAGGATTAAGTGTTGAGTTGGGTATATGTTGAGTTGACCATTTGACTTTTGACTCTAGGTCTAGCAAATCCTAGAACGTCTAACTCTTGTATGCTTGTTGCATGATAACCAAATCAGGAACCCATTACCATCATTCCCAACCTCAACCCAGCTTAGCCATGGAATCCACCCTTGAGACTTTCATGAAGACCATAAATGACCAGTTTGCCCAATTGACCACCCAAATGAACCACAAGTTTGACCAACTGATCCAATCGAATAACCAAGCAACCCATAGGTTTGACCGAGTGGAAGATCATTTAGGAAACCTAGAAAGAACCAGAAAGGCCCATACTAAACCCAAACTTGAGTCACCTTTGCCCACACCTCCCAATCCTAGGAAATCCCCACACCCTTACCCATACTGGGAGCCCAACCCTAGGAGAACCCCATACCCTGACCCATACTTGGAGCCCAACCCTAGGAGAGCCCCATACTCTGACCCATACTTAGAGCCCAACCCTAGGAGGACCCCATACCCTAACTTATACTCAGAGCCTAACCATAGGAGAACCCCACACCCTATACCAATCTTGGATCTTAGTGTAGAGATAACCAATTATAAATTCACAGAAGCATCTACATTTGGTGGTGATCTTGAGTTTGAGGATTATCTTAATTGGGAAAGAAATATGGACCTATATTTTGAAAGAAATGTGGATCTGTATTATGAAAGAGATCAGTTCAAGTTTGCTAAATCTAAGTTAGTTCGCCAGGCTAAGATAGACTGGTATAAGTTTGAGAGAATGGCTAGACTAGAAGAAGAAACATCTATAACTACCTGGAGAGCCATGAAAAGCAAACTTAGAAAAAAGTATCTACCCAGATCCTACGAACCCAGAACCTATGAAACCAGATCCTATGGACCCAGATCCTATGAACCCAGACCCTATGAACCCAGATCCATAACCCGTAGATCTAAGCCAATGTCCTATGAGCCCAAAGAACCCATAACCCATACATCTACACCCATATCCTATGAGCCCAAGGGACCCATGACCCTTAGTCGGCCTGAACCTCATAGGATTAGTACCCCTAGATGTGAGGCCAGTATTAGTCCACTTCTCCTTAGTCGACCCACCCCTACCACCCTTGAGTGCAAGTCAAGTATTAATCAGGTACCCTTTAGTCGACCTGAGCCCATTAGGACTAGTGCCCCTAACCCAAGACCAGGTCTTAGCCAAGCCTACCCAAGCTGGGCCAACCCTAATCCAACATGACCCAACCCTAGTACCCCACTAGCCCGTAGGGAAGACAAGGAAAAGGAACTAAAACCCAGTGGAACCCGAGTCCCAACCCGAATACCTATTTTAGATGTTATAAGATGGGACACTATGCTAGCCAATGCCCAACCTGGCCCTTGCACATAGGAGAACTTGAAGAGGAGATACCTAAACCCAACCTAGAGTTAGTTGACCCTGACCATACTCAGATTGAAGCCAACCAAAAAGTAGTTGACCCTGACCATACCCAGACTGAAACCAACCTAGAGTTAGTTGACCCTGACCACACCCAAGCTATAATGGGAGTACAGTTAGAGGAAGAGAACCCAGATATTGCTATTAGAGTCCTACTTGAGGAGACTTTAGGAGAGAACCCAATTGTAGAGCCTAGTCTTGAAATTCAAGGACCAAAGGAAATGAGTGAGGACTTGGCTTATCTAACCCAGTACCCTCAGGATGAAGTCACTTCTTTGATCCCAATTGAAGATCTCTTTCCTGAAATTAGTGACCCATTCTTCCATAAGGTAGACCCTGTAGATATACCTTAACCTCATAAGGTTAACCTCATTAGTCTAGGACCAATCCTTGGAACCTCTTCTTACATCCTACTCTATTCAATCAACCCCGAACCCTCTTCTTATTTTCCACCCTACCAGGCTAACCCTGAATCTACCTCTTATTTCCTACCATTTCCTGAAGCTTCTTATGTGTCTCTAACTATTGCATTGCATTTTGTGGAGGTTAGCATATTGCATACATTCATTGCGCCTATTAGATTTGCATCTTACTTCTGGCATACTCTATGGCATTTAGTAGGAGTACATGCACCATTCTCATCTGCATGTCACCCACCTGACCAAGGGACAAACCCAATTATAGTTTAGGGTTTAGTTGAGTCTGCATATCAATAAGTGTTGGTATGAGTCATTTGCCTGCATTAGGTGTTATGAGTTTTGCACTGCATAATTAGAGATCTGCATGAGTAATTAGTCATAAGATTAATATAAGTAATAATTTTTATAAAAAACATAGTTAATTCCCGAAAAGAGTCCAAGAGTTCGCTAGGAAAATCTTGTGATGATTAGGCTACATACCCGTAGAGCTGGATCCTTCAAAGTGATAAAGAAAGTTGGACCTAGTGCTTAATTTACCACCTAACTTGGTATTAAACTTAACCTTCAATATCTCAAACTTAGTTGAGTATAGGAAGCCAGCAATGATACCCAGTGAGCCTATTGAGCCTGACCCTTTCTTTGAGAGCGAACCCAACCCTGAGTGTCCCCATCAAATTAGCATGTGAGAGGAAATGATTGAGCATATCCTAGATGACCAAGCTGTTAGTACCCGGATCAAAGGCTACCATGTCATTTGGTTCGTTGGCAAGGTCGACCAAGATCTGAGGACTCGTGGATCACTCAAGAGGATCTACAATGCCTCAACCCAGACCCACCGAGCCAGATTGACCTTTACTCGACAAGGTCGAGTTTCTCCCACCCCGAAAGAATTGATGAGGACATCAGGAGCAGACATGAAGTTTAAGGTTCAATGAAGATCTCTAAATCATGTGTTGGAGAGTCAGTCAAATTTTTCAATGAGTACTTTAAGTCCTGTAATAAAGTGAGTCAGTTGGGTTCACTAAGTCATTTGGAGTCCTTTTGTGTTCCAGTCCAGTCAAGTTGAGTCTATGTAAAGAAAAGTGAGTCCATTTATTTTTGGCCTATTTTGAGTCCTGTCAATTAGGCCTAGTTTGAGTCCTGTAACTTCATTTTCATTCAAGTCAAATATAAAAGGATAGCCACCAGACCCCCACTGTGATCGGCTTCTTACACCAACCCTTGGACCCCATTCAGGGCACCCAAGCCCACCAGAAGTAGGCACCCTAGCCTACTAAGAGATGTCGCCCCAGCATACCAGGCCTAGGCGCCCCAAGCCCACAAGCTTTCATGAAGATTGGCATCCAGTCTAGGTTCACGATGGAAGTGGTGCCCAGATCCAAGCGAAGCCCATGGCACCCATATCCAAGCCCAAGCCCATGGCGCCCTCCCTTCCCAGTCCAAGCTCATATGGCGCCCCAAGCCCAAAGCCCATTCATGTTGGCGCCCTAAGGCTTTGACCAATCAAAGAAGATGTCATCCCAGCCCAGCAAGGAGTCAACCAGTCCAAGCCTTGTCTAAGCTCAGCAAGAATTTCATACCAGTCCAAGACCATAGAGAAAAGTCAAAGCTTCAAAGTTTAAGGAGTTAATATCCAAGTCCTACAAGGATTTCAGTCTACCAGTTCTATTCAAACTATGTACTCCTTATTCTACTCAACTTTATTCTCCTAGTCCTATTCATATGTGTACTCCAAGTTTGATAGGGAAAGGGCTGGTTGGTCTATAAATACCCCACCCCTCCACCCTCTTGTAAGAACTTTTGATGAATAAAAATTTGAGTGAATTTCTTTGTCTACTATTGCTTCCATGAGGAGTGGGTGTGAGACCCGTTTGCCTTTGTTCTTCGGAACATCGAGGGGTGTGAGGCCCTAGTTATCAAATAAACCCTAGCCCTAGCCACCCCTCCTCCATCTTCTATCTAGGCAGCCCCTCTAAGCTAGGCGTCTTCCATCATCAAGCCATCCACCATCATCAATGAATTTTTTTTCTTCTTCAATCTTCTTCCAATCTTCAATTTTATATTTTTTCAATCATCTACTGCCCTAACCCCTGACGTGTGCAAGATCCCTCCAGTGAAACCATTCAAGGAAGAGGTCTTTCTTGCCCTCGAATCAAACTGATAAAAAGCCAGCGGATCCATGAAAAAGTGACTAGGACATCCAGGCACCGATCTAAGCGGAGCGATCTCATCTATAGCAACAAGATATCATTGCCTGGTATGTTAAACCCAATTCCCTCCTCCCTTTGTCTGATATTTTTGAAGGAGAACATGTACCTAATAGGATTTCTTAATCCTAGGATCCATTTTTCTTTATTCCTTTGATAGTTTCTAGCATGTGGGTAGGATTCTAACTATTGCATGAAATCCTAACCTAGTCTTAGCTATTTTCGATAACTAAACCAAAATAAAATCTATAAAAAATTTCTCTCTTTAATCTATTTTTTTTCATATTCATCCCTTTCATGTCATCATGCATCATGTTAGAATTCTGTCCCTCATCAGCATTGCCTTGCCAAGGCCTGATTATCTTGCACCTCTCCAACTTCATAGGTAGTGGGGAACTTCATCAGTAGGTGGAAGGTTGAGACTAAGGCTCATAAAGCATTCAAGCTAGGTCTTCCCAAGATGGCATTGAAGGCCATAGGGATTCTGACCACCAAGAAATCTAGGAGGGTTGTGGCCTGAGTTGGGGCTTGACCAGTTATCATAGGAAGTGTCACAATGCCTTCAACAGGAATGGCATCCTCCAAAAAACCAATCATAGGAGGATTTACCCTTCAGAGCCAATCCTTGGACAGACCGATCCAAGAGAAAGCATCATAGAACAAGATATCTACAAGGATTCTATTATCCATAAGGACCTTTTTACATCATAATTTGATATATCAAGGGAAACAACCACAGGGTCATCATGCAGGAATAAGACTCCATTGACATTTGCAATGCAGAAGATGATAGGCTCCTCTCCTACCTTCTAGCATTTAGGTTGAGGGATTTTCATCTGGATCATCCTGGCATATGCTCGCCACCCAAAGGAACTTGCCCCCTAGCAGGCAGCCCATTGGAGATGGTATCAATGTGGATTTTCTTCTCTATAGGAGGTTTAACTACCGACTAGGATTCTTATCCAGTGACCTCCAAAGCTTTAGGCTAACTGATATAGCTACATAGGTAGCCTTGCTAAATCAACAACTCGATTTCCCTTATTAGGGAGATAAAATCTTCAATGTCATGCCCATAGTCCCAGTAAAGTTAGCAATACTTCTTTGGATCCTTCAAAGCCTTCTTATTCATCTTTCCTAGCCACTAGACAATATCCTGACCTTTGATCTCCATCAAATCTTTCCCTGGGAGCATTCAACGGGATGAAGTCCTCCCGACAAGGTGGCCTAGGACTTCTGGATTGATGATGGAACTCCTTGTCCTGCTTCTCCTGTTATTATTGCTGTTGTTGAGGGGAAAGTGTAGGATGGGAGTGATCCTCTCAGGGACATTTTCGGTCCCCCTTCTCCTTTCGCTACTCCACCATGCCTTCCTTGGCATTGATATATTTTTCAGCATAGACCAAAATCTCTAGAAGGCTTCGAGAAAACTTCTTAGAAAGGGAGAAGTAGAAACTATCTTCATAAGGTCTTCTCTTCAGTGCTGACATGGTGATGGAGGGTTTGAGGCCATGAACCATAAGCATCGTCATTTTAAAGTGACCTATATAGTGATGGAGAGACTTGCCTTCCTCTTGCTGGATGGAGAAAAGGAAGTTAGAGCATCGCTTAGGCCTCTTGCTACTCTAAAACTGGACCGTAAATTCTTGGCTAAACTCTTCAAAGGAATGGATCAACCCTGGTGGGAGTTGAGTATACCAAGCTCTTAACACTTTAATGAAGGTAATCAGGAAGGTCTTGTGCATGAGGATGTTCGACGCCCCTTAAAGTAGCATAAGGAACCTGAAGCTCTCAGATCGTAGGCCTCCACGGTAGGTGCCTTGAAGCGGCGAGGCACTAGTTCCTTCATGATCTTACAAGAAAATGGGAGGTGAACCATAAACTAAGGTTCATCGCCCAAAAATAGGTTTTGCTGGTGTAGTCCCCTTATGTAGCCACCCACCTTCTAAAGCTTGTGGGCTAGCTTGCTTAACCATCCAGACCATTGGGCAAGTCGGGGGCTTGAAGATTCCTCTAGCGAAACATCCTATTTAAGGAGGAAACAAAAATAAAAGAATTAGATTAACACACCTCATCAGGCTCCTGACGGGAGTGATGACTACGAGATGTAGCGGGTTAGGGTGAGGCTCGGTAAGGAGGTCACCTCACTCTCCAAGTCAATTACCTTGCTCGAGGGATCTCTAACTCTGTAGCAGGGGTGACCCTAAGGCCTGCACCTCAGGCGGTTCATCTCGTGCCCTAGGCTATTTGCCTTGCATGGGGGAAGCAGATGTAATGGAGATGGGTGGTGGATTGGTTTTACCTCTAGCCTTGGCGAGGTTTGTCATAGATCTTGTACCAAGACCATTAGTGCCTGGACCTACTGGGAGAGCTACTAAAATAATTTAAGGGTGATAGTTGGAGCAGTCGAAGGCCTCATCTCTCACCATTCCAAACGGATAGGGGATGGGATAGCCAAGGTTGTGGACATCTCGATAGGGGGAGACACGATCATCCTCTTCCCCTTGGCTATGGTGAAAATCGAGGGCAAAGTGAAACCAGAGGTAAACTTCAATCCTTAATACATTTTTTGGGCACCAGCCCTTCCTCTATCATGAATCTATTACCACTTTGGAAGGTGGTGCTGACTCGAGCTTGACTTAGACTAGGCTGGAGCTAACATGGCTAATGTCGTGGAATCAGATCTCATATGATCCTATCACCAGGATTCGGTCTTGCAAGATAGAGAAGACCAGAAAGTCTGATACACCAGGGGTGGATTCCCGATGGTAAACCCTTCGATGCCAAAGTCAATCTCTTGGAAAAGAAAATAGAGGAGGCTTGGAGTCCTCTCTGGATTTAGAGAGTGGAGTGGAGTTTGGAACCGAGAAAGAGGCTAAGGACCGCGAGGTGGAGTGAGGCCTGCGGAGGAAGGGGTGCTCAGGGAGTATGAGATCTGCTTCCTAGGAGATGGCACACTAGTGAGTGGATTGGCTGAGGTCTGAACATCCTATGAACAATAAGTATATAAAGAGACCTGTAAATATCTTGATGAACACTCAGGTGGATGCTCGTAGAATCAAGGAGCCAGGGGTGTGTCTCTCAGAGTGGCTAGCAGTAAGTTCCTGACTCTAGGTGACTTTGCCTCCCTACTTTGGGACCTCTTTCCTCTTACTTCCTCTTCTTCTCTACTTACTTTTCCTTATCTGGAGGGTCTTAGGAAACCAATTTATAGACATGTACCTGATACCTAAAGACAGGGAATGATGGCTATCATATTCTAACTATTAAGGGCATGCCCAGAATGGAGGTCATGCCATGGTTAGTGGGCAGGGAGAGTCACTAGCATGGCATATCTTTACAGTGGGACATCTCTCAGGTGGCAAACATTAATGGCCATCGCACTGGAAGCATGCATGATTGATGGGCGAGGCAGGCCTAGCAGCAATCGATGTATATGCAAGAAGTTGGTGAGCGCATGTTCAAGTGGCAAGATATAGGGAGTTAGCCCCATCACATGGGCTAGCTAACACATGTTTAGAGTGGGTCAAAGCTTGGGTGCCATGCTGGACCAATCGAATCCTAATATATCAACTGCAGTACTACTCCAAAATGAGGTTCTTAGGTAGGAGAACTAGACTTCGAGTTCAGATGGCAACTCAGCTTTGATGGTGACTATAGATGTAGGTACGAAAGGATGGAGCAACAAATAATCGTGAGGTAAGTGGTCTAGGTGCAAGTCAAGGAATGTAGGCAAGATCAAATGCTATTGGTGTGACATGTCAGGGTATCATGTCAGAGGTTACTTGCAACTCAAGGATTGGATGAATGCTAATATGGTGGTGATCCATGGTAGTGACTGTGAAGAACATGAGGAAGCCCTTTTGGTCTCAGATGAGGTATCTACTTCTTTCCTATAATGAATTTTAGATTCTGCATATCAATATCATATCTATTATAGAGAGGAACTATTTGATTCTCTAGAGAGTAGAGATAGTTTATCTACTTGCCAAATGGATCAAGCTGTATGATCAAGGACATTAAAATAGTCAACTTAAGGGTACATGATAGGATAGTAAAGAAATTAGACAAAATCCGATACATATCTAATTTTTGCAGGAATCTAATTTCACTGAACATACTAGATTTGAGTAGCTATATGTAGAATGCTAGTGATGGAATCCTGAAGATTATACATGGCAGTAGAGTTGTAATAAAGGAAAAGAAGTATAGAGTACATTACCTCTTGAAAGAAGTCTAGTGTGAGATAGAGTTCTTGATATTAGTAAGAGCCCAGTGCGAGATAGAGGTCCGGGAGTAAATGAATCAGGCATGAATGCAAGATTCAGGAGGAGGACAATAGATGACATTGTAAAGTAAAATTTCTATTATTGTATGAAGCTTTTCCAAATAGATCTCAGTCAGGCAAAGCACAGCACATAATGAAGATGGGATCGAGCGACTTGCCTCGACTCCCATGTTTGTTCACTCACAAGTGACAGGTATTTATCCCAAGGCATAGGGATGAGATCTTTCAAGAGCTCTCAAAAATTATGTGGAGATCAGACATCGAGTCGAGGTGGAGGCTATTGGGCTATGCCTGAGATCGAACATTGAGTCAAGGTGGAGATTGTTAGGCTATGTCTTGAGCCCAACCCGTAGTAGACCTGGCTATAATAGACTCAGCTGTAGGAGACCAAGGCCTAAGCGCAAGGTATGGCCTGCAGTGCATGGCCCAAGCATGCGATGCACGCATGCGATCCACGCAATTGCACATTTTGCATAGTCCATGCACATTTTTTGCATGTTTCGCATGGTGCATGGCAGTCCACGCATAGAGATTGGCCAATTTAGGCATGATTCATGTGGGAGAAGGGTTAGCGATGATTCATGGTGGTCCACTATGTTCAGGACATGCTTTTAAGCTAGTTTGGATTCTATTTTTGATGCAGTTTAGAGCTTTAAAATCTTATCAAAGTGCTCTTCAATACATAGACATCCCAAGCTCTAGAAAAAGGGACAAGATGGACTACAGACTATGTATGACACTAGAATCTTCTTTGATATTTTTTGAGAGCTTTTTGGATGAAATTTAGATCTCTAGTTGAGAAATTGATGTATAGGAATTCTAAGTATGTTCTTCTCTTGTATTTATAAATGTCTCTCATAGTAAAACTAGATATCCATGAAGATAAACTTTTGAAGATTTCATAAAATCTTGATTATCTTTATTTTAATATTTTATTTATTATATATATTTTTTTTTTCATTTTTCTTGCGGTATCAATATCGATATTGATATTGCGATTTTGAACGAAGATCTGCATTCCATATCTGAGAGGATCGTCCCCACATCCCGATCGATTGCTTGTGATCTAATATGTCATGGTCTGAAATCTTTTCTAAAATCCTTGATGATTTATATTTTATTTTAAAAATCTAAAATATTTATTTATTTATTTTAAAAATTTTAATCATATATTTTTTGTTAAATATTTATCTATGTATATAAAAATAAATTGGAGAGGCATGGTGTCACGAGTCTTCTAACCATCGTGCCGCTCCTTTCGAGGAAGAAGGCTGGGCCCGGCATCGCCTCATCTGGCAATCACCCAAGGCGAGCCACCGTACGTCTCATCGAAGAAGAGACCTGGAGAGGAGATGGTACGGGGTGTTGTTCTTCTTTGACTGCGGGGCTGAGTTTCAACAAGGTTTCCATGAGATGCTGGCTGGGAGGAACCCACAAATACCTTAATTGTTGGGAAAATCGGCGGTGGGTCTTGGTAATAGCAATCGATCCTTGGAAGAGGGAGGGGGGATCCACCGATTGGGTTTGCTGGCCGTCACCGACCAAGATTAAAGGGGAGCATCGGTTTATTTGCCCTTCCATGGATCTCCAATCGACCACCCAATCGTCCGAGGAGCAGACCATATTTTAGGTCACCGGCTCTCGGGAGAAGACCAGCTAGCAGTGAGATTGAAAGAGGCTCATCAGAAGGGACCACTGGCTCCTGGAAGCATTGAAATGAATTGCCTTCTCTGGTTCTCCTTTCCACCGCCAATCTCGCATCAAGTCTCCCAATTACGAGCAAATCGGTGGTTGAAATGATAATTCCGGCTAGTAGAATTGATTGAGGACCCACTAGTGGGCTACCAGCGAGGATTAGTCTAGGGAGGGTGTGTTGGCGTGGAGATCCTGGATCATCGGTCGGAGCCGCTACGTCACAGGACCATTTCTTGGTTCACCTGTAAAACAGGTTCCTTGCCAGAATTGTTCTGGCGGGAGATACTCCAATGCTTAAGTAGCGGATTCCAGCCACAAAATGGGGAAGATGTTGAAAGTGGAAGAAAAAAAGAATTCTTGGAGATTGAAAGTGTATGTGTGCGAGATTATTCACGCATACTTCTCGAGCCATCCTCCTTACCATATTTAAAAGATGGCCTCCGGTCTGTGGCCCGCTCTTTTCCCGGAAATCATGGGGAACCAATCTCTCCCATGATTGGCGATCGTGGGTTGTCAATGAACGGTTCCGACCAGATTGGAGGCGTGGCTACAGGAATTGCGTGCCATGATCATGGCATGATGAGTGTCGATTGTAACCGTTGGTTACAGTTTTCTTTTTGGAATAGATTGTGTCAAGCTTCGGGTTTCCCCTTACATGGGCCGAAGGCTTGGTATTTCTCCGAGACTGGAGATCATGTCTATGGCAGGGACCGAAGTTCGTGTCTTCGGAAGTCGATGAGTAGTTCAGACTTCGGCCGGGGCCGAAGGTGCTACCCGAAGGACTGGCCTTCGGATGTTGTAGTTTGGTGTGAAGCCTTGAGTTGCTTGCAGTTGGCCTTCGCTTAGTCCGAAGTCCGTAGTCCGGAAAACTAGGGCTTCGATAAGTCGAACCGGAGCCTGGTTCGTAGCTGAACCAAGATATCCCAACAGTTGCCCCCATACTCTTAGTTATCGAAGCGAAAATCTGCTTCGAGAAGTGAGAGTATTATGGCCTTATCGCTTTCTTCCTGAGAGACGGCGTAGTAAATGATTACGGGATCTCTATTGGGCTGTCCATCACGATCTGAGAATCAGATGGTGGACAGGTGCTATTCTCGGATTGGGGAAAAGTAGGTGGCCCTGAGGCTATCCCTCCTCGTCCCGTTGCACAGTGGTTGAGGTAATCTTTTGGTTGGGATTTGGATAGTTGTGGTGGTTGTTCTCCGCCCGTTGGATGAAGGATAGATCTTATCCTGGCGGTCAGTCATAAGTGGGTTACCTCCCAGGGTAACCTTAAGTCAAATTAACCCTCTGTGGGGGTCCAGAGACCCTTACTTTTCTTTTAGGAAAAGGTGAAGGTCTGGGCAAGGAAGCTTCTTCAATTTCGTCTCATTCTCTGCCCAAACCGTTCTAGACTACTGGTCTATTCTTCAGGTAGAATCCTATTTTCGCTCCTTTGCTTCATTCCTTTGTCATGGAAGAGACCGTAAAGAGTCAGGGGAAGCAGGTTGGGTCCTCGGGGGCCGGAGATGCAGTAGGTCCGAAGTCGGTCCCCAGCTCGATTTCTCAGAGCAAGGCAACCCTTTGGAAATGCTACCGCATTCCTGAGGAATTTCTCTTTGTCCTCTCCGCACTCGAGGAGCGGGCGAACAAAGCTCCCCCTGGGTGCCTAGCTGTATACGAAGATCACCTGAAGGCTGGTCTTCGATTTCCCCTGCATCCCTTCTTTGTTAAGATTTTTTGCTTGTACCAAGTGGTGCCAACGCAGTGACCCCAAACAGCATCAGGAACATCTGCGGGTTCCTGGTCATGTGCAGCATCGCCAACGTAAAGCGTAGGACCAACTTATTCTCGGCCCTTTTCGTCCTCAAGAGGGACTTCCACAGCAATGGATGGTGGGTGATCGGTCCCAGATCGGGCCGCAGGGTGATTAAGGACATGCGCAACGCCATCCACGGGTTGAAACCTGTCTTTGTATTTGTGTTGTCTTTCGACCCATGGGGCTTCGACACTATGTGGAAAAAGCCTCGCCTGACCGCCAATGACGGAAAGAAAGTCTTGGCGGCCGATCAGTTGGATTATGATCTTCTGACCAACTCGGAAGTTGCTCCTATCCGGGAGTTGTTGGAGGAGAGGAACCTCCATCGAGCAGGAATCAGTAAATTCCTCTCACTAGGTATAGCAGTGGAAACTTCTGCTCCTCTACTTTAGGTTTTGTTGTACTTCATTTAACTGAGGTGATCCCCTTTGCCTGCAGGTGGTGGGATGAAGCGTAATTTGAGCTGGCTATGCCAGACTTCGGAGAGGAGGGTTGCATAGGCCCCTTCCACCAGGTCTGCAGCTCGGAAGAAAGCTCGAAGAGATGGTCCCGAAGGGGACCAAAGCACTTCATCCTCCCGAGGCGCCTTGGGGGAAAATGCAGCGGCTACGGAAGGGGTTCCAGTGAGGCCCTGTCCAGTCGAGGCTCCAGTGGTGGTCGCCTCCCCAGTCGACACAACGGGGGCCCCGCCTCAAGGAGTGGATGTGCTGCCGGTTTGCCCCTCAGCTGTCGATAGGGGCAAAGCACGGCAAGTCGAAGGAGAGTCCATCTACGGAGCTTCTTTAGTCGGAGGCCGTTCGACGAACCCTTCAGTGCTCCCGCCTATGGGAGAGCTGCTGGTTCCAGAGGAAGCCAGGCAGACGTTGAAGGGTACAATACAGCCCCATAACCTGGCAATTCTCTGAAACCGGAGCTTTCTCAAGGTGTCTGATTCCGGCTTCGCCGCCCTGCAACAGGTATGACTATCACCGCCTCCTTTGCCTTGAGAGTCATTTGATCCTCGATTCTTCTTTTTTGATGTAGTTGGTCTATGACTTCACCTTCATGGAGGAAGGCCTAGGGAACGTGGACAGCCTCATCTACGGCCTCAAGGATGAGCTTCAGACTGCTAGGGCTGCCAGGGAAGTAGCCGAAGAGCTGAAGCAATCCATGGAGGACCGTCTTGTCCGGGTAACTGATGAAGTTCGTGACCTGAAGGGTGAACTAAAGAGTGCCCACTCGAGGATAGCGGGACAAGAGGCAGGGTGGAACAGGAGCAGGAAGCAAGTTGAATCCCTGGAGAGAACTGCCAGGGAGAATCAGGAGAGGATGGAGAACCTGTCCAAGGTGGCAGAGGAGGCTTCTAGAAGGGCCGAAGAGGCGATCCTGGAATTCGAAGCTGCTAAGAGGGAGGCCGAAGTCGCCAAGAGGGAGTCCGAAGCTTTGAGGAAGCAAATAGACAATGCCATGGCTGACTTCAAGATGTATTCGCAATTTCAAACAGAGATTGATGAAGCATCATTGTATGCCTACCAGCATGGCTTCAACGACAAGCTTTCCAAGGTAAAGGAGACCCTCCCTCATCTCGACCTTTCGATGATCCCCTCCTACAACATAATAGGAGAGGAAGGAGAAGAAGCGGAGGAGGCCAAAGCCGCAGGGGAGGTCGAGGAGTCGCCATGTCCGGCGAAGGAGGCTGCTACCCCAGTCAAAAATCCGGAGGTGATCCCAGCTTTGATCTCGGCCCAGGGGGCGACTCAGGCTGGAGGAGTCCAGGCTGAAGGTTCTCCCGTCCTGGCCCAGATTGATGAGATCCTCTCCGAGCAAGTTGACAAGTTGCTCCAATCCTGTGGTGTGGAGCCTTCTCCTGTTGATGTTGAGTGACCTAGATCACTCTGAATGTATTTTCTTCCTTTCTTACTTGTATTGCCAATGAACTTTGTATTGCAATTTTCCCGGATTTTGGAATGAATTCTCCTTTCTTTGCATATCCATTGTTGTGCCTCATGTGTAGCATGAAACGGTTCTATCGTTTTTCCTTTTGCCTAGTCGAACGATAGCCTCCAAAGGCCATCCAGTCGATAAGAGCCGATTTTACCGTTCTTTTTCTGCTTGGTTGAATAGTCGTGGCCGAAGACCGTTCAGTCGGTGAGGACGAATCTTGAATGGACCAAAACTCTGTTGCGTTGCCTTTCTTCGGATGTTGAGCTTGTCTGTTGGGGGACAGGAGTCATCTCCCCGCCAATCAATAATTAAGGAGATTTGATTAGGATCATCGTTGTCCACGTGGCACGTCAAAATTTGTACAGTCGTAATCTCTTGCACCTTATGAGCTGCCAGGCCTTTTTTTCCCAAAAAGTGATCATTAATGATGCCGTCGCACAATACGGATTTCTCGGATTCGAGGCGATGGCGATTGCGGTCCTGGGGATGGCTTCCGAGAGACTTTCTGGTTCTCGAAGCATCACCCGGACACGTGGCGCCTTCTCATATGGCCGGGAAGGACGTGGGACGCACCTCCCCACAGTCGGTTGTGGGTGCAGGGTTTCTATAAATAAGACCCTGCCCCCCTGCCGTCGAAGGCCATCATTTCCGTTAGTGTCTTCCTTCAATTAGACATGAGGTTCAGCACTTCTGAGCTCCGTCATGCAGTGAAGAGGAGGGCTATTGACCCCAAGAGGAAGCGAAGTCCGGAGTCATCTGGGCCTGTAGGCGAAGAGGAGGAGCCTCTGGTGGACTGTCTCGAGAAGAAGGTCCACCTTCTGGAAGCTCAGTTGAGGGAGGCCCGGGCCCAAGTCACAGTGGCAACCATCGCAGTGGAGGAGGTGACGGATGCCGTTGCAAACTTCAGAACTTCTGCCTCATTTAAGGATGAGCTCACTGGGGTGGCCCTGTGATGCGGACATCGAGATGAATATTGAACCTGATCAGCTAACTCATATATCAGGACAGCCCGGTGATAGTTCGGCGAAGCCCAACCCAGACGTTTCGGTTTAGCTTCCGGCCCATGAAGATTTGGGGTCGCCAGCCTCGCCAGCAGGAAACGTGCACAGGTCCAGACGCCTTCAAGGGAAGCAAGTTTCAAATTTGACCCGTTTTTGGGATGAAAACAATTAATTGGGAATTGGGCCGAAGGCCCAATACACTAATTGCGTCCGTGAAATTTCGGATCCGAGAAAACATCGGAGTCTTTAGTTTTATTATTATTATAATTTTATTAGTGGCGTGATCTCTTGATTTTTTTTATAAAAAAAAAAAATCTGTTTGAAGAGTTTCACGCAAGAATCAGCGTTTGGAGTTGTTTACATTTGTTTTTCCTCTCTTTAGACACGTGGAGAACACTTGTTTTTTATTCCCTCCCTGTTAGTCACGTGGAGGAGAATTCTTCTTTGTATTTTTTTTTTTTAAAACCCGTACCAAGGAAACTAAGGACGTGCTGTTGTTTTGTTTTGGAATAGATTGAACATGGTGTTTTTGTTTTGGGAATTTTTGGGAGACGAGCTTTTGGTTTTGAAAAAAAAAAACATTGCACGGTGTTGTTTTTCCTTTTGGCATTTTGGTTCCGTGGAAGGTGAGTTTGGGCATCATCTTTCCGTGGAAGGCCGCTAGCTTCCGACTTTCCCCCCCTTGCATGAACCAGGTTGAAAGCCTGGTTGGGAGAAGACGATTCCGTGAGGAATCTCTTCCTTCCGTTCCAAGTTCTTGATTAAAAAAAAAAAAGAAACAGGGACTCACGGTGAGAAACCCATCGTTCGTCCCTTCCAATCTTGAAGTCCCGGATTGAAATCGGTAGAGGGCTGGCAACGTGAGGAATCACGCGGCCCTTCCAGCGCTGCAGGTTTCAAAGGATCTTTCCCATCTTGCTCAATCCTAGCATCCAAGAATTCCCAGAACCCGTTCTCGCAGAGCCGGGGTTTTGGTCGCTGCAGGCATTTGACAACCACCCTGCACCAGCTTGGTATCAGAGCCTTGATCCGTTCTTGTCAGAGCCTTGATCTTCTTGTTCTTGATCTGTCCTTGTTCCGTTCTAGATTTAAAAAAAAAAAAAAAAATTCTGCCGGCAACCATGGAGCGGAACAATGGGGAGCCTTCCCTTCGTGACGTTGTGGAGACCCAGCAGCAGATGATGGCTGTTTTACAAGCAATGATGGCATGGTTGGAGGCGCAAGATCGTGCTATACCTCACCAAGATCGTAATGTACCTGACGAACATCGAGAAGGTGATGCCGACCCTTTACAGAATATTGAAGATCCTACCATTGCAAAGAGGGCAGCAACCGCGGCATGATGTAGCGCTTCCCAGGAATTTTGGACCGCTGCCTATGCATGACAATCAGACTCGTTGGGAGTCCGTGTTTCGGATTGAAATACCAGAGTTCAGAGGTGGTTTGAATCCTGATGAGTATGTGGATTGGACCCTGCAGGTAGATGATGTTTTTCGGCTGAAAGAAGTGCCTTTGGACAAGCAAGTGCCGCTTATCACAATTCGATTCCGAGATCGAGTAGCGGCTTGGTGGCATGCACAGCACTACCGGAGGTATATGGATGGGAGGCCACCAATTGCATCATGGGCAGCCTTGAAGCAGGAGATGAATTGGGAGTTCCTTCCTCCGAATCATGAGCAGGTCCTTTATTCTAAATTGCATGGTTTAACACAAGGAAATCGAAGCGTGGAAGATTATACTATAGAGTTCTACCGACTGGTGGCTCGAAATTGATTGATGGAGTCAGAACCAGGTTGGTAGCTATGTATTTGCTTGGACTGCGATTCCCGATCCAGGATGCGTTGGCTTTGCATCGGATTGACAGTGTTGGTGATGCGCACATGCCGGCGCAAGTAGTGGAGCGGAGCCTCATGCGGAATAGAGGGTTCCAGAGTAGAGAAAAATTATCTGGTCAGTTTTCGGGGTAGAGTTCTGGTAGTAGGAGTGCATCTCCTATGGTGAGGCAACAAACTTCGGCAGTTCCTCTGAGACCTACAGTGCCGAGTGGGGCTTCAGGTACTCAGCAGAGGGTGGGCAGCAATCGAGCCAATGTTCGCTGCCATCGGTGTCATGACCTAGGACATTATGCCAATGAGTGCCCCAAGGCGCGTACCCAGTTACTTATGGAGGAGGAGCAGGAAGTTGAATTTCCTGAGGATGAGGAGTTCGAGGATGAGATGTATGTGATTGACCCAGACAACATCCAGGGAGAGAGTCTGATTATTAGGAGGTTGTGTCTTGCACCAAGAGCTAGTGGAGATTGGCGTCGACACGATATTTTCTTAACAAAGTGCACTGTAGCTGGTAAAACTTGCAAGGTAATTATTGATTCTAGAAGTTGGGAGAATGTGATTGCTGAGAAAGTTGTGAAAAAACTGGGGTTGATGACTGAGCCCCATCCTCAACCATACAAACTCGGCTGGGTGAATCGGGATGCAGATATTCAGGTCAGTCGACGTTGTAGGTTGGCCTTGTCTTTTGGTCCTCAGCTTGAGATGTCAATAGTAGCTGATGTTGTATCGATGGATGCGACACACATCATTTTGGGATGACCATGGCAGTTTGATAATAAAGCAGTGTATAATGGTTACACTCATACTTATATGCTATGACCAGATGGGAGAAAAGTGATCTTGAAACCACTTCAGGACATGGCTGAATAGAAGGTGGTAATTTGTTTGCCAAGTAGGGAGTTTGAGGTGAGTTTAAAGGGAGAAGATTTCTGTTTTGCCCTGGTTAGTAAGCCAGAAGAGTTTGGCCAGAATGGGGAGCAGGAGCTACATGATCTTCCTCAAGAGTTGGTGTCAGTTTTGGAGGAATTTCGGGATGTTGTACGAAGTGAGCTTCCTGCGGGTTTACCACCACTTCGAGATATTCAGCATGAGATTGATCTGATTCCGGGTTCTGTGTTGCCGAATAAGGCTCATTATCGAATAACCCCGTAGCAGCATGAGGAGCTGAAGAGGTAGGTTCAAGATCTTTTAGACAAAGGCTTTGTACGGGAAAGCATTAGCCCGTGCACGGTACCAGCACTTTTGGTGCCGAAAAAGGATGGTTCATGGCGTATGTGTGTTGACAGCCAGGCAATAAACAGAATTACTGTGAAATATAGATTTCCAATACCGAGGCTGGATGATATGCTAGATCAGTTGAGTGGTGCCGTGTTCTTTACTAAGATTGATTTGAAAAGTGGGTACCATCAGATCAGAATGAAGCCAGGTGATGAATGGAAGACAGCCTTCAAGACAAAGGAAGGCCTGTATGAATGGTTGGTGATGCCATTCGGGCTATCTAATGCTCCTAATACGTTCATGCAAGTAATGAACCAGGTTTTACGTCCATTCCTTAGTTCTTTTGTTGTTGCATACTTGATGATATATTGATATACAGTAAGACAGCACAAGAGCATGTTGAGCATGTTTCACAAGTTCTAACAGTATTACGTGAAAATCAGCTTTTTGCTAACCCAGAGAAGTGTATTTGGATGGTAGACAAATTAATTTTCTGGGATATGTTGTTACTGGTGATGGAATTCTTCCAGATGAAAGTAAGGTGCGAGCGATAGTGGACTGGCCAGCACCTACTACTTTGACTGAATTGAGATCCTTTTTGGGTCTTGCGGGTTTTTACAGAAGGTTTGTTAAGAGGTATAGTGAGATTGATGCACCCTTAACAGACTTGTTGAAATTAAATCAGTTTGGATGGAATGACTCTGCTCAGGCAGCATTTGATGAGATGAAAGTCAAGTTGACCCAAGCACCACTGTTGGTTCTTCCAGATTTTGACAAGGTATTCGAAGTGGATTGTGATGCTTCGAAGACTGGGATTGGCGCAGTACTCAGCCAAGATGGGAGACCCGTTGCTTTCTATAGTGAGAAGCTTGGAGGTGCCAAACTATTGTATTCGGTTTATGATTGGGAGCTATACGCCATTGTGAGGTCATTGCAACATTGGCGATATTACTTGATCCAGCGAGAATTTGTGTTGTACTCAGATCATCAAGCATTAAAATTTCTACAGGGACAGCATAAGTTGAGCTCCAGACATGCAAAATGGGTAAGTACTCTACAGGAGTATACTTTCAGCATCAAGCATAAGTCAAGCACTTTGAACAAAGTAGCAGATGATTTAAGCAAACGGAGTTTATTGATTGGTGCTATGCAAGTATATACCCTTGGGTTTGAAAGCATGAAGGATGATATCCGTGCAGATGAGCATTTCCAGAGCATTGTGACTGAATTGGAAGCTGGAGGTCGATCTGACTTCGTCCTACATGATGGATATTTGTTCCGTGGTAATTGTCTCTGTATTCCTAACACTTCACTGCGTGTATTGATTATTCAGGAGCTGCATAATCAAGGACATTTTGGAAGAGATAAAACTGCATGGTTAATTCGTCAACGATTTATTGGCCTAGGCTTGACCGAGATGTCAAAACCTTTGTGAAGAGATGCTATTTGTGTCAGGAATCCAAAGGAACAGATACAAATCAAGGTTATATACCCTTTACCGATTCCAGATGAGCCGTGGCGAGACGTATCTATGGATTTGTTGTTGGTTTACCGCGGACAGTGAGAGGTCTAGACTCAATTATGGTAGTTGTAGATCGGTTCAGCAAGATGGCTTGTTTCTTGCCATGCAAAATGATATTTGATGCGTCGAAAGTAGCTGATCTTTATTTTTCTGCAGTTGTCCGACATTATGGGTTACCATCGTCAATAGTTCGGACCGAGATAGCAAGTTTATGGGGCATTTCTGGCATGAATTATGGAAAAAGTTGGGTACAAAATTAAAATTCAGTAGTCCCTATCATCCTCAGACCGATGGGCAAACCGAGACTGTCAACCGAAGTCTGGTAACTTGTTGAGAGCCAATGTGCAAGAATTTAAAAATTGGGATGTATGTTTGCCAAAGATTGAGTTTGAGTTCAATTCTTCGGTGAACCGTTCTACTGGTTTTGCACCCTTTCAGGTATTGTATGGATTTCTGCCAAGAGGACCACTTGATATTTTACCTGTTGATGTGCCAAACAAATCAAGTAAGAAGATAGAAGATCGAGTGGCTGATCTGCGTGAGGTGCACGCAACTGTTAAAGCCAATCTATAGCAAAATTATGCCAAGTATAAGGCTAAGGCTGATCAGACGTGTCGACAGCAGACTTTTGAGGTTTGGTGCGGGCACCAGACTCAGAAGAAGACTTCAGAGCTCCATCTGGATCTCTAATTAACCTTGCCAAAAAAATTAGGGTTTTTGGTTTGTAATAAGAGTTGACTAGATCAACTCAATTTAGCTTGAGTCTACATTACCTGCATTTTATTTTGTTGAGTCATGTTGACTCAGTAGTGGACTAGGGTTTCAACCTGGGGTGTTACATTTTCTCCCAAGACCAAGCAAGTGGACACCACACTCCCAGCCATACGCCTGAGTCCAGGGGGCGCCATATCTACATCCAGCAGCCTTTGGTCCCCACTCCACAGATAGCAGCTTCCTTCTCTCAAGCGCCAGATGAGGAGAAATCCACCAAGAGTCCACAAATCAAGGGGGCGGCCAAGACTTTCCCAAGAGAACCAAAGTAAAGATGGGAAGAAATTTTCTTGGAGAGAACTTCAAGGAGGCGCCCACTACCTGCCAAAAAATCCAAAACAAAGATGGGAAGGACCTTGACTTAGGGAGGAAGAAAAGGAGGAGTCCAAAAGAGTTGATCCATGGAAGGAAAAAAATTCTCTTGAAGATCCATACAAGGAGGCGCCATCTACCTGCCTTTTATAACCCAAATCAAATTTTTTTGGTACTTTGGCCGACCATATGTGTGTGATTTTTCCTGATTTGTAGATCCCCTCCTTTAGTCCCACATGGGAAGATGTAAAACCCTACTCCCTTGTAAAGCGTTATAAATTAAACCCCTCTTGTAAGTTTAAATCAATCAGATGAATGAAAGAAATTTTTTTATGAGCAAACTTGTGTTTTCTCTTTTCCGCACTTGCTTCCAGGTGTTGAGCTCCGTGAGGGAGTAAATCCGGGTTCCCCTGGAACCTTGAGGAGGTGAGAGATCTCCAAAACCCCAAACCCTAGGTTAGCCACTCCACTCCCAAACCCTAGCCGCCATCACCCTTCTCTTTCCACCAAGCCCTAGTCTATTCCTCTTCTCACGGCCACCCTCTCCAAGTCCAGGTCGACCGCCAGCATCCGACTCCAGGCCAGATACTGCAGATCTACAGCAACTCTAAGAGGAAGTCAGATCGGTCATCAGAAGAATCCTGATTTCAGCAACTTCAGCCTTCAAGTTCTTCAACCTGGTAAAATCTTTCCTTGAGTTTCTGAATTCCATCTTTTGTTCCTCTCCTTTCCCAGATCTTGAGTCCAGGAGAAGCCGACCAAACCACGAGACCAGTATTGGAGGATCCATTGCGAAGATAGCCGACTCCAAGGATCCCACAATCTGCTCGAGAGAGTTCTTCCACCAAAATCCTGAGAGATCACTGTCTGGTTAGTAAACCATCTCTTCTCTCTATTTCTGTTCTGTTGAAAGTTCAGAGCGAAACCCTAGGTCTGGGAGTTTCTCAACCCCCAGCGATCCGTTACTTCTGAACTACTCTGATAATTTAGTTTCTTCTAAACTGTGCTTTCAATCCTTACCTAGTTTCCTTCAACGTAGTTTAGCTTTACTTTGAGTCGAAGCCAATTTCTGAAATAATAAAAAAAAAAAAGAATTAATCTTAATTTACTTCCGCATACGCTTCTTTGTTCTTTGTTCTGCATCATTTTTGGTATCAGAGCTTTCGTTCTGCATCAATTTTGGTATCAGAGCTTTTGTTCTACATCAAGGTTGGTGATTTGGTATGGGTCTTCTTGCCAAGAGAACGATATCCACAGGGGGCCTACACAAACTCAAACAAAAAAAAATTGGTCCTTGTCAGGTGTTGGAGAAATTAGTGACAATGTCTACCGAGTTGAATTATCAGACGATGTCCTTGTTTCTGATGTATTCAATATTCGACATCTAACCCCTTATGCAGGTGATAATTCAAGCTTGAGGACAAGCTTTTCAGAGGAAGGGGAGAGTGATGCGGACATCGAGATGAATATTGAACCTGATCAGCTAACCATATATCAGGATAGCCCGGTGATAGTTCGGCGAAGCCCAACCCAGACGTTCCGATTCAGCTTCCGGTCCATGACGATTTGGGGTCGCCAGCCTCGCCAGCAGGAAACATGCGCAGGTCCAGACGCCTTCAAGGGAAGCAAGTTTCAAATTTGACCCGTTTTTGGGATGAAAATAATTAATGGGAATTGGGCCGAAGGCCCAATACACTAATTGCATCCATGAAATTTCGGATCCGGGAAAAGATCGGAGTCTTTAGTTTTATTATTATTATAATTTTATTAGTGGCGTGATCTCTTGATTTTTTTATAAAAAAAAAAAATCTGTTTGAAGAGTTTCACGCAAGAGTCAGCGTTTGGAGTTGTTTAAATTTGTTTTTCCTCTCTTTAGACACATGGAGAACACTTGTTTTTTATTCCCTCCCTGTTAGTCACATGGAGGAGAATTCTTCTTTGTATTTTTTTTTTAAAACCCGTACCAAGGAAACTAAGGACGTGTTGTTGTTTTGTTTTGGAATAGATTGGACGTGGTGTTTTTGTTTTGGGAATTTTTTGGGAGACGAGCTTTTGGTTTTGAAAAAAAAAAACATTGCACGGTGTTGTTTTTCCTTTTGGCATTTTGGTTCCGTGGAAGGTGAGTTGGGCGTCATCTTTCCGTGGAAGGCCGCTAGCTTCCGACTTTCCCCCCTTGCACGACCAGGTTGAAAGCCTGGTTGGGAGAAGACGATTCGTGAGGAATCTCTTCCTTCCGTTCCAAGTTCTTGATTAAAAATAAAAAAAAAAGAAACAGGGACTCACGGTGAGAAATCCATCGTTCGTCCCTTCCAATCTTGAAGTCCCGGATTGAAATCCGGTAGAGGGCTGGCAACGTGAGGAATCACGCGGCCCTTCCAGCGCTGCAGGTTTCAAAGGATCTTTTCCATCTTGCTCAATCCTAGCATCCAAGAATTTCCAGAACCCGTTCTTGCAGAGCCGAGGTTTGGTCGTTGCAGGCATTTGACAACCACCCTGCACCAACTTGGACTCCTTCCACCGGGGGTTTTGGGAATGCCGGAGGAAAGCCTCCAAGTTTTATGACTTGAAGGGCTTGGATAATATCAAACCCTCTGTTCCCTTCCCCGGCCACGAATTCGATTCTGACTCTGATGAGGGGTCGGACTCAAGTTCAGACGGGATCCCCGGGGGCCCTTCATCGTCCCATCTGGTCTCTCCCCGACGGTACGGGAAAAACCCGTCGGGGAGTTAATGCAAATTTCCCAACCTTGCTGTTCCTGCTGCTGCTCTTTTTTTTTTTGTATCTCTCTTTAGGAGAGTTTTTTTTCTTTTTCTTACTCTCTTTTTAGGAGAGTTTCTTTCTTTTACCTCTTTCCGTGTATTTTCTACGATGTGTTGCATCACGATTTGTCCATAATGTAGACTCCGTAGAACACTTGTAGTTTGTAGGGAAGAAGTAGGGTCCGTTGGACTATTCTGAGAGTGTTTGTTGTTGACAGAGAGGACAACAGTGGTCCTTTTATGCACGTGTTCGGATTTTTCATAGGGTAGGGTGTTTACACCATCCCTGTGCACTTTCTGTCATGATTAAGGTAGGCTGTTCAAGCCAGCCTCGGTGTGTGTTCGAATTCACCGTAGGGTAGGTTACGAAAACCATCCCTGCACCTTTGATCTTTTTGGTGGCCTGGTTAGGCCATCCATTATGCTCGTCGGCATACCGATAAGGTGAGTGGATCAGACTCTCCTTTGCGTAGTCAACCGATTTTTCAGATCGTGTCATTTGGGCTGTTGTCGTTCAGTTGATGCAACTAGCCGTTCTGAGTTGAGTAGGGTTGAGGAGCTTTGCACAGGAGTTTTTTTTTTTTTTGGAACTTTTTCATTGATTGTATTTGTGAAGGTTTTGTACATTCCATGGCTGGGATAGGGTCTTCCCCTCCAGGGTCTTGAGTTGATATATCCCTGGTCGAATGACTTCTTCGACTTGATATGGGCCTTCCCAGTTGGGGGAGAGTTTACCCTGTTCCGTTGGCCTGGACACCTCTGCTCTTCGCAATACCATGTCCCCCGTGCGGAAAGTTTACTCCTTCACCCTTGCATTGTAGTACTTGGCGATTTTTTGCTGGTATGCCACCATTCTTATCTGGGCCTGTAGCCTGGTGCTTGATAGCAAATCCAGATCAATCCTTCTGCGATCGGAATTCTCAGGCTCTTCATAGTTGTTAATTCTCAGGACTGTAGGGGGACTTCGATAGGTAGCACAGCTTTGGTACCGTAGGCTAGGTTGAACGGAGATTCACTGGTGGCTGTTCTTGGGGTAGTTCGGTACGCCCAAAGAACAGAGGTTAGTTCTTCGGCCCAAAGCCCTTTGGTGGCATTCAACCTTGTCTTTAGACCATGGAGGATGGTCCGGTTGGTGACTTCGGCTTCTCCGTTAGACTGTGGATGAGCAATGGATGTTAGCCGATGCTGGATATGGTACCGAGCATAGAAGTCCTTGAACTTCAAATCATCGAATTATCTCCCGTTGTCCGTGATGATGACGTGTGGGATACCAAACCTGAAGATGATGGAATTTTTCACAAAACTTTCCATCTTGTCCTCTACGATTTGGGCCAATGGTTCGGCTTCCACACATTTCGTGAAATAGTCGATGGCCACTAAGAGAAACTTTCTTTGCCCTGATGCTGGTGGGAACGGGTCAAGAATGTCCATCCCCCACTGGGCAAAGAGGCCATGGGGCTACCAACTGAGTCAGGTGACTCGCAGGTTTTTTTGCACATTGGCATACCTCTGGCATTGGTCGCACTTCCGCATGAAATCAGCTGAGTCCTTCTGGATGGAGGGCCAATAATATCCTTGTCGAATAATCTGTATGCTAGAGATCTGCCTCCCAAGTGATCCCCGCATATGCCCTCGGATCTCTCTTAATGCATAATCTGCATCGGTGGGTCCGAGGCATTTCAGCAGTGGTTGGAAGAACGATCTCTTGTAGAGGGTTCCGTCTAAGATGACGTATTGAGACGCCATCCAGCAGATCTTCTTGGTCTCTGCCTTATCTTCGAGCAGTTCTCCTTCATTCAGGAATCTGATGATGGGATCCATCCAGCTTGGCTCAATATCAATCTGGTGCACCTCTACAGCCCCTTTGGTAATGCTTGGAGTTTCAAGATGTTCAACAAAGGTGCGCTCGAGAGACTCCAGTGCTGTAGTTGCCAGTCAAGACAGTGCATCCACTCGGGAGTTCTCTGATCGAGGAACATGAATAATTTCAAAATGTTCCAGTTGGGAGGATAAAGCTTAAACCTTCTCCAGGTATTGCACCATGGTTGGATCTTTGGCTGCGTACTCTCCATTGACTTGATTCACAACCAGTTGAGAATCGGAGAAGGTTCAGAGTTGTCGGACTCCCAGATCTTTGGCGATCCGAAATCTGGCAAGTAGGGCCTCATATTTGGCCTGATTATTGGAGGCGTGGAAGGAAAAATGGAGTGCATACTCTATAATCTAGCCATCAGGTTCGGCCAACATGAGTCCAACCTTGCACCCAGTAGCATTGGAAGCTCCATCCACATGAAGCACCCAAACGGACTTCATCTCTTTCAGGGTTTCTTCTTCTTCCGAAGAGGCTTCATCTTCGAACTTCCAGGTGCACTCGGCCAGAAAATCGGAGAGCACCTGGGCCTTCATAGTCGCTCGGGGCTGGAAGCTAATGTCAAATTCGATTAGCTTCATAGCCCACTTAGCTATCCTTCCAAAGTGTCCGGAGATCGAAGAATGGCCTTGAGAGGTTGATCAGTCAGCACCACGATAGCATGGGTCTGGAAGTATGGCCGTAGTCACTTTGCCGCAATCACTAAAGAGTATATTAGCTTTTGCATCCTTGCATATCATGTTTCTGTGTCATGCAGGATCTCGTTGATGTAGTAAATCGGCTTATGGGACCCGTCTTCTTCCTTTTGGACAAGAATCGAACTCACTGCTTCGTCTGAAGCAGAGAGGTACAGGTAGAGGACCTCGCCTTCTTTTGGCTTGGAGAGTAATGGCGGGGTCTCCAAATACTTCTTCAATTTTTCAAAGGCAACGCAACAGTCTTCGGACCATTCGAAGCCCTTTGATTGCCGAAGTACCTTGAAGAATGGAAGACATTTCTCGACTGACCGAGAGATAAATCTGCTTAGGGAGGACAATCCTCCCTGTCAACTGTTGGACTTCCTTTTTTATAGGAGGGATGTCTCATATCCTTCAAGGCCTGGATCTTCTCGGGGCAGGCCTCAATCCCTCGTTTGGTGACAAGGAAGCCCAGGAATTTATCCAACGTGACCCTGAAGGTGCACTTCGCCGGGTTTAACTTCATGTGGTAGTGCCGGAGAGCGCTGAATGACTCCTCCAAGTCATGGATGTGGTCTCTCCAGTGGAGACTCTTGACGATCATGTCGTCAACATAGGCCTCCATATTTCTTTCCAGTTACTTTTCAAACACCTTATTGATGAGTCTTTGAAATGTTGCTCCGGCGTTCTTGAGGCCGAACGGCATCATCTTGTAGCAGTAGAGACCTTTGTCAGTGATGAATGCCATCTTCTCCTCATCTTGTGGATCCATTTTGATCTAGTTGTAGCCGGAGAAGGCGTCCATAAAGCTCAGCAACTGGTGGCCGGCGTTAGCATCGACCAGTTGATCAATCTTTGGGAGAGGGAAGCTATCTTTTGGGCAAGCCTTGTTGAGGTATATATAGTCGATGCAGATCCTCCACTTGCCGCTAGCTTTTTTTACCATTACCACATTGGCCAGCCACTTGGGATAGTGGGCCTCTCTGATGAACCCTGCCTTGAGGAGCTTGCCAACCTCTTCAATAACAGCTTGCTGTCATTCGGTGATGAAGCTCCTCTTCTTCTGTCACACCGGCTTGTACCTAGGGGTTACTTCCAGCCGATGAGTAATCACTTCGACGGGAATCCCGGGCATGTCTGAAGCCGACCAGGCGAAGACATCGGTGTTGTCCCTGAGGAAAATGGATCAGCTTCATTCTGGTTTCCTCATCAAGGGTGCTCCCGATTTGCACAACTCTGGAGGGATCTTCTTCTTTCAAAGGTATCGAGATGGTCCTCTCCATGGATTCACCAAGGTTTGTGGTTGAATCCCTCGGATCCAGCTGATCCGGAGTAGTTGAATCCTTGAAATGCATGTCTTCAATCATTAGATATTGCCGTGCCATCCTCTGGTTCCCTCTAATTTCTCCAACACCATTCCTGGTGGGGAAGTGTACCAAGAGGTAGTGAGAGGAGATCACGGTTCGGAACCTGTTCAAGGCGGGCCTCCCTAGAATAATGTTGTATGCAGAGGGGATCTGGACCACCATGAAGTTGATCGGCAATGTCTTTTGTCGAGGCTCGGAGCCAAGGGTTACAGGCAACACTATCTCCCCTTCGGTATAAACTTGGTTGCCTTCGAAATCGGAGAGTGGTATGGGGGATCTTTGCAGTTGATGTCTAGGCAAACATATTTTGGAGAATGCATCGTACATCAAGACATCAGTCGAACTTCTATTATCAATAAGAACTCTCTGTACATCATAATTGGCCACTACGGCCGAAATTACAAGAGGGTCGTCATGCGGAGCCGAACTCCCGCAAGGTTCGTCATCGGAGAAGAGGATGGAGTTGTTATCTTTCAGTCACTTTGAAGCTTCATCTTCATCCCTTCTCCAGTTGGTGGGCCGGTGTATCATCCCTACACCTCCGTTGGTGGGCCTTTGATTTGGAAATTCGGCCTCTCGGGAGGTGGCTGGGGAACAGTTGCTTCCGACCGGGGTCCCTGGCGACCGATGTACCATCCCAGGTATCCTCTCTTGATGAGATCCTCGATCGCATCCCTCAGCTGGATGCATTCTTCTATGTTGTGGCCGTGGTCCCGGTGGAATCGGCAGAATTTGTTCCTGTTCCTTGCGGAAGAGGAGGCCTTCTTGGGACAGGGTCGTTGGAGATAGTTTTCTTTTTCTATCTCCATGAGGATCTTCTCTCGAGGGAGGTTGAGGAGGGTGTAGGAGTCGAATCTTCTTCCTAATGCTCTGGGCTTGGGAGGGCTTCTCCGGCGGTCTGCATATCTGCCACCGTGTTATTGGAAGTTTGGGGCCTTACCCCCTATTATTCTTCTTCTTTTAAAGAGGTTTCCCTTCAATCAAACATCGATTCACCGCCTGCTCTTCAGCATCGGCATATTTCTGAGCCCTTGATAGGAGCTTAGCGTAGCTTTTAGGGAACTTCTTGTCCAGGAAAAAAGTAAGCCTGGAGGTTCGAATCCCCTTCTTCAGTGCTGACATGGCCACGTGCTCATTGAGATCGGGGATCTCAAGCGTGGCCGCATTGAACCTGGAGGTGTAATCTCTCAGGCTCTCTCCTTCATTCTGGTGAAGGAGAAAGAGTGTGTCCGTATTCCGAGGAGTCTTGCGGCAGGTCCTGAAATGCAAGACAAACAATTTTTCTAACTCAAAAAAGGAATCGATGGTACTTGGACGCAGGCTCGAGTACCACATCGAGCGGACTTCTTCAAGGTAGCCGGGAATGCCAAATAGTACATTGCGTCCGAAGCTCCTTGGATCATCATATGGGCTTTAAAGCTGCCCAAATGGTCGAGGGGGTCAGAGGTGCCATCGTAGGGTTCCATCTGGGGAACCCTGAAGTGCCGAGGAATGTCCTCAGCCATGATGCGGTCGGTGTAGGGTGGGCATAGATCACCCACAATCAAGTCCTCGGGATCTCTCTGATCCTGCATTCTCTGTTCTCGTGTCCTTGTCATCTCTGATTCGATGGCTCTAAACTCCCGTCATAATCGGGAGTCTGCTTGGGCGCTCTCTCCACCAGAGTGGAGTCTTCGGAGGAGGAGGAGGATGTTTGCCTAGGCCTTTTCCCTTTTCATGGGGAATCGGCAGACCTAGGCAATCTTGAAGTTCGGCCTTCGGGAGAGGGCCGAGAACGGGGGGAGGGATGCACTGAATCCTCTCGTGGTCTCTCCTTCTTCGAGATAGAGAGCTATGTCTAGAAACAGCCGGTGGGTTTGCCACCGGAAAGGCTCTGTCTTGGAACTCTTGAACCATGGTCGTCAGGTTGGCGACCTGGTTCATAAGAGCTTCGAACTGCTATTCTCCCATAACAACCATGGGAGGTGGAACATCGTTCTCCTCTGGGGTGCACCCCCCTAAGACAGAGCATGACTCCGGCTTGTAGAAGCATTTTGAGCTTTTTCTCTTGCCATCAAAAAATTCTTTGTTTCTTCCCCTTGTCTGGAAGGGAGCTTAACAAATGTTAATAATACGCCCCCCTACCTGGCATGCCAATCTATTGGCATGGAGTCCCTGGATTGGCCGGTCGGAGCCGCTGCATCGCAGGACCGCTCCCTGGTTCACCTGCAAAACAGGTCCCTTGCCAGAGTTGTTCCGACGGAGGACACTCCGATGCCTAAGTCAGTAGCGAATTCCAGCCATAGAATGGGGAAGATGTCGAGAGTGGAAGAGAAAAAGAGTTCATGGAGATTGAAAGTATATGTGTGCTAGATTATTCACGCCTACCTCTCGATCCATGCTCCTTACCCATATTTAAAAGATGGCCTTCGGTCTATGGCCCGCTCTTTTCCCGGAAATCAGGAAAACCAATCTCTTCCATGATTGGCGATCGTGGGTTGTCAATGAGTGGTTCCGGCCAAATCGGAGGCGTGGCTACAGGAATTGCATGCCATGATCATGGCATGATGAGTGTCGATTGTAACCATTGGTTACAGTTTCCTTTTTGGAACAGATTATGGTTCAAGCTTCGGGTTTCTCCTTGTGTGGGCCGAAGGCTTGGTATTTCCCCGAGGCCGGAGATCATGTCTACGACGGGGACCGAAGTTCGTGTCTTCGAAAGTCGATGAGTAGTTCAGACTTCGGCCGGGGCCGAAGGTGCTACCTGAAGGACTGTCCTTCGGATGTTGTAGTTCAGTGTGAAGCCTTGAGTTGCTTGCAGTTGGCCTTTGCCTTATACGAAGTCCGTAGTCTGGAAAACCAGGGCTTCGATAAGTCGAACCGGAGCCTGGTTTGTAGCTGAACCAGGATATCCCAACAGGGAGAATCTGGCTTCTACCACCTCAACCACTCCCAATGAGCAAAAGAAAGAAGGGAAACTGACGGTTGGTCCTTGGAGACCTCGATGGCCCACCGATCAGGATTTTTCTGGCGATTGCTAATTGAGATTTAACTAAAAGGAGTGCCAGTTTTATCTCCTCTACCACTTGCTCGGAAAGGGGGAGAAGATTCCATCAAAAAAAAAAACAAAAAACGCGAGGGAAGAGGATGATGAAACAGGTTCGATTTTAGGTTTCAAATTTCACCCCATAAAATCTGGATCTATTAAGCTTTAACCCATTAATAAATTGACTGAACCATACTACATTAAGCTGGATTATTTGGTTTTAGAAGACTTTTACAATTTAATCCCTGATAAATATTTAATTACATAAGATCCTTCCAAAATTACATTTTGATCCCCATAACAAAGTTTATTATATAAATATCCTTGTAATTTAACTTTAATATATAAAATCCTTGGTTTATTATATACTTGTTGTACCCATCTAGCCGATCCTGGGTTGGGCTGGTTAAGGAGTCTGACCGGCTGGCTCATGGGAGGAGTGGTCCGAACAACCCACCTCCTTCGAGGTCCCACCGATCGACTCTCGCGGGGATCCTAACTGATTCCCCCACTGGGGCCCGATAGACCGACAACCTAAAGGTAATCCTCTCCAGCCAAGGTACGGCTGACCCTCTGAGGGAGGGTCTCTTGAAGTCTTCGAAGGCCCCTCCCCTTCAGCGAGTCATTTGGCTTCCTCGGAGCTCTTGGTGGACCCGCGGTCGGTCGGACGACTCACCCTCGCTAGGTCTGACCGGTCCATCATAGTCTTGGAAGCTCCAGAAGCTTTTTCATCATCTACCGGATGGCTTCTTCAAACCTCATTGGCGGGTACTCCCTGTCGGCCAGACAACAGGCCCAGCTAAGTCCGACCGACCCGTGGCCCTTCTCGGAACTGCTCGAAAGCTCCAGAAGCTCCTTCCCAGCCAGTACCAGAATTCTGTTGTAACGGATTCCATGACATGGCCATGCCCTCGCGCCACCTGGCCATTACTCTGATTCTCCTAGGGGCAAATTGGGGCTTTTCAGCCTCCACTCTAATAGATTTTGGTACTATTCCATACCTATATAAGGTAAAGAAAGCAGACCCCAGGTAACTCTCAAAAAGACCCATCTCTTTTAATTATGGGTCTTCTCTTATCATCTCCCCACCCTCTGGTAGATGGAGAGTCTTCCAAGCTCTCCATCTCAGAGGTCTTTCGTTCTCCATGATCGTCCCACTGACTTGATTATCGGAGTGTCTTCGCTGGAATCCCCAGCACAAGGCATCTCTATTTTGCAGGATCCCAGAGAGGAAGAACAAGGAAGAGGTCCGATCCCGGTGAATCTTTATTAACAGATTGGTGCTAGAGGAAGGGGGGCAGCTTGAACCTTCGTTTTGCTCTCTACTCTAAAAGGAGAGATTGATGAGAAAGTCTTGTAATGGCAAGGGGAAGAGCACAGAGTATCTCCACTAGGGGAGGACATTCTCATCGCAAGTCTGAAGTACCTTACAGGGAAGATGACGTCGCTGCTGCCATTGAGCCCACCATTACTCTGGGGCTGCAGCAATTCTAGATGCTGGTGAACCGCATCGAGATGCTCACCTCGGCGGTCCAACATTTTCGGGAGGAGGCCGACGACAACCACCTGTGGCATCTTGCATCAATCATCAGCCGGCCGCCGGGGCGAGTCAGCAACCAGAGGCGCCGCCACCACCTTCCCACACCGCTTTGGAGCCCCGAAGATCCCTGGGGACTAGCGCTGACGGGAACAGGGCCAGGTCGACTTCCCCCTCTTTCGTTGATTCCGCCCCCCTTGACGGTCGGTGCCCTGTTGAGGATCCGCGTGACTATGGTAGCAAAATCATGCGCATGGAAGAGCGCATGGCTGAAATCATCGAGTGTCAGAAAGCCAAGGGAGGGCAGGCGTTCGACACCCACCCACCTTTTTCCGCTGAGATCTTGGGGGAAACCATCCCCCAGCACTTTAAAATTTCCCAGGTGGACCCCTATGATGGCATCACCGATCCACTGGATCATCTGGGCACCTACAAGGCCCACATGATGGTACAGGGCACCTCCGATGCCCTTCACTATATTGCCTTCCCAGTGACCCTGAAGAAGGTTGCTCGGACGTGGTTTACTGCCCTCCAACCAAGTACAATCCACTCCTTTTCTCAACTGGAGAACCTTTTTCTTTCTCATTTCAGGACATGCAGCCGGACCCCAAAGAACACCGACTGCCTCTTCCTCATACTGCAGAAGGAGGGGGAGACCCTCCGGGACTACATGGCCCGCTTCAACTCAACGGCATGGAAGTCCCAGATTTGAATGAGGCGGTGGTGATGTCGGCCTTCAAAAGAGGGCTCTGCTCGTCCAATCTCACATTCTCCTTGGACAAGAAGTTCTCGATGGATTACAATGAACTATAGGCCAGGTCACACAAGTATACCCTGGCAGAGGAGCAGTTGGCGAGTCGATGCCAGGCTAAGGGGAGGTCAGCCCCCAAGAAGCGGAACAATAAAGCCCCTACAGTCCGACCTCCCGGCATCTTGTACACCCTGGCGGAGGAGCAGTCGGCGAGTCGATGCCAGGCTGAGGGGAGGTCAACCCTCAAGAAGCGAAACGATAAAGCCCTACAGTCCGACCTCCCGACGATGATAGCCGATCCACCCAGCGCTGAAGCCCAAAGCCGAGGGACTCCTTCAGGAGGTTTGAGACCTATGCACTCTTCTCCCTTCTGAGAGAGAAGATCCTCATGGAGATCGAGAATAAGGCCTTTTTCCAAAGGCCTCGATCGATGAGGGGCCCTCCTGCCACTATGAATAAGAACAAGTACTGCCGGTTCCATAGGGACCATGGGCATGACACCGAAAAGTGCCTCCAACTGAAGGATGCCATTGAAGACCTCATCAGGAGGGGGTATCTGGGCAAGTATGTCCGACCCCACCGGGATCGGGCCGAGGCCTCAGCCACCAGAGACCCTCAAGAGGAGGCTAAGCTCCCCAACCAGCATCCGATAGATGGGGGCATTGGCATGTTGCATCGGCGGTCTGACGGGGGGCGCGAAGGGGACCAAGACATTGTAAAGAGGCCCAGGAGCTCCAATGTAATCAATTTCTTTAACGAAGACCTCTTGGAGCCTCATCTTCCAGGAGATGACCCTGTAGTCGTGTCGGCAATCATTGCCAACTATGATGTAAAGCGTATACTTATTGATAATGAAAGCTGTGCAGAAGTTGCTGCTGTATGACACCTTTGTCTGAATGAACTTGTCTAGATCGAGGTTGCAGGAATCCCTAATGCCACTCACTGGCTTCGGAGGAAACTCTGTTGGGGTTGAAGGAGAGATCACTTTGCCCGAGACCCTTGGGACGGAACCGTACCAGCGGACTTTCCCCATCAACTTTGTGGTTGTCCGTACTACCTTGGCATACAATGCCATTTTAGGCCGACCGGCTCTCAACAGGTTCCGTGCCATCGTATCCACTTACCATTTGCTGGCAAAATTTTTGACTCGTAATGGGGATGGAGAAATGAGGGGAGACCGTAGGATGGCTAGACAATGCCTGGCTATCCATGACAAGCAGTTGGATGGGCATCCCACACTTGAGCAACTTGATCCTAGAGATGAAGCCGACAACCGTGGCCAACCTGTTGAGAAGATTGTTTTTGTTCCCCTTAAGGAGGACGACCCAACTAAAGTCCACCAAATCGGGAGCACACTAAATGAAGAGGCCAGACAGGAGCTGGTAGGTTTCTTGAGGAGTAATGCTGATGTCTTTGCCTGGTCGGCTTTGGACATGCCAGGTATCTCGTCGGACATCATCACTCATTAGCTTAGGGTGGACCCAACTTATAGACCTGTCAGACAAAAGAAGCGGAGCTACGTCGTCGAAAGGCAGAAGGCCATCGAAGAAGAAGTGAAGAAGCTCTTTGATGCTAGCTTCATACGGAAGTCCCATTACCCAGAATGGCTGGCGAATGTCGTTATGGTGAAGAAGGCCAGTGGAAAGTGGAGGATCCGTGTGGATTACACGTACCTCAACAAGGCTTGTCCGAAGGATAGTTTCTCCCTGCCAAAAATTGATCAGCTGGTAGATGCGACGGCCGGCCACCAACTCTTGAGTTTCATGGATGCCTTTTCGGGTACAACCATATCAGAATGCACCCCGAAGACGAGGAGAAGACAACCTTTGTCACAGACAGAGGACTGTATTATTACAGGATGATGCCTTTCGGCTTGAAGAACGTGGGTGCCACTTTCCAATGGCTAATCAACTGAGTCTTTGAAGGGCAACTCGAAAGGAATATGGAGGCCTATGTCAATGATATGATTGTTAAGAGCCTCCATAGGACCGACCACATAAGGGACTTGTAGGAGTCCTTTGATGCTCTAAGGCACCATCGGATGAAGTTAAATCTGGCTAAGTGCATATTTGGGATGACCTATGAAAAGTTTCTTGGTTTCCTGGTCACTCAAAGGGGTATTGAGGTGAACCCCGAGAAAATTAAGACTATCATTGATATGGCGCATCCGACCAGTAAAAAGGAGGTGCAAGAACTCACGGGCCACATTGCTTCTCTCAGCCATTTTATCTCCTAGTCGGCTGAGAAGTCTCTTCCATTCTTCAAGACCTTATGCCGGTCCGACCATTTTCAATGGACCGACGAGTGTCGATCAGCCTTCGAAGCCCTAAAGGACTATCTGAAGAACCCTCCGCTCTTGGCCAAACCAACAGAGGGAGAAGTTTTGTACCTATACTTGTTGGCCTCTGACGAGGCCGTCAGCACCGTCCTCGTGCGGATGGGGGAAGACGGCCAGTAGAAACCTGTCTACTATATCAGTAAAGTCCTCCATGATGCCGAGATAAGGTATCCTAAAGTACAGAAGTTGGTCTACTCCTTGGTCATAGCGGCAAAGCACCTTCGGCCCTACTTCCAGGCATACCCGGTTGTTGTGCTGACTGACCAGCCCCTCAAGGCGATCCTCCAGAGCCCTGACACCTCCGGATGGCTGGCCAAGTGGGCCATCAAGTTGGGCGAGTTTGACATCTCCTTCTAATCCCGATTGGCCTTAAAGGCACAGGTAATTGTTGATTTTACTACATAATGTACCTGGGGGTTAAAGGCAACCCCATCGGCAGCTGAAGTTCCATTAGTCGACCCAACAGAGGGGGCCGAACCCGCTTGGACCCTTCATGTTGACAGAGCTTCCAACCTCACAGGATGTGGGCAGGCCTGATCTTAGCTGACCCCGACGGGCAATGTTTGGAGTACGCTCTATACTTTGCATTTCAGGTATCTAACAACCAGGTGGAATATGAAACCTTGCTTACGGGGTTAAGGATAGCCAGTGAATTAAGCATCGATAGAATCTAGGCCTTCTCTGACTTCCAGCTAGTAGTCAATTAAGTGAAGGGCGAGTTTGAAGCAAGGAACCCTACCTTGACTAAGTATTTGGAAACGTGCGAGGCCTTATATCTTAGCTTAAATTATTCGAGATTCTCCATATACCTCGACTGCAGAACTCCCGGGCGGTTGCTCTATCGTGGTTGGCCACAGCCGCCATCAGTACCTCCAATGGATCTTTGTGGAGTACCTGCAGTGCCCAAGCATCATCGAAGAGCCGACTGAGGTCCACCAAGTTGAGCAGGAAGCATCAATACTTATTGAAAATTAATAACCATAATAAAGCTTTATATGTTATTCTGAGTTTTCAAATGCCATATTAAAACTGATGGGTTTATCATGTTCATGAGTAGCCACAGCATCTTTAGATATAATAAAATCATATAAAAACTATAAATTAAAGTGTGATAGTATATGTACAAAATTGTAATTAAGTGATAGAAATAATTGACTTTCTCCATAAAGAGTAGTTATTTTATTATTTAATTCGAATAAAAGAATAATTTAGGCATTAAAAATAAAACTTTTCTAGATCTATATGTATAAAAATTTAGTATTTTTTGATACCTATGTTATTGGTCTTATTAATAAAATTTTAGTAAATTCTATGCATGATGCATTTCTACCATAGGAAGATTAGAATTTATTATTGAAATTAATATTGATTAATTTAGATTACTGCTTCGTAGCATTAAAATTTTTTATGGTTATTAATTATTGCAGCTAATCCTACTACTTATATTAATAATGCTACTTTTTTCAATGCTAAATGGTGATAATTTTTTTGACTGGAATGATAGTATCCTTTACATTTTTGAGTACAAGGACCTTGACCTAGCGCTTCATGTGAATGAATCATCTATTCTAACATATGCTATAATATATATCAATATATGAGAAATTAAAGCAATCAAAGCACTTGAATTTAATGCTCATCTAGTTTCGAGTGTCCAAAAGTATTAGAAGTTCAATATCTCAATGTAATAAGGTCAAGAATTTTATAAAGGTTATTGGAGAACAGTTTGAAAGTTTTGATAAGGTATTGGTCGATACCCTAATCAAGAGACTTTCAGGCTTAAGGTTATTTTATAGCAGACATAAGGAAAAATGATTCATTAATGAACTTTTAACCATGTATGTTCAAGAGAACGAAAGATTGAAATAAGAGAAGCAAGATGTAAAGTATGAAAGTGCTAACCTAGCTACTCATAGAAAAGAAAAATATGTTATTAAAAGAAAGAAGAATGCTGCAATGCCAATAAAGTACCACAACAATAAAGATATATACATCTTTTGTTAAAAAAAGAATAAATAAAGAACTCCATAAAGTATAAAAGATTACTTGAAAAAAGGTACCATATCTCTAGTGTGCCATGAATTCCTTCATGTTAATGTTCCATATAACATTAGTTGATTGATTTTGGTTTTTCAATTTGCATTGTCAATACCATGCAAGACTTTCTCAATCTAAGAAATCTGAAATAAACAAGATATCTATTCAAGCAATCAGGTGCATTCACTTGTGGAAACTGTAAGAACCTTTAGATTAGTTTTGAATTTTAGATTTATTTTAGACTTTGAAAACACTTTTTATGCTCCAAGTTTTTCTAGTAATTTAGTTTTTGTTTTTAAGCTAACGAATGTTGATTTTGATTTTCATTTTGAAGATTCTGTAGTTAAATTTTTAAAAATAAAAATATTATTTGCACTAATTTTTTGATGGATGGTTTATATATTCAATTTGAATCTCAATTTTTAATGTAATCATTCTTTTGTGCATATGATAATATTGTCATAAAGAGAAATATATTAACGAGAACTCTTCAAGTTTATGATACAAAAGATTAGCATATCTCTTTAGAGAGAATAAAAATATTAGTAAATGATGATATTTTAAAATATTAATGTTACTGACTTTGATACTCATTAGATTGTATAAAGGGAAAGCAATCTAACAAGTCCCTTAAATATACCAAAAGAAGTTCTGACATTTTAGAAATTATATACATTAACATTTATGGATCATTTTCTACTCCTATTTTAATGATTAGAGATATTTTATTATTCATTAATTACCATATTAGATTCATATATCTCTATCTTCCCTTCAAAAAAAGTGAGGCACTAGATGCTTTTAAAGTTTATAAAATAGAAGTAGAGAAATAAATAGATACGAAAATAAAGATCATAAGATCTGAAAGAGATGGAGAGTATTATAAAGGATACACAAAAAATGGATAGTCAATAGATCTATTTAGTAGGTTCATTGAAGAGAGGGCATTACTACTCAATCTTAATGCCAGGTATATCACAACAAAATGGTATAGCAAAAAGAAAGAACCATACACTAATGAAATAGTAAGGAATATGATTAGTAATTTTAATCATTCTTATCTCTTTAGAGTGAAGCATTAAAGATTGTAGTGTATATCTTAAATAGGATTCTATCAAAGATTGTACCTAAAATTTTTGAGTTATAGAAAGAATGAAAACCAAGTTTAAATTATTTACACATATGTCGATGTCCAGTTAAGGTGCAAATTTATAATCTATACTTAAAGAAATGGATTCTATAATAGTTAATAATTTTTTATTGGATATATAGTAAACTCTAAAGGATATAGATTTTACTATCCTTACCATGTATCTAAAATAGTTAAAGCCAGGAATTATAAACTTAGTAAGAATGATTGTGCTTATAAGAAAGAATTTGAGAAAATAAAGGATCAAACTAATCAATCCATAAAAGAAATGAAATTAATTGCTATACAAGGAAATCCACAAGATCACTTGGAAAAGTAATCAATTTAAGAACAACCATCCCATGAAGATGTTAGATTACAGTTATGCAGCAGAAGACTAGATTTCAAAATTTTAATCCTTGAAATCCTAGTTAACCGAAATCCTAGACCCAGGACCCCCTTGATTATATCAATTAACAGGGCAAAATATTAGGAAATAGAAGAATGCCTATAACACTAATATCTTTATTCTACTAGGAACACAAGTGTATCCATCCAGAGGTGATCCACACAGGAACTGGATCAAGGAAGTACTCCTCTTGCTTGCTTGACTCCTTCGGTAGCCTTTCTTCCTTCAGCAGCCTTTTTTTCTTTTATGACCTTTTTCTTTTGAAGAGTATCTCAAAACATCTCTGAAAACTCTTACTATCTTATTGTCCTTTCTAATTCTCTTTCTAAGTCCTTGTCTTAAAATGGTGGATTTGTCTTAAATAAAAGACTCGTCCTAATAAGAGAAGGAAGAGAGTTGTTAGGACAAACTTTGGATGATTTAGTTTCAATCATCAAAGCCTTTAACTAGGAAATGAGGAGGTGCTTAAAATATCCTTTCATCAACTCTTAATATGATATTTAACATATTAGATAAGACCCTTCAAGCAGAAGGAGTCTTTATGCAGAAAGGTGCTAAGTAAAATATACATTGTTTCACAAGTATTTTGTGCCAGGAGTTGCTTATCACAACTCTTCAAAAAATCTGATAATTAGCCTTTAATTTAAGAATTAAAGACTTAGTCTAACATCCTAATAGGTGTATAAACTAGAAAGGCTTATCTAGAAAAGGTGATTGATAAGCAGGTCTCTAGTCCATCCCAAGCACCATATATTCTAAGCATCACATCCCTTTATGCATCCACATAAATTCATGCCTATAATTTCTTCATTTGACTAGTCAAATCTAGTCTAAATGGAAATTGATGAGAGAGGATAGGGGCTAATATTTATCACTAAAAAGATGATTTATTTGCAGAAGGACTCTTAGTCCTTCTATGCCCCTTTATTTGTGTGCATGCCAATAAAGGTGCTAAGAGTTCCAAGCGCTTGGGACTCTTGGTTTAAGACAAGGATAAAAACTATAAAATTAGGATAATCCCAATTTGGCTACCCCACTTAAGATTCAACACAATTTAAGTCCTACTCAAATTAGTTAGTCCAAATAGCAAGCATTTAAATCTAATCTAATTAGGTTAGGAGTTAAGCTAGCCAACATATGCAAGTATATTAATTAGCTAGCCAATTAGGATCCTATGATCCTAATAAAAATATAAATATCTTCCTTGATCAACTCCTTAACATGTATAACTCTTTGGGCTCCTCATCTAGCCAACAGTAGGTATAGGCTCATATCAATTTTGTTCGATTAGCAATCAACTAATCAAATTAGGTCAAATCAAGCTAACCCTAGTTGCTAATTTGAATCATCTTTCAAATTAATTCATGAATTCAATTAGTTTATTTTATGAAAATTTACAGGACATGATTGACATCTAGCAATGTATCATGCCTATCCAAAGGATGAAAAATTTGATAAAAATTATTAACATATCCTTCAATAGCAAGTTACCATGTAATTCAATCATTTAATCTTTCTTTATTCCGAATAAGTGATGGGTATGGAAAATTATCAAACACTCATATTTTATTCATTTAAATCTTAAATAATTAATGAAAACTTGATTGATGAAAGATTATAAATCTTTTTCTAATTTTATCTTGCTTTGATCAAGGACTTCTTGAGTCATCATTTAATTAGCTTATATGGGATAAATACTTCTCTTACTAGGAGTAATCGATTTCTTGTTGACATACTCATAACCTTCATATACAATTTGCCATATCCACAAACATCTTGTATATAACTAAGTCATGAATGAGTATGAACCAATATGGATTCATGTGTATAAAATACCATGGTAATCTTAGATCTAAGGATCACTTGCATAACTCCTACTAAGAGAATCATCTTTGATAAGTAAGACTTCCATAATATGTTCTCAAGATGGATCAATTCCGTGAACTCATACCGTGATGAGCACCTAGATCATTGTATTAGTGTCCCTATACAAGTGGTCATGAGACCAACCACTCCTCCATTGAGCATACAAAGGATGTGCCAGTTTCTCTGAAAATATCGATCCTTGACTCGATGATCCTATAACTAGAAATATTTTAGATAAGGATTTATAAGATCTTATGTGTCACTATTATGAACTTCATCATAATCCTAAAACCATTATCATAATCTATGGGATTGTTCATAATCTTAAAACAACAAAGTATAAGACACAGTATATGATAAACAAAATGCCTTTTACTAATATTATACATGAGTCGAGAGAATTTTATAAAAATATCCTTGATATATAAAAAATATGATTGGCTTTTAGGATACTATTCTCTCAATCTCTCACTTGTACTAAAGCCAATCAACCTTGTATTTTATTCCTATATAATCTAAATGGTGATCAAATTTTGTTGAGGAAGGGCCTTAGTGAATATGTCTGCTATGTTGTTTTTTGTTCTACTCATTCTAAAATCATATCTTATCTTTCAATGATTTCACGAATGAGATAGAAGCATCTTAGGATGTGCTTGAACTTTTGATGAGACCTTGGTGTTGCCGATCCCGCCGCCGCACCCGTGGCTTCGGAATCGCCGATCCGACTAGACCGTCTCGCCCCTGGGGCCTCCTGGCTGGACCAAACCTGCAAGGCAAGGTCAGAAATCCTGGCCGGGGATCCCGGCGAGGGAGCTTCGAAGGTCAAGTTAGTAGATGGCGAGAGGGAATAGATTCTCTGGGACGGGCCCCCGAAGGAGTCCCAGACTCAGAGAACGTGCTAGCAAGAAAGTGCCAGAAAGATCAGAAACCCGGCTGGGTTCCTTTGCCGAGCTCACGCCAAGGGGCCCCTCTCGGGACCGTGGATCTTGCTCTTGAAGTGAAGTCTCCCGCCTTTGTTTCTTGCTTCCCCTCACTTACCTTGTCGTCTATCCTCTCCTTCCTTTATCTCCTCCTGTTTCCCCTCCGTCTTCCATTCCTGGGAGGCTCCTTTTGTCGCTTTCATCTCCTCCCCTCCGTCCCTTTCTCTTTCCCATTATAGATCAGAGGGCCGGGCGGCTTTCCGGTCTCGTTTGTCGAGCCCAGCAGGGAAAGAGTAGAGGAGGGGGTGCTGGTCAGACTGCCGACCAGACCTCGGGCCGAGCGTGAGCGCCCTCCTTCCCAGGCACCGACGCTGTCCGTTATCGGGTCCTGTTTTGTCAGGGCCTCGTCTCTCGATTGCGGAACATGTCGGGCTGACGTAAGTGATGTTCGCGTGTCGCCGCCATCCGTACGGGATGCCTTTCTCGGGGTGCGGCACGCACGGCTCGAGGGGCAACCTCGAAGCCCGCGCACCCATTCTGTGGGACCTTCTCTGTACGAGCTGGCCTACCATGGCCGAGGTGGACCCCTCCCGAGTGGATACCTGGCGGGAGCAGCAGAAGGATGCTCAGCTTCGGCTGAGGTGGTCCCGTCTCCAGGTGCCACTGGCGAAGGAGCGAAGGGGCCCGGCTCGACCTCGGTCGAGGCAGGACCGTCTTAGGGTGCCACCTGGCGAGGGAGCAGGGGAGCCGCCGACCTCATCGAGGTGGACACCTCCTGGATGGACACCTGGGGGAGTGGCAGAAGGATGCTTGGCTTCGGCCGAGGTGGTCCCGTCTCCACGCGCCACCTGGCGAAGGAGCGAAGGGGCCCGGCTCGACCTCGATCGAGGCGGGACCGTCTCTGGGTGCCACCTGGCGAGGGAGCCGTCGACCTCGGTCGAGGTGGACCCCTCCTGGGTGGACACCTGGTGGAGTGGCAGAAGGATGCTCGGCTTCGGCTGAGGTGGTCCCGTCTCCGGGAGCCACCTGGCGAAGGAGCGAAGGGGCCCGGCTCGACCTCGGTCGAGGCGGGACCGTCTCTAAGTGCCACCTGGCGAGGGAGCGGGGGAGCTGCCGACCTCGGCCGAGGTGGACCCCTCCTGGGTGGACACCTGGCAGAGTGGCAGAAGGATGCTCGGCTTCGGTCGAGGTGGTCCGTCTCCGGGCGCACCTGGCAAAGGAGCGAAAGGGGCCCGGCTCGACCTCGGCCGAGGTGGGACCGTCTCTGGGTGCCACATGGCGAGGGAGCGGTGGAGCCGCCGAACTCGGCTGAGGTCAACCCTCTGGGTGGACACCTGGCGGAGTGGCAGAAGGACGCTCGGCTTCGGACGAGGTGGTCCCGTCTCCGGGCGCCACCTGGTGAAGGAGCGAAGGGGGCCGGCTCGACCTCGGTCGAGGCGGGCCATCTCTGGGTGCCACCTGGCGAGGGAGCGGGGGAGCCACGAACTTGGCCAAGGTGGACCCCTCCTGGGTGGACACCTAGCGGAGTGGCAGAAGGATGCTCGGCTTAGGCCGAGGTGGTCCCGTCTCCGGGCGCCACCTGGCGAAGGAGTGAAGGGGGCCCGGCTCGACCTCGGCCGAGGCGGGACCGTCTCTGGGTGCCACCTGGCGAGGGAGCGGGGGAGCCGCCGAACTCGACCGAGGTGGACCCCTCCCGGGTGGACACCTGGCAGAGTGGCAGAAGGATGCTCGGCTTCGGCCGAGCTGACCTCGGCCGGATGGGCTGCATCTGACTCAACCAAAAAAAAAGACTCCATGTGGCTCGAATCATGCCCAACGAAATCTGAGACATGCCATGTCATCGTTACGGCCGTAACACTTGGTTCCTTAGCTTGTGCAATAGCTCTAGTGTTATTACAATAAAGTGGTACCAGTTATTGTATCACAGGAACTACATCCAACTTCAAGATGAACTTCTTCATCCAGATAGCTTTCTTAGCAGCTTCACTAGTAGCTATGTATTCTGTCTTAGTAACTGAGTCAGCTATAGTTTGCTGTTGATACTATTTCAATTCATTGTATCTCCATATAGAGTAAATATATACCCTGATATGGATTTACTATCATCTGAATCTAATTAAAAACTAGATTTAGTATAGCCTTTTAGTTTTAAATATGATCCTCCATATATTAAAAAATATCTTTAGTTCTTTTAAGATACTTAAGAATGCTTTTCATAGCTTTCTAATGATTCTTCCCTGGATCAGCCTGGAATCTGCTTGCTACATCCAAGGCATAAGCAACATCGGGCTTGGTACATAACATGGCATACATGATTGATCTTATAGCTAAAGTATAAGAAATCTTACTCATCCGTTGTCTCTCGTTAGGTGTCTTAGAAGATATTTTTTTAGAAAGATGTATGCCTTGACTCATGGGCAAGTAATCCCTTTTACTCTCCTTCATCTTGAAGCTTTTCAATATTAAGTCAATATGCTTAGATTGGAATAAGCCAAGTATCCTTTTAGATCTATCTCTATAGATCTTTATACTTAGTATATAGGATGCTTCTTCCAAATCCTTCATGAAAAACTTTTTAGATAGCCAAGCTTTGACTAATTACAATATTGGAATATCATTCCCAATGATAAGTATGTTATCAACATACAATATAAGAAGATAATGATACTCTCACTTGTCTTCTTATACACATATGGTTTATCCACATTTTTATGAAACCAAATTTCTTGATAGTGTAATCAAAGCGAATGTTCCAACTTTTTGATGCTTGCTTTAATCTATAAATGGATTTCTTAAGCTTATATACTTCGTTCGGTCTCCTACTTGAGACCAACCCTTCTAGCTATGATATATAGACTTATTCTTTAAGATTCTATTGAGAAAGGCAGTCTTTACATCCATTTATCATATTTCATAATTATAGTATGTGGCTATAGCAAGCAAAATCCTAATGGACTTGAACATAGCTACTGGCAAAAATATTTCATCATAGTCAATTCCATGTCTTTGTTTGAAACCTTTTGCCACTAGCCTAGCACTGTATGTTTCTACTTGGCCATCGCTCCAATCTTCCTTTTGAAGATCCATTTGCATCCAATTAGATTTACTCCCTTAGGTGGATCAACCAAGATCCAAACCTGGTTGGAATACATGTAGTCAATTTCAGATTTCAGACATTAAGCCATTTGTCAGAGTCTTTGCTCTTGACAGCTTTTGTATAGGTCAAAGGATCATCATCTTGAATGATGTTGGCTTCATTATAGTTTTCAATGACAAAGCCATATATGAGAGATGCATTCCATACTCTCTCTAACCTACAGAAAGAAGGTGTTTGTTGTGGTTGTACTTGATTAATAGATATATGTGGTTGAGAAATTTGAGGTTGATTGTCTATAGGAGTAGGTTGTTGATCTTGAACTTTACTAAGTTCAATTATCCTCCACTATCTCTTTCTTGGATAAACTTCTTTTCTAAGAAAGTGGCATGCCTACTAATAAAAATCTTTTATTCAGTAGGATGATAAAAGATGTATCCAATACCCTCTCGAGGATACTTTATAAACCTACATTTATTAGTCCTAGTACATAGCTTATGTCCAAATACATTTCTAACATAAGCTAGGCTATCCCAAATTTTAAAATATTTATGACTTGGTCTTTTGCATTTCTATAATTTATATAGAGGGCTAGCTACTCATTTTGATGGTACTCAATTTAGTATATAAGTAGCAGTCTCTAGGGCATAACCACAGAAAGATATAAGAAGATCAATGAAGCTCATCATGGATCTTACCATATCTAACAATGTACGATTTCTTCTTTTTGCTATTCATTAATTGTAATATATATGGAGGTGTCCATTCTGAGAGAATGCCTTCATTTTATATAATCAAGAAATTTACTAGATAAGTATTCTTCCTCGATCTAATTGAAGGATTTTAATACTTTTTCTTGTTTACTTAACTATACTTTGATACTCTTTAAATTTATCAAAGACTTCTGATAGTTATATTATATACATATATAAAAGTATTAATTTAATAATTAAATTATCTTTATTTTTTAAAATTAATATTTTTATATATCATTATATGAAAGAAGATTGCTAATGTGAAGAGCTCAATTTATGGACTCAAATGAAATAAGTTTGAAGCAAATTGGATTTAAAATGAGCTCGAAATTGAAGTTTAAAAATCTATTAAAGAAATACATAAAGTTTAAAGTAGCCGGTCCATGGTGGACTAGCTGCCTAGTCTATAGAAGCCCCAGAGGTCCACGGGCAGCCATGACTAATGGTCCATGGTGCTGAGCCATGGATTGTGGAGCTTTTTTGAACCGAGATTGCTGGAGGCACCATCCCGCCACTGCCAAAGCCACTTGCATCGCTTCCTCAGCCTAGAGAAGCCCTGGAGTTGCCATATTATCACCTCTATCTCGATCAAAAGTTTGACCATCTGTTTACTACCTCCTTTGCTTGATCCATCTGACCATCATCCTCCTAATTGGCGATCACCCCATCACCTTCTTAGCTTGGTAATCCCAAGCTTTGCCAGCCCCTCCTTGATCGTTGCAAGTGAGTTGCCGTCGGCTGCTCTGTTCTTCCCCACCGTCACCACTTTCCTTGCTGTCCAGTGAGATAGTAGCGATGTGAGGAAACTCCGATGATGGTAGCAAGAAGGAGACTTTAGTGGTGGTTTCGATGGCAGCGTGTGAGGAGGTTCCGACGAGGATCCAAGGCTCGGGTGATAGTGTTTGAGCGATGGAGGTTCTATTCATCGAAGAAAGAAGATAAGCATCTTGATCTTGCCATTCGATCTTAATCCAACGATCGAAATTAATCCAATTAGAAACAAGCTTGATGATAGGTAATGCAATGATTCTTGGACATTTGATCCAGATCCAAGGGCTGAAAAGATGTTGACCAGTCAAACATTAGTTAGAACGGGAGGCAGAAACCTAACACTAATGGGATTAGGCATATTCATATCTAACCATTGAGTCCTGTAAAATTAAATCTTAGCCAACTATTTGGTCTTTATGTTTAGTCCCACATCAAAAAACATGAAGACCTCTCCCATGTTAAATCCTATAAAAAGGTTCATGTACCTCTAATTGGAGAATCAACTCCATGGAGTCCCTCTAGAGCCTTTGCATAAGGGAAGAAGAAGGGAAGATCACGAGCAGCTAAGAAATCCCTGTCTTTGGAAAGTAGATGAGATTTTTAGTATTTATATTTATATTTTTTTCTTTATATAATTAGTGCTTAATTGTAATATTTACTTTTCATGAATAAAATTATTTTTCATTACTTTAAGTAGTATTTTTCATGTTTAGACTATAGTTAGGTTTTGAATAGCCTATGATTACATAGAAACGAGTTATGATCCCAGGATATGATTCGTTTAGTGAGATAGGCTATGCTCAGAATCTAATTATATAAAAATTTATTTACATGATTAGAGACTTTGAATAGCCTATAACTATGTACGAGTAGGCCAATGTCTGTATCCAACAAGATAGGCTATACTCAGGGATCAATCATAATTAAATAATTATATATTAAATAAATATGTAATATAATACCAAATACTAAATCAAAATCCAAGACATCTTTTATATTCTAGTTAATTTCTTGCTTTGTTTAATTCTTGTTCTTAGTATAATCATATTTTTACTCTTTTCTCTCTCTAACCTAATTAATCTCTAACAAAATAATCCTAAAAGTGAACATAACCCCAACTAATCCTGAGAATACGATTTTGACTCACTCTAGCTATAGAGTTGAGTTGGTGATTATTTTAGATCGCCTATGACAATGATCAAAGTTTGGCACCATTTGTCGAGGATCATTAGCATGGTTAGTTCACAAAAAACAAAACAAAACAAAACAAAACAAAACACAAAAAAATCATAATTTATTAGGTTTTTTTTAAAGACTTAAACTAAATTGTTTTGATATTTGTTTGCACTACATTGCATCTACATAAATCATCTTAAGGGTACCGATCGCTAAACAACATAAGATGGAGATTTCATCACCCTTCTTTGGCCTACAAACCACCGTCCTCATATTGCATTGAGCTAAGCCTTTAATTAAATTAATTAGACATTGACTCCTAAGGACTTTCGAGCTTACTAGAACAAGGGACCCTAAGAGTTGGACTGGCTCAGAATTAACTGGTTAATTAGTATCTATGAAAGGGGTTCAATGATAATATAGCCTTAAAGGAAGGTGGTTCTTTAATTATTTCGTTGTCTAACCTGGTCAATTGATTTGGTATCTAAGGAAAGTAACGGGGGGACCCCACCGACCTAACCTTACCTGGCCAGTTGGCTAGTTAGTTTTTGATTGGAAAGGCTCAAAGATAACCTTGGAAAAGTTAGGAGCTGTCTAAAATTAGGGAGCTCTAGGATAGAGAGTCTATTATATTTATTGATTGCAATTAACATAGAACTTTAACTAATAATTTGTCTCTATCTCTCTTAGCTCTAGGACTCCTTAGGCTTGCATCTTTAGACTTCTCTATCTTTCTTCTTCCTTCTTCCTTCTCCCCATTCTCCTCTCTAAAAAAATAATTAAAAAAAATTAAATAATATTGCTCTAATTTAGGACCTTCAATAAATATCTCAATACCATTAGAACAATCCGATGAATTAGAGCAGTACTAGGAATATGGATCTCAATAGCAGAGTAGATAAGTTGTTCCATGCCTTAGATACCATGTCCCATAAATTATATCATCTATTGGCTATTAGACACTCTTTCACTTTTTCCTTTATTCCTACACAATAGGCATGCTTTATGTATTTGAGCCCAATGCACTTTGTAAATGAATACCCAGTCACATACTAATTTTTTGAGTCTAGGTATGACCAAGTTTATCAAGATCGAACTCATATGGCCTATAGACCAGGAAAAAATCTAAATTTTAAAGCTTACAATCCAAGTTGGGGGCTTAACCAGATTTTTTGTGGCAACCACATTCAATTGTTATCCCGATCACAAAGATCTACATTCATAGATGCACCTTATTACGATCAGCCCTATCCATATTATCAACCTTCTTCTACTCCTTATAGCCTATCATTTCAAGAAAAGGTTTTGCAAGCAATAGATTGATAGAAAAAATTGGTTAGAACCTACCTCCATAATAGACCAACCCAGATGTCGATAGATTTGCCCAATTTTAACAACTAATCATGCCCTAGTAGTAATCTATCGATGAGCTTAGGAATCATACTGATCGATTATTAACTGAAGTTGATAACGAGAATGGAGTATACCTAGCCAGTCCGAGAGTAACTTAAAGGGATATTACCAAGCTAAAAATTTTAATAGTAATTTAGAGGGACACTATCAAGCTAAAGATTTTAACGACCCTTTAATTTTTTTTGAACAATCAACCATAACTCTCAGGAATGAACTAGTCATGTAATAACCCTATACCATCATAGAGACCAATATAGATATTTGACTAAGGTAAAGAAATCAAACTAGTGGGATGAACCACTTCCATCATCATCCTACTCACCTATGGTCTCCTTTTCAACTATCCTAGAATCATCCACTCCTTTTACGGGATAAAAGAAGAAATTGATGACATGATGAAATTAATTGAGGCTTCTTAGGAACCAAGGTTTTCGATACTGGTACCGGGACCAGTAACGATGCTGGGCAGGTATGGTACGATATCAGTACCATACCGTATCGTACTGATACATGGTATGATGGACGTGCTAGTAAGAAACGGTATGCCCATTTTTTTGGTTAATGGATATTGGATTTTTTTATTTTTTTAGGATTTAGGCCTTAGAATTAGTGTTTAGGCCTTTAGGGTTTAGAATTTAGAGTTTAGAATTCAAAATTTAGGATTTAGGATTTAAAAATATTAATATATTAATTCTAATTAAAATAAAATATAAAATGATAATTAAAGTAAGATTATCAATAAAATGAAAGTGAAAGATAAAATATAAACATAATTACATATCGATATATAGAATCGGGAAGAGTATCAATGTCCATAAATATCGAGATCATTTATATACTATGTAGGAAAATCAGTAATCCCTCTAGCCAGGCAGCATGATACTCTTGTAAGGTCATTCTAGGAGTTATGTGTGAAGGATCGTAACTCATCCCAAATCCCTCACTAAGGTCCCGACTCTGAGTGGTATCCAGAGACTGATGGTATGGCGATGTAGGGGGCCATCCAAATATACCAGCAGCAAAATCAAATCCATAAGATGCTCCGAGTTGCATGAGATAATAACCACTAGAAGATGATGTCTCTAATGCATCATATGGATCATATGGATCACAAGCTGCCATTAGCTATGGATAAGATGATAATAAATATGAGGATGACCTTGATACATCTATGGATCCTACTCCACTTGCAAGAGTTGCAACTGCATCGCTTTCCGAACGATCTCGCAAAGCCTGTCACTTATATGGAATTGTATCACCACGAGGTTTACTTGCTGGTGCTCTATGGTCTGTATCCTATGTGGCATAGCTAAACTGTGACTTACTAGTGAATCAAAGATGAATAGGCAGCTATGACAGCTATCCTTCAGCCCCTCCATGATCACTAGATCCTCCACTATCTGAAGAAGAACTAGTACTACTCTCTTTGGTATCTAAATCTGAATGAACTGAGTGCTCCAATGGAGGTGTAACTACCTTTCCTTTCTCTCTATCTCTAGGTCGAATAGATGGCAGGAAGGGATGATGTGCTGTATCTATTAGAGCCCTATGAGGAATATTGCTTGTTGCCCATTGTTCAGTATCTACGCTAGCCTTACTAGCTACAAAATTGGCTGGTCTAGAAGACGATCCTAGCTCATCAAGCTCTAGCTCCTATTACTGACTCACGATCTATTCAATCATTAGATCTTCATCCTCATCAATATATGTTGTTTGAAGTGGGATCAGAGTATTTCAATTCAACTTTTTCCTGAATGCACTTTAGCCTCAACCTTAAATTATAGTGTACATAAACAAGATCATTGAGGCATTTCTACTTTAGATGGTTTCTCTACTTGGAATGGATAAGGCCAAATGTAGACCAGTTGTGCTCATATTCACTAGATGACACCATATTGGAGAGGATCTTGACTACAAGAACTTTCAGATATTTTATAGATCTATCAAAATACATCCACCATTCAGCTGTAAAATATATTAAATTATTTAAAATTTTAGATTTAGTAAAATTAAAAAAATTAATCTGAATCTAATATTAGACTTAGTACTTAGTAGTACCTACCAGGATTCATCTTTGATTTACTTCTGATGGCTACAGTGAATCCAAAAGAATCTGTTCCCTTTCTAAAAAGTGTTGTCTGAAAAAAAGTGTTATTATCATGTACTACTTATTGAATTAGTGCTAATAAAAATCACTCAATAATTTTAACCTAACTTAATTCTTCTGGGCATATAGCTATGATATCTAGTTTGGGCTCCATCTTGTATCTAACATTGCATAGGTAGACATAAGCTGTTCATCCATAGCAATGTCTAATATGGAGTATTGGAATTTCAAATTAGATAGTAAACTATACATATATTTTAAGAATTAGTCAAGTATACTTGTATAAATATAATTTAATTTAAAATCTTAGGAAGCTCATAAATACTACGTTCATGTTGGATACAAATCTGAACTCATTTGATAACTCCACAATCCATTAATAATCTAGATATACTTAGTAGCATGTGTTGGATCTACCTTTTGGATTTTTTTCTTTGTCCTTTGTATCATAAATAGGAAGCCCATCTGAGCATATCTCTAGAGTCCACGATCTGAAGTATCTTATATAGAAGCTTGATAGCCTCCACTATTCTCTTAGGCTACTACCAAAATGTCTATCTCATCATTAAATTCTCAACATTACTTTTCTTAGTATTTACCTTGGCATATCTACTTAAACATCTGATGCAGCTATATTTTATTACCAAGAAGACTATCAAGTGCTATATAATTTATAGCCAATCATATGACCCCTGATCTCAATATTTCTCTTTCAGTAAAGCTCCTCATCAATGATAAGATCCATGTAAGATTATAGATAAATCTGGTGATGGTCTATGCTAACTCTACTATCTTCTGCACCCTACATATTTTTTCAATATCCATCAACATGAGGTCAATACAATGTGCAGCACAAGGGATCCAGAAAAATGTGATCATCGTCGCATCAAGATCTACCCTGCAGTACTGTAATATGATTCATTATCTATGATGTTTGCACGACATTCCGCTCTTTCACCTGATCAATCATCTCCTCCATCAATTTGAGAATATAACTACTATCGTGCACATGATTTGAAGCATCAATGGACTTATGAAAAAAATCTTTCCATCATAATAAGTCAAGAAGTTGATGATACTCCATCTAGTAAGACCAATCCAACCATCACACATCACTGTCAATCCATACATGGGCCACTTGCTCTGATAGAAGGCAATCTAATTTTCTAGCTCTTCTTTATTACTGTCTAGAAGCTGACCATAAATATCTCTCGATCCTAAGGATCTATACCTACATCAGCAGCCTATATAGATGAAATAGCAAAATGATAATATGGATTATCTGCTACGTGTGCTAGGATAAGACTGAAATGAAACCAGGATCCGATAGCCCGCCACATATCCTTAATTTTATTTTTTTAAGCATGGTGTCAATCCTCTGTTACTTGGAATCTCTACTAGGAAGGGTATGTGGATCGATACATGGATAGTGGCTTCTACAAGAATATCCCTAGAAGACTTCCTTCTACTGCCAATGCTCCCAACATGGATGCAATATGGTTGGTGCCTCTCATGATAGGCTCTCTGAGGAGGTCCTCCTAAACTGTATCTCAGACTCTCTTACAATATTTGTAGAGTCCGATCTCGATCCTGACTTAAAAGCTGATAGCACAAATCATTATCTTTTCCTGGCCATCTCCTCTTGTTGCCTCTACTCATATAAGCTTGCCTGAATGGCAGCATCTATCCATGCCCCCTTATCAAAAGGAATAGATGCTCTCTCTAAATTCCTGAAGTAATAAGAAAGTGGTTTTACAGCTCTATTGTCCATTTTTACCTTCTTCTTTGATTTTTTCCCTTTTTAGCTTTGAAATCAGCAAAATGCTTCTTCATCAACTGATAGATCTCCTGTGGACACTATCAGCATGTAGATATATCATAATAGTTGTCAGCCAAGTGCTGCTTCAACCTTGTTACTCCCTTATCAATGAATTATATTGCACCATTTATACCTCGAATGATATCGACCTGAGAGCATTTCTCCATGCAACCAATCAATGTCATGCTCCAGATCCTTCTTCCTCCTCAATGGATCCATACTTGAATATTTAAATTATATATAAGATCAATAATTATGTTTATTAATTAATACTTTGTTAACCTAATTTTTTTAAAATTTTAATTTAAATAAATATTTTTTTAATTTTTTGAATTAAAAATTTTAAAAAATAAAAAATATTATAAAAAAATTTTGATCATAGATTCATATTGGATCCTATCATAGATGCTATATATATTTTTTAAGATACTAAAATACATTAAAAGCTAATTTTTCTTCAATTTTAAACCTAAAATACCATTCACAAGATGCATTAAAACTTGAATAAATTGATATAAAATTTATAGTAAGAGTATCTTACGAGCTCCATAATAATAATATCTAATTATAATTTTTTATTAATTATTTTATTTTTTAATTAATTTTTTGATCTAAAATTAATTTTAATTTAAAAAAATTTATACTTAACAAAAAATCAAGATTTTAATATCATTTGTAGATCTTTCCTAGATCAATCACATACTCTAAAATCATGCTCAACAAAAAAAAATTGATTGCATTTTTCCTTAATTTTTAAATTTTATGAATTTAAAAAAAGAGAGGGGAGAGGGAAAGAGGAAAACAAGAAATTCTACATATCTTGAATCTACCTTTCTCTTGAATTAGTTGGTGTTTGATTAGCTTGAAATGGAAGAAAATAGCCTTATCCCCCATCGTTGAATAAAAAGAAGTAGAGATAGTTCTTTGCCTCTCTGTCTCTTTATTAAAACCCCCCACATAACATCTACAGTGCCTAACAGAAAAAATAAAAAAATTGGGTCAAACCAGCCAAAATTGGACTGAACCGATCGGTTCGGCACATAGTTCGGGTCTGTTCAGGATCAGTTTGGCTTGGTTCCTTATTTATTTATTTATTTTATTTTATAATCATCGGGTGCCATTTAAATTGGCCGAACCATGCCATTCGGCCACCAATCCAGTCAGTATGCCCCAAACCGGTCGGTACGGCATGGTTCGGCAAACCCTGCCAAGAACCATAATGAATAATACAATAGGGGAAGCCATACCTTTAACTCATCCCTAGAAGTTGTTAGATCCCTGTTTGGCTCATTGTGGGATAGATAATTTTAGTGTAGATAGATATATCACAGGGATAAATAACCTACTCGATATACCGTACTTCAACCCAATCCACATTGGATTGAATAATATGAGCCAGTACCTAGCCCTACAATAGCTTCCCTGTTAGAATCACCACCAGATCTAAAATTGAAGCTGCTTCCTGTCATACCTACTGACACCCTATCAGTGATCTCTAACTAGGAGACCAAATAGTTGGTATTCTAAAGATGCATAAAAAAGTTATTATATGGGATATCTCTATAATGAGAGATAACGATCTTGAAGATTATATAGCTGATTTCTCTATATTTGGTACTACTTTCAAGGATCACGTCCAAAATCTATCTTTTATCCTAAAGCAATGTATGGAGATAGATTTAAAGTTAATTTGGATTAAGTGCCAATAGGAAGGGATGATGTCAAAATACATCATACCTGTGAAAGGGATTAGGGCAAATCTTTCTAAAGTTAGAAAAATTCTTAAACTACCACCCCCACTCTCAGTCCAACAAACATAATCCCTTCCTAATCTTCATTCAAATTATAATAATATTTTCAAATCTTGATCTAGCATGCTTGCCTAATGCATTCTTTTGATCATGGATAATCATTGTAGAATACTCTATGAATATTTTTCTACCATGATAATAAGGCCTCCTGATTGGTCTTATCTTTTAAAAATCTTGAGGGACGTATCCAAGTTTAATATCAGTAGTACTCTCTCATAGCATCCGGTTGAAGACATTAAACTTTGCACTGGTTGGAAGACATTAAACTTAATACTCTATGTAGGTACTCTTTGGAATTGCTCATAATATCTAGCTACTTGATAGGCTTGTTCCAAATCTTGGACCTCTCTTATGCATAGTTCTTTTTTAATATCTTCTCTTAATCCAATTCTAAACCTGGACATGGTTTGGTCTTTAGACTCAGATATATTACACCTAATAGTAGACTCATCAAATTCAGTAATATACTCTGACACTGATCTATTACCTTGACGAATTTTGCTCCATTGGTCTAAGAGTTGTTGATCATAGGATACTGGTAGGTATTTCTCTTTGAGTTGCAATTTCATCTCTTGCCAAGTAGCTATGGGTGGAAGGTCTCGTTGTCTTCTAGTTCGCTCAAGATTAGTCCAATGTAATCTAGCTTGATGAATCAACCTCATATTGGCAAATTTATATTTCACCCCTTCACTCATTTCATACCATTCAAAATAATAATCCATATCACCTACCCAATCTACATAGACCTTTAGTTCAAGACTTCCATCAAAGGTCGGTGCTTCTATCCTAATATTTCTGGTGGGGGCACCAGGATCAGACGCAGATTACTGGACCCTATTTGGTTTATCTAGCCATGTGTCAAATTTTGTAATCAACTAGAATTGAGTCCTGTAATAAGTTGAGGTTAGTTGATTTATCTCAACTCTTAACCTAGTCCAGTACATTGAGTCTTGTGTACCAGTATGAGTCTAGTATGAGTTCACTTCTTGTACAAGAGAGGAGGCTACGCTATTTTGGAGTTCCACCAGACCTCATTCTGAAACCATAAGCAGTTACACCAGCTTAGGGGAGCTCAATCGACACCCAGGTGCCTTGATTGTGCCCTGATTTTTCCTAGGTGCCATTTCAGATGCCAAATTCCTCCCAGATGCTTCCAAAATATTCATATTCTAGGAGCCCATGTTTTCAGGTTATTCCAGCACTCCAGGCCTTAAAATCAAGCCCAGGCATGAAACCCAAGCCCTTAAGATGCAAGATTCCAGCCAGATTCCCTGGAATATGCCAGCCCATGCACCCAACCCCTGGAAGCCCACTTGGACCCCTCAAATCTTCATCCAAGCCCATGAAGGAGGCATCCTTGCTGCTGCCCCAAGGTCCAAAAATGAATTTAAGGAGTTTGACCAAGTCCAAGCCAAGTGGGGAGAGGAAAGAAGAGAAGACTAGGTCAACATTCTAACCTAGTTGGGATTCCTAATCCTTTTAATCTTTGTAATTCTAACCTAGTTAAGAATGGACTTGTATTCCAATGTGGAAGAGGACTTGTAACCCAAGTGTAACCATGGTTAGTGAGGGCATGGGAACTCTAAAAATACCCCACCCCTCCCCCTCTTGTAAGGATCTTTTTCTTATGAATAAACCTTTGCTGAAATTTGATTGAATTACCTTGTGTTTGAGTTTTGGTTCTCTCTTTCAGTGCTCTCCTTGTGTTACTAGATTGAAACCCTGCTTCCCTAGCATCCCTTCGCATCCCTGGAGATTAGCCACACCCAAGGAATAGGAGTGCTTGCTGCCATCCAAGTCCAAGAGCTTCTTCTTCCCCGGCTGCCAGCTTTTAGCCCTAATCCTGATTTCCTTCAAACCCTAGTTCCTTTTCTAATTTTTATTTGCTGTTTTGATTAATCTCTGACAGTCACAGGATCCCCGAGGTGCTTCCCCTCCCTAGAGGAGGCCTTCTTTGCTGCCCAGACTGCCTAGATTCACCATCAGATTCAAGGAAAACAAGGCTTCTTCTTCCAGGCACTGATCAGAGTTGTGAGCAATCCCTGCTGCTACTGAATCTTCAAATCTCTGATTGGAAAGAAACCTTTCCTTCTCTTATTATCTAATTTGCTTGAAGTTAACTATCCTAAGCCGGGAATTCCTTAATTTCTAGGTCATGTCTTTAGTTATCTTGCATGATTCAGCCTGCGACAAGTTGATTCTTAGAATTGCTGAATACCTGCTAGTTCTTTACTTTGCTTTGAGAAATTAGCCATCAAACCTAAATCTAAAAGTCACAAAAAATTAGTTTATTAATTTTACTACATATTTGGCATTCTTTGAGTCATCCTGCATCAGTTTGGTATTAGAGCGGGTTTAGGATAGTTTTTTATTTGCTTTGCATTCACAAACCCTAATTCTGCATTCTGTCCACTGCATTAGGTGTCTAGTTTCTATTTGATTTTGGCATCATAAACATTTTATTTTTCTGTGAAATTCACACTGCATGTCCTCTATTCTATCCTAGTAATTATAAGAATTTTTATTTAATTATACTGAAACCCTAAATCTCTAAAATTTGGTATAATAGAAACCCTAACAGAATCCTGATAATTTCTGTAGCAGTCCAAAAAACCCTAGGTTTGCATCATCAAATGATTTCTTTTTCTACATGAAATTTGGTAGGTTTTCTCATCACCGTCCATCCTCTATTCCATATCTTTTTTGATTTTTTTTGCATCGGGATATGTGTCAAACTTTGCAACAACTGAAACCCTAATTCTCTGATTTCTGCTACATTCAGCATCTTGACTCAACCTAACTTAATCAACTACCAAACCCCCAATCCCAAGTCAAACTTTGTTTGATAGCCCCAGTTAACTTAAACCTAACTTGACACATCATAACTCATTAAAAAATATTTTATTTTTTGATTGTTTTAGATTGTATCAGGGCCATCGATTGTCATCATTCTTAATCTAAACTTAAGAGCAACTCTCTATCTCAGATCAGGGCAGGATTTCATCACCTGTCCTGGGCCCAAATCATCATCATCATACTAACCCAAGCCTAATTAAAATCAATTAGAACTAATTTGCCCTAGTGGGCTAGGTGACACCAACAGGTCGGGTCCGAGCTATGCAGGCCAACTAGTGCATTTAACCTCTTAGCTATTACTGAAAACTACTGTCTAAGGCTGAGGGTCCAGAGTTAAATGACCTAAGTGGTGCTATGGTTTTTAATTGGGTTCCTGCGAAAGCAGGGGGGCCTCCCACACTCCCACCCCTACCTGGCCAGTGGAAGGACTAGCTATTGGGTTAGGTGTAAGTTGAGCTAGCCCACCCAGTTTCTGGCTCTAGGTTTAGGAAACCCTAGATTATACTAGCCTTTTCTTTCTCTTTTGCATGCTTGGTTGCATCATTTCATTTTGATTGTTTGATTTGTTGCATGACCGCTAGATTAGGAACCCAATATCAAAAGTCCAAACCTCAACCCAATTCAGCCATGGATTCCACTTTGGAGGCCATCCTGGCCAAGCTTGCCCGAATGGACCGTAGGTTTGACCAATCCGATGTCCAAATTAATGCTAAACTTGACCACACCCAAGATCAGTTAACCCAATTGACCCAATCCCAAAGCCAAATGATCCAAAGATTCAACCAAGTGGACCAACAATTTGAACAAGCAACCACTAGGATCAACCAATTAACCAATAGGCTTAACCAAGTTGAGAACCGACTAGAGACTGTAGAGAAAACCCAAGAGTCTAACACTGAACCAGACCTAGATTTCATCCCTACTACCCCTCAAAACCCTAGAAGAGTCCAAACCCATGAACCCTTTGTAGAACATAACCCTAGGAGACCCCAGAACAAGGATCAATTTAGGGAGCCTCATTATATGGGAAACCAACACCAGGATCAATTTCATGACCCTAACCATAGGAGACCCAATCGTGAGGACCAAGACCAGGATGATAGGCTACTTAGTAGCATTAAAATAGATGCACCCACCTTTAATGGCAGCCTAGATCCAAAAGTCTATATAGATTGGGAGGGAGGTATGGATAGGTACTTCAGATTTTATGGCTTGAGTGATGAGAAAAAGTGTGAATTTGTTCAGCTCAGGCTAACTGATCAAGCTAGATTATACTGGGACCAAGTAGAAAGACTCAATAACCAGATAGGCAACCTACCCATTACCACCTGGGAAGCCATGAAATTAAAGCTTAGGGCAAGTATGTTCTCCCATACTATCAACAGTGTCTCTTAGATCAATGACAGAAATTAAAGCAAGGGACCAAATCTGTGAGTGAATACATAGCCCAGTTTGATGAGTGTGCCCTAAGATGCGGCATAGATGAACATGAGTCAGTTATTCTCTCTAGGTTTAGGAATGGTCTCAGAGAGGAGATTCAAAAGGAGCTGTACCTTAGGGATGTTGATAGTATGGCTCATGCCTATCGTGTAGCTGAAAACTTTGAAAAGTTCCAGAAAGCACCTATAGTTAGGAAACCTGAACCCTTTAGGTCCAACACTTCTAGCTTTAGGTCCAACCAAAACTAGTTCTACCCAAACCGACCTAGCTACAACCATACTCGCCACAACCTTAACCAAAGTCGGCCAAACCCAAACCTAAGTCGACCTAAACCCAATCCAACCCGTCCCAACCCTAATCCACCTCGTCCTAACCCAAGTCCGAGTCAGGCTAGCTCAAGTAACTCTGCATCTTAAAGGAATGATAAGGGTAAGGCACCAGTTTTTTAGAAGAACCCAAGTCCCAGTCCCAATGCTTGTTTTAGGTGCAATAAGGTAGGTCACTTTGCTAGCCAGTGTCCCACCAGGTCTTTGCATATAGGGGAGCTTGTAGAAGATGAGCCTGAACCCAATGAGGAAGAAGAGGAAGAGGTCTATGAAGCTGAACCAGATTTAATTGAAGAATATGAAGGGGATGAGGAGGATTTTGAATAAACAGACCTTGTAGGGGTAGTTAGATGCATCTTGTCCCAGAATAAAATCCAAGAAGATTGGCATAGGACCAATATTTTACAGACTTTAGTGAAGATTGGACACAAGGTGTGTAAAATAATTATAGATAGTAGGAGCTGTGTGAATGCCATATCCCATAAGGCTATCAAAACCCTAGGCTTACACCCAGTTCCTCATCCAAGCCCCTATAAGGTATCATGGATAGATTCCACCTCTATACCCATTAAATCTAGATGCCAAGTTCAACTCCAACTTCAATCATATCAAAATAGAGTGTGGTGTGATGTTGTACCCATGGGGATAAGTAGTATCATCCTAGGATGGCCATGGCTTTATAATCATGATGCCACTCTTTATGGTCGAACTAATGCTTGTATGTTTACTTTCCATGGGAAGAAGATCATCATAAACCCCACCCCACCTCAGGAATTAATTAAGAAGGATCTAGCACACTTAAGGAGAAAAAGTATGGAATTAACTTAATCACTGCAAGAGAGCTAAAGAAAAAGATATCTGAGGGCACTACTGTTTGGATGTTAGCTGTGAAGGAAGTATCTGATCCTATTGATAAAGAGTACCCTCAGGAGGTCAAGGGAGTCTTGAATGAATTTAGTGACATATTTCCTGAAGGTTTACCTAACCACTTACCACCTCTTAGGGATGTCCAACATGCAATTGATTTAGTCTCAGGAGCTACCTTGCCCAACCTACCTCATTATAGGATGAACTCGACTGAACACTTAAAGCTTCAAAGATAGGTAGGTGAGCTTCTTAGAAAAGGATTTATTAGGAAGAGCCTAAGTCCTTGTGCTGTACCAGCCATATTAACCCCTAAGAAAGATGGCACGTGGCGAATGTGTATTGATAGCTGTGCCATAGATAAGATAACTGTGAAGTGTAGGTTTCCCATCCCCTGCTTGGATGATATGTTGGATATGATGGCAGGAGCCACAATCTTGTCAAAGATAGACCTTAAGAGTGGCTACCATCAGGTTTGAATTAGACCTGGAATGAATGGAAAATGGCTTTTAAGATGAAAGATGGTCTATATGAGTGGTCTATAATGCCTTTTGGGTTATCCAATGCCCCTAGCACTTTCATGAGAATTATGACCCAAGTCCTTAGGATGTTCATAGGTAAATTTGTGGTAGTGTATTTTGATGACATCTTGATTTATAGTAAAACCAAGGAAGATCATATAGAGCATCTGAAACAAGTTTATTTAACCTTTAGGAAAAAGAGCCTCTATGCAAATTGAAGAAGTGTGATTTCATGACCCATAGAGCTATCTTCCTAGGCTTTGTGGTGACCCCTGAAGGTGTAGCAGCTAACTCTGAAAAGGTCAGATCCATTATAGAATGGCCAGTACCCACTAGTGTCCATGAAGTTAGAAGTTTCCATGGTCTACCCACTTTCTACGAAAGATTTATTAGGAGATTTAGCACCATAGTAGCACCAATTACTGACTGTATTAGGAAGGGTAGTTTTGAATGGACCAAATCTATAGATAAAGCCTTCCTAGAGATTAAAGCTAAGATGACACAAGCACCCATCTTGAGGTTACCCGATTTTACTAAGGTCTTTGAGGTAGCTTGTGACACTTTGGGAGTCGGCATAGGATGAGTTTTGAGCCAAGAGAATCACCCAGTAGCCTTTTTCAGTGAGAAACTTAATGAGACTAAATTAAAATACTCAATATATGACAAAGAGTTTTATGCGGTAATACAAGCTCTTAGATACTGGAGACATTATTTACTATCCCAGGAGTTTGTTTTGTATTCTGATCATGAGGCACTCCAATTTTTGAACTCCCAGAAGAAACTAAACTCTAGGCATGCTAAGTGGGTAGAATTTATACAAGCCTATACCTTTGTACTTAAAAACCAAGCTAGAACCGAAAATAAGTTAGCATATGCCCTTAGCAGACGAGCCTTATTGTTGAATACCATTAGCACTGAAGTCATTGGATTTGATAGGTTAAAAGATGAATACACAACCTGTCCAGACTTTAGTAACATTGTCCAATCCTTAGCCCAAGGACCATCTAGTACCCATAGTAAATACACCCTTTAAGATGGTTATTTGTTTAAGAACAATAGACTTTGTATTCCCAGAACTTCACTTAGAGAATTCTTAGTTTGGGAAACCCATGCTGGAGGCCTTGCTGGTCATTTTGGAAGAAACAAGACTATCTTAGCTGTAGAGGACCAGTTCTTTTGGACTAGTTTGAAAAGGGATGTTGCCAATATAGTGTCCACATGTAGAACCTGTGCTATTGCAAAATAGCAGAAACAAAATACTGGATTATATACCCCTCCACCCGTACCAGACCATCCATGGCAGGACTTAAGCATGGAATTTGTTTTAGGCCTGCCTAAGACCCTCAGGAAACATGATTCAATATTTGTAGTGGTCGATAGGTTTTCTAAAATGGCCCATTTTATACCCTGCTCTCAAACCTTTGACGCATTTAGAGTAGCCCATCTTTTCCTTGACCAGGTGGTTAGATTGCATGGATTGCCTAAAATAATGGTGTCAGCTAGGGATGTCCACTTTACTAGTTACTTTTGGAAAACCCTTTGGCACCTATTAGGAACCAAATTGAAGTTTTCCACCGCTTACCACCCACAGATCGATGATCAAATCGAGGTAGTGAACAGAAGCTTAGGAAACCTTCTTAGATGCCTCATAGGTGAACACACGGGAAATTGGGACCTATTGTTATCCCGAGCTGAATTTGCTTACAATAGTTCTGTTAATAGGTCCATAGGGAAGAGTCCTTTTGAGGTTGTGCATGGATACAAACCTAATAAACCTCTTGATTTGATCTCCTTACCCTCACATGCACGAGTTTCTAAGTTAGCTGAGTCTTTTGCATATCATGTTAGGGAACTGCATCAAGAAATTAGCCAAAAGATAAACCTAAGTAATGAACTATATAAAAACTTGGCTAATTCTCGAAAGAGAGTTAAAGAATTTTTTGCAGGGGATTTTGTGATGATCAGGCTTAGGCTTGAACAGTTCCCTCCAGGGACCGTAAAGAAACTTCATGCTCGCGGAACTGGCCCATTTAATATAATAAAGAGAGTAGGACTCAATGCCTATGTGCTTGAGTTACCACCCATCTTAGATATTAGTTCCACCTTCAACATCTCAGATCTTGTAGAGTATAGGGAGCCAGCAGTGATTCCCAGCGAGCCTTTTGGACCTATCCCTTCCCTTGAGAGTGAGCCTGCCCCAGAGTGTCCACCAACCAATTAGCCAAATAGTGACGAAAAGATCGAGAGAATCCTAGACGATCAAGCCATATGTACCCGGAATCGTGGCTAGCAGAGGTACTTGGTCCGGTGGTAAGGTTGGCCAAAATCTAAGGACTTGTGGATCACCCATGAGGATCTGCAACGCCTCAACCCAGACTTACTTGAGCACTATGAGAGCCAAGTTATCCCACACTCGACGGGGTCGAGTTCCTCCCATCTCGGGAGAATTGGTGGGGGCACCAGGATCAGACACAGATTACTGGGCCCTATTTGGTTTACCTAGCCATGTGTCAAATTTTGTAATCAACTAGAATTGAGTCATGTAATAAGTTGAGGTTAGTTGATTTATCTCAACCCTCAATCTAGTCCAGTATATTGAGTCCTGTATACCAATATGAGTCTAGTATGAGATTACTTCTTGTACATGAGAGGAGGCTATGCTATTTTGGAGTTCCACCAGACCTCATTCTGAAGCCCAAAGCAATTACACCAGCTTAGGGAGCTCAATCGACACCCAGGTCCCTGATTGTGCCCTGATTTTTCCTGGATGCCATTTCAGATGCCAAATTCTCTCTAGATGCTTCTAGAATATTCTATATGCCAGGAGCCCATATTTTCCATGCTATTCTAGAACTCCAAGCCTTAAAATCAAGCCTAGGCGCCAAGTCCAAGCTCTTAAGAAGCAAGATTCCAGCCAGATTCCCTAGAATATGCTAGCCCATGCGCCCAACCCCTGGATGCCCACCTGGACCCCTCAAATTTTCATTCAAGCCCATGAAAGAGGCATCCTTGCTGCTACCCCAAGGTCCAAAAATGAATTTAAGGAGTTTGACCAAGTCCAAGCCAAGTGGGGAGAGGAAAGAAGAGAAGACTAGGTCAAAATTCTAACCTAGTTTGGATTCCTAATCCTTTTAAACTTTGTAATTCTAACCTAGCTAGGAATGGACTTGTATTCCAATGTGGAAGAGGACTTGTAACCCAAGTGTAACCATGGTTAGCGAGGGCATGGGAACTCTATAAATACCCCACCCCTCCCCCTCTTGTAAGGATCTTTTTCTTATGAATAAACCTTTACTGAAATTTGATTGAATTGCCTTGTGTTTGAGTTTTGGTTCTCTCTTTGAGTACTCTCCTTATGTTATTGGATTGAAACCCAGCTGCCATAGCATCCCTTCGCATCCCTGGAGATCATCCACACCCAAGGAACAGGAGTCCTTGCTGTCGTCCAAGTCCAAGAGCTTCTTCTTTCCCGGCTGCCAGCTTTTAGTCCTAGTCCTGATTTCCTTCAAACCCTAGTTCCTTTTCTAATTTTTATTTTCTATTTTCATTAACCTCTGATGCTCGCAGGATCCCTGAGGTGCTTCCCCTCCCCTAAGGAGGCCTTCTTTGCTACCCAGACCACCTAGATTCGCCATTAGATTCAAGGAAAACAAGGTTTCTTCTTCCAGGCTCTGATCAGAGTTGTGAGTGATCCCTGCTGCTACTGAATCTTCAAATATCTGATTGGTAAGAAACCTTTCCTTCTCTTATTATCTAATTTCTTAAAGTTAACTATCCTAAGCCGGGAATTCCTCAATTTCTGGGTCCTGTCTTTAGTTATCTTGCATGATTCAGCCTATGACAAGTTGATTCTTAGAATTGCTGAATACCTGCTAGCTCTTTACTTTGCTTTGAGAAATTAGCCATCAAACCTAAATCAAAAATCACAAAAAAATTAGTTTATTGCTTTTCCTGCGTATTTAGAATTCTTAGAGTCATCCCGTATCAATTTCTCATGGCCCTTTCATCTCGATCATGGACTTCATATTGGGGCCTTCAATGGTTTGGGTCTTGGATAGGGTCAGAATTGTGGACTTCTCTATGGTTGGGCTTTTGATATGGTTCCTGAGGTTGAACTCCCCTATGGTTGGGTCCTTGGTATGGTTCCTGATGGTTAGGCTCTACAAAGGGTTCCTGAGCTTGGGTTATACTAGGGTTGGGTTCCATGAATTGAACCTGGGTTTGGGTCCTCCTAGGGTTAAGTTCCATAACTTGGTCTTGATTTAAGGGTCTCCTAGGGTTCTGAGAGGTAGAATAGGATGGATCAGGATTAGGTTCAGCATTAGAGTCTTGGGTTTTCTCTATAGTACCTAATCGATTCTCTACTTGGTTTAGTCTAGTGATTAATTGGTCGATCCTAGTGGTTGCCTGGTCAAATTATTAGTCTACTTGGTTGAACCTATAGTTCATTTGGGTTTGGGATTGAGTCAATGGGTTATCTGATCATTGGTTTGGTCAAGCTTAGTATTAATTTGGGTATTGGATTGGTTTAGTTGGGTAAACTGGTTTTGAGATTGGATGGTCAATTAGGCAATCTGATCAGTCATGGCTTTCATGAAAGTCTCAAAATTGGAATCCATGGCTGAGTTGGGTTTGGATTTAGACTTCTGGTATTGAGTTCCTAATCTAGTGGTCATACAATCAAATAATTAGTCAGAATGAGATGGTGCAGCCAAGCATGCAAAATGGGTTAGCTTAATCTAGGGTTTCCTAGACCTATAGCCAAAACTGGGTGGGTCAGCTCAACTTATACTTAACCCAGTAGCTAATCCTTCCACTGGTCAGGTAGGGAGTGAGGTGGTGGGAGGCTCCCCCTACTTGTCACAGGGTCCTAATTATAAACCACAAGTCCACTTAGGTCATTTGACTCTGGACCCCCAGTCTTAGACACCAGCTTTCAGTAATAGCTAAAGGATTAAATGCACTAGTTGGTCCACATAGCTCAGACCCGACCTGTTGATGTCACCTAGCCCTCTAGGGCAAATTAAGTCTAATTAATTTTTAATTAGGCTTGAGTTAGTATGATGATAGTTGTTTTGGGTCCAGGACAGGTGATGAAATCCTGTCCTGATGTTATATTGACTGCCTTTAAGATTAGATTAAAGATGATGGCACTCAATGATCCTGATGCAATCTAAACAATCAAAAAATAAAATATTTTTTAATTATTTTATACTGTGACAAATTGAATTTAAGTTAACTGGGGTTAGCAAATAAAGTTTGGCTTGGGATTTGGGGGTTTTGAAATTGATTAGGTTGGGTCAAGTAAGTGCAAAAATTTAGGAAATTAAGGTTTGGATGATGTAGATTTTAACATAGATATCGATGCATAAAAAAATCAAAAAAACTCTATGATAGAGGATGGATGGTGATGATGATACCTACCAAATTTGATATAAAAAAAAATCAAATGATGATGAAAATCCAAGGGTTTTCAGACTGCTGCAGAAATCTCAGAATTTTTGTTAGGATTTTTAAGATGTCAAAGTTTAATAATTTAAAGTTTCTATAAAATTAATTAAAAATTTTGATAAATTAGAGGACAAGATAGAAAACAATTCATATAAATTTTAAAAAAATAAAATTCCTAGGTGGTCGAAATCAGATGAAGAACAGATACCTAATGCAGTGGATAGGATGCAAAAAGTTTAGAAATTAGGGTTTTGTGAATCTAATGCAAATGAAAATTATCCTAAACCTGCTCTGACACCAAACTAATGCGAGATAACTCTAAGATTGCTAATCATGCAGGAAAAATAGTAAACTAATTTTTTTGTGATTTTTATATTTTAGGTTTGTAAGCTAAATTCCAAAGTTAAGCAAAGAACTAGTATATAGAGTAGCAATGCAAAGAATCATCATATCGCAGGTAAACTCATGCAAAATAATAAATAACCAGGATCCAAGAATTGAGAAACTCCCAGATTAGGATAGCTTATCTTCATAAAATCAGAAATTAAAAGAAGGGAAGGATATTACCAATTAGTGATTTTAAGAATCTGCAATCGAAGGGGTCACACAGCTCTCAGATTGATGCTTGGAAGACGAAGCTCGGTTCCCTTGATTAGATGGCTGATTTGGGCTATCTTGGAGGAAAGAAAAGCCTCCTCTAGGGAGGTGAAACACCTTATGGATCCTACAAAATATCAAGGGTCAATCAAAATAGCAAGTAAGAAAAAGAAAAGAAACTAGGTTTAGAAGGAATCAGGTTAGGGTTTAAAAGCTGGGCGGCAAGGAAGCAGATGAAGCTATTGATCTGGGGCGTCTTCAAGGCTATTTTCCTTGGGTGTGGCTGATGCTTGGAGGGTGGTTTTTTGCTTAGGATGTGGTGGATTGCAATGGTAGTGGTCGGCCAACACAAGAACAAAGTAGCAAAGTAACCAAAGAACAAAAGCAAAATAACATAAGCTCGCAATCTCAAATAAATTTACCAGGGTTTTGATATCATGAATAAAAGTTGATTACAAGAGAGGGAGGGGTAGGGTTTATATAGAGTTCCCAAGCCCTCTCCTTGTTAGAATAGAAATGCAAGCTAGATAGGGAGAAGGATTACAAGTGGAGTAGGAATAGGTTCACAAGTTGAATAGGAATAGGTTCTCCTTGTTTGATATGGATTTCCTTCCTCCTTTGACTTGGTCAAAGGGCCTTGGACTTGGTCAAATCTCCTTTTCTTAGGCTTGGACGCCTCTTGGCTTGGACTTGGGCTCTTGGGCAGAATTAGGACATCCAAGGATGGGTTGGGCACATGGGCTTTGGGTCCTGAAGGCCTAGGATGCCTAGAGAAAGAATATTCCAGGTATCTTGGTTCTAGGCTGGAATATACTTGGAATCTTGGTTCTTTATGGACCTGGACCTTGCATTCACTTGGACTGGGATGCAGGTGGACCTTTGGAATCATGGATGCCCTGGTTTGAAAATATGCTCTGGTATTTGGGGAGGAATTTGGGCATCTGGAAGGAATCAGGGTTTCTGGAAAGCATTTTGGATCCTAGGGTGTTTCACAAAATCCAACAAGCTGATGTAGTGGCCTCTGACACCTGGATGTGGCCTGGTGGAACTCCAAAATAGGGTAACATCCTCTCTTGTATAAAAACTAGACTCATACTGGACTCATAACTGAAGTACAGGACTCGATATACTGACTAGGGTTGAGGGTTGAGACAAATCAACTAACCTCAACTTATTACAGGACTCCATCTTAATTGATTACAAAATTGTGACACATGACTAAGGTTTTAAAATTTAAAACCCTAATCAATAAATTATATAGGATTCAGTGATCTGTGTCTGATCCTGGTGTCCCCACCACAACCTGAGAAGGGAAATTGAGGACTTGATCAAGAGAGGCTATCTCAGAAAGTTCATGAAGAGTGATGTCCCGATAGAGGATCAACCACTTGCGGCTCTCCCCCTGTTCCTGCAATTGATAATCGATCCACTGAGAAGCCCGTGGGCATGATTTCTTGGGAAATAGACCACGCATCGAAGAGAGCCTGGGAGGGAGGAAATATGATAAATGTACTCCCCTTTATAAAGGGAAAGGGAGGAGAGGAAGAAAATGTAAACAATGATGCTGTCGTGGTCTAGATGACCATCGCCAAGCATCCTGTAAGATGCATCATGGTTGATAGTGGGAGTTCCATAGATGTGCTTTTTTATGATGCTTTCTCTTAGATGAAGTTGTCTCCTGATCGGCTAAGGCCAGTGCACACCCCACTCGTGGGTTTTACTAGAGACTCGATGGGAGTTGAGGGAGAAATTACCCTCCCTATCACTACCGGGTTACCACCTCGGCAAAGCATAGTTATGATGACCTTTACCGTCATCAAACTCCCGTTGCCATACAATGCTATCCTAAGCCGCCCCAAACTCAACCTGTTAGACACGGTCATATCTACTAAGAGATTGTTGGTGCAATTTCTGACCCCTTACGGTATGGGAGAAATGAGGGGGCCAGCTCAACCCATCCCGTATTGCTTGCAGGTTATCCCATGGGCCAGAAGTGCTGAGCTCGACTCAGACATCGATGACCTCGACCAAAGGGTGCAGGACCCTAAGGGTGGCCCAGTCGAGCATCTCCTGACGCATCCCCTTGGTTCGGACCCGTTGAAGATGGTGCAGATAGGAGCCCAACTGCCTGAAGTTGAGTGGAGTCGCTTACTTAGCTTCATCCATGCGAACACAGATGTGTTTGCCTGGACTGCGGTGGACATGCTAGGTATTCCCCTAGAAATCATTACCCATCAATTGAAGATTGATCCGAAGTGCCATCCAGTTCGGCAAAAGAAGAGGAGCTTCACCTCGGAAATGCAGAAGGCTATCAATGACGAAGTGGAGAAGCTCCTCACCACCGGCTTCGCTCGTGAAGTGCAGTACCCCAGCTGGCTAGCGAACGTAGTCATGGTCAAGAAGAATAATGGAAAGTGGAGGATCTATGTAGACTACACCGATCTCAATCGTGCTTGCCCAAAGGACAGCTTCCTCCTTCCGAAGATCGACTAGCTCGTGGACGCCACCTCGGGGCATCGCCTTCTCTCCTTCATGGACACATTTTCTGGGTACAACCAGATCCGGATGCATCCAAAGGATGAGGAGCACACTACCTTCATCACGGATCATGGGACGTACTGCTATAGGATGATGCCTTTCGGCCTGAAGAACGCTGGCACTATGTACCAGCGACTAGTCAACAAGGTCTTCAAAGACCAAATTGGCCATAACATGCAGGTATACGTAGATGACATGCTCGTCATGAGCAAGCCAACCTCGGACCACATCGATGACCTAGCAGAGACCTTCCGTAACCTTCACCTCCATCAAATAAAGTTGAACCCGGCAAAGTGCACATTCGATGTAGCAGCTGGTAAGTTTCTTGGCTTCATGGTACCTAGAGGGGGATTGAGGCCAACCCAGAGAAGGTCTGGGTGATTCTTGACATGGAGCAGCCCACCTCCAAGAAGCAAGTTCAGTGACTCACCGACCAGATAACAACCCTGAGTCGATTCATCTCACGATCTGCCAATCATTGCCAACCCTTCTTCAAGGCGCTACGGAAGATGCATGACTTCACTTGGACGAAGGAGTGCCAAGAGGCCTTCGAAGAACTGAAGAAGACCCTGGCATCACCACCACTCCTCTCCCGACCAGAGGTGAGGAGCTCCTCTTATACTTGGCGGTCACCCCGGAGGCCGTCAGCTCGGTCCTGGTCCGTACGGATGAAGGAGGAATCCAGAGGCTAGTGTACTACATGAGAAAACTTCTCCGAGATGCTGAGGTTAGGTACTCTCGATCCGAGAAGTTAATTTTTGCACTCATTGTGTCTGCCCAGTACCTTAGGCCCTACTTCCAAGCACACCCGATCACGGTTCTGACGGATCAACCATTAAAGGACATACTAAGCCACCTAGATACATCCGGATGCCTGGCAAAGTGGGCGCTAAAGCTCAGTGAGTTTGACATCGCCTACCGCCCGAGGTCATCCATGAAGGCACAAGTACTGGCTGACTTCTTGGTTGAGTATGCAGATCTAGGTGAGGGGCCAGAAGAGGGCCTCCAGAATCAACAATTAGGACCCGAATCGGAGGAGGACATCTGGGTCCTACATGTGGACGGAGCATCCATCTTTGATGGAAGTGGAGCTGGACTCATTCTTGCCAATAGCGAAGGAGTCGTCACCGAATGCGCACTCCGTTTCCAGTTTGCCGCCACCAATAATCACGCGGAGTATGAAGCACTCCTCGTAGGGCTGAGAGTCTCTCATGAACTGGGTGTACCCAATTGAAGGTCTTCACCGACTCACAGTTGGTGACCGGGCAAGTCTCGGGCGAGTTCAAGACCCGGGACCTTCAGATGTTGAAGTACCTGGAGCTGGTACGTGCAAGTGCTACGGGCTTCAAGTGCTTTAGCATCTTCCCATATCCCACATAGAGAGAACACACGCACTGATGCTCTTTCCCGGCTGGTAACTTGCTGGACTCCTCTCTGGGCCATGCCTACATCGAGCATCTTCAGACCCCGAGCTACGAAGCACCCAGAGAGGTCCAGCAGGTCACTCCAGAGCCTAGCTGGATGGACAACTATGTCAAGTACATCACCGATGGTACCTTGCCCGAAGATCGAATAGAGGCCGGCCTTATCTAAAGGAAGGCTGCGCGCTTTGTGCTGATGGACGAGTTACTTTATCAAAGGTCCTATTCCTACCCACTCCTTAAATGCTTGAGACCCTCAGAGGCAGTAATCATGCTCTAGGAGATACACGAAGGCCTCTACAGAAATCATGTGGGGGACAGAACTTTGGCATACAAGGCCCTCCGCCAGGGATACTATTGGAAAACAATGAGGAAGGATGCAGCAAACTTCGTCAAGAGGTGTGACCACTGCCAACATCACGGTATCGTGCAACGCCCGCCGGCTGCACTGCTCTCCGCCCCCTGGCCATTCACCTAGTGGGGCATGGACATCCTTGGCCCTTTCCCTCCCACGTCCGGGCAGCGTAAGTTCCTGATAGTTGCAATCGACTACTTCACAAAGTAGGTCGAAGCTGAGCTGTTAGCCCGGATCACGGAGGAGAATGTTAGCAAGTTTTTCTAGAAATCGATCATATGCCGCTTCGGGCTCCCCCACACGATCATCATCAACAACGGACGATAATTTTACAACCAGGAATTCAAAGAGTTCTACAACGACCTCGGCATCCACCATCGCTTAACCTTGGTGGCACATCCTCAAACCAACGGAGAGGCCGAGGTGACCAACCGAACTATCCTCCAGGGACTCCGAACTAGACTGGACCAAGCCAAGGGTAGGTGGGTCGAAGAGCTCCCTAGTGTCCTTTGGGCATACCACACAATACCGAGGATGGCCATAGATGAAACCCCATTCAACCTCGTCTTTGGTGCAAAAGCAGTGATCCTAGTGGAACTAAGCCTACGAACACTACGGGTGGAATAGTACGACGAGGTTGAGGACCCAGCACACCTCCTGCTTAATCTGGATCTACTTGAAGAGATGAGGGATAAGGCTTGAGTTCGCATGGTAGCCTACCACAATGGGTGGCCAGATACTACAACTCCAAGGTGAGGCCGAAGTCCTTCCGCTCGGGAGATCTATTGCTACGTCGGGCGGAAGCTTCCCAACCTTGAGAGTGCAGCAAGCTCTCTCCAAACTGGGAAGGCCCTTATAGGGTGCTTGAAGCCCTTCCTCACGGGGCCTATTACCTAGCCGAGCTTGACAGGGCATGATTTCCACGGACGTTGAACGCCGTCAACTTGAGGATGTATTACCAATAATGTAAGATTTCCTAACACTAATAAAATTCTTTCTAGCGCAATGCTTGTCCCCATTTTGTAGGACCATCATCACAAGATTTCGCGATAAAAAAGGAGGTAGGAATCCCACAAGCAATTCGCAGGTAGCGCCAAAAGCTTGGAGTCCAGTCCGGCATAAAAGCCCGGAGTCCAGTTCTCCGGCATGAAAGATCGAAATCTCTTCAAACCCAGCACTTAAAGGCCAAAAACTCCGGCAACAGAAACTCTAGGAGTCCTGCGCCAAGCCTGGATGCCCCCAGAATATTCTAAGTCATCACAATGACTACGGCACTCTGGGGAGGATCGAGAGCTTGAAGTTAGGAAGGCTCGGAGCAAATGGAATTATACAATGTCACACGACAAGATAGAACGGAAGATAGATAATTGCAAAGGTGTGAGAGAAAGGAAAAAAGGCTTCATTCTGTGATAGGGTCTTTTACAAGTGGAAGGGACCCCAATAGGCTGGACGACCCTAAAAAGACAAAATAAGGAAAATCATGTGCTAAGTACAGAAACGAAGAGGGACCCTGAAGTCACTGGGCCGCCGGCCCCATCCCAGGTTGGCAGACCTCCGCGTCATCAACTGCTGGCTCGGCTGGCTGGTGGTGGTCACCTCCTTAGCCACCCATGAAGATGACTCCGGTGCCTCAGGCTATCCCTCGATGCCGCCAATAGTGACGCCTCCCAGGTCGAGCTTCGGGAAGAGTGAGGCCACCCTCTGCTGGCAGAACTCAAATCCCTTCAGGAATGAGTCCACGACAGCCTCGTGGACCTCACCCTTGAACTCCTGGGATGCCCAGAACTTCGGCATGGCCTCAAGTGTGTCCCTCTGTGTAGCCTCCAGCAGCCCCGTGACATATGACACCTTCTCCTTGGCTGCTTCCAGTTCTGCCAGAACCTCCTCAACCTGGGTCTCCAGGGCCTGGGACCGCCCCTCTAGGTGCTTAGCCTCCGTCGCGGTCTCCTCGGTGCAGTGCTAGGTCAGGAACCTCTCCTCGGAGAGGGAAGTCTCGAGGTTCCTGGTGCGCTCCTCAGCACGAGCCAGGTCCCCTAGGAGGACCCTGTTGCTCTCTTTCATCTCTTGGCCCTTCTCCATTAGCTCTTTTACATCAACCGCAAGCTTGGCCAGTTTTTTCTCCTTCTCGGTGTCCTTCACCGAGCTGACGAGGAAGTCCTGAAGCAGGAGCATGTCAGTCCCGACCTAAATCAAAGAGAGGTTAGACCCTCTTGAATCCACCTAGAACATTAATATCAAAAGGAAGTGCTAAGTACTTAAGAGAAGAGCTGAGGGAGAATCCCCAGCAAGGCAGCTGCATAATCCCTACCTCCCCTCAACTGGTGGTCCCGGGGCTGGATCGCATACTCCATCATCTTCTCCGCCAACCCCTGATCGTGGATGATGGAGGCATTCCCAGGGATCCCTGCCGGCACGTAGTAGGGCTCGGAGGAGGGATGAGCAGGAGTGCCTTCGGCTCATGAAGGCGTGGGCCACACGCCACCGCAACCACCAGGGCTGTCGTCAGGATGCTGGCCACTGTGACTGCTAGAGGGGCTGGACGCACCAGTTGCTCCTCCTCCCTTCCCCCGTCAACGTCAACAACCACTGGGGGTGGGGCCTGCTGCTGAGATAGCCAGGGAGCCAGGTCTACTACCCTTTGCTCCGAGGTCGAAGCGGGCCTAGGCCTATGGTCCGCCTCCACCTGGGCCCTCTTCGACGTAGGGTCCCGGGCCTCAATTGAGGCACTCCATTTGTGGGCCACCTCCAGCAAGCTATCTACAGAGAACTTCATCCCTGGAAAAGAAAAAAGGCCGAAGGAGGTCAGCAAAAAAAAAAAAAAGAAGAAAGAAGCCTGAAGCCTCACCGATCACCCGAATCGAGCTAATCCCGGCCTCAAATAAGTTTTGCTCCGAGAGTAGAACCTCGAGGGAGGGAAGCTCATCACTTAGCAGCTGGGAGAAGGCCTCTCAATCAGACAGTATCACCTGGGCATTCCGGTTTGGGAGATCAGTCTAGCTCAATCCAGACCCAGTCAACGTCCCCGATCGAGGTGAAGAAGAACCTATTCTTCCATCCCTTGATGGACGTGGGGAGGTCAAACCAGAGGCACTTAGGCCGAGGGAAGAGATACCACCACCCATCATTGGTGGAGAGATGCTTTAGGGTAAACAAGGCCCTGAACAGCGAAAAATGGGCAATTAACCTGTGAAAATGACAAAAGACGATGAAGGCAAAGATGACCCGGATGGCATTAGGAGCCAACTGGACCAGAACAAGATGGAAGTGGCTAAAGAAGGAAAGGAAAAATGGATGAAGTGAAAAATGAAGACCGCCGGTAAGGAAGTCTTCGTAAAAAGCAACCCGGCCAGGGTCGCTTGAAGTAACCCGCTCCCCCGGTCCCGAGAGCGAGAGTTGGATGGAATCCGAGACCTCAAATAGATCCTGGATCATGGAAAGATCTTCTCCGATCATTGTCGAGGAAAATCTGGAGGGACTGGAGGAAGCCTCCACTGTCGAAGGGGCAACGACAGAGGCAGAAGGAAGGACAGGAATAGGAGAGGGAACCCTAGGGGCCCTAGGGCTTCTAATAACTATTCCACCGGGATGCAGGTACCTCTGGACCTTGAGAGGGACTTCATCCTCTGATAAGGAGGACAACGGGGTTCTTGGTCGGGAGGGACCTGCCTTGTTCAGGTTGGTGGAAAAGCGGGGGCGTCAGCCCGAAGGTGCCATTGGAGGAACAAAGGTTTGAGAAAAAGAAAAGTCGGGCAAAAAACCTAAGGGCTCGGTTCACCTAAAACGGAGGAGGGACCAGAGTCTAAGAAGAAGCAGAGGAAGAAGAGAAGATTTCAAGGCATCACCTGATTGTTTTGGTGAAGAAAAGCCACCCAAGAGAGGAAGAAGAGGGACCGCTGTAACCGTCGACGAGGTGCGAGAAAATCAAAAGACCTCATTTCCAGAAAGTCCCCTCTCTTTTCAAAGCCAATCGACAATGGTCGTACAATCCTTTTTCGGCCCCGCCATTGGATGAGCGCCACGTGTGAAGGCGCCCAGCGATGATGCTTCGGTTCGCTGAAAATCACCTCGATCTGGCACGGTGCAATTATGGTCCGTCAAAATCGTAGACGTGGTGCCTATGCATTGGACCTCGGGCACTACGTGCGAAGCGGCGACAATCATGGAAATAATTACATAATATTTTTTTCCTTCCACATCATCTCCGTATTAACTCCCCATGTCCCAGCCATGGTGATTCGATGGGACTTGGCAGTGGGGGACAAATGATATGGCCAGACCGCTGACGTGGAGTACACCTCGGATCTAACTGGTAACCAGGCAGGCAAATGAGCACCATGTCAAGCTCCCATCCGAGCTCTCTCGCCAGGTGGCCTTACCAACGATCGAGCCCACCTTGGCTCGAGCTCGGCACCCCGGCTACTTCGCCAGGTGGCTCCCCCATATCGAGCCCAGGTCGGCCGAAGTCAAGGTCATCTCGGTCCGAGCTCGGCATCTCCGCTCCTCTGTCAGGTGGCTCCCCAAGGGTCGAGCCCACCTCGACCGGAGTTGAGCCCTTCTCTGCTCCTCCACCAGGTGGCTCCCCAGGGGTTGAGCCCACTTCCGCCGGAGTCGAGCCCTGCTTCGCTCCTCCACCAGGTGGCTTCCCAAGGGTCGAGCCCACCTCGACCAGAGTCGAGCCCACCTCGACCGGAGTCGAGCCCACCTCGACCGGAGTCGAGCCTCGTCGCCTTGCTCCGCTTTTCTGCCAGGTGGCTCCCTAGGAGTCGAGCCCAGCTCGACCGGAGTCAAGCCTTTCTTCGCTCCTCCGCCAATTGGCTCCCCAAGGGTCGAGCCCACCTCAGCTGGAGTCGAGCCCTTCCCCACTCCTCCGCCAGGTGGCTCCCCATGGGTCAAGCCCACCTCGGCTGGAGTAGAGCTCTGCTCCGCTCCTCCGCCAAGTGGCTCCCCAAGGGTCGAGTCCACCTCGGCCAGAGTCGAGCCCTCTCTTTGAAAGCATCGAGAATGATAAAGGCGCCTGCCCCAAGATCTCCGCTGAGGTAGACACATGCAGCGCGGCGCACCCAATACGGCACCCCCCAAATCTGTAACGGTCCGCGTAACCTCGTTTGCAATAGTTTGGATCGAGCTCCCCGATCAAGACGTCAAATCCTACGACCGACCACCTGGAACCCCCTGAAGGAGAAGGCTGCATTTAACGTCTCAGACCCGATGGCAGCTGTGCCCAAATTGAGGTTCCACCTATTTCCCCTTTTCGTGACAACACACCAGGCAAGGCAAGTTCACAGCTTAACTCCCAACTACAAAGGAAAATGACCTCGAGGGAGCAGCCAACGAACACCGTTGACCCTTAAGCCCCCCAGAGAGGGCAAATCAAGGCATTGAACAATCGGCGATCTACAAAGGCACCAACGGGCGAGAAACCAGGTAAGCAACAAAGAGGGAGAGCAAGTACACGAGAGAGCAGAAAATGGGTGACCTGAAGGTAGGAAGCTCCCATAGGACTCCTGGAGAAAATCCAACGAGCACAGTCATCGCAACCTAAGCACTGTTCCTCTCTCGTCACCTCCCAATCAATTCTTTAATACAAACTCCCCTAAGCATGGAGACCATAGTGGGATCCACCTTAAGGGATCTATTCCGCTTTGCCATCCTCTAACTTGATCATCGGAGTGCCCCCACCGGGATCCCCGGCCCGGATCTCTAACACTATTTTGCAGGTCCAGGAATGCAAGGATTCCGAAGTAAAGGGGTGGAGGTTCGGCATCGCTTCCAGCTGCAGGCCACAACGGTAAGGTCGGCAACAACGTGATATATATAAGTAGAGGAAGCAGAAATGGGACCTAGCCAATAAAATGAAAATGGTCTAACTGACCCTCCCATCACGAGTCAAGTCGAGCTAAAGCCACACTATGCCGCCTCAACCACACCAAATCACAGGAGGTACTTCTAGCCCAATCAATGATCACATAATAATGGGCTCAACCTACGTCTATCAACATGGACTATAAAATCAACCCGGATTTTAATAAAAGAAAAATACCAATTAATGTTAGCCCAAATTAAAAAAATTCTTACAATTTACCCCAGCTAAGATGAAGATATACAAGTCAGCCACCATCGTTATAATAGGATCTCCTATCCTTCATTAATTTAGCCCATCCTTTACATGTCTATCCGACAATGAATTAATTTTGTGCCACAATTTTTATGATTGCCCAAATACTTTAGTTAATAAATTACACTCCAGCTCATGAAAGTCTGAATGATGAATTGCAAGATCCCATATATTAATCTTGATTTGTACAAGAATATTCTTGTATTCTGTTCATTCCAGATCCCCTAGCAAACCGCCGCATGTAGTTGGTCCCCACTTTTTCTATTCCACCTCTTCTTATCTATTTTCCTTCAAGTTGTCCATAAATCGAGGAGTGAATTTGATTGAGATGAATATTTTAGTTACAGTCTCAATGCCATCCAAATACTCTGTGTAAATGAACATCTGAAAAAAAGATGGCTGATATTTTATGAGTTTGATCCACATAAAGCACAAGCCTGACTAATATTCCATCCTTTCTTTTGAAATATTTTTCTTGAATGAAGTTTATTTTTTGAAGCCAACCATAGGAATACTTTGACCTTCTCCGGAGCTAGGATCCTCTATGGAATATTATAAAAAGGGCATTTGATACCACAAGTTGAGAAATCCTAAAAGGAACTTATTAAGAAAGTACCTATAGTTGAAAGCTTCCAAATTGAGGTATCTACTGCATGTGATAGGCAAATGTTCTCCAAGAGCATCAGGATGATCTCTTTCTAATATGCTTGAGTTCTAGTTAATGGCTTCTAAGTAAGAATTATTCATTGAAGATATCTCACATTTCAATAGAAGAAGATTTGTAAGTCAAGCTTCACAACTTGCTTATATAGCTTCTTAAAACATCACATAGTGGCAACTCTTCCGATCACCTATCCCCACGAAGCGAATGGTATTCCCATATCGATCCTAGTTTGAATGAAACACAATTCCACAAAATCTATGTCTTTGTATATACTCCTTTCCATAAAAGAGCAAAATCCTTAGTGCTCCTTCTGATTTTCATACCTATCCATCTTTTGGAATAATAAGTTCTTTTTATTTGGGCCCATGACAAATTTGATATTTCTTGTAGACTTTTTCAAACCATTTAGCCAACAATGCTTGAGTCATATCCACTAGATTTTATATCTTATTATCAAAAATGAAAGTAAGCCTTTAATGACCATTAACAACTTTTCATACAAAAAAAAAAAAAAAAAGTGTTAAAGGTGAATTATCGTAAAAAAACTTTGGCCACTAATTCCTTATCAATCATTCATTTAAGCTAATTTGCTGATCAATTTTTTAATCTTTTATCACCAACAAGGTAGTCATTAAAGTTTGCTTTTAGGGTCCATTTATCTTTTGTCACTAATAATATAAGGTTTTTCTGATAAGCAAAATCTTGTCACAAGGGAATGTTTTAGTCATGAAAATTGATCCCCATAAAAGTTCATTATTGCTCACTAATTCTTTATCACCTCATTATTTTTGGGTTATTTACCAAAGAATTTTCATAATTTTATCATCAAAAAAGTTGTCACAAATATTTGTCATTAATGATCATTTCTTTTTCTATTACTAATTGAAATAACTTTTATAATCATTGAAAATTTGTTACCAAACAATTTTTAGCAATGACGTTTATTTCTCATTAATGCTCATTTTGATAATTATTATTTTTTTCTATCATCACCTTTGGGCTCTTTAATGATGACTTTCCAATATTTTCTCACAAATTAAATGGTCAATAATAGCTTCCTTTAATACTAACAGCTTCCTTTAATGACCATTTATTTTTCATCATTGAAATTGTTTTTGTTGACAAATTTATGTTTTTAGCTATAAAGCTCTTAGCGACTACCTTGCGATAAAATATAATTGGTTACTAAAAATATTTAGTGATGAAAGAAAACATTTTGTAACCAAAATTGTCATCAATAAAAATCTAAATTCTTACAGTTAAAGTGGACCAGGTATTACTACAAGTGCAGACTATGTGATTGATTTAAAAACTGGAGAATGTTACAAGAGCCATGCAATGTGATCTGGCTCTTGGGAGAGAAAAATAGATTCTGCTCAACTTCTAATAAGGTCAAATTCCATAGTTCGGAAAGTTCTGAGTTAACCACGCACAGAGAGTGAATACCATGGTGAATACCATGGTGTCTCAATCGTCGCTTTGGTTTGCTCCTCGCTACAAGATGTCCAAGCTTGCAATAACCGCTGCTGTGCTCGTTTCACGAGGGAGGCTAGGCATGTTGTTTCTCGTTTGAAGACTCTGTTAGTTCATTCAATCCATGGCATCCAGCAACTGGCTGAATCAAATCACCCCTCGATACAAATCCTATACTTGAGGTCCAAAATTGTCACGCCCCGACTCTAAACCTGTGCCAGATGCATAACAGATAGCTGCATATTCTCAGATTTGATCCCATCAATATGCAAGACTTAACTTTACTAATGAGCATTTAGTCAAGGATAAAACATATATCACTAAACTTTATTATTATTATTTGTAATTGAGCATTTCAATCCAATTAACAGATAATCTCTTAAATATCCCAAATACAAATTGAGCATAGTTAAACCAAATTTAAACTAACATGAACTAAATCCTAAAATCCTAACTTCTCACTGACTGGTCCCAAGCACGATGGATCTTCCTGATCTGTAACAAAGATAATGAAAACAAGGTGTGAGCTTAACCGACTCAGTAAGTACCACTACCTCCAACATACATACATAAATATACCAATAATAAACTGAGCATAAACACGTCATACATATAGATATCCACATCAAAATAATATATCAAGCAACATTATGCAAATGTGTACCCTAAATTATAACTGACACGATCATGGATGGCCAACCAAGTACTTTATTCTCCTAGTCCCTCTGACTATGGCCACGATCGGCCCGTGGCTCGTCCCGAAAGAGAATAGAATCCTGACTATACATACCGCACATCGGTCATGTGCCAGTGATCGCCCCACTAGAGGCCCGGAAAGAAACTAACTCTAAGTATCACACAAAAAACATGCATCTTTGGCATGTGCCTGCCATGCATGGCTAAAAAGGGCAACTAGCTCCTGACTACACATACCGTACATCGGTCATGTGCCAGTGATCGCTCCACTGGAGGCCCGAAAGGAGACTAGGTCCCCGTGTGATCATAGTCGGACTAGAGAGCAACCCTACCAATACACATGACAATGAATACAACCCGATGCAAATTAAACCATACCATACATATATTTAACAATGCAATAATGATAATATATTTAGCATGTAATATTAAAGGTAAAGATAACTTGAAAATTCTGTAATGCCTATCCAAGTCAACTCTGATGCTCTTTTGACAGGCCAAATGAAATCCCTGATAAGATCAATTATATAATTAAAATTTTCTATCTAAGATAAACTAGTATAGAAAAATAATCCTTGACTGGTCTGGATCTTGGCCTAAACCCAAAACTAATTCAAATAATTTTTTTTATTATTATTTATAATGCACACTTTTTTTCCTTCTTTTTTTTCTTCTCCCTGTCTTCTTCTTTCTTTCTCTTCCCGAATCCCTTGCTCTCATCCTCGGTCGATCGAACCTCCCTTCCCCCCCCAGTTGCCGGTGGCGCCCATGGAAGACGATCACCGAGAGGAGGGCTCGGCGATCCCGGAGGCGAACGACGGTGGCATGGCCATCGGAGATCCATAGCCCAAACCAAAATCGATCCTAAAATCTAAATCAACCATCTCTAAATAATGAGATAAGGGAAGAGAACTCACCGGCTTTGAAAGGACTTTCCGGATGCTCTCCGGAGAGGAGGACGAAGGCGTGGAAGAGTCGATGGAACTTGATTCGACGACGGTAAAGAGGGGTTTAAAAAGGAACACGATGGATCTCCTCACCGTTTGGGGAGCGAACCGTCCGATCGGAGTCCTAGCCTATCCCAAACTCATCGTTGACTCCTCCCCTCTCCTCCATGACTCTCCCTTCCAAGTTCTCCGACGAAGTCTTCGGCCGATCAACGCGAACTCCCCTCCCCTGTTCCAGCTCAAACTCTTTCTTCTTTTTTTTTCTGGGTTCCGGATGAAGTCGGCAAGGGCTGCCGACTTCAGCCCGCCATGGCCCAGTTATCCACTGGGCTTCACATTCTCCCCTCCTAAAAAAATTTCGGCCTCGAAATTTAATACACATGATTCTTGAAATAACCAGGAATACTTGGTTTACATAAACTATTCAAGTTCCCAAGTCACTTCTCGCTCTGAATAGTTGCTCCAGAGTCGATCAAAATAAAAATATATGCAAATGCTACCTTAATCGTACCTGTCACTTCAGCATTCGATGCCTGAGCATCCTATTGGGTCATGGCATAAACACGGGCTTGGATTTTGGGTTGTGGACGTCCCCCATATCCTTGCTCCGAAGGTTGGCCTTGATAAGAAGTTGGTGCATGCTGAATAATCTGAGCGGGTGGTCCAGATACATTTGAATAAGGTTGCTGATAACTGGTGTTCTAACGGAGTGGGCAATCCACAGTGATGGGGACATCAGCCTACATGAATCTCGAAGCAGCATGAATTTCGGAGCAGCAAATAAATTTGAAGAATAAATTTAGGATTTATCTTTTATTTGAAATTTAAATTAGAATTTTGTTGGTTAGGATTGAGATATGGATAGGCTTATCTTATCCTATCTTATATTTAAATTTGAGTTATCCCTATCCTGTATTCAAATTCAAATGAGGGTTATGGAGCTTATAAATAACCCCTCATTCCTATTGTAAAAGGATAGAAGAAATTGAATTTTTGGGATTTGGTTTGTCAGTTGGTTTGGCAGTTGTTGTTCAGGGCTATGGCCCATTATGTCTTCACCTGCGGGTGTTGATGTTGTCTTTGTCCTTCGGGACATCATAGGGGCGTGATGCCCTAGTTATCCCCCCATCTTCGTTTTCCTCCACGTTCTTTGAAATCCCCCTCATGGCTCCAGGAGTGACCTGGGTGGCAGGTGAAATACCCTGGGCTCCACGTGTAGTAAGATAGGTGGTAGGTGAGATACCCTAGACTGCATGTAGTGAGGTGGGTGATAGGTATAATGCCCTAGAGGTGTGAAGTCTATCTGTGAGAGTGGGTTTCAGGGTTCGTCGTAGTCCATCCTCGTTATCGTCCATCCCTATTTTTTTTCCTTCGTCACCACCATAAAGAAATCAGAAAATAGAAAAAAAATAGGATACCCTAATCTTCGGTGACTTTTTCCGCTCGCCGACGATCCTATCCCTATCCCGTGCCTCATCAACTTGGTATCAGAGCCATAGGTTAGGTTAGGGTATGTTTCTTCTCCAATTCTTGTCAACCACCAGTCCCTTCCGCCTGCAATCAGAAATAGCTGATCACCGTGGCTGAAGCTCATCAGATCGGTACCCCCACCCAGCAACAATTTTACCTTCATCCACTAGCCTCCCATGGGTGCTCCCTACAGCCGATCCCATCGTGCGTCATCCCACTGTTCTCCCAGTCATCTTCCCCGAAGCACCGTTCAACCCTCGATCCAGTCCACAACAAAAAAAGTTCCCGTCCCTCTTGGTGTTCTTCCAGACGATCACGAGCCGCCAAGACTTCCCTCCCCTATCTCCCAATGCCAGATCTCCCCTCCTCACTGTCTTCCCAGGTGCTTAGATCCAAGCCCATCGCTCAGAACCACCACCCTCCATCTCCCGTAGCCTAAACGGCCTCCTCTGGCGCTCCTATTGACCGTAAGCCTCCTTCAGTCCTCCCGAACCTCCTTCTTCTAGTCCTTCTATCATCGGCTCTCACTCCTCCGGCCCCTCCCGTCACCGGATCTCCCTCAACCAGTCCTCCCGAGCACCAACGGTGCCTTCTCCTCAGGTCTCAGTGACCGTGCCGGACGTCCGCCCGAGCCGACATCCAATGCCCGACGCCTCCCCACCGCAGTCAAACACCGTCGCACCCCGTGCCATCCACCGGAACCACCACCCCGAGCCGCCGTTCTCTACCCCAGCACCGTCGCTGGCGAACACCCACCCAGATCCGATCGTCTGCGACACCCTCGGCCACGCAGCGCCATCACCGGCCACCATCGTCACCCCTGCTGCCGTCACCGGACACCGCCGCCTCCATGACTGCCCTGCAGGACGGTCTCCGCCCAGCCTTGACACCGGCGAACTCCATTGCGCCTCTCCCTGGTTTGGTCCGTGTGGAAGAAAGGGACCACACGAACGTGAAGGCAAATGCCTTCACTATTACCGACTTCAACGCACGCTTTCTGGAGCAGCACGAATCTCAGTGCTATACAATCTTCAAAGCTTCACTGATCCCAGAGCAGCCAAAAAAAAAAAAAATAAATTAAGCTAGTTTCTTTGCTTTGATTAGTTCCGGTTCTGTCAAATCCCGCTAAGCCTGACTCGACAGAGTCAAGTTTTTCCCCACCCCAGGGGAATGATGGGGACATCAGCCTGCACGAATCTCGAAGCAGCATGAATTTCGGAGCAGCAAATAAATTTGAAGAATAAATTTAGGATTTATCTTTATTTAAAATTTAAATTAGAATTTTGTTGGTTAGGATTGAGATATGGATAGGCTTATCTTATCCTATCTTATATTTAAATTTGAGTTATCCCTATCCTGTATTCAAATTCAAATAAGGGTTATGGAGCTTATAAATAACCCCTCATTCCTATTGTAAAAGGATAGAAGAAATTGAATTTTTGGGATTTGGTTTGTCAGTTGTTGTTCAGGGCTATGGCCCATTATGTCTTCACCTGCGGGTGTTGAAGTTGTCTTTGTCCTTCGAGACATCATAGGGGCGTGATGCCCTAGTTATCCCCCCATCTTCGTTTTCCTCCACATTCTTTGAAATCCCCCTCATGGCTCCAGTAGTGACCTGGGTGGCAGGTGAAATACCCTGGGCTCCGCGTATAGTGAGATGGGTGGTAGGTGAGATACCCTAGACTGCATGTAGTGAGGTGGGTGGTAGGTATAATGCCCTAGAGGTGTGAAGTCTCTCTATGAGAGTGGGTTTCAGGGTTCGTGGTAGTCCATCCTCGTTATCCTCCATCCCTATTTTTTTTCCTTCGTCACCACCATAAAGAAATCAGAAAATAGAAAAAAAATAGGATACCCTAATCTTCGACGACTTCTCAGCTCGCCGACGATACTATCCCTATCCCGTGCCCCATCACACAGCCTTGTGACCCTGCTGGCCATAATCAAAACATGCTCCAAAAAACCAGCGACAATCCTGTACCGAATGAAAACCCTGACACCTTGTACAACGAGGTCCATTATTCTGTCCAGGTGCATTTTATGGTTTTGATTGATTGCTGGAAGGTCGACCACCTTGCTACCCATCAGATCTCAACCTTTTCTTCTGCTAACGCTCTCTTTCTTGTTGCATATTGTTAACCTCTTGCTCAACAATT